>OZ038388.1:68914004-69514004 GCA_964036045.1 Eutreptiella sp. 'Long Island Sound 2002' | reverse complement strand
TTTCGGTGGTCAGTCTGGCGCTTTGTTCGTGAGGTTATGCGTAAGGATGAGAGTTTTCATTCTGTTTTGGCTGAGGCTGATTGTTATTTGACGGCGGTGGGCGGTTGTCCCACGTCGGGTGACGGAGGGGCTGCGGTTTAGATGTGTCCGCACGCGCACGCGCGCGCGTGTGTTCGCGCCCGTGTGCTTTTGTGTTGTGTGTGGATGTGACTGTGTGTGTGAATGTGTGTGTGTGTGTGTGTCAGGTCGCTTGTGACTCACCCCGATGATGATTAGCGAACCCTACGCATCTCTGTTGTCACTGCTCTAGAAAGGTGCCTGGCATGTCATGTTTGTGTACATTGGCCTGACAAGGTGCTTTGGAGACCGGTGCTTTGCTGACGCCTTGCCCTGCTCTTTCCACATTTTTGGTTTCATTTCTGGTTTCCCTCACGAAGTGTGTTTGCGTGTGTGCGCGCGCGGCTCAAAGGTTGCGGAAACAGCAGCTACTGTAGCTCTTTCACCGATGCAATGTGCTGCAGAGGGCTGGTCGGAAGTGATGCTGCCGGAGCATGAGGCACTATTGCCGAGTATTTATTGGACACCCTGGGCCGTGTCGTTTTGTATTACGTTGGAGACGATGCAGGTGTGCTATATGCCGGGCCAGGGTGGCCGGTATCAGATGCAATGCCCTTTCCCAGAGGTCGGCGACCATTATGGTACATAGGGATTACCCACATACGCGGCACGGGGGAGGGAGGACGAGAGAAGTATGCCATACCGTGTGTCTGTGAGCGGTGCGAACAAATACATGTTTACGCCCGAGTCGCCACACCGGTACATTACCGCCTGCCATTTAGCAAGGACCGCTCCAGGCCAGACCCCACCCACCCACCCACCCCCACCTGTTCCTTGGAAGCAGTCTTAAGACTGCACTGTTGAAGCTCTCTCTCGAGAGAGCGAGGCTAAGACACTGACGTGATTGCTGTAAACACTGCCCCTGCGTGCACGTACACGGACGGGTGCACACAGACACGCACGGACACGCACAACAGAAATGCCAGTCGCGGGCACCACACTCGTTGTGCTGGTGTAACGACCTTCCGCCCCGCCCCCCCCCGCCCCCCCTGTCCCCCCGCCACACGCACTGTCAGGGCCGGATGCGATGGCCTGCCTCCCGTCTCGACGATCGACCGGTGGTGGAGGGTGGGGGTTCGGCCAGGGGCTCGATCGGCCACCCACCTCCCCGCAGTCCCCTCCTTCTAATCCTCCACAAAACGCAACCAAGTTCAACCGGAAGAACCAACCGGCAAACCAGCTCCACTTTTGAGGGTTCACCCTGCAACAGGCTTTGTTTATGAGGAATTAATGCGTGGGGGGGGGGGGGGGGCTCTGGGTGGGTCCCACAAAGGGGCCGCTTATTCAAATTTGGTTTTCCCTCAGCCAAATTTTGGGTCAAGTTTTTTTGGGTGGGTGGGTCTCAGAGCCAAAAGACCCCCCGCCCCCCCTCTTATACACAAGGCCTGCCCCGCACTCGAGATACTGGGGTGCCTCGTGGCAACCATTTGGAGGCTTACATTCGTGGTCCGTGGCAGGAACACGACCACACGCCTCTCAAACTCGCTCTTGCCCCGATCCCCCCGATCACCCCCCACCCCCGCCCCCGGCAGCACCGCTGTGCCGCCTCCAGGTGGCCGTCAAAGAGATGGCCGGCCATCACGTCCTGTTCTACTGCACCAAAAGCGCGCCCGAACGGGACTCCCACGTCATCGTGAACGAGCGGTACGATTTCCAGGTCAACGGGGCGGTCTGTGCCAATGAAGTGCATCTAACCCCCCAGACCCCGAAGCTGATCCGATTGGACACAATGGAGCACTTGCACACGTACAATTTGTACATCAGGTGCCCTCCTCCGCCACCTGCTTCTTGTGCTTCGCCTCCGTCGCATCGGTCACTGGCCCGCGCAGGCAGAGTGGCGACCGCGGGCCCCGCGGTCGCTCGCGCGTGTGTTGGGGCCCTTTGCGGCGCCGGGGCGGATGTCCCCGAACTCGGATTCGGTTCCACTTGCGCATCGGCCGAATGCTCCCGCGCTGAGCTACCCAGTGATGTTGGTACCCCCCCCCCATTTGCGGCATACTCGCTCAGCCTTTATGACACAAACACGCACGCACGCACGCACACACGCACGCGCGCGCACACACACACACACACACACACGCACGTGCACACACACACACACACACACGTACGCATGCGCACGCGCGCACGCGCACCCACGCACCCACACACACACACACACACACACACACACACACACACACACACACACACACACACACGCACACGCACACACACACACACGCACACACACACACACACACACACACGCCTACGAGAGCAACGCCCCTGTCAGAGCAACACGAGGAGTTGGTTCTGCAAATTTTGGACCCGTGGAACTCGGCGGTTCTTTTTTTCTCGTTATCACTGGAGATCAATGTAGGACACAACGGGAGGTGTTGGTTCCGTCATTTTCAGTGATTCTCGAAAGAGGGGGGGGGGGGAGGAGCAACACAGACACACAGAACGCGGGAGCCACACCAGGAGGGACAAGGGCGAGCACAGCAGACAAGGAGGAGGGGCACAGCAAGGCAGGAGAGGCAACCAGAACAGCGGGAACAGGGAACCAGAATGGAGCGGATGGCAGAGCGTGCGCATGGGAGGCAGCGACAATGAAGGGGATGGCCTGGCCAGCCAACCCCGTCGCTACCGGGTGCCAGGGCAACCCCTGCTCAACCGGCATCAGGTGGGGGGTGTCTCCCGCAGCCCAGATGGGCTGTTTGCGCAACAGGAGCGGGAGCCCATTAGGGGCAGACCAGCCGTGAGGGGGAAAAGGACATACGGTGGACGGCCGGGACAGCGCGTGGAGAAACAGGGCACCTGGGCCTCACGCACACAGAACCACAGCGAGGCAGGCTATGGACGGCCCGTGGACAGAGGCGCGTGGACAGCAAAAACAGTCAAACGACCCCGGCAACAACCAGCACATCCTCAATATGCCAAATATTGGGCGCCGCTGACGCGCAAACGGCACACCATGCCACATTCAGCACAGCCCCAGCACACCAAATACTGGGCTCCGCGAACGCGGAAACGACACCAGCAAGAGCACCGGCCGCAGCGGCCGACAGAAAGCAGCAACCCGACGCAACATGCGAAGGGAAGAACGGGTGACTGTCCAGGGCACCGTAAAGGAGCAACAACCAGACGGAATGTCACACTGGGGGCCTGTGATGTTGGTCGGGTTGTGGAGGGCTGTGGGACGACGTCGGGGTTTGTGGAGGGTTGCGGATGGTCGGGATGGGCTACGGTGTCCGTGCCCCTGTCAATGCCACGGCGCCTGCCCTTGCCCGATGCTTGCGTTGCCTCGTACTCCACTCTTCTTCTGCACAAGCCCTCGCCGCTGCTCCGCCACTGCGCCTCCCTTTGCCCGTGCCCCTCAGTGTGCGGACGTTGCTGCACAAGCCCTCGCCGCCGCTGCTCCGCCCGTCAGGCGGGCGGTCTTGTGTCACGCACCACCGGACACCGTTTCGCTTGTCCCCTGTTCTTGCCCCTTCAGGAACTGGATTCAGCTGCCCGGAGGCCATGATGAAGGCATGTGGGACGACTGGTACCCTTTGACGGACTTGGCCACGGTGCCCAGACGCCCGCAGGTGTGTCCACCCGCCGGGTCGGCCACAGTCCGACCGCAGTATCCCGCAGTCGAAGTGCAATGCGCCCTGGAGGTCGGTGGGTGGTTTGTGCAATGAGAGGGCCCGGTCGCAGCGGGAGGGCTCCGGCACGGAACGGCATGGGGTGCCGGTGCCGCGGCACATGGGGACTGCGACCCTTTTTCGAGATCACCGACCGGACCCCTCCCCACGCCTGGCCCCTCCTCCCGTCGGTCCAGCGACACCAGATTCGACCCGAGAAGGTCCGGCCCAACGCCAAGGGAAACGGCTCCGAACCAGCGATACCCACTTTCCATCCCCCACCCCGCCCCCTTCCCCCCTGCGCCTGCCGCCTCGCCCCCGTAACCCCCGCAGGTCCCCGCGCTGTACGAGTACCGCCACCCGTACGTGGCCCTCACCTGGAAGCTGTCCACGGAGGACGACCCCGGGGTGCTGCGGTGCGAGCCCGAGGTCTTGTCCTTTGGGCAAGAGGGGCAGCCCCCCGTGCCACACGCGAAGGAGGACTGCATGCTCCCCAAGACGCCGTACGGCACGGAGGAGGGGGAGGAGCTGTTCGACACCCAGAGCTACGCCTACTGGAAGGCCCTGACGTCAGGTCCGGTTGCCGTGCACACAGTCGCCAGTCGCCTGGGCACCCGGGGGGCCACGAAGGAAGACATGGACCGAACGTCCGCAGTTGCGCGGATTCGTCCCCCAAGGGATTTCTTAAGGGAGGGCCGGGGTGGTACCGGGGGGGGGGATGAGGAGTGGGCGAGAATTTGGAATGGCAAAATTGTGGCACAACAGAAGTGTGCCAAACTGTGCCTTGGCACTTGAAGGTCCGAAGCCAGTTCTCTAGGGGGTCATGGTGAGCGCTCTTGGCATGCGCAGTGCCGTTGTGCCCAACCGCGTCCAGGAAATACCAGCAACCAACCACAGGCCCGTAGGAAATAGCAACCACCGCTCATGGTCTACGCTCGTTCGTGTGCCACAATCTGGGAATCTGTACCAAAATTTGCAGTGGTATTTCAAGAAGTGGTGCCAAATTTTCTCCGCGCCAAATTTCGCCCGTTCCTAGTCCAACCCCCCCCCCCCCCTCCCCCGGTACGTCATGCACAGAACAACATAAAAATGCTGGATATCGTCACACAGAAGCTTAAAAAGGTGTCAGTCGACAGCTGGCCGCCGTCGATCAACCGCCAACTTCCGTCGGTTAACCGCCAACCGCCCCCCGCCGTCGGTCAACCGCCAGTCCGGCGCTCTTTGACGAGTGGTGCTCAAAGCAGAACAAAAAAAGAAGCACTTTCGTTCAACACGGCCCCGAGGAGGACTCTGTTCTGCGTCGTACCCTCAGACAGGCATCGGGTACTGCACGCCGATGCCGAAGGCAAGTCTGCAGAAGCCGGTGCAAAGTACCACCCATTTCCCTCTTTCATGAGAGGACCCTTTCGCTTTTCGCAATGTTGGTGGGCTGGTGGACACTTGCAAGTCCGAGAGGGCGGCGAGGGGGGGTCGTTCCCAAAGGGATTGTTTAAAGGAGGGCCAGAGTGGTACTGGGGGGGGGGGGGGGAATTAGGAATGGCATAATTTGGCACAACAGAAGTGTGCCAAATTATGCCGCGGTATTTGAAGGTCCAAAGCCATTTTTTTACGTGTCATATTGAGCGCTCTTGGCAGGTGCCCAACAGCCTCAAGGAAACACCAGCAGGGAGCCCCCCCGACCCAGGCCCCTTGAGCCCCCACCCTGTACGCCCCGCCCCTTTTGCTCAAGCCAGTCCCTGGGGTGGGGGGCTTGAGCACAGACAGCGCGCTCATCAGGGGAAATCAGGGCGGCGGGGGAGGGGTTTGAAGAAGGGGCGCCACGGGCCATGGGCTTATGTTTGGAGTTTGGCGGTGGGACACAATTCGGGGCGCCGTGTGCCCAGTACAAGCCGGGTGAAGCAAGCCGTTCTACCCCAACCCGTTGTGCCCTTCACGGCCCATCATTCCTGGTCTCCTAGCGGCTTTGCAACCACCAGTAACCGCTTCGGCACCACCACGTTGGAATCGCCCCTTCAGCCTCCTGCCCCATCAAGCACATCCCTGCCCAGGGCGTACGGGAAAGCCGGTATGCCCCCGGTACCGCTTATGCCGGCAAGCCTCCATTTGTACTGAGTCTCTGCACGATACCCGGAAGGATCAAGCTCACAGGATGAGCAAGGGGGGATGGGGCATGTGATGGGGCACACCGCTCGGCGGATCTAGTGAAGGGCTGGGGCTGGGGGTTGTTGCCATAAGGTTCCGTAGATGTGCCGGTTGGTATTTCCGGGTGCACGCGCTGTTTTTCTTTGGCGGGCGGAGGGGGGGGGGGCGGGCCACTGGGGTCAAATCGCCTCGTGGGCGGCAGCATCCAGAAATCCAGGTCTGAGGTACAGTGGCAACCACCCCTGTTGTGTACAATCGGCCCAGTACAATGGCCTACTATGTGCGCTGGCGATGTGTTTCCAACCATCGGACACCCCGGGTGCCGACCATCAGGTCTTTAGGAGTGTTCGGAAACCGGCTGCCGTTCCAGCGCCATTGGAGAGTGGACTCTCCAGTTTTGGGGTACGAACCGTGAAGCGTGCGTGCCGGAGTCATGCGCTCTAACCTCTCGACCACTGGAGAGTCTTCGGCGGTTGGTGGTAACCAACGAGCTTTCGCCAGTAGCCACCAGTCGGCAGTCAACCGCCGGCCGTTGGCGGTTGATGGCCGGCGGTTGGCGGGGGACTGCGGGCCAGATGGCCGTCTTCAAGCACAGTTCTGGGGCGCGGGAATGAGTGCACGGCGCTAATGCAACCCCCCTGGGCAAGCCTACGGACCCCACCTCACACCCGCGCACAGCGCCCCCTCCCTCTCTGCCCTTGATTTTGCCTCAGGGGCACTGCCTCCGCCAGACGATGACACTGAGAAGAAGCCGGAATGCAAACACGCCACGCGGGCGCAGGAGGGGGATCCATCCGAGGCGCCCACGTGCTACAAGTTGGTCTGCGATCTGGTGTGGACTAGGGATGGGTGTGGCCGCTTCTGCGGATCTCGGGTCAAGTGCTGACAAGTCTGGCCTCGGACCGAGCACTGCCCTGTTGAGCTGAGGGATTTGAACCATTCATTTGTGCCGGGGGGGGCCTCTCGGGTGCCGTGGATGTCCAGTGCCGTGTCTTTTGTGTGACCTGATTTTTGCTGAACGAGGTCAGTTTTTTGGGGGGAGTTGGGGGGTGCACTTTTGTGGGGGAGAGTGGAATGTCTACGCCACTTCTCACAAATGCGGTTCATTTCCCGCGGTCCCAATGTCCAAGTGCAGCCTGGGCTGGTGCCCTTCCCCTTTCGACCAGGTGCAGTGTTGTGGCTGAGAGTTTGGTTTGGAAACGGGACCCCCGAGGCCGGGCGTACGGAGAACCGCAGAACGCCCCGCCTCTGAAATGGAAGGCACGAAGTGGCGCCCGCAGCGGGAGTAACAAATGTCACATGGGAACCACCGGCTTCGCTTCAAGCCAAGACCAATGTCAAGAAAGGCCAATGTCCCCAATGTTATTGGCGAGGCAGCCCAGCACTATAGCAGCAGACCGGCCCTGACGTATCTTCACATGCTGGGCCAAGGGCCAGGGACGCGTTAGAAGGAGAGGAGAGGGGGGGGAAGGGGTGTCTGAGACCCGAGGCTTAGTGTACCAAAAACGGCCCGAAAAAAAATTTCTTTTACAAAATCTTATTTTCATTGGAGGAATTCTTGGGAGGACCCCCGGGGGAGTGGGGGGGGGGGGTGCCTGTTTTCCCGACCGTTTGCGAACTCCCGGATTAACGCGCAGATCCGGTGGCTGCTGCCTGGCGGTGGTCGACGACGTGCCGCTGCATCGCTGCCGCTGCCCTCGTTAGTGGTCTGTCCCCTGGCGTCCTCGTGCCTCATTCCTTGTGACAGAAAGGCACCCGTGGTCTTGTAGGCCACTGACGAGCTGCGCTTTGTGCCGACTGCCTCTTGTGCACACGTGCAATAGCCCAGAGTTCCTTCGGGGCTGAGGAGGGGGAGGGGGGGTGAGAAATCAACGGGCAGCCTCCGCGTGGGGCCTCTGCGGATTGACGGCGTCCTCGTCGCGGAAGCGAACGCCCCCCTGCCCCCCCTCCCCCTCGTGCGCGTTCTGCGGTCCCCGACCGCCTTCTTCACAGGGCGGTCCGGAGGTCAGCCGCGAGCCCGTTCCCGTGCAATTCGACTGCGCCGAGGAGCGTCCCCGGCGCTCGTCCGGGCTCGACCCCGGGATGCATTTCCCCGACCCGGAAGTGGCCACGCTGATGCACGAGTACATCGGCCCGCAGGAAGTGGAGACCATAGTGAAGACTCCGCCTCTGAGGTGCCTCCCCCGCATTTTGTCGCGGTTGCACAAGGGCTGGGCTGTGATTTGAGGGTCGAGACCAGCGATGCACTTGAGGGGGCAAGACGCGGAAACAGGATTCGAAAATTGGTTGCCAAAGCGGTCACTGGTGGTTGGAAAAGCGGCTGAGAGGCCACATGTGGCCGTTACAAAACGGTTAGAGGGCCGTTGAGGGTGGATGGAAGCGGTTGGGGTGGAATGTCCGCCTCCGTAGGAAGGGGGAAGGAGAACCCCCCAGCCACCCCATCCAACGCATACCGGAGGCCCAAGGGCGGTGAGCACAAGGATTGCCACCCTGTTGCACCGCAGTAACCGCGAACCGCCGACAGTGAATGGTCAGCTGATGACCAGTTGACGGTTGCTCGCGGCTGTCTCGGGGTATTCTACGCCCGCTCCTTTTTCGGGCGCACTGGAACGGAGTGGTACCAGTTTTGACTGCACAGTATTGGGACAGCGTCTGTTGTTGTTTACGTCGGGGAAGTTGCTGGTACAACCCGAAAAACCCAAACTCTGACATACCCAACGCCCTGCGGTACAGACGCCAAGGTGGTGACGCGCGGACACGGGCGCACCGACCGCGGCGCATTGGCGGGGACCCGCGGACAGACGCGCCCAAACAAGGGAACACAGGAGGGGCACACGGGCGGGGGCTGAGCGGGCAAGGACAGCGGGTGGTGGCACGCGGTCGTGGACACGCACGCGGGAGCACACGGGCATGGGTCGCGTTGTCCCTGAGCCACTGCCCCGCATGCGTGCGATGCGCATTGACACCTCCACCCAAACGGGGCCCTGCATCGTGCTCATCTTTGGGACCAGACCCTCCCGGCTTCTACCGCAGCCAATCATTTGCTTAAGGTGGGGTATACCCCAGGGGGGCGGGGGCGCGCAAACGGCACACCATGCCACATCCAGCACAGCCCCAACACACCAACTACTGGGCTCCGCGAACGCGGAAACGACACCAGCAAGAGCACCGGCCGCAGCGGCCGACAGAACGCAGCGACCCGACGCAACATGCGAAGGGAAGAACGGGTGACTGTCCAGGGCCCCGTAAAGGAGCAACAACCCAACAGAATGTCACACAGGGGGGGGTATGAGCGCAAAAAAGAGTTTGTGTACCTAAAATGGGCCTCTCACTTTTTGCTCTCTGTTCAAAATTTCATTTGTTATTTATTATCATTATCATTTATTATTATTCATCAATCGCAGCCCCTTTGCCAAATCATCCCTCTCAACGCCACAGTGGTCTGCCGCTGTCCGAGTATCCTGCATGCGTGGACCCCGCGATCAACCCTGTCCACTGCCTATCCGAGCGGGACCGGTGGAATAGAGATTTGGCGTTTGGAGTTGGGTACATCATCGAAGCAGCCATGGTCACCAGCTTCGAGGTCGTTTGCCCCTTCACTGGCGGGCAGGGGGCATGGGGGCATGGGGGAGGGGGAAGGAAGGCCGGGAGGGAAACTGGGTATTCAGAGGGATGGCACCAGGGATACATGGGAAGGGGGTTTGCCCCCCCCCTCCCCCCCACTCCAGGGCGCCCAGCCTATACCCAGCCGCAGTCCCCCTGACGGCAAGTGCCAGCTTCAATGGCATTTGTATCCGACAGTAACCGCCCCCAACCGCTTTGGCACCCTCTTCCAACCGTCTAACCACCTCCTCCGGGATTTACCCTCCCCTAGAGGAACGCCGCAACGCGACCAGAATGAACCACAAACCTTCCCCACAAAGCACGCTGCATAACGCGAAATGGAGAATGTCCACATCAATGTGTGTTACTCATCTTTTGGCTAATAAACATTAATTAGGCCCCAAAAAATAACGGTACGAACGGAAGTGTTCGTTGGACACGGGGGGTACATCCCTGGGGACGTAGACCCTCCCCAACCCCTGCAGGCAACCCTACCGTCCAGCCAGGGTCCAGGAGCGTCCCGTCAGCGTTCGGGAGGTTGCAGCAGGCCGGTCTCCAAGGGGCGAAGGGTCCTGACACATGCACCCCCTTGTAATCCAAACAGTGCCATCCAGGGACGCATTAGAGGGGAATCCGAGGGTTAAAGTCAGGATACTTAATACAAAAGTAGCGCGCCGGGCAAACACCCCCCCCCCACTGTTGCAAGTACATGATTGCTCTGGTGCTGTGGGTTGATAGCCTTAGCAGGGGGGGGGGGTGTCGGGCCAACCCCCCCCCTTCCCCCGACCAAACAACCCCACCCCCCCTCATCGCTTCGAACACATGCCTGTGGGTCCCCTGGAGGTTCGAGGAGGAAAACGGGCTCACAGCCCTCCTGAGCAGCAGAGGAGTGCTTTTCCAGAGGACGTGAGGGAAAGCCCCAAGGGCTTCCCCCATGACGTAGAGGGGGGCCCGCCCAACCCCCAGGGGCACTTGTGAGCAGCGGGGCAAGCGTCTCCCTCACCAACCAAAAACACGGTCCCTGCTGACAGACAAGGCAGACCAATCCCTCTCCAAAACTGGAAAAGTCCGGGAGCACCAATCGGCACGCCTTACTTCGCCTTGGTGGCACCCCACCACCACCGCCACCGCCACCGCCACCACCACCGCCACCGCCACCACCGCCGCCACCGCCACTGCCACCGCCACCGCCACCGCCACCACAACCACCACCGCCGCCGCCACCACCACCACCACCACCACCCGCTCCCGGTATGGCTTGGGGGTCACACGGGTCACATGCGCACCCCTCCGCCCCCCTCAGTTTGTGCAACCGTTGTGAGAAGACTCAGGTTGCGGGAACCACCTTCCCCCGGCGCAGTTGGACCCTTTGACCCGCCAAGAGCGGGGGCTACAGCAAATGTTCCAAGGCCGGAGAGGTCCCCGTCCCCACGTGGGTGATGGTGTGGAGGTGAGGCCATTTTGTGGTGGTGTGCACAGGTGTGCTGCTGGAATGGCTGTTCGAGTGGCGGGCAGTATGACAGCCATCGGTCCGGGGCGTTGGGGTTTGGGTCTTCGAAACAAAAGGCACTGTGTTGTGTACGGGGAGGGAGAGGGGGCGCAGGGCATGGGCCACCCACGACGAGGCAGCCGTGCACTGGCCTTCTTCTTCACCCTCTTCAACCCACCTCCGCCTTCCAGGCTGACGTGCGCTGCTGGGAGGCCGTTCTCCTCCCAGCGTCTCGCATCTTCTCCCATGGATTACAGTGAGGATGTAGAGTGGGCAGGCTTTGTTTGTGGGGGGGGGGGGGGGGCTCTGGGTGGGCCCCACAAAGTGGACGCTTATTCAAACTTGATTTTCCCTCAGCCAAATTTTGGGTCAAGTTTTTTGGGTGGGTCAAACGAACCCCCCCCCCTCTCATACACAAAGCCTAAGAGTAGGAGCATCCGCGTTGTACGGTGGCCCGCCGGGTGCGCAGACCCCTGCCCTTCGAACAACCGACACGATAACAAAAAAAGGTGATTTTCTCGTCGCGGTCGTGGTCCGGCGCGACGCGGTGCAGCGTCACCCTCCCTCTCGTCCTCACAGTCCTCCCCCAGCCACGACCAGGCCGTTGCTTAGCGTGGCGGACACCCTACCCCCTGGGGAGGGGGGCGTGGGTGGGTCCAGAGGCCGGAAAAAGTTTGTGTCCCTAAAATGGGCCTCAAATTTCCGGCCCCTTTAATAGATTTCATTTTTTGTCGCAGGAAAAATTTTTCTGATGTGGGTGGGTGGGTCGGCCGGTGGCTGGCCAGGGCGCCGAACGAACCCCCCCCCCCCCACCCGAGGTCACTCAGCAATAGTGTTGACACGCCGGTATTGTTGTGCAGGTGGATGAGACGGGCTGCTTCCCTCACACCGAATGGAAGTACGTGTGCACGACCCCGATCCCTTTCGCTCGGATCAAGCTGCACTACGACCTCCGGTACTATCTGTTCAGGTTGAGTGCACCGCTGGCGGCAGGGCATCAGGGCGTGCTTTAGGAAGTAGCGGTGCCGCAGGCCACGAGCGCCGTCGCTGCGCCCGTGGCACTGGCATCCCCCCCGGGTCCCGGTGTCCACCCCCTCCCCCCAGCCCCAGCCCCACGTCGCCCCAGGGGGATCAGATGCAGCGTCCAGCTCAGTCCCAGTCTCGGCCCCCGTGCCGGCCACAGCGCCTCTGCCCACTTCTGTGTCGGTTGGGTCTCGGGACGGCTGTACGCGTATACGTGTACGTGCGTGCGTCGTGTGTACGTCGCGTGTGCGTTGCCTATACGACAGCGCGCAGAGGCATGTCTATGCGGATACGTGTCAGGCCATTGTTTGGTGGGCGAAATACCCCCCCCCTCGCCCCCAAAGGGGGAGGGGGGAGTCAGAGACCAAAACAAAGTTTGTGTACCTCAAATCGGCCTCCAATTTCCAGCCCCTTTAACAAATTTCATTGCTTCCCCGAGGAAAATTGCTCTGATGTGCGTGGGTGGGTCGGTCGGCCGTGGCTGCCCAGGGCCCCAAACAACCCCCCCCCCCCCGCCCCGGGTCACTAACCCATGGCTGTATACGTGTATACGTGTATGCGTGCCAGGCTTGGCCGCCAAGCCAGACACAATCCGGCGGGACTGGGCCCCACTGAGCCCTGCACCGGATACAACAGCTCCGCATTGAGCTGTGGATGTGTTCTGGGCGGGTATTACTCAGTGGCACACAGTGGAGGGCTGATTCCTACCGAGACCCGGATTCTCTGCCGGACGCCAGTGGCATGTCTGATACGTGCGTATTGTTGGACCCCAAAGTTGTGGGACATAACTCTGTTTTGACACTATGG
The DNA here is from genome assembly GCA_964036045.1 of Eutreptiella sp. 'Long Island Sound 2002'. Lineage (NCBI taxonomy): Eukaryota > Euglenozoa > Euglenophyceae > Eutreptiales > Eutreptiaceae > Eutreptiella > Eutreptiella sp. 'Long Island Sound 2002'. Next base: position 69,501,212 of record OZ038388.1, on the reverse strand, counting down.
AACGTCCTGCGTCTCATTCACGGAGCATTCGAAGCAACGAGGGTCACATGAAGGCCATTTCCCAGTGGCAGGGCTACAGCTCGGCCTACAGCTCAGGCTAGGGCAGGATCAAGGGCGGGAGCTGCCGCCAGGGCGCAATGGGGTTGGGCATGGGCGCCGAGCATGGGCCGGGACTGAGGCCAGGCCCGATGGCGCAAGTTGGGGCATCCCCACCCCCCCCCCCCCCCCCCCGGTCTGATCTGCGGTCTCCGTTTCGCCCCTGTCCCCTGTTCGCGGTCTGAACCCTTGGAGCCCTCTTCTCCGCGCGTGCCAGCGGCCTCAGTATAATGCCAAGCAATTCCCCGTGGGGCCTTTGGCTGTGGTGCACACACACACACACACACACACACACACACACACACACACGCACGCACGCACGCACGCACGCACGCACGCACGCACGCACGCACGCACGCACGCACGCACGCACACACACACACGCACACACACACACACACACACACACACACACACACACACACACACGAACACACACACACACGCACAATGGTATGGAGTCGCCAGTTGTGTGGAACAGGACCACCCACATGGTCCTGCCCCCGTCGGTTCCACACATTCTCGAGTCTGGTACGCCGTGCAGACGCTGCGCCACCCCACACATGCATGCATTTTGCCTGCCTGACCCAGCCCCAAATAGTAAGGCAAAACGCTGTTGGTAATGTGCATCAGGACCCTGAAACTCAGTTCTTTTTGTGCCAGCAAAGCAGCGATGGACAGCTGCCATCCCGCCGGCTTGGGTTTGGGCTTGGGCTTTGCAGGTGCAACATTTTGGGGTTGAATTTCTGGTGGGACGAATTGGTGGGATCAATACAACTGAGATCCTGGAAGTTCATGGGGATCAGACATGACAAAAAAGACCTGGAACAGGGGGCTGGTCAAAATGATATCAGGCACAAAATAGTATCACGCGTCAAAACAATATCACATGCGTGATATGAAGGGGGGGGGGGGCTGGGATGTGCACCCCGTCCAACTACAAGCACCATTTCAAGATGGGTTTCGAGATCATGCGGTGGGGGGTGGGAAGGGGGCTTACGTGTCCCGCCAGACCCCACCCTCTCAGGACCCCTCAACCCGCACCGTTGGCACCCGGAAACTTGTTTGGCCTCTGTGGACCGGGGCACGGAGTTTTTTCCCCACATTTTCCCAGTTTTCCTAATTTCCCCATCATGTTCCCCCATTTTGTGGTGAATGGTAAAAGGGGGGCGTACCCCCAGAATTGTGTGTATTCAAAATGCTCAGAATGAAATGGGGAGTTCAAAAATGACCCCAACAGCCCCAAACAATTTTGCAACACCCCCCCCCCTGCCTGCCCCTTGCCCCTCGCCACGGGGGTTGCGGTCCGCAACTGAACAGAGCGCCCCCCCAACCGCGTTCAAGATGCGGCGACAGCCATGCTTTGTGTTGGATGTGGGGGGCTGGGGTCTCCACTTTGAGTGAGTGCGTGCGTTCGCTTTGGCCGCGTGCGCACATCGATGTCGCGGTTGCACATGCATGGCCTGCCACGTGCCATGGGTACCCCTCGCCTCTTGCCTCTCACCGCCCCCCCCTTCTGAACGAAAGACTAACCCTGTTTCAAAACGCTCCGTCCAACAAGCGCTTCCGGAGCCGGTTGACTCGATGGCCCATCGCGATTTGCATCGAGCATTTTCCAGGGGGAATGAGAGCGGTTTGGGTCCGGGCTGAAGAGTCAGGCATTCCTCATCAGTCGGGGGTATCCGTGTCACGGGACCGCTCTGACCGCTCGAATTCAGGCTCAAGGCCATCGCTATCGACCCTATGACGGCCCACCGGAGGACCAAGCCGAGGGCCGCGGCGAGCAGCAGGCGCTCCCGCAGGTGGTCGTTCACCCCGGCACCGCCCCGCCTCCCGTCGAGTGACCAGATGCACTTCGGGTCGGACACCGTCCCGGGGACGCCTCAACACCCCAGCGCTGGCGACCGGTTTGGCGGTGACTTGAATCGGTTGGAAAGCCCGTACTCGGCGGTGGTGAACTATTACATCCCGGCCCCGGCGGGGCCCATCCTGGTGTGCGGTGGATGGGGTGCTGCTGGTTCGTGGGCCTGGCCAGGCTGGGCAATGGAGCGTGAGGCCTGAGGCATGAGCGCGTCCGCACTAGCGCAGGCATCCGTGAAATGAAGTAGAACTGTTGGTTTTTGGTCTGTGGATTATTTTTTTGTGTAATGAATGAATGTGCATGCCCATGAAATGGATTGTTCGTTAAATCACTGATCGTGACGTGAACAATTTCTGTAACTGAGTTCTCATGTGCCGCTTGGGAATTGGGATTTGGTGGACCTGTGGATCAATGGGAAAGAGGGGGTTGAGGGGCTCTCCCCGGGTCTGTTACGTCGGCGCCCCGGTCCTCCCTCGCTCTTTTGTGCGTAGCCCCATGTTTGTTCGAACCGGCGATCGTGGAATGGCCGTCGGCTACTCTCACCGCTGAGCTACACGAATTCTCGCGTGGTCATGAGGGTGCGGTTGCACGATGCGAACATCAGCCTCAGCGTAACGGGTACCCAGGGTCCCCCTACTCCCCTAATACTCTTTCCGATGCTGCCGCAGTTGTTGTATGGCGTTTCTGCAAGGCTACGGCAGAGGTTTGGGCGAAGAGCCCCCTCCCCCTATCCCTCTCCTGAACCCTCTCGCTACCCCTCCCCCCCTTTCGCTCTCAGCTACACCCACACCCTCATCCCACCACCAGCCCGCACCCGCCTTGGGCGACCCAAAAGTGCCATCCCAGGCGGATACCAACCGAGGGACCCTGGGGCCCCCGCGGTGTCAGCCTCGGAGTGCCTGCGACATCCCCCGCTCACTTTCCACTTTCTCGCCAACAAACACAGAGCAGATGGGAGATGCCGGGTCGCATCGAGTCCCCCATTGCGCCATTGCGGAGGCGGGTGCACGGGTGCGCGGATGCGCAGGGCACGGGCACCGGGGGCCGGTCGGGAACGACGCTGCCCTGATCCGCACGTCTGCACGTTTCGTGTGCAGGATATCAAAGCGGCGGATGTGACCGAGACGTCCGCCCTGATCAGGTCAGCCCCTTGCCCCTCTGTCGACCCGGTGCCCAAACGCGGCCAAACCCCGCCCCAGTGGATGATGGGGAGGGGGCCGTCCCGACCCACCCACTGACGCCGGTTGTGTTCTCGGAGCCTCCTTCCTTGCGATCGTGTTGCTGCCGTTCAGTCGCTACTTCCGCGCGGGCGGGCGGGGGCGGGGGGGGTCAGAGGCCCCAAAAAAAAAGGTTGTGTTGTGTGTGCACCGTAGCAAACCGGGACGAAACACCGAGCAGGGGCATGGCCAGAGGCGGTGGGGCGACACCGCGATTGCATTTGGAGTCCGACGTGCTCAAGGAATCGAAATCCCACCGGCCGTGAACGAGACTTGTTGCGGTAGAGTCAACTGTGGCTGGGGCTGGGGGGCTCAAAGGATTGTGTACATTGATCAGTCGCGTCTGAATCTGGCGCCGAAGATGCCGAAGAAAGTGTTGGGGGGGGGTCAAAAATGGTCAGAACACTCTTTCACAGGGCCCCAGGCCTCCGGGCCATCCCGGGGCCTTTCAGGGGTGCCGCCGGAGAGCACGTGAGTTTCGGTGAACGTGCGCGGCACAGGGACGGGGCAGCGACAAGGGGATGGGGGGCCGGAGGTCCGGCGGTGGCAAAAGGAAGGGGGTGCCGTGCCGTGGCGAGTGCGGGGGCAGCGATGAGGGCGTCGATGCCGTCGGGTGTTGTGGTGATGATGGTGTGCGTCTTTGAAGTTGGGCGGGGACAGCGACGATGGGCGGGGCTGACATTACTCCCAAGACGGTCAAGTCACGTGCAAGCCTGGGACGGGGGCGGGGGGTCCGTCGCCCTCCACCACTACCCCATGCACAACAGGGGCCCTCATTGGCTACTGTTCCATGGCGGTTGGAGGTCGCGATCCTCCTGAGGGATATCCGTCGTGCCATTGCGACCCACGAGTGCCCCACCCCCCCACGTCCCCCAACTGCGGGAAGCAACTGCGGACGCAAGACTCCGCGATGCAGGGGCAGGGGCAGGGCAAGCGATCACGAAGCAGAGGATCCAAAGAGTGAGACCCTCAGTGACACTGCCACAGGCACTTACAACTCAACCCCCTCCTGCCGTTTGGGGGGGGTGGGGTGGTAGAATGGCCGTACACCATCAGAGAAAGCGGGGTTACACCCCCCTGGACCTCCCCTCCCCCAGACCAAACTGAGCATCATGGGATCACCTCGAAGAGAAGTTGTTAGATCATGCGCAGGCGCATATAACCCCCCTGTTGGGGGTCATTTGCGAAGCATACCCTAAGGTATGGGATTGGATGCCTCACCCCTTGTGAAATACCATTTTTGGGAGACAAAATGATCCCCAATTTTTCGATTCTGAGCCCCCTCCCCGAACCTGGGTACCCCTTTTTTTTGGGGAGGGGTCAAATTTTCTTGGCGTATTGCGGCCGCTGTGTGTGGATTGGGGCCCGGGACCCGGGAATTTTCTCCTTGTATATGGACCCTCTAACCAATGGCGGGGGTCCCGGATCCGAACTCCGGGTACCCCCAGTCGCCCCCCCCCCCCCACACATGGGCCCTTGCCAGTGAGGACTTAGCCGTTTTCATGCTGGCGTGGTCCCGCTGAAAATTTCGAAGATTCGACTTTTTCTGATACCCTTCTGTCGCGCCTGGGATGGGTTTGGGTGGTCATTTGGTGACAATACGGGTACTTCAGCACCCATGCGGACCCGCGTAGTGGCCGCTAGGCCCATGTAGCCCCGGGCTCTTATCTCGTCTCTCTTCGAGGTGCGTTGCCAAAGGCACCTCGACTTTACTTGACCATTGGGGACATGTGGTCAGGCCATTTTGAGGACAAAATCTTTTGGGTCCCAGATCCCCCCCCCTCCCCCCCCCCCTCTAATGCTTCCCTCACGAGGGCAGGAGGAGGCTTTACTGCATCGAGCCAATGACGCACTGTGGTCAATTTTACAACCACAAGTGGAGACCAGGGCAGTATGCCTGGGGGCCTTATGTGACCGCTGGTTTTCGGACCGAAGCTTTGGGTTTGGGTGCATGAAATGGCACGCAGGTAAGAGCGGGGCTGGGTCACGCCCGTGAAGAGGTGTTGCGGCTCATAACCAAGTCCTGCCTCGGATGGCACCCCATTTGGGGTCCCTTTGTGCTGCTCGGGGGTATCTCGCGTCTCCTTGGGATGGCGTGCCCACGCAGTGCCCGAGCACACCCACCGTCTCTGCCGCAGGTGGTGCCCCCACAGTGCCGGGCATAACCACCAGAACCAAGTGATGTTCGTCCTGGGCATCGGCGTCGTGGCTGCCAGGCAGCAGGGCATCCACGAGTTTGCGACGGTCCGATCATCTCCTTTCCGATTGTCAGGTGCGTGTTTCGGTTTGCGCACGCGCACGCGGGTGCGCACCAGGCCGTTGCGCATCCGGGGGTATTGCGTGTTGCGCCCCGTCTCCCGCCACCGGTAGTCGCTGGGCTTTCACAGGCTTTTGCGGTTGAGGGGGCGACGGGCAGCCCTGCCAACCGCTTCCGTCGGCCCCCAACGGCGCTCCAACCGCTTTGTGCGCCAGGAATTGCCTCCCGACCGCTTTTCAAACCGTCGGTGGTCGTGTGTGCATCTGCTCTTGAAGCCCCTCCCCCCCCTCTTCAAGCGCGTCCTTGGGCCTGAGACCCAAGCGCCAGAAACAAAGCAAACGACCACCATCCGGTCCAGTAGGTACCTGTGTCCCGCATAGACACGAAGCGTGCCCTCGCCAAACCTCAAAAAGGCAACTATATGTACCAAGGCGCATGGGACGCAATGGACGGGAAAGCCCCCCGGGTGCGTCGGAATGACCTCCGAACCAGCACCGCTCTCAGGCCCGCCTGAATTGGAAGAATTATTGGGCATGGGTGTTGCCCCCCCTCCCCCCCCCCTCCCCCTCTGGACCCCCCCCAAAACAAAATTTGTAGAGTGGCAAACAATGAAATTTACCGGAGGACAACCTTCTTTGGGCCGTTTCTGGTGCACGAACTTTGGAGTCCCAGACCGGGTTGTGCTCCGTGTCCGGCCTTCGGGACGGGGGGTTGGGGGTGGGGGGGTGGGTATGAGGGGAATAAAAAGTTTGTGTGCCTAAAATGGGCCTCTCAGTTTGGGCTCTGTATTCGAAATGTCTCATTTTTCCCGGAGGAAAATCTGGAATAGAACGTCCGGTGCGATCCCCATCCCCATCCCCATCCCCATCCCCATCCCCATCCCCATCCCCATCCCTCTCCCTCTCCCTCTCCCTCTCCCTCTCCCTGTCCCTCTCCCTCTCCCTCTCCCTCTTCCTCTCCCTCTCCCTCTCCCTATCCGACAGGTCAACGAAACCGTTTTCTTTTCCGTCCAGGACGGCGCTGCTCTTTGTCCTGCCGCTCTGTCGGCGCCGTGCATTGCTTTTGCAGGGCCGCGGCGGGTCGCATTCCGGACTCGCGGGCGCTCAACACTCCGCCTCTCGTTCTCTGCGCAGGTCTGACGTCCGGGACGACGTATCGGTTCAGTATTCGGGCGTGCTCGACGTTCGGGTCTGGGCCCGACAAGATCGTCACGTTCAAGACGTCGAAGCCGCCGCACAAAGGTGCGCGTGGCCTGCGTTTGGCATGGGGGGCAAGGGTGAGGCTTGGGGGACGGCACCGGGAGGCATGCGAGGCTTTTTGGACAGGGCAGTGGGAGGCAAAGATGATCAGAAGAAGGCAGAATCTTTTTGGGGGGGGTGGCACAACCAGGACACCGTGAGACGTATGCCTTTGTTTGATACCAGAGGATGGCCCTGTCACTGCGAAGGACGCACCAGGAGTGACCAGGATCAGCTGTCATGATTGGAGGGTTTTTTGGCCCCGGTACCCCCGTGGCGTCGGGGTCTGAGCCCTTGTCGTTTGGATACTGTGAACACAAACACACGCATACACACGGGCACAAATACATAAACAGACAAGGACACAAACACACACTCGAACGCGACACAGGAACGCGCACGCACGCACACACACACGCACACACAGACAAGTGTGGACACGTGTGGAATCCCACCCAACAAGGGCGGTGGAGTGCACCAGAACAGCAAAGTATCGAAGCCCTGCACGCGCTCCTGCTGATCACTAGGCACGCATGTACACGTGTACACACACCCTTGCCCGGGGGGGGGCTGGTTCGTTGCTGAGCGTGGTAGATTGGCAACCCCTGTTTATGGGCTGAGCGTCAGGCTTCAGCTCATGCGCTCAGTATTGCGTGTCTCTCTGCCTGCAAGCCAAGGTGGCAGCATGCCCAGCCCCCCCCCCCCCAATTTCCATGGAGTGCCGAAGAGGGGTGGGTGCGCCGGACCCATGGAAGGGCCAACATAGCCCCAACATGTTCGCATTGGAACCAATCTAAATGATGATTAAACACCTTGGGGTACTGTATTGTGGGTTTTGCACCCAAGTGGTGGGCTCCACGACCCCCATTGGGAGCCAAAGTACGACAAAATCAGCCTTGGAAGGGAGCTTTTCTCGTACTTTTTCAGGTCCCCCCTTCCGTTGCTACGATCGACTGCCATGTATTGCGTTGGCGCCCTTCTGGTGATAAATAATAATGAATGCGAACAACTCTGCTGATCACAGGCCTGAACACCCATACCCCAGGGGATGGATTAGAACGGCCGTACACCGTTGGAGGAGGGGGGGCATGCCCCCCCCCTGGAGCCCCCTCCCCCCCCCCCCTTTGAACCTCCTTCCTCCCCTTCCAATGTTTGAGGCTGACACCCAAAATTTTGCTTCGGCACCAAGAGGCACCAAGAGAAGAAGCTTAAAATTTTTCGGCCCGCCTTCGGCGGGGACCATAGGGGGACCCAAGGAGGGAGGGTGTCCCAGCCAACCCCCCTCCCCCTTTCAGACCCCCCCCCTTCCCCCCCTTGTAATACATCCCTGCCAGACCCGGTGCCAGTGCATTTCTCGGAGGATAGTCACCCCCACATACCACCCTCACCTGCAACACCCTGGTCCTCAGGTAAGCGCGGCTCGAACGCCAAAAACCTCGGTCTCACGCCCCGCAAGGGCCGGTCTCCCATGGTCGCCGAGCCGGTGTTCGTTCCCCCAATACTCGAGGAGAACACCTACATCGACGCCGAGCACTGCCTGTACCCCAGTGGCGTGTGGAACGATTTTACGTCCCCTGCGTACCCGTCGCCCTTCCACATGCCGCCTGAGACGCTGGAATTGGACCATCCTCCGAAGTTGTCGCGTGTTCACCAGGCGCAGGTTGCTGATGTGATGGCTTGTCTCACCCGGACCGCGGGCCTGCATTAGACTACCTGACAAAAGCATCCCCAAGAAAACACCCGCTAACCCTGCAAACCGGGCCAAGGACCACCAACCGCCAACCACCAAGGTAGCGTGCTCACTCGGGTTGAGTAGGAAACACCCACGCAGTCTGTGGACACTGTCTGCCCATTGTAGACTTTGTTTGCATGGTGTAGACACTCATTGTTATTTAAGTTGCAAGGCGCCGAAGCCGCCGTGAATCTGTAAGGCGCCGTGAAGTGCGCAGATGGGCGCAGATCAACCCGCGTGAGCAATATGCCAACCGCCGACCGCCAACCGCCAACTGCCACCAATCGCCAACTGCCACCAACCACCAGCCGCCGACCGTCAACCGCCAACCATTGTTCAATACTGTTTCTGTGATATTATGTCTCGCCCGTGTCTTGACCATGAAGCAGAGAGTGTCCCCGAACGTTCGTTTCGGTTGGCGTTGCCAACCCTTTTCTTTTTTTCCCAGCCCTGACCTGTGGGAGCCGTAGTTCACCAAATTACCCCCCCCCCCCTGAGTGGTCCCTGCGGGGCCTGCAAAAGGGGGTGTTTTGGGCACCATTGTCGGCAAGGCCTGGCTCGCCCAATGCAGCCACTGTGCGTCGACCCAATCCCAGGTGCCACCCACCATTCTGCGGGGATGCCGGGTCCTATTCCCGGGTCCTATTGATTGGGCCCCATCCGTGAGAGCCCAATCAATTGGGCCGGTGTCAGGCTGGCATGGGTTGGCTGAAGAGGCATGATTTGCGGGCGCCCCCCAGACAATTTTGGCAGAAGTGGGCGGGAAAGTACGTGTGAGGCCAAAGGGGGGGGGGGCACCAAACGGAGTGAAGTACGGGTAAAACGAGGTGAATCAGGATTGACTATGGGAAACAGGGTTTCTTGATTCGAGGCATCTCAAAGCGGGGGTTGCAGGCCCTCTTTCCGCGTTCTTTCCGTTGTCCCGACTCGGGGCATCGTCCCCGTTTTGTGTTGTGCTCATTTGTTCAGGCAAATTTGCCCACTCCAACCCCCGTCCTCTCTCTTTGGGGTGGTGGTGGTCTGAAAAGGCCACCCCCCCCCCCTTGTTCACCCAGTTTTTCCACGTTTTGCCCCGTTTCCCCTGCGTTTCCCCCCCGGGTTTCCCGTGTTTTTGCATGAGCATGGTTGCGTTTTCCCATGGCATTGGCGGGGGGAGGTGCCTTGGCGTTGGCGGGCGTGGGGGCCTGCACTGGGCCCCGATGCCGACTCTGAACCCGCCCCCCCCCCCTCGCGTTCCTACATTTACGCGTTCCTGGTAAACCTCCGCCGTCCGACACATCCGTACCTGCCCTGAGTCGATGCGTCTCGTCGCGGCCACTCCTGCGTTGAGGTGCCCTCGAGATCTCGAGGCTGATGTTCGCACGTTTGCTGCTCTGCAGGTGTCTGCAGAGCTTCCGACGTGGGTGTATGTCCCTCTGTCAACGCCCTCCAAGTGGTATGTTCTTTGCGGTGATGCCACGGATCAGGGGGAGTGGAACGGAACGGTATTGGAATCTAACGTACGTACGTACGTACGCACAGACGGAGGGATGCGCTTGAAGGGGGGCTGGCCTCGGCCCCTCTGCAGTATCCAGCCGTTGCGCTCCCACTGGCCCCTCCCAACTCCTATGGCGGGTCCAGCTGTTTTGGTACCCGCTGCCTCCAGTTTTCGGACCGTAGCTTGACAGGCGTTCGCCGCGCTGCCATGTGGCCACCCGCTCCTTTACGGGCAGTCGTGGGTGGGTGGGTGACTGGTTGGCTGGGATCGGCGCCCTTGTGCGCAGAGCTGGGGAGGCGTGTGATCCGGCCGAAATGGCCCCTGCAAATCCCGAATAACAACACCCTGCACTCGCTCATCGCGGAGCGCGGGAGGGGGGGGGGGAGGGGGTGTTTCTGAGACCATACCGAACCAACGGGAATATTTTGCCAAAATATTTAATTCCCGGGTGTTTTTTTCTGAGCGGAAAAAGAAAACAAGAAACGCAAATTTGTGAAATAATTCTGGCGTTCCGGACAGAGGATTTTGCAAAAAAAAGAATATGTTAATTAAATGAATGATGCGGAGAGTGTAGGGTTTGGACTGTTTGTGAACACTCATACATACATGATGCAAGGACCCTGATCACTAGGATATCGCCTGTGCCTGACACACTAGTGCTCAAGGACCAAAAAGAAACTGAGGGGTAAATTTTTTCCAAACAGCAACAGTGAGCATACATTATCAAACGCAAAGTGACAGTTGGACAAAATTAATCGCAAAAAATAAATTCATTCTAGGGGCTCGATACACAGATTTCGCCTCGCAAGCTGAAATAATCGCAAAAAAAAGTTTGGGCTGTTTAGTGGCAAAAACAAGAATTTTGCCCAATGTTAATTGTTTTCATTTTCACAAAATAGTCGTGTTGTAAAAATATTGGCGTTTTTACGGTAATTGATACTCTTTTAGGAGCGCGATCTGTCGGTTTTCTTGAGGACCGGGATCCCCCTGCGCCCCTCTGCACCTCGTGCTGCGCGATGGCCGACAAACCCGCCGACGGTTGGTCGCGTGCGATGCCGACCGACAACGGTCGTGTTGGCGGTGCCATAGCGGAAGCCGGTGTTCTTCTTGTGTTTTGTTGCTGCGGACCGCCATGAGGGACTGGGGGTGGGGATCGTTTTAAGGGACCGGTCCCGGGTCATCGCAGGCCTGTGACCATCATCGCGCTCTTGGCAGGGAGGACCTCACCAGCCGCGTCCAGCCCATGGGGCGCAATGACCAGCGCCTGCGCCGCAAGGACGAGTTTGTCATTGTGGCCCGGCCTCCGGAGGTTCCGCTCGTGCCCATATCCCAGCGAAATGATTGCATTGAGGAGGGCTGTTGTACCCCCCCTGTAATAGCCACGCAAGCTACAGCGGGCGTGGGGACCGTATTAATTTGGTACCTAATTTGATTTGGTACAAATGTAGTGCGGCCACAGAAGACATGGGTTTGGTGACAAATTTGCCAGTTACATGAAGTCATGGACACATTTGTTGTGAGTGTTTGCCCACTTGAACACACATAGCTCTGATTTTGGGGATATTTGTGCATTATATTCCCCTTTTCTCGCAACATCTCACCATGTGTACACGCAAGCTACGGCCTTGTCCACGCTACAGGAGGCGTAGGGACCGTATTAATTTGGGACCTTCCCGTAGCTATTACAAGGGGGCGGGGGGGGGGGGGGGTTAGTGCGCCGCGTCGCGGAGCGGAGTGCATTGGAGGGCAGGGCCGGTGTAATGTAAACCGCGTACTACAAAGCGACGCACGCACATATCTCTTTGCCGTTGTCAAGGCGCGGGGAGCGGGGGTCGCCCCTCGCGCGTGGAGACCCAAAGTGGTGAACCGGACCTGCGGCACGGCGGTCTCATCTGCACGGGAGGTTTCAATGGAAATGCTTTTGCATGGCGCAGCCACCCAGAGCCGCCAGTGCAGCGCATGGACCGCGGCCAGGGTGAGGCAACCCCCCGCAGATCCGGCCTACGACCCCCCAGAAGACGGCCGATGCCAAGTCACGTACCCACGGCAAGGCAGCGGGCATCCGGCAGACAGGGCATGCGGTGAGATTCAAGGTCAAGGATCAGGGCCCACCGGTTTTGCATTTTCCCGTGTGCAACACATCCTGGCCACTGCGAGCGACAGATTTGGGAACAGCGCCTTCGGCACACCGTACCGCACCGCGTCACACCGAGCCGCACCACACCGCACCGCGCACCGCACCGCACCGCACCGCACAGCACAGCACCACACTGCCGCACCGCACTGCACCGTACCACCCGTGTGTGGCCGCGCGCGCGCGCGCATGCGTGGCAGTCAAGGCTCCCGATCCGTTGCACGTGGTCTAATGCTCGCGTAACGGGGAGGGGGGGGGGGGGGCAGGCGACTTCTCGGGTAGAGACGCGACTCCCCACACCGGAGAAGTGGGCCGAGGCCGCTTTGGAGGAAGGGGGGGGGGGATCCTCGCTTTCATGACAACCGCCACCGCGCACGTCACACAGTTTCTGCTGTTGTCATTGAAGAAAACCTGTTTGCCCTTGAAAGAGAAATGATGGGGTAGGCACCTGCCCTGGACAACGCGTCCATGTCCACTCCGGTCTCAAGTCCTCTCAACCGGCACCAGTGCCCCTTCTGCCGCACGTGGGCGTTCCCAGACACGTGCCGCTATTCATGCAACAGGAGAGCGAGGCCGATAAAGCAAGGCCAGTCCGGCCCCGCCGCAGAAGCCTCGCCGCCCCATCGCCAGCCAGCCAGGACGACGAGAGCCTAGACACCTCCCTCAACAATTCTCCCAAGTCCGTCAGGTCCAACGAATTCGGCTTTGAAGAAACTTTGGGCAGCAGCACTGATTTTTACGGAGGTATTGCTGACCGGAATGTGAACCCGAACGACCCCATTCCCTGTTTGAAGGCCCTATTTGCCTATTTACCAGTGGCCGGCGGTTACTGCAGTTGGTTGCGTTCCAGTCGTGTTCGGTTGCTGTCCAACCGCTTCACCCGCTGTCAGTTTCCCGATGCAAATTGTGGGTTTGTTCCTGGAAACGACTGCACTGCCCCAAAGTTCTCTTTTTGCATTGATTTTGTGGTAGCCCCCCCCCCCTCCCCCCGGGGGGCCCAGCCGTTCACGTCGCATCATCACAGTTGTGGAACAGGTTGATGGCCGTAAAGGAGGGACGGGGGGGGGGGGGGGAGTAGGTGAAAGGGGGGACAGGGAGCCACGTGCTGGGCCACAGCATAAGGCCGGGCGCAGAGGCGGCACCCCTGTATCTGCGGGGGGGGGGGGGGTTGCTGACGAAGGGGGCCGGCTCGCCCTCATGTGCGTCTGTGGCCGTGTCTGGCTCGTTTGATGCCGGGATGGGGGAGGGGGCGGGGGGGGGGGGGGGCTTGGGAATGCCGTGCCAGGTTTGCAGAGGGCGTCAGGGGGTGCGGGGAGGGCGCAAAAACATGGATCAGGGCAGACACTTGCGCAAGGGAGGTGGCCTGTTCAAATCCAGACACCCCATCCCCCCCCCTCCCAACGCCCCAAAAGTTCTCGAACCCGGCGTTCTGCAATTTGAGATTTTGGGGGAAACTGTTGGCGCCAAAGGCGCCCGAATTTTATTTTTTTGGCTCCTTGAGGGGGGAAACTTTTCCCTGTATGTCTATACTCAAAATACTCAGAATTTTGTGGAGAATTCAAAAATGGGTGAAAAACACAGAAAAATATTTGACCCCTGACCCGACCTCCGGGTTGGACTTTGGCTCATGGGAGCCTGAGCTGATTTGAAAAAACATTTACCCCATTTGTGTATGTTCAAAATGATCAGCGCGTCATGGGGATCATTTTGAGGCAATGTATGTTGGGGTACCCACCGACCCCCCCCCCCATCCCCCCAGGGACTTTGACGGCTGACCGGCCGACCTACCTACCCCCCCCTCCGGACCCCAAAAGTTTTCGGACACGGTTGGGTGTGAATATTCGAACAGGCCGCCCCCCGTGCATATGCGACAGCGGGTGGATGCACGGATGGAGCAGAGCAGGCAGGGGGGTGGATACCGCTAAAACCCGGCAGTTAAGCGCCAACTGCTGTTGGTTGCGGGCCGTTTTTGTCGGCTAACGCCAAAATGTCGCCTGGTAATAGCGAGGCAGTCAATCCGTCAGCCAATCAGCAACTGCTGTCGGTGACCTGCCCGGCGCTGTCAGTGAACTGCCCTCTTGGTCACTCCTCTCCTTTCCCGCCCCTTTTGTGCCCCCCCCCCCCCCCACTTTGCGCCTGCGCTGTGGAAGTCGCGGGGGAGGGGGCGGGGGGGGTATAGGGCTCTGAAAAGGGAGGGGGCGGGGGTGCGGCTCGGCGGCTCAATGAAACGGGGCCATTGACCAGGCACTCTGTCGTGCCGAAGGCGCTGAGGTCAACAACGGTCGGGCAACACGATGCTTCACTCAATCCCAGGCGACGTGATGATGTCTCCGGATCTGCCCGTTGCGCGGATTTCCCGAAATGCCACATTGATTTTCATGAAATTTGGGGCCCGGGTCACCTCCGGGCCCCACGGGGACTTTAAGGGGGTTGGGGGTCAATGCAGTCCCTGTTTGGGGGGGGGGGGGGTCCGGCCAGGGGCTCTACTCCACCCCGCGCGCGCGCACTTGAAAGTCCGGGGTGCTCGCGATGGTGCCTGAGGCTCATTGGATTGGTGGTAATGTGGCTGCACGACTCTGTCGAACGCGTGGGATCCCACACAGACATGCCACTGGCGTCTGGCAGGGAGTTCTCAGTAGGAATTTACCCCGCATCAAAGGCCGCTCAGTAATACCCGCCCTCCGCACTGCCAGAGCTCAGTAGGAACGTGCTGTGTCCCGCATGTGGCTCAGTAGGACCCTGCTCCATCTGATCGTGTCTGAGTTGGCAGACGCTAGTGGCAAGTCTGATCCCACGCCGCGGGACACCGCCATTGCGCCTCGGCTCTTGCGTCCTGGGGTGCAGGTGTGACGCCCATCATCAAAGTGCATCAGCCGGAGCCCCCCGCGGGCAGCAGGAGGTCGAGCGCCGCCAAAGGCCCCAGGTCGCGCCGACGAAGCAGCGAGTCGAAGGGCAGATCCAGCAGAGCCTCCAAGTCCTCAGCAGGTGCGAAGGGGCGCGCCCCCCGTCTCGTCGGCACGTCGCGTGCGTCCTGCCGGTCTCTGAGTGTTCGTCTCACCGGGGGCCTGAGTGAGGGCGGCATTCTGAGCCCGCGGGGCGTTGGGCAAATGGGACAAGCAAAACCGGGAGATGCCACCCATGGTCAATGGGGGCGTACCGTGCGCTGTGCGCGCGCTGTGCGAAAAGTTGGCCGTTCTCCACCACCGGGAGTTCGGTAAGTTCAGAAGATTGGAAGGACGTCATTGAATGGCTGCTGCAGTGGACGGGGCTATAGGGGGCAGAATTTAGGTCCCTGGGACCCATGGCAGGCATCAGATGTTTGAATTTTCGAGATTTGAATTGGTTGTGCATGATTCCGCGGGTGGGTGGTTTTCGGGGCTGTTACCCGGATAATCACCGTAATAGTTGGCGCTGTGCGCGCATTGTGCGCGCGCTGTGCCCGCGCTGTGCGCGCGCTGTGCGAAAACGCCCCCAATGGTGCGTGGCAGTACCGACCCCAAGGACCGCAGTCAGCCCTTCGGCGACTGTGCGCGTCGTCTCAGTTTCGCCACGTCCGATGAAGACGTCGCAGGTTTGGACGCCACTACGGACCAGCAGCGGAGACAGTTGGCCCTGCGTTACTGGCGCCCGTCATTCCGTCATTCCTCCCGCCGCAGTACTACGGTATTGCATTACAACCATCAGACCCTCTACTGCCGTAGAGAATCCCATAACGCCAATGAAGAGTGTACATCCCGTTCGGGCCCTGCAGATTCCTGAAGTGCCCTGTTGAACCGCTTCGACCTGGAAGGCGCATCCCTCTGCAACGTATACAGTCCTAACCACCTCCCATTTTCCTCTTTTTCCTCCATTTTCCCGCCTCCCCTTAACTTGTTCATACTTTTTCTACCATTTCCCCACTTTCCCCCATTCCCCCCCATATTCCCCTCATTTTCCCCATTTTCCCACCATCCAAAATTTTTTTTTCATTTGGTGAGTTCTGTGGCGGTTCGTGCGGGTGCTTGTGCGTGTTCTCCCTTCTGGTGCCTCTGACTGCCTCTATAAAGCATTCAGCATTACCCCTGGTCCCCAAGACGGTAGCGGTCATGGAGCCGTTCCTGATTCCTCCCTGAACTGAAGCAGTGAAGGGGGACTGAGAGGTAAGTTGCACCCAACCGAATGCCACCCATCATGAAGCGGACTCCTCTAGGGAGAGCAGCACACCTGTAAGAATTACGTCATGTGTACCCTCGCGGTGATGAATGTGCCCATCGATGCTGTTCGCAGCGAGTGGCACAGTGCTTTTATCAATAGCCCATTCCCGCCCCCATTCCAATCCGTCGTCAGGCTTTGATGTGGGGAACACAGAGGCTGCTGCTCCGTCGCTTTTAAGTGGCGAATGGACAGCGACGCGTTCAGGTCTGTGTGCACGCTCTTCTTTGCGTGTCCATGAGCCTCTTTGCTCGTACTCGCGAACCTTCATTCATGAACCACGTCGCCAGGGACTCACAAACCCACGTTGTTGGAAAGGTATCGGCCAAATGGGCAATGTGGTGCGTATTATTGCAGACAGCAGGGCAGGGACGAAGCGGAAGGTAATGCAACAACAATGACATTCCTATTCTTATTAATAATGTTGTCGTTAGCATTGTCATTATCATTGCTATTACTGCTTGTTATCCCAACAGACAGTGCGGCGTCGACAATTTAATTTGATGGGTGGATGCGCAGTGGCATGGGCAAGGTGTTCACAGCAGTAGAGGAATATCAACAACTCGTGCCACTAGTACAGTCCAATAGACAACAATGGCTCAAGCAAGCATGAAGCATGGGGTTGGAGGCTCAATGTGATAAGGCCCGTGTCTTCGGCCTACGGCTCCTATTTGATGCCCGAATTTCACCTTGCAAAGGAGGATTCCCCTTCCGAGGTCCAGAAAACGCTAAGGTCTCAACGTGGCGTGGTCAAGCGCTTGTTGGACGGAGCTCTGGGAAACTAAGCCAGTCTTTCGCCACATATTGAACACGGGGTGGCGTGAGCAGGGGGGTCCAGAAGAGGTGGGTCAAAAGTTTTTCGGGTGTTGGGGGCATTTTTGCATCCGTTGTTTCATTTGTATGGTTGCACGGTTGTATGGTGATCGCAGACAGACAAATAGCAGCCCGTATGCATCATCCAGATGGACTTTTTTCAGGGACGATACGTCTGAAGGTGTTGTCGGAGGGTGAATGCACGGTGCAGCAATTTTTCAGGCTTCCGGAAATTGTGCGGGTGAAGAGGCCCTCTCAAAATCACTCCGCATGATTTCCCAGATGACGAAGGATGCACCACGCGGGCGGTGCAGTCCAAAACTGTCAGGGTTTCTGCTGGAGGTTTGGTTTAAGCATTGTGGTGGCCCCATCACACATGGGAGGGTGTCAGAACAGTGGGTACGGTGCTGGGCATGGGCAGTCTGGGGCGAGTGAGCACAGGCAGAGGCGTGGGCACTGGTGGCGGCCGGCTAAGTTTGGTTGCTTGACGTCAGGCCAATTGCTGGGGGGGGCGCACCGTGCGCTGTGCGAAAACTAGGCGATTTGGGGACCGATGGCCAAGGGGACCGCAGTAAGTGCTGTGTTCCCAGACACAGGCCACTGAGATTCTTACTCAGTCCAAAAACTCAGACAATGGGTTACGACAAATTATATTTCCCACTACAAATGCCACATTGCGGTTTAAATCTGCGGTTTTTGCCTTTTGGACGTAGCTCCCCCGGTGGTGGGTGGTTTTCAGGGTGGTCATGGGAAACCTAACTTACTCTCGGGCGCTGTGTGCGTGCTGTGCAGAAGCGCCCCCCTAACCAGTGGCCAGCCAACGCCGTGGGTGCTGGGCAACGGGCTGTCGGGTGACCGCGCTGCATTCCGATGCCCAAGTGTGAGGCAACTGCAGGTTTTTTGTTTGGCGCCAGGGACACCCTGGCCCGTGCCGTGATGCGATGCGCGCCACGCTTTTGTGTCGCAACCGCAGATTACGATCTTTTTGATGACGCTGAGGAGGAGCTGGCATTGAGGCCGTGGTCCAATGACCGGCCGCTCAACACCCTCAGCGGCGGCGAGCAAGGCGACCCCCTGGCCGGAGCCGATCCTTTGATCTTGGGGAAGCGGAGCTCCAAAGGAGGTACGCTGTCAGTGCCATGGGGACGATACGGGGTGCGGTCCGACTGTCAACAGCGCCCTCCACACGGAAGGGCCTGGGACAGCTTTTCGAGGGGGCGATGGGTCCCATCCCCAGGCAAAACCCCCTGAGCCCCACCCCACCGAGTTGGCGGTTGACCGCTGGTCGTTGTCAGTAAATTTCTGGCAGCAGCCCCAGAGTTGCTTTTAGCAGAAAGGCAACCAGACTCCTGGCCCTCGGGGAAGCCCCTGTCGGTGACCACCCCTCCCCAAAAGAAAACATGCTGCCGCTGTTCGGTCCAGCCATACCTCAACAGGGCACTGACGAGTACCCCGGGTCAGGCCAATGAAGCGATGGGTAATTTGTATCTCTCTCTGTGTGCGTGTATTTGTACGTATCTCCGTGCCAGGAGCCAACCCCAAGAGCATTCTCAGGACCAACTCCCAAGGGTCCCCCGCCCCAGTGTGGTGACGTGCGGGCTCTCGCGTGTGTCGTGTTGGTGACGCTTTCAGCGCAGCAGGCAGCACATGCACGCCACCAGAGAGAAAGGAGAGCGTGGCAAGGGCCGAAGACTCGACCCCCGGTGCTTTTCGCAAACACGTCTGTTGGAACGGGGCAATGCTGTTGTCCTATTTGCGGGAGGAA
This sequence comes from Eutreptiella sp. 'Long Island Sound 2002', assembly GCA_964036045.1. Lineage (NCBI taxonomy): Eukaryota > Euglenozoa > Euglenophyceae > Eutreptiales > Eutreptiaceae > Eutreptiella > Eutreptiella sp. 'Long Island Sound 2002'. The sequence continues at coordinate 69,482,431 of OZ038388.1, read as the reverse complement.
GAGGGCGACACGTGCCACATATGAACCGCAATCTCACAAGGTAAGGTGAAAACAGAACAGAGCAAGGTTGGCACCGAACAAATGTTCAGCCAGATACTGCACAAGAGAGACGACGTTGGGGGCTGTACGGCTGTACCGCCACCGCCACGACAGCCTAGGCCACTTTGGCGGCAACAAAGGCCCCTCTGGCCGCCCCTAAGCTGGAACAAAGCGGGGCTAGCAGCAGCTGCAGCAAGGGCCCACATCCCCCCACATGAGGCCAATGACCCCTTCAGTGTGGGTGTGGGTCTCGGGGGCACCACCGTATTACTGAGGCATGGCGCTGGCTGCTTCAGGAGACTGATGTGCCTGCGTGGGCCGGGGGGGCTGGGGGTGGAGGCACCATGTCCTGGAGGGCACGAGCCAGCCTGTTAGGGTCCGAGGCGAGGTGGGATGGGATGGGACTTTGAGCCCAAACATTGAGCCGAAGCTTTGCTCTAACGGTTCTCTGATGTTGCCGTTGTAACAGTGCTCTAATTGTGCCTTTTGCATGCATTTTTGTCCCCCTTGCAGGGCGGTTGGGAGGGCGCTTTTCTTTGCTCACCTCCCAGGGTCCAAACAAAGCCTTGCGGCTGTCCTGTGCACGAGGCTAGTTTCGGCTGGCCCTTAGGACAACGGATCATACGCCTCGTGGTGCTGCATGACAGACCACACTCCGACTCATACATGGACTGTTCATCCAACTGGCCCATGGTACGCGCAATCAGTACCGACCCACCCCGAGAGGTGGGTGGTAGGGCGAGAGGTTCAGCGACTGCACATTCATGTTCCCAAGACCTTTTGCCATTTCCAGGATATGCACTCACCACAGTGCCCCAGGGGCAATGCATCAGACCACAGGACCGCTCCACTGACACACCCACACCCACACCCAACCCACCCTTGAGCACCGTAGAGGCACAAGGAAGTGGCAACTCCCATCAACCCCCTTCACGCAGATCCGCCCGTAGGGCGAATGGGATCCGGTTCCACCGTACGTTAGTGCGACAACTCGCGTCCGCCAATGCGCGCGCCGGGGATTGGGTGGGGTGGTCGGGGCGGGGGGAGGGGGCGGCACCTGCTGTCTCTCCTCCTTGCTGCGTCCTCATGTCCTCATCCCCGTCCCCGTTCCCGTCCCCTTTGTCCTTGGTGTCTGCCTTCTCTTGCGAAGTTGCGACCAGTGAGCCGCGAATACCCAATCACCCGGAGCTGGTACACCTCAGACATGGTGCACCATGTGCACTTGGGCGCTTGCGGGATTAGGACAAGTGCCACCATGTCAGGTGGTGTCAAGATTGTGGACACCTATTGTGCCACAGTGTCATGGCCCCCGGGTACTCCATCGCAATCCGGAGCTGCTGCCTAGCGTGCAGCAAGGAGGTGACTGTGTGGCCGAGTAGGTGCCTAACCAAGTCACCATTGGGCAAGCTGCGTGCATGGGCAGCTTGACAAAGTGCCCGTGTAACAGCAAAAAGCTATTCCTAAGTAGGTGTGGAACACATTTTGATGCGACAAGAAAACGAGACCAAGGTGGTGTTGTGTGTGTTGGTGTGGGTAACCAACATAGCATTATGTTACACATCGTGTGGGCCAAAAAAGGGGGCCACACAAGCACCTAGGTGCGTATCGGGCCCTGTTGCATGTTGCAGCTCAGAGGTGAGGCATCATGGCACACAATTTTGCACCGCTTCATTCGGCGAGGCTGTCAACAATGTTCTTTTTCAAGGGGAGCGGGGCACCCGTGGACCCGGGTGCTCTTGCCTTGGCTTACCTTGTAGCAGCAACAGCATGCTATGTAGCTGAGAATGTGTAGCCCGCCAGCCTTGGTGATGCTAGCAGAAGGGGTATTTCACTGCTAGACAAAACTGTACACTACTCGCACGTTCTACCAAGGTGCACCGGAAACAGTGGCATGCCTGGGAATGCCTAAATACTGCCCCAAGGGCCTCCAAGGCACGTGAGAAGCTCTACACGTGGTTATGAAAGCAATTTTACTCCACCACGAAAGGCCTACAGACCTATACAGACTTGCAAGCCCATAGACCACTTATCTGACCCTCCAAACTAGTGATGTGGGTGGCGGCCATTGAAGTAGCATCATTCTGGGTGGAACACCTACATGGTGGCACTCTGTCCCGTCTTCGGTTACTGTTTATCTGTTCATCTGGTGGGTCCTTGATGAGTCGATCCGCCTATGGAAACACCACCTTCAGAAAGGGAAGCCCTTGTCTCGGCACGCATGGGGGCATAGTGGATCGGGTCCGTGGTAAAACTGAGTAAAAAAAAAAAAAAATTTAAAAAAAAATTTTTTTACTCAATTTCAAACTGAGTAAAAAAAGTTTTTTTTACTCAGTAAGTGGGGTTTCTACTCAGTTGCGAAACTGAGTAGAAAAAAAAAATTTTTTTTACTCAGTAGAAAACTGAGTAGAAAAAAAAAAATTTTTACTCAGTAAAAAACTGAGTAGAAAAAAAAAATTTTTTTACTCAGTAAAAAAATTAGTCGAAAAAAGCCCTTTTTTCTGATTTTGCCCCCCGCTCTGAAGCGGTGGGGATCCCCGATGCGGCAGGGGTGAGGTAGCCATTTCGCCCACTTGTGGGCCACTTCTGATTCTGCCCCCCGCTCTGAAGCGGTGGGGATCCCCGATACGGCAGGGGTGAGGTAGCCATTTTGCCCACTTGTGGGCCACTTCTGATTCTGCCCCCCGCTCTGAAGCGGTGGGGATCCCCGATACGGCAGGGGTGAGGTAGCGACTTTGCCCACTTGTGGGCCACTTCTGATTCTGCCCCCCGCTCTGAAGCGGTGGGGATCCCCGATACGGCAGGGGTGAGGTAGCCATTTCGCCCACTTGTGGGCCACTTCTGATTTTGCCCCCCGCTCTGAAGCGGTGGGGATCCCCGATACGGCAGGGGTGAGGTAGCCACTTTGCCCACTTGTGGGCCACTTCTGATTCTGCCCCCCGCTCTGAAGCGGTGGGGATCCCCGATACGGCAGGGGTGAGGTAGCCACTTTGCCCACTTGTGGGCCACTTCTGATTCTGCCCCCCGCTCTGAAGCGGTGGGGATCCCCGATACGGCAGGGGTGAGGTAGCCATTTCGCCCACTTGTGGGCCACTTCTGATTTTGCCCCCCGCTCTGAAGCGGTGGGGATCCCCGATACGGCAGGGGTGAGGTAGCCACTTTGCCCACTTGTGGGCCACTTCTGATTTTGCCCCCCGCTCTGCAGCGGTGGGGATCCCCGATACGGCAGGGGTGAGGTAGCCACTTTGCCCACTTGTGGGCCACTTCTGATTCTGCCCCCCGCTCTGAAGCGGTGGGGATCCCCGATACGGCAGGGGTGAGGTAGCGACTTTGCCCACTTGTGGGCCACTTCTGATTCTGCCCCCCGCTCTGAAGCGGTGGGGATCCCCGATACGGCAGGGGTGAGGTAGCCATTTCGCCCACTTGTGGGCCACTTCTGATTTTGCCCCCCGCTCTGAAGCGGTGGGGATCCCCGATACGGCAGGGGTGAGGTAGCGACTTTGCCCACTTGTGGGCCACTTCTGATTTTGCCCCCCGCTCTGCAGCGGTGGGGATCCCCGATACGGCAGGGGTGAGGTAGCCATTTCGCCCACTTGTGGGCCACTTCTGATTTTGCCCCCCGCTCTGAAGCGGTGGGGATCCCCGATACGGCAGGGGTGAGGTAGCGACTTTGCCCACTTGTGGGCCACTTCTGATTTTGCCCCCGCTCTGAAGCGGTGGGGATCCCCGATACGGCAGGGGTGAGGTAGCGACTTTGCCCACTTGTGGGCCACTTCTGATTCTGCCCCCCGCTCTGAAGCGGTGGGGATCCCCGATACGGCAGGGGTGAGGTAGCCATTTCGCCCACTTGTGGGCCACTTCTGATTCTGCCCCCCGCTCTGAAGCGGTGGGGATCCCCGATACGGCAGGGGTGAGGTAGCCATTTCGCCCACTTGTGGGCCACTTCTGATTTTGCCCCCCGCTCTGAAGCGGTGGGGATCCCCGATACGGCAGGGGTGAGGTAGCCATTTCGCCCACTTGTGGGCCACTTCTGATTTTGCCCCCCGCTCTGAAGCGGTGGGGATCCCCGATACGGCAGGGGTGAGGTAGCCACTTTGCCCACTTGTGGGCCACTTCTGATTTTGCCCCCCGCTCTGAAGCGGTGGGGATCCCCGATACGGCAGGGGTGAGGTAGCCACTTTGCCCACTTGTGGGCCACTTCTGATTTTGCCCCCCGCCCGTGTTGTCAAAGGCGATTTGCAAGTGCCACAGGATAGATTGTGGTTATTGCGTGAGATGGCACAAGCTACTTTGTACTACAGTGGTTCCAAGTTGGCCCCCACACCCCGGACCCGGTCAATGCATTGGGAGGTGTCTCGGTTGTACCCCACGCCCAAATCTGCAGACCCCCCTGACACATGCTTTTTTTGCGATGGCATACCCGCCATAGCGTGTCAGGAATGTAAGGTTCTTCATTGTACCTTCCATACCACTGTCTTGTGTCAGTCCGAGATTTGTGTAGGATTGCGCCAATTCCGGGCGGCCCCCGTTGCTGCTGCTGCTGCTGCTGTTGTTGCTTTTGCTGCAGTTACTGCTGCCAATGCCACGCATGCCACTCCTGGCAATGCCAATGCCACTGATGACACCCGTCCCGGTGTGTGGATCTGTCGGAAGTGGTATGCGTTGCCTCCTCAATACCCCCAAAATGCTGATGGTCAATTGGAAAATGACCAAGCATTTTGCAGACAGCTGCATCTGGAAAAGAAAGAAGATCTCTTTGAGAGATGCAAGCTGAATCCTACCCCGAGAGGCAAGCCTCACAAGAGAGATACTAAGGCCGACTTGATCTTCAAGCGTGTCTTTTGTAACTACTTGTAAGTAGTTGGCCCCACCCTCCCTCCCTCCTCTGTGCATGCATGCATACGATACTCAACCCTCTTTGGTGAAGTGGTTGTGTGATCCCTCCCTCCTCTGTGCATGCATGCAGACGGTACTCAACCCTCCTTGGTGAAGCGGTTGTGTGATATATATATATATATATATATGATGGTTTGGCCCGGGTGGGGCGCCACTAACACAAGTGACCGGGAATCGACTCGGGGGCCTTGTGCCCTTAAACAAAAGTACCACCTACCATCACAGTGTGCAGTTTTTTGTGCATTTTTTTTCAAAAAAAAATTGTCTTTTTACTGAGTAAAAAAAAAAAATTTAAAAAAAAATTTTTAAAAAAAAAAATTTTACTCAGTTTTACCTCAAATCTACTCAGTTTTACCACATTTTACTCAGTTTTACCTCGTCTGGTACTCAGTTTTACCAAATACCCTAGTGGATCATATCACGCGCGCTACGGGGCATCACATGGCGACAGGCAAATGAATGTGAAGGGGTGACGTGAGACTACACAGGGGACTTGCCATATCATTCAAAGTGGGCCATAGAGGACATGGGTGCCAACCAATGCATGCTCAGCTTTAACCCCAAGAATGCCTTGAATGAAGGTCCTGCATCCAGACCAGACAACCTACTAATTACCCTCCACTATTGGAGTAGATACATTTATCCCTCCCTGTAGCGTGCTACAAGGATGGCAGGCACAAGGGTTCCAAATCGGAGTCCATTGCAGTGTGGGTGGGAACAGAGTTCGCAACCAACAAGCTACATTATGACTCCACCCCCTGGTTGCATCGACAATAACAATACATGCATCCACAACAACCAATTCCAAACCCACCATCAGGCATGAGTTCGGTTAAGGGTTGTGTTTAACGCTGCCACGCCATGCCCAGTGTCCCACATTTGCTCAGTGTGGCTACCTGCGGACACCTGCAGACGCGGGCAGAGGGGGGGGGGGGGGTGCCAAGGGGACCGTCACCCCAGTCTTATTGAGATCCCTGCAGTTGATGTAAAAAAAGCGAGAAAACCACCTACAATACCCAGCAGGTCAGCACCTCCAAAACGACCCCAGGCTGCTGTTCAGCTCATAACAGACAGTCTGACTTTGTACTACTTGTATCATATCAGCAGCCATGCTTTGCCCATTGTCGCTTTCGCATGGGCTGGAGAAACGGAGCCCGTCCTGATCCATGCGCACCCCCCCGATTGGCGCATGCCCGATTGTTGACACAAACACGTGCTGTTGGATAAGTTCTTTGTTGGTGATCATCGTCAGGGCGCTCCTCAGTGACTCAGTTTCTTGTTCCCATCAAAGAGCGCCGTAAAGGAGCGCCTGCCAAGCTGGTGGTTGCGGGCCAACCGACGGCAGTTACCGGCCACCGCTGTTAGTTGGCCGCTGGCTGGGTTTGATGGTGATTGTTAGTAATCTGGATGTGTTTCCAATCAGGGGGCGCCCAGGCAATAGTCATTTTGTTGTGATGCGGATTATGCATTGGAATCATTACCGTCGCCCGCCTTGTCTTCACGGTAATGTTGGTGTTCTTTGTTTCGCAGGTGCTGATTCTGCAAAGAGCAGCCGAAAGTCGGTGGCGGCCCCCCGAAAGGGCTCCAAAAACAACAGCCCAGAGGCTGATCTTCTTACTAAGCCCCCAGCAGCTGCACTCCTCTCCTCGCCGCGTTCCAAATGACAAGGGCGTAGGTGAGTAACAGAGACACCGGCGCTGCCCTGCTGTATTCTCCCATCTCTTGCTTCGGTGTGCCATTGAGTCTTTGCATTTCGACTGGACGCATTCAAACCAACTCTGTGAAGTTCATGTTCGTGTGTGTACTCTTGACCCATCGGTCCACTTTTTTGTCATGAGGCATCAGGCGCGCCAAGGGGCCCTTGCACAACAAGTGCCACTGCCCAAGTGGGCAGAAGCATGCTTCGTTGATCCTCTAACCCACCCTAGCGCGCTCAAGTTGTACAAAGCAGCCTTGTTTTATGAGGAATCAAGTCGTGGGGGCGGGGGGAGTGTCGCATTGCCAGATATTGTGAGAACAACCTCGGCTATTTTCGGCCCATTCTGGTTGAATGTGTGCCAGTTTCGTTTTGCCCGTGAGGAATGTGCCAGTTTTGTCTTGCCCACAGGGAAAATGTGGGATCAGCACGTTGCAACGTTGGTACCACACCTTTTGAATGGGTCTGCTTGCCTAATCCCAGTAGTGCGCTGATCGATTTGAGTGGTTTCAGTGCATGTGAAGGGGTTCGCCTTGAGGCTCAGTATTGATGGTGCTCTCATCATCCACACAAGATTTGGTGACCGGCATTTGACCAAGAGGCTGTGTCCTAGCCTCATGGACCGTAAAAAGAGAGCAGCGTTGCAGGGTGGTCATGGGGCAGTTCTGCCCAGCTCTGTAGGGAGTGTGGGCATATTGAAAGGGCGAGGGTTAACAGAACACAAGCCCGGACCTAATGCCATTAGATAATGGGAATAGGCTAAAGGGCAACACAACATGGTGTCTTGATTCTCTCACAGGTTGTTTTTTGTGGTACAACGAAACCTTGTACAGCACCAAAGATCCTTTTGCAAACTGCTGCCACCATTTGGTAGATATTTTGCTTGACCTGAGCTGCATTCCATCGTCATCATGGGTTGCAATGCTCATCGATTCTTCCCAAACAGCCTGCAAGGCCACAGATTGCTGCATTTGTGTGTGTGCTTTGTCAGGCCTGATATAAAGTACTGCCTACCAGGTTTTTGGGGGGATGGGGTGGGGCTGGGGATACATTTTATAGGAGCAGCAGCCATTTCCTATCCACGCTGCAACATCTGTGGTTGATGCTCCCTTCTTCTCCCATTGGGTTCATTGATTTGGATGAAAAAAGGTAAGTTTTCTGTGCAGTGTACAGTCTAATAGTGTGGGAGGAACTGCAATTCCTCACGTGGCTGCTGCTGACACTCCAACCTCAAGCAAGGTATCAGCAGCAATAACATTAGGGCTCTGTGGGCCCAGTTCACACCACCACCCAGCCTTTTTTTGGCCATTTTGTAACCCTGGGGGGCGTTTTATCCCACCTGGGGTGGTTTTATCAATCCTTTTAGGGGGGTGGTTTTATCACCCCCCTTGGGGTAGCTTTTAAGCCTTGTGTGTGGGGGGGGGGGGGGGGGTATTACCCCTGGGGGTGATTTTATCATCCCTTTACGGCTTTAAGAGGGGGGGGGGGGTCCATCTCCATATGCACCACGAACCAGTGCAGCAGAAGACAGGTTGCCATATGTCTGTATGTTGTGCTGTAGAACATGTTTGTAAGGTGTGCAGTTGGAGTAACAACACATATGTGCATGTGTGCATGGCTTCAAGGCACTTTTGAATGTGCCAAAGCAACTCTCGACCTGCCAGCGTCAGTCGATGATTGCATCTACACTGCCTGTGGCCTGGGCTGAGGGCAATCTGGATTTGGAGGTGGTAAGAGACATTGTTGTGATGCAGCTAGGGTCAGTTGGCCCTAGCTGACCCCCCTTCATTGCCCTTCATTGTGGGGGACCTGATCTTCAGACAGCGTGCTTCCCTCACAATTTTGATGATCATCGCCAGCGGGCCCTTAAGACACCCATTGCCCCTGATTATTTGCGGAATGCAGTCAAAAAGTGAACAAGAAGCTTGCTCGACGGTCCATGAACACCACATATGGTAAGCAGGTTGACTTGTGCAACACTACTATTGCACTTGAAGTGGGATCTGCAGATTCTTAGGCGACTGAAACATGTACACTTTTTTCTGTTACCTAAGATTTGTATGGCTCCGTAATTTGTGTCAATTGCGTACTTTTTAGAACACAAAACCTCAGCAGTACGTATTTGATACTAATGACCCTGAAAAAGAGACTTTTTGAGCCAAGAAAGCACAATAAACAATGAGCTCATTACCTCCTGCTTTGTTGCCTCACCTTTTCTTTTGGGATACTTCGTCCTGATTAGCCTCTGTCTGATTTTTTCAGTGCCCCCCTCCCCCCCCCAATTTCTACATTCCTCCTTGCCTGGTTTAGTTTTATTTAAACCTGCTGCGCATTATGAATTGCGAGACCTCACATTCCAAAGTGTAAAACAGAGTGAAGCGAACAAAGTACTCATTTTGGTTTTTGGATTGCAAGGTGTCGCATTGGAAGGTGGTAATCAAATCATTGTACGTTATTTTTGCGATGACACGTCAACAAACACCATCAATTATATCTTATTGTGTAGCACATTTTCATCATTTTACAACATTTTGCTTCTCTCAAGCGGTATTGTGAGGCTTTGCAATCCAAAAAGTAGGTAAATGGGCTATATTATTGCAAATGGTTCTTTTCAATAAAGGTGGGTTGTTAAAACCTCTTACCTCCAAAAGTTGTACCATGCCCTCAGCTAAAATGACCAATAACTATAGCAGTGACCAATGGTTATACCATCCCGCATAACAACATACTTTTACAAAGAAAATGTTCTTTAATTTGAACCCTTAACCTTAGTGTTTAGACTTCTGTAAGTAAGAAACCATACAGCTTTGGCACCAATCATTTGTGATCATGGCAACAAAACCAAAATAGAATAATTTTGCACACGAAAAATCAGACAAAATATGCCACAATCTGAAATTGAATTTGAGTAGCAAGGAATTCTTTCAACTTTTGTGTATGCTGATGCATTGGGAGGCTTCTTATTATTTGTCAATGGTGCGCAAAAAAAACTTGCTTTCTTTAGGTAAGGCCATTGTGTGATGATGGGCGATGGTTTACCCAAGACCAACAATGTGCATTTTTTCGAAAATTCTATTGCCTTCGGCAAGTCCACCTCGCAAAGATTCTACCCCCAGCCACACACACCCTAAATAGGGTAAAAACTACATAAATACGGCCTAAAAAATGCTTTACATACCTTGGATGGTCATTTTAAGTGGTGACAATATTAAAAAAACAAGTTTCGAAAACTTCAATTTTTGAGCTGTCCAGGGTGAAAAACTGCATAAGCAGGTTGTGTACCAATCCCTTGGGAGACCCCCCCTCCCCGTGCGGCCAATACCCAAATAGGGTGAAAAACATGTAAATACGGCCTAAAACATGCTTTACATACCTTGAATGGTCATTTTAAGTGGTGACAATATCAAAAAAACAAGTTTCGAAAACTTCGATTTTTGAGCTGCCCAGGTGGAAAAACTGCATAAGCAGGTTGTGTAGCAAATCCTTGGAAGACACCACCCCCCCCCCCCCGGACCTAATACCCAAATAGGATGAAAAACACGCAAATACAGCCTAAAAAATGCTTTGCATACCTTGGATGGTCATTTTGGGTGGTTACAACATCAAAGAAACAACTTTCGAAAACCACCTTACCTGGCCCCAGAGCCAGGGGGTCCATGCGTTTCATCGGTAGTGTTTCATGGGGATCCAGCTCACCCAGTGTACTTCCGCGGTGTGTTTTTGTCTACGCACTTGCATAATCCATGCCTTGGCAGGTGTGGGCATGATCTGTCCAACAAGGACAATATTGTGGGGTTGTGGTAGCCGGGAATCCATGGAAAGGTTGTCGCCCATATTAGCTGAGGCATCGGAGTGGCTGTTCCCTTGTATGTCATTGTAGTCATCATAGGTGGTTGCTTGCTCTAGTTTCCGGTGCCTGGGGGTCCAGCGTATGGTGAGTCGTTTTGTGGAGGCGTTGTGATAGCCTATGTCACGGTAGTCTTGGTCTTTGACCACCCCCCTTCGTTTTGTCGGGGTTGCTTTGACCACGCCTCCGTTATCTAAGATAACCTCGTCTCCCTCACTGGCCAGCTCGGAGGCCAGTGCACAGGTGATAGTCTCGGCACGGTATACCTGTTGCGGTCCGTGTACGCGGAAGGCCGCACGGAAGTTTCCGTTGTATATTCCTCCCCCCGCCCTACCATGTCGTTTCGAACCGTCAGTGTACCACCGTGTGGTGGTGGGCTCGCCCGTGTAATGTAGGGTGATCCCGTGGAGTTGCTGCTAGTAGGGTAGTGTTTGAGACACCTCGAGGGTTTCCTCGGGGGTTGGTACGTCGGGTGGGTTCAGCCAGCCATAGTCCAGGCGTGTTGGCCGCTAGTGTCGTGCCGGCACCTTGCCAATTTCAAACGACATGCTGCAATGACGTGATGTTGGACAATTGGCAATGTTTGATGCCGTTGACAATCTTTGACACTTTGCGAGGGCTTTGGTGTGGGAACGCAAGCAAAAGTCACGAACAAACGTGCGCTTTGTGTACCATACACTTCACACAGTGATCCAAGACTATAAACATGTTTCAAAACGTTTAAACACGTTGGGCTCCCCGTTAAATCTAGAGAGAGAGAGAGAGAGGGTGAGAGAGAAAACTGCCCGTGAGTGTCCCAGCTGAACATATTAGCCACACAGACACTCGGACCGACAAGATTGGACTATGTTCAAACAAGTGGACGATCCCGTGTTAACATACATGCCTACACATGTGTGTGATCCCATGTACATGTGCATTTTTGCAAACTCGGTAAACTCGGTAAAAAATTAGAGTGGGCACTTACAAAGAGAGAGACAGAGAGAGCTCATTGTCACCACAATTTGTCCTCCCGGCTACATCCCGGGAAACATGTAGAACTTTTGGCAAGATTGTAGCCAAACCTATTGGGCCAAGGCCTCCAAAAACGTTTTTGAGTTGGGTGTGGAAACACCTTTGGCCTTGCTCGCCATCTTAAGATAACGCCCCGAGAAACGTGCCCCATACCCTCCGAACCTGAGAACCCTGAACTGAGCTTGCCTAGGGATGCCTACATACTTCGACTTTATGAGTTGTACATATTGGGACGGTGACACGGTACAATTGGATGTTTTGCATCTCCCCTCCCTTGAGTGCAATCCGTTGCTAGGAGATGCAAATTATGGCCCGTGTTTTTTAAACAGAGGTCTCCTACCACCGAATGAAAAGCCCGATTGCCGCAAAGCCGGAAACGTTGGCACTCCTCTACTTTGGCACTTTGGGGGGGTTTCTACGTCGTGTGTTGCCTCCTCACAACTTCCTTCCACTTTGCAAGCACAAAGGAAGACCAGCACACACGACATGATTATTCCTTTTGCCAAAAAAATATCCACGAGCGTACGAAAGATTCCCAAAATATCAATCACGCGCGTTCAAGGTCACCAGAAAATAGCGCGAACACTCATGGTGTTGACAACGATATCCTTGGAAATATATGGGCCCGTTTCGCCGCTTCCATGACGATTGCGATCACTATTCTCGCCGCGCGTCACTCCGCCCTTATCATAATGGATATCTGGGGTGTCGGATGCCGGGTGGTTGTAATTGCTTTTTGGAATTTCGGCATTGAATCTCGTGAGATATATTCGCAAAGTCCAAAGGGCCGACAAGGTATGCCGTGACGGCGGGGGTCCTGTCTGAAGATGATTAGTATGCCTCGATAGCGTGCGGTTCGGAGAGGCACAAACAAAATCTAAAAACGCCGGAAGCCCGCAAAACCGCCCCATATTCCTTGTTTCAACTTGTGACCAAAGTTCCACCAAGTGTCCATTGAGAGTACACATAGCAGGTCATGGGTCAGTCACCCCGCCCCATATTCCCAACGTGCTCCCAACATTCCAGTCAGACCAACAAGACAAGCCCACGTGAGAGCTCCGTAGTTCCCGTGGGGTTGCGTCGAGAATGACTGCCTCCAGAAGCCACTGCCTTGGAAGCCATTTCACGAGATGATGCACTTAATCGGCGGCAACGGCGGTGGTTCACTGAGATCACCGAAGCCCCACGACTGAGGGTCGTTGTCCAAGTCTATCCATACCACTTGCCCTATCGGATATTCGGAACTTTCATCATTGCAAGAGTGCTTGACGGTGACTGGAGAGGATAACCTCACGAGCATTCGGTCTTGCCCTTTGATACTTGTTGTTCTAAGGGCACCACGCACCACGCACCCGCTCTGGTAATGCCGGCGGATCAACGTAGCGCGTAGAGGAGCCACGCTGGCAACATCAGTGCAGAAGGGTAACGAACACTGCCCCTTAAAGAAGGTGACAGGTCTGTCCACGTCGACCACCTCGCTCTTGAAATCATAAAGACGGAGGCCCGACTCCTTGCCGTCTTTCATGAGAGGTGTTCCCGGCCATTGTGTCGCCACTTGGTCGCGTCTCGGTTTCGGTCCCACGTATTTGGTCATGTCTGGGAACTCGACGAGGGTATCACTGTTGTATGATTCGTAAACGCCCCTGAAAATTGGCCCACTTTCTCCTTGGTACCACCGAACCTCCACTGACTCGACTGTTTTGCCGTCGCAAATGGTCGGGTGGCCCACTACCGTCTCTGCCACCGTAGCATACCCACACACATCTTCAGCACCACCAGGCAGGTTGATCTTGTTCTTCTTCACGACGGGTGGCGTGAATTGCTTGAGGTGTTTGAACTCTTTGAAGTCCAACTTTGCTGCCATCACGCGCCCACCCTGCCGAGCAACACTTGCGTCCACTCTATGAACAGGGGTGGAGGATTTTAGTAGTTAGCACGCCACGCCACTCATACTCCATGCACGTGAGCAACGGAGGTGATCCGATCGACGTAGCTGACGTCACAGAAGCGGAATGCGCTGCCTACCACATCTCAAGACCTGTGGCTGCGAGAAGACCTTCATTCGACGGACCTCCCCAGCTAAGGAAGTTAAGTGACTTTGGAAGAACTATGGCCTCAACAAGCTTGTGTGATTTTTTTTTGCCAAGAATCCCTTGTATCTGCGAAGGAGTTAAGGAATTTGCCTTTCTGAAAAAAGGTTCTTGAAAATGAATGAGTGTGGTTGAAAGATCGTCCATGACAAATGTTAAAGGGATGACAAAAGTGGGTATGTGTGGTGCCCATAATGTGTGTTGCATCGCGCATTATTGTATAGATAGGGCTAGATATTGAGCCAAACTTAGTTGCAGCGCCAAGCATTCTAGCCTCATTGCACCATGTAAGCCAAAAAGAGCCACAATAGCACAACCGTCCTTTATATTTGTGGGTAATTCTAACGCGATCCAAGCTGTGGCTTCCCCCTGGGGGGGGACGACCCAACTAACTGTTGGTCGGAGGCCCCTTGGGGGGGGTCAAGGGGGGGGGGGTGAATGGGGGGGGGGGTCTAGGAGGATCGGTTGGGGGGGGTCCAGGCGGGGCAATTTGGGGTGGGGGGGGGGGGCACAGGCTCCCCTTACCTCCCCTTGCCCTCCCTCTAACCATACCATCACCACAAACCTAACCCTAACCTTTGCAGCCAGTTGGTTTGGCCATGCCAGCCATGTTGATTGGGCTGAACAAAATTTCGTTCATGGCTGCTTTTGCCACATCATTGCTCTCCATTTTGGACCCCAACACTCACTCTGACCCTAGCCTAGGGTGAGAGCCAGGGCTAGGGTTAGGGCTAGGGTTAGTGTTAGGGTTAGGAGTAGCGTTATGAGTAGGCTGAGGGTTAGGGGTGGGCGTTAGAGTCAAGGTTGGGTTTAAGGATAGTGTTGGGGTGCAAATTGGACAAAATTTTCCTTATGGCACCATTGGTGTTCATGGAGCATCTGGCGCCTTTGGCGCCCATAGACGCCTGAGGGCAACAACTTTGGCAACTAACTGTTGGCCGGAGGCCCCTGGGGGGGGGGGGGCTAGTTGGCGTCCTGAGACCCGCGGAGTGCCCCCCCCCCCCCCGGGGGGCTTCCCGTTGCCACAAGTGGGCAAAGTGGCTACCTCACCCCTGCCGTATCGGGGATCCCCACCGCTTCAGAGCGGGGGGCAAAATCAGAAGTGGCCCACAAGTGGGCAAAGTCGCTACCTCACCCCTGCCGTATCGGGGATCCCCACCGCTTCAGAGCAGGGGGCAAAATCAGAAGTGGCCCAGAAGTGAGCAAAGTGGCTACCTCACCCCTGCCGTATCGGGGATCCCCACCGCTTCAGAGCGGGGGGCAAAATCAGAAGTGGCCCACAAGTGAGCAAAGTGGCTACCTCACCCCTGCCGTATCGTGGATCCCCGCCGCTTCAGAGCTGGGGGCAAAATCAGAAGGGGCCCACAAGTGGGCAAAGTCGCTACCTCACCCCTGCCGTATCGGGGATCCCCACCGCTTCAGAGCGGGGGGCAGAATCAGAAGTGGCCCACAAGTGGGCAAAGTGGCTACCTCACCCCTGCCGTATCGGGGATCCCCACCGCTTCAGAGCGCGGGGCAGAATCAGAAGTGGCACACAAGTGGGCAAAGTGGCTACCTCACCCCTGCCGTATTGGGGATCCCCACCGCTTCAGAGCGGGGGGCAAAATCAGAAGTGGCCCAGAAGTGAGCAAAGTGGCTACCTCACCCCTGCCGTATCGGGGATCCCCACCGCTTCAGAGCGGGGGGCAAAATCAGAAGTGGCCCACAAGTGGGCAAAGTGGCTACCTCACCCCTGCCGTATTGGGCATCCCAACCGCTTCAGAGCGGGGGGCAAAATCAGAAGTGGCCCACAAGTGGGCAAAGTCGCTACCTCACCCCTGCCGCATCGGGGATCCCCACCGCTGCAGAGCGGGGGGCAAAATCAGAAGTGGCCCACAAGTGGGCAAAATGGCTACCTCACCCCTGCCGTATCGGGGATCCCCACCGCTTCAGAGCGGGGGGCAAAATCAGAAGAGGCCCACAAGTGGGCAAAGTGGCTACCTCACCCCTGCCGTATCGGGGATCCCCGCTTCAGAGCGGGGGGCAAAATCAGAAGTGGCCCAGAAGTGAGCAAAGTGGCTACCTCACCCCTGCTGTATCGGGGATCCCCACCGCTTCAGAGCGGGGGGCAAAATCAGAAGTGGCCCGCAGGTGGGCAAAGTGGCTACCTCACCCCTGCCGTATCGTGGATCCCCACCGCTTCAGAGCGGGGGGCAGAATCAGAAGTGGCCCACAAGTGGGCAAAGTCGCTACCTCACCCCTGCCGCATCGGGGATCCCCACCGCTTCAGAGCGGGGGGCAAAATCAGAAGTGGCCCACAAGTGAGCAAAGTGGCTACCTCACCCCTGCCGTATCGGGGATCCCCACCGCTTCAAAGCGGGGGGCAAAATCAGAAGTGGCCCACAAGTGGGCAAAGTGGCTACCTCACCCCTGCCGTATTGGGGATCCCCACCGCCTCAGAGTGGGGGGCAAAATCAGAAGTGGCCCACAAGTGGGCAAAGTGGCTTTTTTCAACTAATTTTTTTACTGAGTAAAACAAAAAAGTTTTTTCTACTCAGTTTTTTACTGAGTAAAAAAAAATTATTTTTTTTCTACTCAGTTTTTTACTGAGGAGAAAAAATTTTTCTACTCAGTTTTTTACTAAGTAAAAAAAAAATATTTTTTTTACTCAGTTTCGCAACTGTTTAGAAAACCCGCTTACTAAGTAACAAATTGTTTTTTTACTCAGTTGTGAAACTGACATAAAAAAAAAAATTTTAGAAAAAAAAATTTTTTTACTCAGTTTTACCACGGACCCGGGGAATGTTTGCCCGGCGCGCACTCGGCGCGCTACTTTTCTATTAACTATCCCGACTTCAGC
This sequence comes from Eutreptiella sp. 'Long Island Sound 2002', assembly GCA_964036045.1. Lineage (NCBI taxonomy): Eukaryota > Euglenozoa > Euglenophyceae > Eutreptiales > Eutreptiaceae > Eutreptiella > Eutreptiella sp. 'Long Island Sound 2002'. Next base: position 69,466,013 of record OZ038388.1, on the reverse strand, counting down.
CCCACATTTACCCTCTGACGGAGAAGGGTTCCCAAATAGATGATGGACTGCGCACCTTCCAAAAATTGGGCAAGGTGGCAACATAACCCCTGCCGCCTTGGGGGATACCTACCGCTTCAGAGCGGGGAACAAAATGAGCACTGGCCCGCAAGTGGGCAAGGTGGCTACATAACCCCTGCCGCCTGGGGGGTCCCCCGCACTGCAGAGCGGGGGACAGAATAAGAGATGGCCCACAAGTGGGCAAGGTGGCTACATAACCCCTACCGCCTGGGGGGTCCCCACCGCTTTAGAGCGGGGGACAGAATCGGAGGTGGCCCACAAGTGGGCAACGTGGCTACATAACCAGTGGAGCATGGGGGGTCCCAACCTCTTCAAAGCGGGGGACCTTAACAAAAAAAAATCACGTCCCATAACGACCGCCCTACTAACACTCAAATAGGCTCCCATCAGTCCTTGGAGGTTGTTGCAGGTCAACCCTAAATCCGCAGTTTTTCAGCCAACCCATGATGGCCCGAAAATCGCCATGGAGCCCTGCAGGGGGTCCCATCTTGGAAAAGTAGAAACCGTGGCCAGAAATATGTCATCTGTTCAAAAAGTGGAACGGGATCTGGATCAGTTGCCGGCCCTAGCCGATTGCTTTTCAGTAAAGCATTCTTATTCTGCATGGCCGGGTGCCTAAGCTGCATATTCTTAAATCTGTCTTCTTCCTGGCGCAGCCACACTGTAGGATCATAGTGGTTTTTGAATTCGCGAATACAGTTGAAAACTCCATTGCCTTCTGCAAAGCACGTTGGATGATGGATGCTAAAAAGAGGTCAAAAACCACAGGCCAACGTAGTTCTACCCATTGCAGCGGAAAATGCCTATCAGGCGCTTTAGAAGCCAATAAGAAACAATTGGAGGGCCTTGTTGGTGCTACATGTGTTTATACATAGTTTCATTGTCACCAAATGTTCACCCAACGGCAGCCCAGGGTCCCCAGAGGTTGTTGGAGGTCAACCCTAAATCCGCAGTTTTTCAGCCAACCCATGATGGCCCGAAAATCGCCATGGAGCCCTGCAGGGGGTCCCATCTTGGAAAAAAAGAAACAGTAGCCAGAAATATGTCATTGGTTCAAAAAGTGGAACGGGATGTGGGTCCAATGAGCGACGGCCATAGGCCATCCATGCCCAAAATCAGCAATTTCGACACTTTTGTAGGCTCAAACTACATGGGCCTACACTACATGGCTCCCCATGGGTACTCGAATACCCGCACTGTCACAAGCTGACCAGCTGCACCCATTGCGGAGATACCATCAATGTTTCCAAAAATGTCAATTTTTTGAAGATTTTTCACATGCCATCAAAACGCCCAAAAGCCAGCAACATTGGAGACTTCTTCTTTTGTGCAGGGGTGGACAAGCAGGCTGACTGAAAGTTTGGCGCTTTCGGTTATGCCCCTTGCCGCTCTCGCATGGTGGCAAAAGAGCAGTTGAATGGGACCACAGCTATTCCAAACTCAACCGGTGATGCACCCTACCAGGCGCCCACCATCCACCCCTAGCCAGCTCCACTAGCACTCTCTGTTGTAGCTCCATGGGTACTTTGGCCCTTGCGCGTCCAATCATAGTGTAGTATACACTCCTCCTTGACCATCTCAACAAGCCCTCTCACTTCTTGCTCCACTGGAGCCGGTCCACACTATCCTGGGCCAAGGGGGCATGGAGAAATGAGTCCATGACAGCCTTGCATGCCACCTGGCCGCCTGTGTAAACACTTTCTGTCCCTGTCAAAGCCCTAACGCCAACCCCCCATTCCCTCGTGCCACCCCCCATTCCCTCCTGCGGTGTCCCGATCCAACAGCCTAGCCTGCACCATTAATGGGGGCAAATGGAAATTCTGTGCCATATCTCTTTACACCCCCAGCCTGCTATAGGCTGAGGCTTTGTAGCCTCCGTCACCCCCTACATAGTGCACCCTACCTGGACTGGCTTGTTTCCTAGAGGGGGAAGGGGGGGGGGGGGGCCTCGGTTCACGTCCCTTTCCCACTGGGCAGTGTAAAACCTGCCAAATTAGGAAGATTTTCCTGAACAAAGGGGGTTGCACAACAATGTACTGTCACTGCCCTCGCCGTTGGCGATATATTCAAGTGGACACACCTTACTGGCGGTGCATGGTTGGTACTGAGTCACTGTTCCTGCCTTAGACAATTGCGGCTTGTTGGGGAGTTCACAGCTAACAATGCCTTTGAATGATTTCAGGATGCTCCACTGTTGAATGGGGCTATTCAGGAATTATGGACTGAAATGTCACAGCAATAAATCTCTGTAAAGCAGTGGGTACGTACGTTTGGAATCCAACAGTAAGGAAGCAAAAAAAAAAACCCAAAATTGCCATCTTGATGTTGCGCATGCATCCATGGTTTGTCTTTCCTGGGACATTGTCAACAAAAATGCAGCACCCAAAGCACAGCAACAGCAATCCACAAAAAACAAGAACCAACACACAGATAAAAAATACCACGATCAATGAGAACATGCCAAGGTGCACTATAAGGCACAACTTGCCACATGCCCATTAAAAGTCATCAGCAAGAATCCTGCAACAAACAGCATTGTGTGCTGAATACCTCGCTACAAGAGGGAGCAAACACTAAATTTGCACTGTCTTCCATCTCACTTGGAAAACAGATTGAGGTACTGTAAACTAGAATGCAAAATGCCTGTGATGTATTGCCCAGGCCACACCAAAACAGGTGCAACCTGACCGCATTTTCCAGATAGGCTTCTGCGCCACGTCGGCGAAATGAGAGAAATTTGATTTTGCTACAGCGTCGGGAGGCAGGATGCGTTCAACCAACAGCAAAACTGCTGGATGTAATCTCCATCGCTGCCAATTGATATTGAAGTCAAAGGACAGGTGTACCTAGATACCTGGAATGATGAGCACCACACAGACTCTATCTACACAAACCCATGAACTCGAAAGGTGGAGGAAGGAACAAAATGTGCTGACACACTGACAATACTCATCAATTCTCAGCAGACCTTTTTTTTTTTACTGGGGATATTGGTTTTGGTCCTGTGGGCTAGTGTACAGAGACAGTGCTCATCAGATTTGCTCTTGAGTCACTGTTTGGGTCACCCTAAAGGCTGGCCCGACTGGGTAGGGCACAGAATGCAGGGCCTATTTTATTAGAGCGTCGAAAACAAGCAGCTTCAAAGCACGCTGCCGAACTTACGTGGGACTACAGTGGGGTACACCGGTTCCCAAAACGACTCCTCCACTGCAGCAATGACTGCCTCGTCACTTTGGTCAGAAATAGTGGCCACTCCGTCCTTGACAGCCTGCAGCGCCACACGCTTGGCGACTTCCTTGCCAACAATCCGCATCTCACTCACAGGGGGGTACAGGCGCTTCAACTCAGGCCAGTGCTCACAGCAGTACTCAGCCACTGCGTAACCACCCTCCATGACCATGTTGTCCGTGATCCTTGTAGCCCCCACACAGACAGCCCCAGCACCCAAACCAGGGAAGACGAATGCGTTGTTCCCCTGACCAATGGGGACTGCGCCGCCATCTGGCAATGGAACGTCGTCAAAGGGGCTGCCACAGGCAATCAGGGCCCTGTTGTCCGTCCACTTGACGATGTCTTCGGGGAAAGCCTCCACGTTGGCGTTGGGGTTGGACAGAGGCAAAATGATGGGAATTTCGCAGTTTGCAGCAACTGCCTTAATGATTTCCTCAGTGAACTGCCCTGTAATACCGCCCAAGCCGATGAGGCATGTGGCTTTAGAGCCCTTAATCGTCTGCAGCAGGTTAGGAACACCACCATCAGGAGCAAATGACTTGGCCAGTTCAGCGGTCTGGGCGCTGTCGTTTTTGTAAGCCTCCATCTTATGGCGTCCTTCGTACAAAAGACCAGTAGAGTCCAGCACCATGACGCGTGCACGTGCCTGCTCGGGAGTCAGACCCTCACGGATCATTCCTTCGCGGAGCACCCAGGCAACACCTGCACCACCCGCACCAGCGCCGGAGATCACAATCATTTGGTCGGACAGCTTCTGGTTAGTCTTCTTGCAAGCCGCAATGACACCAGCCATTGTGACTGCGCCCGTTCCTAAACAACACACAAATGATGCCATTACAGCTTGCCGTTACAGCTTGCGAGTCGAATCCTCTGCGCAACTCACCCGGACACTCTGAGGGTTCACATCTGCTCGAGACACACACCTTGTATATCATCGTTGAAGGAAGATACCACGTCTCGGTAACGATGCAGTACTTCGAATGCCACATCCTTGGAGAAATCCTCCCACTGAATGATGGCCTTTGGCCAATTGCGCTGGACTGCCTGCACGAACTTGTCCATCATCGCCATGTAAGCTTCTCCTGTCAGCCGACCCATTTTCACTCCCAGGTACATGGGATCACTCAGCAAATCCTCACGGCCGGTACCCACATCGAGTGTAATGGGGCACGTCTGGAAGGGGCTCACGCCTCCAGCAGCAGTGTATAAGGCGAGCTTGCCAATGGGAATACCCATACCACCGTAACCCTGGTCACCAATCCCCAGAATGGCAGAACTGTCCGTTACAACAATCATCCGAATATCTTGGAGATGATACTCGCCCACTATCTGGTCAGCATTGCTGATGTTGTCCACAGAGAAGGAAAGACCACGGGGGAAGTTGAACATGTAGCTGTACTTCCTGCAGGCCTCTCCCACGGTCGGAGTGTAGATAACCGGCATCACCTCCGCCAAGTGCGCCGCCAGGAACGCATAGTACAAGTGCTCATTGCGCTCCTGGAGGTGGCGGAGGTACTGGTATTTCTCGATATTGGTCGGAATTTGGCTGTAGGCACCATAGCAGCGTTCCACTTGCTGCTCCATGGTCTTCACAGTTGGTGGCAGAAGGCCCGACAAATGGAGTGCCTTCCGCTCCTCCAAAGTGAATGCAGCCCCCTTGTTGACTTGCGGGAGACGGAGAGCAGCAACTCCGTTCACACTCACTTCCATATACTTTTTTCCAGTGTCGTCCTTCTGCATATCGAAATAGGCACTTGTTGCGATGGGACGCATCGCCGCCTTCATAGCTCTCCTACTGCTCTGCCTCATAGAGAACATTTTGTGTTGCACACCAACTGCAACCAAATAGTTGTTAAGTTCCGCATGGGAAGGGACCGACTCACCGTGCAAATCAAATTGCCGTGCATTGTATTGTTGACGCCAACTCAACTCACATGTTATAGCATCCAGAATCTCCTCTGGCCTAGTTGCGACAATCCTAATCAGGGGCTGCTCGACTGTTTGCAACTGCAACGGTTGTAAGTGCAAAGGTTGAAACTGCAATGGTTTGCAGGGTTTGCAGTGTGTTCAGTTGCATGGACTGCTGATCAGGAGCAGTGGTCGGTATGACTGACCAAATGCCCCCGCCAAGACACTTTCAGCCCTTAATCCATTGAAACGTACCTGCAGAGCAACTGCGTCCCCTTTTTGGGTGGGGTGCTCCACTTGCGCGGCAGTCGTGCAGCTATGGCGCGTGATCAGCGGGTAGCGTTTCAAGAGTACAATAAGCAGTTCAACTTCCAAGTCTACTTCCTCCAGTTGTTCTGCCTTGCAGGATTCATACTGGACATACGAGACCACCCTCTCAGCACACACGTTCCCCAACAACTCAAACGTCTCGCAACACTTCAACCCTCCACTACCCTAGAGACCTATGTTAAAACCAATATGTTTAATATTTGGGGCAAAAATTAATGCGCTAACCCAAAGTTGACCCTTTGGGGGGGGGGGGGTTAGACGGGAGAAACTCTACCCCCACGGGGTGCCTTACGGGATTGGGTGTCATTTTCACCCGGGGGGTGGGGGGGGGGGGGGGGCTCACCTGCTTCCATGGGAAAAAATATTAAAATGGTCCTCGGGTCTAATTTTTGATTTTAATTTTTCGTTTAATATTTGAAATATTAAAAATTAATGCGTCGCCGACGTTAATATTAACCTCGTAAAAATTAACTGTTTTCTGCAAAAGTTAACCCTCCCTGAAAATCCCTATAAATGCATAACAAGAAAAGAAATACCTTTGCACCAAGTTTTTGTACTCATATTTGCCCCCCCCCCCCCCCTTGTCCTTGTGGTTAGGGTTTGGGAGGGTATGCCCCATTCTTTGTGCAGGCTTTTTTAGGATGATGGAAATGAAGATTTACGATGGGACAGAGGAAAAGGTTGTAGGTATGTATGTGCGTGTGTGTGTTTGTGTGTTCATCACTTGCGCGTGGGTTGTAGTTGGCACATTGCCCCAAAGCACATATAGGGGCTAGTTCCAACTTCATTGGCTATTCCCCCCCCTTCACATTGTGGTGTGTAGGATTGTGATGTTTGGGGTTGTGGCGTCTAGGGATGTGTTTGGGGGGCCATGAGGCAACGGATACTGGGCTCGCATACGCCCCCGTGTCACAGGCGCATGGTCATCACCGCATAGTTCGGTGTTTTGCATTGCTGCATATGGTGCTGGGACGCACAGCATAGAAGGTAAAAAATGGCAGGAAAATGCTGAGCATATTGCTCAGGATATTTGGGGATGCTCAGCATTCATGCTCAGCAAATGGGACTCATATTGCAGGGTTGATCTCGGAAGTCCCAGCCAAAATTTCTTCCGAGCCCCCCCGGCACGGTCGGCTGGGAAGCCCATGGAACATTCCTACCGATATCGGTTGCGTTTTGGGACCCAATCTGGCTGCCAAAACTTCCGAGCATCTTTCCAAGGGTTTTCGAAAACTTCCAGGCGTTTTTCCATCGGTTTTTTGTACGATGAACTACACCGTTCTTGGTTCCCAAATCCCACACCTCAGCAAAGAAACACACAAAAAGACAAGCATGACCGTTCACTTAAGCTTGAAATGTGAATGTTCAGTGGCTTGCCTGTTCATTTCAGCTTGAACTGTGAATGTTGTACTCTGCTTCGCTGAGCATCTGCACAGGACAGCCATCGCTTGACATGGCATCCACATCCACCACCCCTCCCCTAGGACTATGTACAACCACACGGCGATACTTCTTGGGTTGAGGTTGCGGTTCAGGGTTGTCACTGGATGATGAGGAAGAATCTGAGGCACTTACTGTGGAGGCACCAGATAGGTGCACAGCATCATCATCCGAATCATTATCCTCAGGACTGCTACTGCTCCCACTATCACTGCTGCTGCTGCTGCTGCTGCTGCTGCTACTGTTACTGCTACTACTGCCACTGCCACGAGGGCACACAAGTTGCTGCTCAATGTCGCTATCAACAATGGGTACACGCGCCAACTTCGTACGTCTCATGGGTTGAACACGCTGCAGCTCGTTCAAACCCGTAGGACCTTGAAATGAAGCAGCACTGTCCTCGCCCTCCGAAGGGGGTACAATATCAACTGTCGCAGGGTTAGAAACTTTGCTTTGAGGGATGGGCCCCACACGTCCCTTACCCTTTCCCTTGTCCTTCAACGCCTTACGGCGTGCAGCACAGGACTTAAATGTGGCACGGCTCTTCAAACCCAGTTTGGGCCACTTGCAGACAGCTTCCCTGTCCAGTGGTACCCATTGACGGACACCACGCTTTGAGCCACAGGTCCCACACACACATACCACATCACTCTCGGGATTTGCACCTGGAAAGGTGCATTTCACCGAACGGGTGTCTGGGTGCATATATAGGGAGCAACCACCTCCATCCTGGAAATGCAGCAAATGCTCTAAGAGGCGTTGGAAGACCACATGCCACACGGCATTGGCAGCCACCATGCACGCCTCCAGAACAACGTTTCGTTGCACGGGCGCCCAAATTTTGGCACAGGGGATCTTCTTTTTTTTCTGCACGAACTTTTGATACAGCTCATGCTTCAAACTTTCACTAATACTGGCATCTTGCCTGGTACTAGTGACGGGGGCATATCTCTTGGCCACCCTGAGATCCCGCTCGCCTGCCTCATCGGAATACAGCATGGGTGTCCGTGGATTAAACCATGTGTGGGACCACCCATGCATATATAAGGTTGCAGTGCAACCTTCTTCAGCAAACTCGGGGATGATGTGCACAATATATGTGTACAACATCCCCATAGCTTGCCATGTGACAGTTGCCAGGTTATTACAACCATAGCATAGATGCACCATGTGGCAAAATGCCACCACCAAGGAATGGAAAGGCAGGGGGAGCACCATACCCCCTGCTAGTCTGCCCATGACTGTGCGGGCCTGGCGACCTGTGAGGCTAATGCCTGCCTGGAATCTACCTCGTATGTGACGCATGTGCTGCCTGCTATCAGGTGGCAAAGATCCAGGATCATACCTCCTTGCCACATGTGCTATGACCTGGAGCAGGTCATGGTTGTAGGGCGCTGGTAGTGTTCGACCTATGACACCCAGGATCCTGGAGGCTGCTCCTTTGGTGTTGTGCAATACAGGTTGCACAATATATACCTCTTCCAGGTTAGAAACCCCCTGAAATTTATGGGACCCACGCACACCATGATTGAGACATCCCCCTTTGTGCAAAAAGAGTTCTCCCGCCCCATCCTTATTCACCCAGGGACACGCCACACAGCCCTTTTGCCGGCACTCAGACCACAAATGGTGGTGATCAGCAGTGATTGCCCCGAGCCTTATCTGCAGGGTGGTGTCGTACACTGCACCAGCATGCGTTGCACATGTCAAAAGCAAAAGTACAAATTCACAAAGGAGCACAAAGGGGAAGCAATCATAAGCTTGAGCACAGTGTTCTCCATGCAGTTTTGTAGGCAAAGCAGACAAAGGGTAGACAAACATTAGCTTCAACGTGCTGTTCTCCACGGCATCTTGCAGGCAAGGTAGGCACCAAGCATCCAACCAAAATTCCACTGGGTTCGGGCTGAAAAATTTCTTCCGAGCTCCCCTGGCACGGTCGGCTGGGAAGCCCATGGAACATTCCTACCGATATCGGTTGCGTTTTGGGACCCGATCTGGCTGCCAAAACTTCCGAGCATCTTTCCAAGGGTTTTCGAAAACTTCCAAGCGACGGACCGAAGCATATCGCATGCACGTCGGTACAGACTTCCTAAAATTGCCACCGGGAACCGGACAATATTGGTCTCTCTTCCAATGTTCTATGCTGGGCACCGGTGGTACATGTGCCACCTGTCTTGCACCATACTCGACTTCTGACTGGACCAGACCAGGGGGGGTACAACACCAACATCAAATCGCCCCATCAATCTGGTGAAACGACGATCAACCAGTTGAGGCAGTCCCTTGGGAACATTAATGTACTGCAGGTCCTTTGGGGTCTGGCCTGCAACGGGAGTGAGTATAAACAGGTAATGCACCTGTTGCAACGTACAGTTCCCAGGGTGTTGTGCCATTAAGTGCACAACACGGCTTAACAGGGCCTCACACGGTTCCTCACTGTCTGCCACCTCAGGTAAGCGGGCAAACCACTGGGACCACAACAACCTAGCAACAACCATGGTGCGCACGTATTCAACCTTGTCCTCATAACCTAAGGTGAGCCTCACAAGGACGTGTAGGCAACAGCTTAGCAATGGCCCTGCAGCGTGCTGCTCTCCCTGTGCAGACCAATGACAATCCCTCACTTGCGACCCAATGATAAACAAGGCTGGAATGTAACCATACAGCAGAGTTACCAACCCTTGCACCTGTGTAAGAATAGTGCTGTGATTAGCGTTACCCGGTCGGTGCAAACCCCTTAGAGTCTGTAACTTCTGTTCCAAAGGTTGGCGCCACTTATGGGCCAAGTGCAAGAGCACCAGAATCATGCGCTCCATATAGATGAGTTTCAGAAAGTTGGGCACTGCAGTGCCCAAATTGAGTGAACCATAGGAAAAATAGGTAAATAAAGGGAAGAATCTTCTGTAGCACAGGGTTACACAATATTTATATGGGTGCCATGTGCCATACACTACCGGGGTACGTGTAATGAACAGGGGCACGTTGTACCGAGCATAGCTGATGCTGTAAACGAGCTTAAGGACGCGGTAGTGAATATTTTCGTCGACCAACAGTGGAAGACGGTGCTGTGTGTGCTGCTGCACCTCCTGGAGCCCGTGAATAATAGAGACAAGGTCAGGGGTGGCGGACACAGCTAGGTCTGTGAGAAAAAAGGGGGTCCAAGCTGGGCTGGTAACATTAGCCGACATCCGCCAACGGACAACGCACATGTTGAAGGCGGATGGGGTCGTCCACCAACCCTTGCAAGCCATCAATGAAGTTTTTATGGCTCTGCACCAACAAGTCTGTAGTGTACCCAATCCTCTGTCGCAAAACCGAGAGGCTAGGAAAAGATGGCATAACGTCAACAGGTCGTTTCAAGAGTATGATAGCACCGGCTGTACAATTGAGGGACCGGTTCTCATTACCACGCACAGGCCGGAAGTTAAGCCTATAAAAATTATCGAACCATAGGACAGCGGGTTTACCTTCCAAGGTCTGCCAAAGACTGGTGCACGCAGTTGCTCCTTGAACAGCAAAGGAGGGTACATGGTAAGAGCATTGACCCATGTGAGCCAAACACCCACGTTGCACACGACTCTTGGGTTGGACACCTACAGCACTCTTGGCACGTGGACGACACCTCTTGTGTAGAACAGACCATATATTAAAAACCTCTTGCTCAGCAACACGGAACCATTGGTCCGGCAGACAATTAACGGTACGCCTGTCCCTTTGTTGGATGTATTCACCAACAGACCGCCTACTTCTCCACTCGAACCGGAGATCTAACACCCACGTACAAAACTCATCGGCACCCTTATCCCTACCCACAGGCTCAGATAGATCCTCCTTTGAAGCATATACCTTCGAACTAAGGAGCTGCCGGAAGGGAGCCGCACCCATGGACAAAAGTCCTGTTTGCAGGCAGCAAAGGTAAGCGGACAAAGAAAACAGAGGCACCATCACAAAACAAACCTGATGCGGCATAGGCCAAAAGCAGCTAGCGAAGATCCAAACAATGTATCCCCCAATAGACGTGGAACGTTCCAAAGCCCGGGTACACTCCAAGGTGGCAGTCGGAGAACCGGCAATATATTTGCAATGAGCAGAGGATGAGTACCAACGTCCGATGAGTCATATGTCCTTTGTCAAGTGTTACGCAATGGGAACCAATAGGAGTGAAATGCGGAGTTTTAAATTTTTTGGACACTGCAGTACCCAAAAGTAGTGGAAGTCCATTTTCAAGTGCACATTTGGACAGGAATGGAAGTGATTGGGCAAAGTACATTGTACGTGGCCTTCCGAGTATAACACCGCGGTGCGATGACCCATTGGTAACGGGTATGCCAAGTTTTGATGCCTGCTGCTGCAGTAGGACATCACCTGTGGAGATGACTACAGAGGTGTAATGGAGAACCCACTGAAAAAAGCCATTTCAAATTTTTGGAACTGCAGTGCCCAAAAATTTTAAATGATACAATTTTCAGCCTGGAATAGGGGGTGTATATGTGCACCTCTGGAAGCAACAAAAGGCGAGGTTGTTGTACCCCACGATGAAAATACACGTGGAGTTGGCCGAAAAAATGATATGCTTTTTTTGGGTGCAAAAAAAGGATGTTGAAAACGCCATGAAACGTGCCTTTTAGCGACGAAGTCTGCGTGCGTAAAGGGCCGCCTAAGATTATCGGACCAAATATTAATTAATATATTAAATATTAATCGTCGCTCGCGTTAATATTAACCTACAGATGTTAATATCACCGATTCAAATATTAACTTTAGAGAAAAAGGAATAATACACAGTGACACGCCCCAAGTGGGCATGCACACCTTTCGTGCCTCACCATTTGGGGGCCTGGGAGGGTGGGAAATTTTGGGGGCTCTTAAGGGCTCGGAGGGGGGGGGGGGGGGGGCACGGGCTGTGGACACCACATACACCAACCCGCTAGCCAAATTTGATCCTTGGGTGGGGGAGGGGTTGCCGGGGGGGGTTTATCGAGGCTTTTTGACCCAGGCCCTGAAAACCACACCGCCACACACCCCAGCCCTAGAAACCACACACCCCAGACCAAGCCCCCGCCCCCACCCACCCCAAGCGTCACCCCCTCACACGCCACTATACCAAGAGGGGGGGGGGGGTCAACAATGAAGCCAGAACTAGCCCCGTTATCTGCTTTGGGGCAATCTGCATGCCGCGAACACAGAGACACACACACACACGCACACACACACACGCGCACTCACACATACGTACAAATTTTTCCGCTTTTTTCCATCATGAATCCGCCGCAAGCCAATGTGTGACCCCGAGGGCTGTTCGACAGTTTGGGGGGCTGTAGGGGGGGGGGACCCCCAACCCCCTCCGAGGGGGGGAGGGGGCCACCCCCCCCCCTTCTTTGACCCAAACCCAGCAGAGCGGGGGAAAGAATCAGAGGTGGCCCACAATTGGGCAAGGTGGCTACATAACCCCTGCCGCCTTGGGGGATACCCACCACTTCAGAGCGGGGGGCAGAATGAGCACTGGCCCGCAAGTGGGCAAGGTGGCTACATAACCCCTGCCGCCTGGGGGGTCCCCCGCACTGCAGAGCGGGGGACAGAATAAGAGATGGCCCACAAGTGGGCAAGGTGGCTACATAACCCCTACCGCCTGGGGGGTCCCCACCGCTTTAGAGCGGGGGACAGAATCGGAGGTGGCCCACAAGTGGGCAACGTGGCTACATAACCAGTGGAGCATGGGGGGTCCCAACCTCTTCAAAGCGGGGGACCTTAACAAAAAAAAATCACGTCCCATAACGACCGCCCTACTAACGCTCAAATAGGCTCCCATCAGTCCCTGGAGGTTGTTGCAGGTCAACCCTAAATCCGCAGTTTTTCAGCCAACCCATGATGGCCCGAAAATCGCCATGGAGCCCTGCAGGGGGTCCCATCTTGGAAAAGTAGAAACCGTGGCCAGAAATATGTCATCTGTTCAAAAAGTGGAACGGGATCTGGATCAGTTGCCGGCCCTAGCCGATTGCTTTTCAGTAAAGCATTCTTATTCTGCATGGCCGGGTGCCTAAGCTGCATATTCTTAAATCTGTCTTCTTCCTGGCGCAGCCACACTGTAGGATCATAGTGGTTTTTGAATTCGCGAATACAGTTGAAAACTCCATTGCCTTCTGCAAAGCACGTTGGATGATGGATGCTAAAAAGAGGTCAAAAACCACAGGCCAACGTAGTTCTACCCATTGCAGCGGAAAATGCCTATCAGGCGCTTTAGAAGCCAATAAGAAACAATTGGAGGGCCTTGTTGGTGCTACATGTGTTTATACATAGTTTCATTGTCACCAAATGTTCACCCAACGGCAGCCGAGGGTCCCCAGAGGTTGTTGGAGGTCAACCCTAAATCCGCAGTTTTTCAGCCAACCCATGATGGCCCGAAAATCGCCATGGAGCCCTGCAGGGGGTCCCATCTTGGAAAAAAAGAAACAGTAGCCAGAAATATGTCATTGGTTCAAAAAGTGGAACGGGATGTGGGTCCAATGAGCGACGGCCATAGGCCATCCATGCCCAAACCAAAATCAGCAATTTCGACACTTTTGTAGGCTCAAACTACATGGGCCTACACTACATGGCTCCCCATGGGTACTCGAATACCCGCACTGTCACAAACTGACCAGCTGCACCCATTGCGGAGATACCATCAATGTTTCCAAAAATGTCAATTTTTTGAAGATTTTTCACATGCCATCAAAACGCCCAAAAGCCAGCAACATTGGAGACTTCTTCTTTTGTGCAGGGGTGGACAAGCAGGCTGACTGAAAGTTTGGCGCTTTCGGTTATGCCCCTCGCCGCTCTCGCATGGTGGCAAAAGAGCAGTTGAATGGGACCACAGCTATTCCAAACTCAACCGGTGATGCACCCTACCAGGCGCCCACCATCCACCCCTAGCCAGCTCCACTAGCACTCTCTGTTGTAGCTCCATGGGTACTTTGGCCCTTGCGCGTCCAATCATAGTGTAGTATACACTCCTCCTTGACCATCTCAACAAGCCCTCTCACTTCTTGCTCCACTGGAGCCGGTCCACACTATCCTGGGCCAAGGGGGCATGGAGAAATGAATCCATGACAGCCTTGCATGCCACCTGGCCGCCTGTGTAAACACTTTCTGTCCCTGTCAAAGCCCTAACGCCAACCCCCCATTCCCTCGTGCCACCCCCCATTCCCTCCTGCGGTGTCCCGATCCAACAGCCTAGCCTGCACCATTAATGGGGGCAAATGGAAATTCTGTGCCATATCTCTTTACACCCCCAGCCTGCTATAGGCTGAGGCTTTGTAGCTTCCGTCACCCCCTACATAGTGCACCCTACCTGGACTGGCTTGTTTCCTAGAGGGGGAAGGGGGGGGGGGGCCTCGGTTCACGTCCCTTTCCCACTGGGCAGTGTAAAACCTGCCAAATTAGGAAGATTTTCCTGAACAAAGGGGGTTGCACAACAATGTACTGTCACTGCCCTCGCCGTTGGCGATATATTCAAGTGGACACACCTTACTGGCGGTGCATGGTTGGTACTGAGTCACTGTTCCTGCCTTAGACAATTGCGGCTTGTTGGGGAGTTCACAGCTAACAATGCCTTTGAATGATTTCAGGATGCTCCACTGTTGAATGGGGCTATTCAGGAATTATGGACTGAAATGTCACAGCAATAAATCTCTGTAAAGCAGTGGGTACGTACGTTTGGAATCCAACAGTAAGGAAGCAAAAAAAAAAACCCAAAATTGCCATCTTGATGTTGCGCATGCATCCATGGTTTGTCTTTCCTGGGACATTGTCAACAAAAATGCAGCACCCAAAGCACAGCAACAGCAATCCACAAAAAACAAGAACCAACACACAGATAAAAAATACCACGATCAATGAGAACATGCCAAGGTGCACTATAAGGCACAACTTGCCACATGCCCATTAAAAGTCATCAGCAAGAATCCTGCAACAAACAGCATTGTGTGCTGAATACCTCGCTACAAGAGGGAGCAAACACTAAATTTGCACTGTCTTCCATCTCACTTGGAAAACAGATTGAGGTACTGTAAACTAGAATGCAAAATGCCTGTGATGTATTGCCCAGGCCACACCAAAACAGGTGCAACCTGACCGCATTTTCCAGATAGGCTTCTGCGCCACGTCGGCGAAATGAGAGAAATTTGATTTTGCTACAGCGTCGGGAGGCAGGATGCGTTCAACCAACAGCAAAACTGCTGGATGTAATCTCCATCGCTGCCAATTGATATTGAAGTCAAAGGACAGGTGTACCTAGATACCTGGAATGATGAGCACCACACAGACTCTATCTACACAAACCCATGAACTCGAAAGGTGGAGGAAGGAACAAAATGTGCTGACACACTGACAATACTCATCAATTCTCAGCAGACCTTTTTTTTTTTACTGGGGATATTGGTTTTGGTCCTGTGGGCTAGTGTACAGAGACAGTGCTCATCAGATTTGCTCTTGAGTCACTGTTTGGGTCACCCTAAAGGCTGGCCCGACTGGGTAGGGCACAGAATGCAGGGCCTATTTTATTAGAGCGTCGAAAACAAGCAGCTTCAAAGCACGCTGCCGAACTTACGTGGGACTACAGTGGGGTACACCGGTTCCCAAAACGACTCCTCCACTGCAGCAATGACTGCCTCGTCACTTTGGTCAGAAATAGTGGCCACTCCGTCCTTGACAGCCTGCAGCGCCACACGCTTGGCGACTTCCTTGCCAACAATCCGCATCTCACTCACAGGGGGGTACAGGCGCTTCAACTCAGGCCAGTGCTCACAGCAGTACTCAGCCACTGCGTAACCACCCTCCATGACCATGTTGTCCGTGATCCTTGTAGCCCCCACACAGACAGCCCCAGCACCCAAACCAGGGAAGACGAATGCGTTGTTCCCCTGACCAATGGGGACTGCGCCGCCATCTGGCAATGGAACGTCGTCAAAGGGGCTGCCACAGGCAATCAGGGCCCTGTTGTCCGTCCACTTGACGATGTCTTCGGGGAAAGCCTCCACG
This sequence comes from Eutreptiella sp. 'Long Island Sound 2002', assembly GCA_964036045.1. NCBI lineage: Eukaryota > Euglenozoa > Euglenophyceae > Eutreptiales > Eutreptiaceae > Eutreptiella > Eutreptiella sp. 'Long Island Sound 2002'. The sequence goes on along the minus strand of OZ038388.1, from coordinate 69,450,026 downwards.
TTGGCGTTGGGGTTGGACAGAGGCAAAATGATGGGAATTTCGCAGTTTGCAGCAACTGCCTTAATGATTTCCTCAGTGAACTGCCCTGTAATACCGCCCAAGCCGATGAGGCATGTGGCTTTAGAGCCCTTAATCGTCTGCAGCAGGTTAGGAACACCACCATCAGGAGCAAATGACTTGGCCAGTTCAGCGGTCTGGGCGCTGTCGTTTTTGTAAGCCTCCATCTTATGGCGTCCTTCGTACAAAAGACCAGTAGAGTCCAGCACCATGACGCGTGCACGTGCCTGCTCGGGAGTCAGACCCTCACGGATCATTCCTTCGCGGAGCACCCAGGCAACACCTGCACCACCCGCACCAGCGCCGGAGATCACAATCATTTGGTCGGACAGCTTCTGGTTAGTCTTCTTGCAAGCCGCAATGACACCAGCCATTGTGACTGCGCCCGTTCCTAAACAACACACAAATGATGCCATTACAGCTTGCCGTTACAGCTTGCGAGTCGAATCCTCTGCGCAACTCACCCGGACACTCTGAGGGTTCACATCTGCTCGAGACACACACCTTGTATATCATCGTTGAAGGAAGATACCACGTCTCGGTAACGATGCAGTACTTCGAATGCCACATCCTTGGAGAAATCCTCCCACTGAATGATGGCCTTTGGCCAATTGCGCTGGACTGCCTGCACGAACTTGTCCATCATCGCCATGTAAGCTTCTCCTGTCAGCCGACCCATTTTCACTCCCAGGTACATGGGATCACTCAGCAAATCCTCACGGCCGGTACCCACATCGAGTGTAATGGGGCACGTCTGGAAGGGGCTCACGCCTCCAGCAGCAGTGTATAAGGCGAGCTTGCCAATGGGAATACCCATACCACCGTAACCCTGGTCACCAATCCCCAGAATGGCAGAACTGTCCGTTACAACAATCATCCGAATATCTTGGAGATGATACTCGCCCACTATCTGGTCAGCATTGCTGATGTTGTCCACAGAGAAGGAAAGACCACGGGGGAAGTTGAACATGTAGCTGTACTTCCTGCAGGCCTCTCCCACGGTCGGAGTGTAGATAACCGGCATCACCTCCGCCAAGTGCGCCGCCAGGAACGCATAGTACAAGTGCTCATTGCGCTCCTGGAGGTGGCGGAGGTACTGGTATTTCTCGATATTGGTCGGAATTTGGCTGTAGGCACCATAGCAGCGTTCCACTTGCTGCTCCATGGTCTTCACAGTTGGTGGCAGAAGGCCCGACAAATGGAGTGCCTTCCGCTCCTCCAAAGTGAATGCAGCCCCCTTGTTGACTTGTGGGAGACGGAGAGCAGCAACTCCGTTCACACTCACTTCCATATACTTTTTTCCAGTGTCGTCCTTCTGCATATCGAAATAGGCACTTGTTGCGATGGGACGCATCGCCGCCTTCATAGCTCTCCTACTGCTCTGCCTCATAGAGAACATTTTGTGTTGCACACCAACTGCAACCAAATAGTTGTTAAGTTCCGCATGGGAAGGGACCGACTCACCGTGCAAATCAAATTGCCGTGCATTGTATTGTTGACGCCAACTCAACTCGTATGTTATAGCATCCAGAATCTCCTCTGGCCTAGTTGCGACAATCCTAATCAGGGGCTGCTCGACTGTTTGCAACTGCAACGGTTGTAAGTGCAAAGGTTGAAACTGCAATGGTTTGCAGGGTTTGCAGTGTGTTCAGTTGCATGGACTGCTGATCAGGAGCAGTGGTCGGTATGACTGACCAAATGCCCCCGCCAAGACACTTTCAGCCCTTAATCCATTGAAACGTACCTGCAGAGCAACTGCGTCCCCTTTTTGGGTGGGGTGCTCCACTTGCACGGCAGTCGTGCAGCTATGGCGCGTGATCAGCGGGTAGCGTTTCAAGAGTACAATAAGCAGTTCAACTTCCAAGTCTACTTCCTCCAGTTGTTCTGCCTTGCAGGATTCATACTGGACATACGAGACCACCCTCTCAGCACACACGTTCCCCAACAACTCAAACGTCTCGCAACACTTCAACCCTCCACTACCCTAGAGACCTATGTTAAAACCAATATGTTTAATATTTGGGGCAAAAATTAATGCGCTAACCCAAAGTTGACCCTTTGGGGGGGGGGGGGGGGTTAGATGGGAGAAACTCTACCCCCACGGGGTGCCTTACGGGATTGGGTGTCATTTTCACCCGGGGGGTGGGGGGGGGGGGGGGCTCACCTGCTTCCATGGGAAAAAATATTAAAATGGTCCTCGGGTCTAATTTTTGATTTTAATTTTTCGTTTAATATTTGAAATATTAAAAATTAATGCGTCGCCGACGTTAATATTAACCTCGTAAAAATTAACTGTTTTCTGCAAAAGTTAACCCTCCCTGAAAATCCCTATAAATGCATAACAAGAAAAGAAATACCTTTGCACCAAGTCTTTGTATTCATATTTGTCCCCCCCCCCCCTTGTCCTTGTGGTTAGGGTTTGGGAGGGTATGCCCCATTCTTTGTGCAGGCTTTTTTAGGATGATGGAAATGAAGATTTACGATGGGACAGAGGAAAAGGTTGTAGGTATGTATGTGCGTGTGTGTGTTTGTGTGTTCATCACTTGCGCGTGGGTTGTAGTTGGCACATTGCCCCAAAGCACATATAGGGGCTAGTTCCAACTTCATTGGCTATTCCCCCCCCTTCACATTGTGGTGTGTAGGATTGTGATGTTTGGGGTTGTGGCGTCTGGGAATGTGTTTGGGGGGCCATCAGGCAACGGATACTGGGCTCGCATACGCCCCCGTGTCACAGGCGCATGGTCATCACCGCATAGTTCGGTGTTTTGCATTGCTGCACTGCAGCGAAGACCAGTTCCGTACCACTCCAGGTGGCTGCTGATTGTGCTTTGGCCTTGGCTATCTGTACATTTGGGTCAGCTCGCACCCACCACCCTCCCACAGTGCCGGTTAGTCTCTAACCCTTGCTCTGCGGGCCTGCTGCGACCTTTTTGACCCAGGCCCTGAAAACCACACCGCCACACACCCCAGCCCTAGAAACCACACACCCCAGACCAAGCCCCCGCCCCCACCCACCCCAAGCGTCACCCCCTCACACGCCACTATACCAAGAGGGGGGGGGGGTCAACAATGAAGCCAGAACTAGCCCCGTTATCTGCTTTGGGGCAATCTGCATGCCGCGAACACAGAGACACACACACACACGCACACACACACACGCGCACTCACACATACGTACAAATTTTTCCGCTTTTTTCCATCATGAATCCGCCGCAAGCCAATGTGTGACCCCGAGGGCTGTTCGACAGTTTGGGGGGCTGTAGGGGGGGGGGACCCCCAACCCCCTCCGAGGGGGGGAGGGGGCCACCCCCCCCCCTTCTTTGACCCAAACCCAGCAGAGCGGGGGAAAGAATCAGAGGTGGCCCACAATTGGGCAAGGTGGCTACATAACCCCTGCCGCCTTGGGGGATACCCACCACTTCAGAGCGGGGGGCAGAATGAGCACTGGCCCGCAAGTGGGCAAGGTGGCTACATAACCCCTGCCGCCTGGGGGGTCCCCCGCACTGCAGAGCGGGGGACAGAATAAGAGATGGCCCACAAGTGGGCAAGGTGGCTACATAACCCCTACCGCCTGGGGGGTCCCCACCGCTTTAGAGCGGGGGACAGAATCGGAGGTGGCCCACAAGTGGGCAACGTGGCTACATAACCAGTGGAGCATGGGGGGTCCCAACCTCTTCAAAGCGGGGGACCTTAACAAAAAAAAATCACGTCCCATAACGACCGCCCTACTAACGCTCAAATAGGCTCCCATCAGTCCCTGGAGGTTGTTGCAGGTCAACCCTAAATCCGCAGTTTTTCAGCCAACCCATGATGGCCCGAAAATCGCCATGGAGCCCTGCAGGGGGTCCCATCTTGGAAAAGTAGAAACCGTGGCCAGAAATATGTCATCTGTTCAAAAAGTGGAACGGGATCTGGATCAGTTGCCGGCCCTAGCCGATTGCTTTTCAGTAAAGCATTCTTATTCTGCATGGCCGGGTGCCTAAGCTGCATATTCTTAAATCTGTCTTCTTCCTGGCGCAGCCACACTGTAGGATCATAGTGGTTTTTGAATTCGCGAATACAGTTGAAAACTCCATTGCCTTCTGCAAAGCACGTTGGATGATGGATGCTAAAAAGAGGTCAAAAACCACAGGCCAACGTAGTTCTACCCATTGCAGCGGAAAATGCCTATCAGGCGCTTTAGAAGCCAATAAGAAACAATTGGAGGGCCTTGTTGGTGCTACATGTGTTTATACATAGTTTCATTGTCACCAAATGTTCACCCAACGGCAGCCGAGGGTCCCCAGAGGTTGTTGGAGGTCAACCCTAAATCCGCAGTTTTTCAGCCAACCCATGATGGCCCGAAAATCGCCATGGAGCCCTGCAGGGAGTCCCATCTTGGAAAAAAAGAAACAGTAGCCAGAAATATGTCATTGGTTCAAAAAGTGGAACGGGATGTGGGTCCAATGAGCGACGGCCATAGGCCATCCATGCCCAAACCAAAATCAGCAATTTCGACACTTTTGTAGGCTCAAACTACATGGGCCTACACTACATGGCTCCCCATGGGTACTCGAATACCCGCACTGTCACAAGCTGACCAGCTGCACCCATTGCGGAGATAACATCAATGTTTCCAAAAATGTCAATTTTTTGAAGATTTTTCACATGCCATCAAAACGCCCAAAAGCCAGCAACATTGGAGACTTCTTCTTTTGTGCAGGGGTGGACAAGCAGGCTGACTGAAAGTTTGGCGCTTTCGGTTATGCCCCTCGCCGCTCTCGCATGGTGGCAAAAGAGCAGTTGAATGGGACCACAGCTATTCCAAACTCAACCGGTGATGCACCCTACCAGGCGCCCACCATCCACCCCTAGCCAGCTCCACTAGCACTCTCTGTTGTAGCTCCATGGGTACTTTGGCCCTTGCGCGTCCAATCATAGTGCCCTATAGATATACACTCCTCCTTGACCATCTCAACAAGCCCTCTCACTTCTTGCTCCACTGGAGCCGGTCCACACTATCCTGGGCCAAGGGGGCATGGAGAAATGAGTCCATGACAACCTTGCATGCCACACTTAGTAAAATTTGGCAAAACTTATTAGAAACGAGGTAAAACCTTGTACAAGCCGTTTGAAACAAGGTAGTCAACACTTTCATGGTAGGTGGTACCTTTGTTTAAGAGCACAAGGCCCCCGAGTCGATTCTCGGCCACTTGTGTTAGTGGCGCCCCACCATGGTCAAACCATCATGCACACCAATTAGTTGGCACTCGGCCAACATAACAAAATACAATTGGGGTTAGGGAGTAGAAACAAAATTAGGCTCAAGAAAAGAGTCCTAACAGGGCCATGGCCAACATCTGTGGGAACTACTTACAAGTAGTTACAAAAGACACGCTTGAAACCAGTCGGCCTTGGTATCTGCATGGCGCGGTTTGCCTCGCACTGTGGGATTATTGGTGCACATCCCAAACAGAGCCGTTCCAACTCCCCTTAGCTCGGTGCAAAATGCTTGGTCATTTCTCAGTTGACCATCAGCATTTTGGGGATATTGACGAGGCACCGCATACCACTTGCGACAAATCCACACACCACAACGGGTGTTAACAGCAGAAGCAGCAACAAGGGTAGGCACACCAGGACGGGTGTAAATGGCAGCAGCAGCAACAACAGCAGAAGCAACAGCAACAGCAGCAAGGTTGGCCGTCCAGAATTGGCGCAACCCAACAAACAAACAAATCTCCGATTGACACAAGATGGACGCATGCAAGGCACAATGAAGAACCTTACATTCCTGGCACGCCATGTGAGGTGTGCCATCACAAGAAAAACATGTGTCAACGGGGTCCACAAATTTGGGTTCGGGGTACATCCGAGCCACCTCCCACTGTACCGCTGGGGTCCTTGGGGTGGAGGCCGACTTTGAACGACTGAAGTACAAAGTAGCCTCAGCCATTTCACGCAACAACCACAATCGATCTTGTGGCATTGGAAAAATTGCCACCCATACCCCCCCTCCCTTGGGGGTATGACACGGCCATGAGGCAACGGAAACTGGGCTCGCATACGCCCCCGTGTCACAGGCGCATGGTCATAACCACATTGTTCAATGTTTTGCTTGCTGCACTGCAGCGTAGACGAGTTCTGTACCACACCGGGTGGTTGCTGACTGTGCATAGGCACTGGTCCTCTGGACATTTAGGTCAGCTCGCACCCACCACCCACCCACAGTGCCGGTTAGTCTCTAACCCTTGCCCTGCAGGTCGTGACCCTGTCATGCACTTGCTCTCTGGCTCGTGAGGACGTGTCATACTCAATCCTCAGGGGCGCAATGGCGCCTTGGATGGCGCAAAGGCGTCTCGGCATTTCAGTATGTGCTCCGTTTGTCAGGCAATTCAACAAATCATTGCTGTTTGGCATGGCGCATACCATTTCAGCTCCCCACCATGCATGCGCATGCCGCCCACACATTCATGCCTACTTGCTTCCGTCATCCTCACTTGGGCCGCACTCTCGCCGCCCCAGTCTTGCTTCGGCTGTTCAACACGTGACAACGTGTCGAGCCTGTGGCTCAGGGGCGCTACGGCGCCCTGCTTTTTCATTTCTTGACATTTCTCGGCTGTTCCGTGCCGCCGTGGCGTCCCTTTTACCTTGGTCAGCTCGAACCCACCCTGATCAGCTCGAAACCTGGTCAGCTCAAACCCACCACCTCCCTTTGCGCCGGTTAGCCCCGGTCTCTCGCTCTGTGGGTCTCTCTCCTACTCTCTCCCTTCCATTCTCTCTTGCTCTCCCCTTCTCTTTCTCTCCTGTTGCACCTCTCTGTTCCTTTCCCACTGTGCTCTACCCTCTCTCTCTCTCTCTCTCTCTCTCTCTCTCTTTGTTTCTCTCTCCCTCTCTCTCGCGCCCAAAAAGGGGGGTTCGGGTTGTTCGGTGCATCTCTATCCCCCCCGGGGTTCGAACCATCCTCCACGGGACAGAAGAGGTGTGGTGTATCCACTGGGCCACGACGATGGGTTATCTGCACCATGGCACCATGCGCTCCACTCTTCTTCTTCTTTTTGTCACCCCCTGTCATGCGTATCGTCTTTCGCATGGGGCTGTGTTCAGCAGTGTGTAGAGGAACCGCACAGCGTCCCCGGGTACCGGGTCCGCCTGCCTGAAGAGCGTTCTTTGGAACAATCGCAAGAGGTCCGCTCGGCCTGCCAGCCACACATGCATGCAATCGCCAGTTCTGCTTACCGAGGAGGGCACTGCTCTGTGTCCTTCTGCCGTCGGACAGTGGAGGATCGCCTCCCACTGGAACGGGTGCCACTTGTCTGCACTTTTGGGTCTCCACTGGACCTGCATGTTCGCCAGAGCCTGGGTCTTCAGGGTCCAGTTGATCTGGACCATCACCGAGTAGAGCTCCTGATTGCTCATCTGCAGTGGTTCCCCATGGTTGTCCACAATCTCACAGTGCATCCTGGTGCCATGTGGTTGGTCCAGTCGGTGCCAGATCTGCTGATTGCGGGCCCAGGCCATTGTGGTCAGTTCTGCTTCAACTGCTTGCAGTCCTTCGTTCGCAATGGCGTCCAGCTGACTCAGTGCTTGCACCTTGATACGCTGGCGTTCTTGCTGAGGCTTGACCTTCTTTGAGGTTGGCTGGATGTGTGTATATGGGCCATACCGCTGCTGGTGAGATCCCTTCTCCTGCTGTGTCCTCCCAGACGGCATAACGCCTGGGCGCCTGTCCGCGACAGGACGCGGCGTTCAGCTGCTTGGTGTTCTCCTTTGCGTGCTGCTGCTCACTGCGGCAGAACGCAGCCCATGTGTTGCAAGCTCTACTGCGACAAAACGCAGCTCATGTGATGCAGACTCTGCGTCAGAACACAGGTGTTTCAGACATGCATTGCTGTGCTTGGTGCCTGTGGGATGTCTGTTCCAGTGTGCAAGGGCTTCTGGCTCTGGCATTATCGACCCTGTCCTGGGTTCCTGCGTTTCCTGAGCCTTCGCTTCTTGCGCTGTCGCCTGGTGTCACTCACATCAGTGCTGAAGGACAGTGTGTCTGCTGCTGACAGTGCACTCGACAGCACTCCCTGGTGTGTGTGTCCTGGTCTCATTTCCTCACTTTCTGCATTGCTTGAGGAGTACGGTCCCATCCCACGTGGCGCTGGCTCCCCGGATGCTTCCCCTGTCAGTTCATCACTGTCCATGGGTACCATACCCAGGGATGACCAGAGTGCCCTTGTGCCCTCTGACTCTGATCCCGACCCTCCCCTCAAACCTACCGTGGACTCTGACCCAGATGATGATTTTGGTGCAACATGCTGTGACCACAGTGGGCTTGAACACATGCCTTCCATGGCCAATCCATTCGCCATCTCATTTCCCTGCACGTTGACATGTGCTGGGACATGTTCCCACCTGACTTCTCTTCCCGGCGTCGCCATTTCCTGGAGCAGCATTTCCTAGACTGGGACGTGGACTTGCAGTTTTCCAGATGTGGTTGTCCGTCCCTTTGACTTCCAGTGTTGGGCCCTGCCAGTCGCTCCCAGCTGCAGGTATTGTGAGTCGGTGAGGATTGCCAGTTTTGGCACCCAGAAACCCTGTAAGGCTTCCACGGCTGCCCAAAGCTCTGCTCCGTTGTTTGTTTGCCTGCAATGTGTTGGTACGTAGCCAGAGAAGCGCACCTCTGGTCCTTGGTCGTCTTCCGCCGCGAACACGCCAAATCCCCCGGCCCTGCGCATGTCCTTGCGGCCCAATCGCTTCGACGATCCATCAGTGTACACTATCCTGTAGCCCTTCTCCACCATGACACGGGGGGCGGCCACTAAAGGGATAGGGCCGCCGCCCACTAGCAAGGCACATGGGGTTGCTCAGCTGCCATTCCATCCCCTACATGAACAGCGACAGTAATACAGCAAACATTGCAAGAAAAAATTGAAACCGAATCGAGAGGTGTTGGGGGGAGGTCGGAGGGAACTTCAGCTGAGCACCCCATTGTGCCCATGCACGTTCACAAAGAGAGCAAGAGAAGACGACATACAAAAGTCAATGAAAGGAAGAAGGCTAAGCCGGAGGTTAATTATGATCCTCAGAATTTCCAATGTGCATTGCAAACATGAATGTCATTTAACGTTTATAAAGTGTTTAATAATGCTTTTTTTTTAAACTTCCGGCGCCACATAAGTTTGAAGTTCAAAGTCTTGCTATGGGCAAAGGAGAGGCACTCATAGGCAGGTTGCCTAGCATCAGTCCAGCCCCTTTTAAGTGTTTAATGATGCAATGCATTTTGACTGTGGGTCCCCCACATGAACTGCACCTTGGCATGTGTCTGCGACTCTTTACCCATGAGTGATGAGTAAGCTCCTTCATCAGTTCAAGGGGAGAGGATTACAAACAACAAGGAAAAATACAGGGCATGTGTATTCCAAGGTTATCATCGGTGTCCACGGGACACATTGTGGCCGATTTCTCCGTGCATGCCTCTGTGCCATCCGCAGAGTTTAGCTTGAAGCACCGTTGCAAAACACGAAACACGCAAAACACGAAGGTCAAAAGAAAAAAAGGAGGGGGACAAAATGAAAAGTGGCCCACAAGTGGGCAAGGTGGCTACATAACCCCTGCCGCCTGGAGGGGCCCCACCGCTTTAGAGCGGGGGGCAGAATCAGAGGTGGCCCACAAGTGGGCAAGGTGGCTACATAACCCTTGCCGCCTAGGGGGGTCCCCACCGCTTTAGAGCGGGGGGCGAAATCAGAGGTGGCCCACAATTGGGCCAGGTGGCTACATAACCCCTCCCGCCTGGGGGGTCCCCACCGCTTTAGAGCGGGGGGGGCAGAATCAGAGGTGGCCCACAAGTGGGCAAAGTGGCTACATAACCCGTGCCGCCTGGGGGATCCCCACCGCTTTAGAGCGCGGGGCAGAATCAGAGGTGGCCCACAATTGGGCAAGGTGGCTACATAACCCCTACCGCCTGGGGGGTCCCCACCGCTTTAGAGCGGGGGGCAGAATCAGAGGTGGCCCACAATTGGGCCAGGTGGCTACATAACCCCTCCCGCCTGGGGGGTCCCCACCGCTTTAGAGCGGGGGGGGCAGAATCACAGGTGGCCCACAAGTGGGCAAAGTGGCTACATAACCCCTACCGCCTGGGGGGTCCCCACCGCTTTAGAGCGGGGGGCAGAATCAGAGGTGGCCCACAATTGGGCAAGGTGGCTACATAACCCGTGCCGCCTGGGGGGTCCCCACCGCTTTAGAGCGGGGGGGGCAGAATCAGAGGTGGCCCACAATTGGGCCAGGTGGCTACATAACCCCTCCCGCCTGGGGGGTCCCCACCGCTTTAGAGCGGGGGGCAGAATCACAGGTGGCCCATAAGTGGGCAAGGTGGCTACATAACCCGTGCCGCCTGGGGGATCCCCACCGCTTCACAACGGGGGGCAGAATCAGAGGTGGCCCACAAGTGGGCAAGGTGGCTACATAACCCCTACCGCCTGGGGGGTCCCCACCGCTTCAGAGTGGGGGGCAGAATCAGAGGTGGCCCACAAGTGGGCAAGGTGGCTGACTACGTAACCCCTACCGCCTGGGGGGTCCCCAGCGCTTTAGAGCGGGGGGCAGAATCAGAGGTGGCCCACAAGTGGGCAAGGTGGCTGACTACGCAACCCCTACCGCCTGGGGTTCCCCACCACTTCAGAGCGGGGGGGCAGAATCAGAGGTGGCCCACAAGTGGGCAAGGTGGCTACATAAATCATGCCGCCTGGGGGGTCCCCACCGCTTTAGAGCGGGGGGCAGAATCAGAGGTGGCCCACAATTGGGCAAGGGGGCTGGCTACATAACCCGTGCCGCCTGGGGGGGTCCCCACTGTAGAATCAGAGGTGGCCCACAAGTGGGCAAGGTGGCTACATAACTCCTGCCGCCTAGGGGGTCCCCACCGCTTCAAAGCGGGGCCAGAATAAGAGGTGACCCACAATTGGGCCTGGTGGCTACATAACCCCTCCCGCCGGGGGGGTCCCCACCGCTTTAGAGCGGGGGGGGCAGAATCAGAGGTGGCCCACAATTGGGCCAGGTGGCTACATAACCCGTGCCGCCTGGGGGGTCCCCACCGCTTTAGAGCGGGGGGCAGAATCAGAGGCGCCCCACAATTGGGCAAGGTGGCTACATAACCCCTCCCGCCTGGGGGTCCCCACCGCTTTAGAGCGGGGGGGCAGAATCACAGGTGGCACACAAGTGGGCAAGGTGGCTGATTACGTAACCCCTACCACCTGGGGGGTCCCCACCGCTTTAGAGCGGGGGGCAGAATCAGAGGTGGCCCATAATTGGGCAAGGTGGCTACATAACCCCTCCCGCCTGGGGGGTCCCCATCGCTTCAAAGCGGGGGGGCAGAATCAGAGGTGGCCCACAATTGGGCCAGGTGGCTACATAACCCCTCCCGCCTGGGGGGTCCCCACCGCTTTAGAGTGGGGGGCAGAATCACAGGTGGCACATAAGTGGGCAAGGTGGCTACATAACCCGTGCCGCCTGGGGGATCCCCACCGCTTCACAACGGGGGGCAGAATCAGAGGTGGCCCACAAGTGGGCAAGGTGGCTACATAACCCCTACCGCCTGGGGTTCCCCACCACTTCAGAGCGGGGGGGCAGAATCAGAGGTGGCCCACAAGTGGGCAAGGTGGCTACATAAATCCTGCCGCCTGGGGGGTCCCCACCGCTTTAGAGCGGGGGGCAGAATCAGAGGTGGCCCACAATTGGGCAAGGGGGCTGGCTACATAACCCGTGCCGCCTGGGGGGGTCCCCACTGCAGAATCAGAGGTGGCCCACAAGTGGGCAAGGTGGCTACATAACTCCTGCCGCCTAGGGGGTCCCCACCGCTTCAAAGCGGGGGTAGAATAAGAGGTGACCCACAAGTGGGCAAGGTGGCTACATAACCCCTGATGCCTCGGGGTCCCCACCGCTTTAGAGCGGGGGGCAGAATCAGAGGTGGCCCACAATTGGGCAAGGTGGCTACATAACCCCTGCCGCTTGGGGGGTCCCTACCGCTTCAAAGCGGGGGTAGAATCAGAGGTGGCCCACAAATGGGCAAGGTAGCTACTTTTTTTTTTTGACTAACTCCAGAAGTTCAAAGAGTACTCAAGACTGTGCTTGCGAAAGTGGGCGTCTCTAGCATATGATGCAGTGGATCCCCGCAAAGCGGGGCACATGGCAAAGACCCAGAGTTCACATGCGTATAACAGAGGGCTCTCTGATGCGGTAGGCAAAACCGCCACGCCATATGGCAAGCCTATAATGTGTAAGATTTAAAGGGGTTAAACATGCTGCATCACGTGTGTGCCATTCCCCACAGGTCTTCAAGAGTGGCAAGCTTTTGTCGCTTTGTAGGGGCCATGTCCGGTGGCGGGCGTTGGCCCAGGATGCCGGGCCTTGTGCGGCAGTGGCGTTTAGGCAGAGGGGGCTCCACCCAGTGGGCCGCGCGCTCGGATGCCCACAACGGGCTCATCACCGAAAAGAGCTGGACCCTTCGGTTATGCCGCCGGTAGTGCTGGTCTGCGGAGGTGGTCCCAGGGGGGGGGGGGGGGGAGGGGGGTAGAAAAAAAATTCCTGGTACCGGCGTACAGCTTTTTTTTCGGGGGGTACCCCCGGAAGGGGAGGGGGGTACGAAAAAAAAATTTCGCGCGAAAATTTTTCTGGACCCCAAAACCTGAAATTTCCTTACGTCTACCCCACGTGTTTGGGTTTGGAAGGTGCAAGGAGGGTATTTTTCAAGGTAACCATGGATATTTCAGCCAATATGGGTGGTATTTGTGTTTAAGGGCACAAAGACCCCCGGTCTGTTCCGGCTGCAGTGCACCGCCCCACCTTGGCCTCTTATCGGCAGGAAAGAGTCCCCAGATAAGGCAATACACCCTATCTAGGGCGAGAAACCGAACCAGCAGCATCGAAGGACAAGGGTGATTGATGTCCATTCTGGCCATTCTGTAGGTTGCCCAAGCCTACAGTGGACCCCACAATGTCGTGGCCCCAAGGCCTTCTCGCATGCTGGTTGATGACTGCCACACCACAAGGGGGAGTCTTTGCACTGCGCGCGCACTGCGCGCCACTTTTAGACTATGTTCTCCCCAAAGAGCCCCCAGGCACACCCCTTGGAAATGCCCTTAGAATATTGTGACCCCAATTGCCCCAGCTCAAGAAAATTGGAATTGATTTTATAATGAAAATTGGCATCAGTCTGGCCTCAAGGATAGTCCCAAGCACTTCATGTGCACACTTTGGCATGCAATGGAGTTGGTTAGGAATCTAGGGCAAGTAGGTTGGGCCAGACACAGGATATGGCTTGGCCAGCATGGCCAAGCAACTGCATTCACAATCAGTTAAAAGGTAGGCCCACAATAAGTAGGTAAAACAATTGAGTATAGGGCCCCTGAGGTGGGAGACCACTAGGCTAAACCTACAAGGCCTAAGGCCCACACCCTGCATTCCCGGGGGTCCCCAACAAAGGGAACAAAATCAGAAGTCAAAGTCTACGCTAGGGGTCACCATGATGCCCCTAGGGGCCCCTAGTATCTCAAAATATGGGTCTCTAGTACGGCCAGACGCCCAAATAGTTGCACCGCGCTTGAGGCGCCCCCCAATGGCTTGCCAACAAAGATTGGTTCTCATTGAGGGTACTCTGACTGGTGTTATCCTCGTCCTCGTCAGGTTCATAACCTGCACCATGTTGTTCCTGAACCGCCATGACTGATGCGGCTGCTTTGTCTCCTGCCTTGAGGGCCTTCGCTGCTGCTGCTTGCTCTGCCACATTGTTTGCATTGGCGAGAATGTCACGTTGCAACCTGGTCTCACCTTTCAATTTCTGCCGCTTTCCCTTCACGCACATCTTCTCGCGCTCCAATGGCCGCGAGACATGCCAAGTCGCGGTCGCCATTGCTATACAATTTCACTTGAATAGCTCTCGACATGTCCTCCAAAACAGCAGCCGCACTTTGTCCGGCCGCTATAAGACGCGCGGCCCTACGAGAAGCCAATGGCCGCTTCTCCTGGCCAATGGCGAGAATAAGGGCCTTGTGCGCATTGTACTTCTGCACGAGAGTTTGACACACATCAGACACTTCGCCCACACTCATTGCTGAGTGGGGCACCGCTAGCGTAGCAAGGCTAGCGGCTCCGCTTGGAGAGTAGATGGATCGAACACAATGTTCAATGTGGGTGGCAGCGCCCCGCGCCAGGGGCCCCTTGTCTGCGGGCTAGCGATTGCATTTAACAAGTGTCCCCTGCTACTGGAGAGAAATCAATGGCGCCATGCAAAAAAAAAAACCCACTTACTTTTATCGCAGCAGTAGTTCATGTGCCAATGTCATACAATGTGGCAAAGTGAAGGTGCCATGCAAGTTCAAGTAGCACACAGTAAAAAAATTCCTCCTGGCGAAAAAAAATTCCTACATGGGGTGCCAGTGCCGTGATTGCCGCACCGGATCATCTAGCACGTCGCGGTACGAAACCATCAGTGAGGCCCTGAGAACGGCACGTTGATGCAGAAACCAAGGCTGGGCCAGATACTGCATTGCCGAAGCTACGTGCTGTGCCCCTTGGGTCCGCGGCAGTGGGACAGTGGCACTTGTCGAGATATTTCACCGCCCATGACCTGGTGTGGTACGATTGCGGCCGGTCCCATGTGCGCGCAGCTCTACGGTGGGACGTCTCTTGAGAGGCGCGGCCATCCCGCCGCCGTGTTCACTCCCGGGGCCCTGTATACCCTACTTGATTGCGGAGGACAGAGTCCGTGGGGTTCGGTCGTACAGCTCGTGGGCGCAGCTTTGTGTACCATGCCGGCACCGCCGTGGAGGGCGTGGGCGGCACCTATGGGTCACGGGGGGGCATGGTGAGTTGGCCGCGCAGTTGGCATACGCCATGTAGGGCGTGGTACTGGTGCCAGGCCACACGCTCCTTGAGGTCTACCCGCATTGTTCGGGGGATGTGGTCCCACAGGGACTGTGGTATGCGAAGGCAGGAAACATGGTGTAGGTCTGCCGCTGACGCCCTGTTCCACCATTCCGTCACCGTATCTTGCCATGGTCCCCAGGTGCTAAGCCACATGTTGCGAAATGCGACTTTCCAACGCATGCAGTGGATAAGGCGTTTGTGGACAGTGGTACCGCGGTGGAGGGGACATATGGGGCATTTTGGGGTTGGTATGGTCCCACGGGGCGCCCGTCCCATCCCATCGTACCTTGCCCCAGAGCCATTTAACGCAGAGCATACGTCGGTCCCCGCGCATCGGCAGCCAGGATACCCGGTGCGCACCGTCGAAACTGACAACGCGCCTCCGTTGGAGGACCCATTTCCGCGCCGCAGTGGGGGCGCACCCCGCCGCACATTACAATATCTTCGGGGCGCCGGGGGTCGTAATCCGGCACGGGTAGGCGCGTGGCCATCTTGGCGAGCACGTCTACTTCCCCATTGCGTCGAATTTGTTCATGTTCTTGCGCGTTACGGGCCTCCGTCTCAAGGCGGTGATTGGGGATCCACTCAGCGGCGACGCGTTTGTGCTGCACCTGGTCACACACTTTGTGGCGGATGTCAGCGTCACAACATTCGTGCGTGGGTCGGCGGTGTGCGCATTTTGTGACGGCCATGTGTTCGATGTATTGAGTGTCACCGTCGGATGCAATGGCTGCGCCGATGGCTGCTCCGTACATTTCAGCCCTGTAGGACAACTGTGGGCCCGCCACCCGGGCGAGGATGCGTAGAGGCCTTTTTGTTACTGCTGCGCCCGCCGCCTGGTATTCCGATTCACTGTCGATGAGGTTGGGTCCCCCGGCCGGCCGCGGCAGAAGTGCTACGTGGAGTGCAGTGCGAGCACCAGGCTGGGTGAGTATAGCCAAGTAGTTGCGAATAGGCACTGCTCGGGAGGGCAGTTCTTTGCTAAGGTTGCAGCCAATGGATCCCGGACGTGAACGTAACGTGTTCTGTACCATTGTGGTGAAGCGTGCCCTGTGGGCCCAGAACAGTTGGTGCAACCCCATTCCGCCCAGGCGGTGAGGAGAAGTGACATTGAAGGACGTTGTATGATTTGTGAACGTCGACCTTATTGAGTTCCATGCCATCCGCCATAAGCACAAACCGCAAGCACATGGAGTCCATGGCTTTGAACATTGAGTCGTTGGGGAGAAACAAGGTGCGGTACGTCCACCGTGGGATCAGGATGGTGTTCAGCAGCTGCACCCGCTCGAAAGCGTTCAGTGGCAGGTATTGGTATCGCGCCAGATCGGCTGCGGCCGTCCCCACAAAGTCATCACGTGCCTTTTGTTCCCAGGTCGGATGTGCCAGGAGGTGACCAAGGTAGTGGAAGATAGGGGGTTGCAGCGGCAATCGCGCATCGCCCCACGTGATGGCGTCCCTGGTCGGGGACTCTCGTCGTGCCACACCCTGACGGCGGGAGGGTGGGGCCCAACGGTACACCTGTGTCTTTGAAGGGTTCGTCTTGAGGCCGAGTATGGCAGACAACTGACTGACGCGCTCCAGGACGTGCTGCATCTCCCGTTGGCTCGGGGAGATGATGGCGATGTCGTCGACATAGGGTAGTATGGTGCTGTTGGGAAATTCCCTAGTGAGAGTTTGGTGGAAGGCCTCATACACCAGAACAAAAAGGGCTGGGGAAAGGGGGCACCCCTCCTTGATGCCACGGCGCAACGGAAAATGGACGTTTTTTTCCCATAATTTTCTGGGAAAGCTACGATTTCCTTTGTATATATGTTCGTGGCGGGCTTTCCAAACACGTGTTCCGGTTCTTAGTTGTTGACTTCACCTGCACTAAGCAGTGAAAAGTAGACTGGAACGCTAGTCTGCCAGGTTGGAAGGTTGAAAATTCTGGATTTATTAGGTAATGTGTACACCACAATGTGCGCACACTAAGTGAAAATGCTCAACGTGGCGCAATGCCATGCCAACCAATTATGAGTGTCCGTTTAGAACAAGTCATCCTCCTTGTGAGTCTCGATGGTGCAGTCAGAGGTTGGGTAGGCAACGCAAGTAAGCACGAAGCCATTGTCTATCCGGTCATCATCCAAGAAGGACCGGTCAGACGGGTTGACGGTTCCCTCAGTCACGATCCCGGTGCAAGAGCTGCAGGCACCAGCACGGCAGGAGTATGGCAGGTCCAGTCCAGTTCCTCAGCGGCGTCTAGGATGTACCTCCAAGGTCTCCTCGCCATCAGGGTTGATAAGCTTGACGGAGTAAGTGGCAGCCATGGCAACGTCCTTGGGGCCAGCAGCGGTGGTGTGGGCACCATTGGCCAAGAAGAGTCCGTTCAAAGCACTGAAAACACCAGCGAAGGCAACCCAGGCCCAACGCATGTTCCACTCACCAGCTGGAGCCTAGATGGTGGAGTACACCTCAGCGTCCTCGGCGACCTGCTCGTAGGCAGCGGCCTGAGGGGCGACTGCAGGGACACCACGGACTTGACGGGCAAACATGCCCTGCATGGCAGCCATACCGCCAATAGCTGGGCGGACGGTAGTAGCCGCAGGGGCGTGCAGGGTAGTGGCAGCAGAGCTGTCCACAGCGACAACCACGGCCAATACGACGGCACCAACGCTAGCGCCGATAACGGCGCCAACCATAGCACCCATGGCGGGCTTAGGAGCAGGGGCGCTGACCAATGGCTGGTACTCCATTGTGATATGTGAACGCCGAAAGTCGAAAAAAAATAGACACTCAGAAATGGGCAAGGTAGCTACATAACCTTTGCGGCCTGGGGGGTCCCCACCGCTTCAAAGCGGGGGGCACAATAAGAAGTGGCCCACCAGTGGGCAAGGTGGCTACATGACCCTTGCCGCCTGGGGGGGTCCCCACCGCTTTAGAGCGGGGGGGTGGAAAAAGAGGTGGCCCACAAGTGGGCCGGGTGGCTACACAACGCCTGTCGCCTGGGGGGTCCCCACTGCTTCAGAGCGGGGGGCAGAATCACAGGTGGCCCCCAAATGGGCAAGGTGGCTACATAACCCCTGCCGCCTGGTCCCCACCGCTTCAGAGCGGGGGGGGGGGGGGGGGCAGAATCATAGGTGGCCCACAAGTGGGCAAGGTGGCTACATAACCCCTGCCGCCTGGGGGGTCCCCACTGCTTCAAAGCGGGGGGTAGAATCAAAGGTGGCCCACAAGTGGGCAAAGTGGCTACATAACCCCTGCCGCTTAGGGGGTCCCCACCGCTTTAGAGCGGGGGGCAGAAGTTGTACAAGCAAAACAAAACTCATTCAAAGGCCATATGACTTCCTGGTGCGCAGCACCTCGATGTCATGAGAGGCGATCACCTCCATAGAGACTCGTACAGCGACAGTATGGGTGGGCGGGTGGGACCCCATCCCTCTGCACCCCCCCATGGGCGGGTGGGAGGGCCCTGTTATAGTTTATAAAATTCTGAATTGAACAGGGCATCACAATGAACAAAACAAAGTATGGTGTACAACTACTGTTACTGGGGAAACAGCAGCTGTACAAGCAAAACAAAACTCATTCAAAGGCCATATGACTTCCTGGTGCGCGGTCTTTGTGGTTCAGTCAGCACCAAGCCATACTCCAGCGACCAAAGATAGTTTTATGGCACCCCGCGCAGTCACAACACCCCTAAGCACAGACACCGTGGGAAACGCCGCAGCGAACTCCCCACAGGCACTCTAGCCAACAGGCGTCCGGCCTGGGGCACATGGTCGCGTGGTCGTGGATAGGGACCTGTTGAAAAATGGCAAGAGGCCCCCAGCATCCCACCCTGCGAAGCGTTCCGCCAACACTAAGAGACAGCCCCCACAGGACACTGTGCAAGCTGTCTGTCCATAGCAGTGCGTCCCTTGGGCAAATCTGCGATCCATACAGGGCAAGGGAGGGCGGGAAAAGCCTGCAGGGAACGAAACCTGTCCCAAGCTGCTAACCCCGCCGCAGCGAAGTCGCCGCCGAAATCACCGTCAATACGGGAGAAACAGTCAGCCGGGTTGAGATCACCTGGGACCCATTCGAGAAAAACAGTCGAAGCAGACCTCTGAAGCAGGTAAAAGGCTCTGCGCAGGTTCCTGTTATGCCTCTTTAAACCAGACCGGGCGCGCATCCCCGCCAATTAGCCCAGGGAGGAGGCATTGTCCCCAACCATCCTGAAGACGGGCCAGCCCACATTGACGATGAAATTAAGGCCCTGGACCAGGGAGTCCAACTCTGCCTCCTGCTGGGTCAAAACCTCGAGCCCACAGCGAAAAACCCTGCCCCCCAGCGCTGGACCCCAGAGACCCACCTTGAAGCGGTCCAAATCGAAGGCCGCGTCTACAAAAACTAGGCCTCTGCCCGCAGAAGAGGGGGAATCGACACGTCTCGGGGTCCAACCACGTCGTGACATGACAAGGCAATGCAGGAGGCTATGCACCAGCTTCAAGGGGGTGGAAGGCAAAAAGGAAGAGCCCCACATAACATGTGACCACCAGCCGGCCAAAAAGGGGCAAGCGCCCACCTGGGGTCTCAGGGCCCATGAAAAACGGCCTATAACCCGCCGAGCGAGCTTCCGGGATAAAGGCAGCAGCGCAACGCGCAACCATAGACCAAGCAGGACGATCCATTGGTTGGAGACCACAAATACGCCCTGTCCCGCTCCCGACAGCACCAATTTCTTACCCAACCAGACAATGGACGGCACAGGCTCAAGGATGCTCTTGGGGCTGATGATCGCCCCTTCACGACCCAACAGGTCACAGAGGCGCGCCGCCGCCGAACGCACGTTGCCTGCCCCGAAACCCAAAACGAGAAAATCATCGAGGTAGTGCAAAACCAAGACCGAAACCAAATCCAGCCCCGGTAGCAAGTAGCCTAACACAGTCTGGCACATTACCGGAGAGTATTGCCATCCAAAGGGCAGGCAATTGAAGGCGAACGTCTGTCCGTCAATACTGACCCCGAAGGCCTGCCCGAAGTCATCTGGCAAACGCAAAGACCAGAAAGCATTCTTTAAATCAACATGGCATGCCAGCAGGGGGGCCCCCTCAGGTGCCTCCAAACGCAGGTCATCGAGTGCGCGCAAAAAAGGGTCGCACAAATAGCGGCCCACGTCCTCAGAAAACGCAAGACACCCCTGGCCCGCCCGCAAGTAATGCAACTCAATGAGGAAAGCCAAATCTTCCACCACCGGGAGGGTGAAGGACGGCGGGCGGTTGGCATGCTGTTTATTGAACTGCACTAAATGCACTATCATAGATGCTTTCTCCGAATTTTTGAGAACTGGGAACAGCCAGCCATTAGGGGGAAGGTTGGAAGGGCACCGTGTCAAAACGCCATCCCGCACCAGGGCTCTAGCCATCACCAAACCCTCAGGGGAAATACTGCGGATGCCTGGTAACGTGCGCGTGGACACCGACAGGACATCATTTGGGGTCACTGCGTGCCAAATGAAATCCGGGATGCGAATGCTGCCCACCTCCCCAATCCCCCTTTCCAGAACATCCAGGGACAACCCCACCAGGATCGGCTTTGGAGACGTCGATTCACGAAAAACCACCGGCCAAAGGTCTGGCTCCAGGCGGTCAAGTGCTGCAATAGCCGCCTCCAGAAAATCAAAAACCCCCAAATCCCTCGCCACCATATTACCCCTCATCAATAATAATCGGATCCGGGACCTGAGGAGACCCCTGTCCGCGAGAGGCACCCTTAAGCCTTCGGACACGCGATCCAGCCATTGCTGTCCCCGGCGGGAGTTCAACAGGAGCTCCGAGCCCTCTTCCTCGAGACCGCAGGCGAAGAAGTCCAGACCCGCCGCCTCCTCCTCGCACAACGGGGGCGGCTCGCTGGTGGTCCCGGGCCCGACCCCTAAACTTCGCGGCGACGGACTGGCGTTGGGGGGAACCGCTGGCCCCGACCGACGAGCCTGACTCGGGGGCTTGTGCGGTGGTGGAAGAGTCGGAGGCAACGCCCCCCCCCCTCGGACCTCCAGGAGGGGATTCTCGGGCCGGGGAGGGCGGATCTGTGTGGCGTCCTGTGGTCGATGCGGACTGCGGGGTAGCCACCGACGGACCCGAGGGGGTCGACTGTCCTTGTTTCCGCGAAGGCTGGCGAGGCGGCGCGGGTCGTGAAGGTCGCTTGGCGGTCGGCGGCTGCATAGCGTCCCCGGAGTCGTCCCCTTCCACCACTGCCTCGGAACCTCTGTCGCGCTTCGATCCGGTGGCCGGGAGCTTAGCGGGCCCCTCGTCCGGCAAGCAGAGACCCACGAGCGATGACGGCCAGAACTCGGCTGTGTCGGTGGTGATCCACTTGACCCCCTGACTCGTTGGCCACGGCAGGCGTGAGCTCAAGTGGAAGGTGAAGTCCTCTGGTGCCGCTGCGTAGAAGTGCGCCATGCGCACACTGGCCCAGCGTCCCCACCAGCATAGGTAGCGCTAGGGGAGGCCACGGAATCGGAGGAAGGCAGCCCCCGCGCGACGCCACGAGTGCCAGCGGTAAGCCGCGTAAGGGCTGCCTTGGAGCAGTCGGGCCATACCCTCTTCGAGGACGGCGGCTCTGTCGACCATGACGTCCCGTCCAGGAAACTGGCGCCGCAACCAGTGGGCCCATTCGCCCGCAAAACTTGCGAGGTCACGGGAAACCCAGCGCGAGTCCCGTTTGGGGCCCCAGAAAGCCACCGCCTTCCCCCGCAGGCCGGAGCGCCGGACAGACGCGATTTCCCCCACGCGGGTGAGGCTGCTGAAGGAGAGGACGGCGGCGGCGAAGACAGCCCAGTCCTCCGGAGTCTGGCAGGCCTCCGCCATGACCTCCAGAACATGGGGGCCTGCGTAAGGGCGGTCTCCCGGGGTAGCCACCGGCGCACGGGCGAGGCGCCAGAGGCGTTCCCATCGTAACGGCGGTATCCATCCCATGACCCATACAGCGTGTAACGCCGACACGGCGCCCCGCAGCATTGCGGGTCGATATCCCGACCGGAAGAGGAGGAGCAAAATACTCTCCGCCAGGCTCTGCGTGTCTCCCGCCGGTGCCGACCCATGGAAGAAAGCGATTCGTCGAAGGTGTGAACCATAGGAATTCCGTGTCCCCTCCTTCCAAGTGCTGATGAGGCATGTTCGGACGTCGTCCGCTGGATCCGCATACCCGAGCTCTCGCCACAAGGCCGCGATGGACCTCCAATCAATGGTTTTTCCGACCCACTCCGAAACCGGCGCCACTGCCACCGCCGGACTCGCCAACTCCAAGATCGGTTCCAGCCCCCCCCGGCGCGTCTCGTCACTCAAGAAAGGGACACCTCCAGACCCAGTGACGGGTCACCTCACCACGAGCCGTGCAGGTCTTGCACGGGCCGACGGGATCCTCAGTCGTGCGCACCCACTCGTTTTTATGAATTTCGAAGAACTCCTCACCGTCGATGATCTTGAAACGCCGACGCATGGCCTTCTTCAGGCGTTTGCCCGCCTCCGACAGGCCCTCCTCCAGCCGAACATCCGACTCCTTTTGAGATCCAGAGGTTGATGAAGAACCAGACGTTCCCTCGTACCGCTCCTTGTAAGAGGCCGTCGCAGAGAAAACGAGCGTCCACAGTGCCTGCACCAGGTTGTGAAACCTCTCAGAGACCTGCGCGGAGTCGGACGCGTCCATGCTGTCATACCCATCTGGGTGTTTACGGTCGGTCCATGGCGTGTCGTCCCTCTTGTCCTCGTCAGTGAGGCCCAGCATGATCTCCTTAGCCGCGGCATCGGACATTTTGGGAACCATAGTGACTGTGGAGGCAGGGACGTTCTCGAACTTGAGCAGTCGCACCAGGAGGAAGAGGGCACGATTAATCCACTGGGGATGGTTGGTAGCCGTGTCCGCATCGTGCATGGCCCTCAGTGACAATGCAGGAACCTGCAACTGGTCCTTCGGTGGCGCCCTAGTGATGCTTTGGACCTTGGCGGTAAGGGACTTGATGAGCTGACCCTGGTCCTCCAGCAATTCAAGGATCGCACGGTCCACTGGCCCAGGCGCCGGCACTGTCGGAGCTGCGGGGGAAGACTTTTTGAACGCCCCAGTGGCGAAGTCCAGCGTGACGTCCTCCAGAAGCATGTAGCCCACCAAGCGGTCCAGGAACTCGTCCCGAGAACCCGTGAACGAGACGGTGGACGCGAAATTCTTGGCCCAGGCCTCCCCCTCGTCAGGCATACCCCGGAGTTCACGCATCACGACCAGCTTGCGGCGCGTCCAGGACTTGGTATCCGCCCCAAGTCGAAAATCTCCATGGGCGTCCCCTTGGATGTAATCCGCGAACGACAATGCATCCTCCATTTTTATACTGCTGCTTGGCCACCAATTGAAAATCCACGAAGACAGAAGGAACAGCTCTCAAAGGAGTGGAAGCAGATCAGCTGTTCGGCCTGAGCAGCAAAAGAGACAGAACCTTCGTCTGAAGGCCCTGTTATAGTTTATAGAATTCTGAATTGAACAGGGCATCACAATGAACAAAACCAAGTATGGTGTACAACTACTGTTACTGGGGAAACAGCAGAAGTGGCCCACAAGTGGGCCGGTTGGCTACATAACCCCTGCCGCCTTGGGGGTCCCCATCGCTTCAAATCAGGGGACAAAATCAGAGGTGGCCCACAAATGGGCCGGGTGGCAGGCCTGTTAAAAACACCGCCCAGAGACCCTTGTGGGCAGGTGGGCAGCAGTTTGAAAAAAAGGTGTTTTTTCCCCCATTTTTTGGCGTTTTTTGTGGTTTTTCTAGGGAAAATATTGTTTTTGTCCTTCATTATGACCTCAAATGCATTTTCCAAGACAATTGAAAGGTTTTTAAAAGGTTCATAGCATGGTGTCACTCAACAGCTCAAACAATCAACAACACAAACCAGAAAAAAAACACTGTGTTGTTGCTTGGTTGCTTCGGCCTTGTGACCCGAAGTGGCGTTTTCGCACCATTTTCAATTGTTAGTTTGGTGTGTGCTGCTACTTTTGCATTGAAATATTCATGTATCACGGCAGTCAGGGTGTTTTTTAGGTGGGTTTGCCCAAGGACTGCCGGCTGAACGTTATCATGTAGCTCCCTGTTATTTCTGTCTGCGTTATTATTTCCTGTTGTGCTCTGGATGGTTACTGTTATTTTTTGGTGCGCTCTAGATGGTCACTGTTATTTCCTGGTGTGCCCTGGATGTTCACTGTTATTTCCTGGTGTGCTCTAGATGGTCACTGTTATTTCTTGGTGTGCTCTGGATGGTGACTGTTATTTCCTGGTGTGCTCTAGATGGTCACTGTTATTTCTTGGTGTGCTCTGGATGGTCACTATTATTTCCTGGTGTGCCCTGGATGTTCACTGTTATTTCGTGGTGTGCTCTGGATGGTCACTGTTATTTCCTGGTGTGCTCTGGATGGTGACTGTTATTTCCTGGTATGCTCTGGATGGTCACCGTTGTTCCCCGCTTCGTGCATAAGCAAGACACGTCACGCATACAAACACAAAGCAAAGCATTGAAATTGCACCGATTAAAAAAAAACACATTGTGCGCGGGCACACCTGCCCGACTGCAACCACAGCTAACAACTAATGTCCGCCTCAAAAGTCCGGAGGCCACTCATTGGCGTCTGCTTTTCGTGCCTCCCATGCATCATGCTCATGCCCAAGACAAAAAAGCTTTCCCCCCTCCGTCCCCTCCCCCTCTTGCTGCCCCTTCTCTGCCCCTCCCTCTTGTCCGTCCTCCTCGTTCATGTTGGCATTGTTGGCATTGGTGCGCAACCGCTTCCGAGGGCGGTCCTGTCCATGTTCATGACTTGAAATGATGGCATCTGCTGACAGTGGAGAGGGACACAGTGACACAGTGACGCCTTGTATGCTGCCACAATCCCGATCGCGGTGCCCGCTTGTAGATCCTGCATACCGAGGAATGTAGTGTGGCTCCGCCCCGCCTGCTTCGGGGCGTAGCCAGACAGGAGGCATGGACTAACAAAGAAAGCTGGGAGACAGGGGAGAAACAAAACGCAAATGCATGTGACAACGAATAATACCACGGGACCCTTTTGTTAACTAACAACGTTCTTATTTGTCAACCATTGTTCTCATTAGTGCACTTGCCACACACCCATTCATGCACATTTGTTGTTTTGCACTGACTATTCCTTTAAATAAGACGTGACAGTGCAGCATGGCGGGATGAAGGAAGGAAGGAGGACAACGCGGGTAAGCTGATGAACCTGTTGAGACCGGTGCCAAATGCGAATGAAAAACAACAATTTTGTCAAATTGTGAAAATTCTAGTTTTCAACAAATGCCAGAAAAGATGGCACATGCGCAAAAGCAGTCAAAAAACACTAAAAAACACCGAAAAACGCCGGGAACCGGGGGGAAAACAAAAAAAAGAAAAAGAACAGCGTTTTTTTTTCATTTGACCACGTGGCAGGGCACCTATTGCAACAGGCCTGCCGGGTGGCTACATAACCCATGCCGCCCTGGGGGTCCTCACCGCTTCAGAGCGGGGGGCAGAATCAGAGGTGGCCCCCAAATGGGCAAGGTGGCTACATAACCCCTGCCGCCTGGGCGGTCGCCACCACTTCACAACAGGGGACAAAATGAGAGATTGCCCACAAATGAGCCGGGTGGGTACATAACCCCTGATGCCTGGCAGGTGCCCATTGCTTCACAGCGGGGGACCAAATCAGAGGTGGCCCACAAATGGGCCGGGTGGCTACATAACCCCTGCCGTTTGGGGGTCCCCCACCGCTTCAGAGCAGGAACAAAGTCAGCGATGGTCCACAAGTGTGGCTACATAACCCCCGATGCCTGGCAGGGTGCCAAATGCTTCATTGCGGGGGAGAAAATAAGAGGCGCCCCACTAATGGGCTGGGTGGCTACATAACCTATGCTGCTTGGGAGGTGCCCAACACTTCAAAGCAGTGGACAAAATTGGAGGTGGCCCACAAATGGGCCGGGTGGCTACATAACCCCTGTGGCATGGGGGATTCCCAACGCTTCACAGCCGGGGAGAAAATCGGTGCTGGCCCACAAGTGGGCAAGGTGGCTACATAACCCCTGTCCTGTGGGGGGTCCCCAACGCTTCACAGCGGGGGACAAAATCAGAGGCGCCCCACAAATGGGCCGGGTGGCTACATAACCCCGGCATCCTAGGGTCCCTCACGCTTTAGAGCGGGGGACAAAATGAGCACTAGCCCACAAATGGGTCGGATGGCTACATAACCCCCGCCTCTTGGGGGGTCACCAATGCTTCACAGCGGGGGACAAAATCAGAGGTGGCCCACAATTGGGCAAGGTGGCTACATAACCCCTGCCGTCTGGGGGGTCCCCACCGCTTTAGAGCAGGGGGCAGAATTAGAGGTGGCCCACTTGTAGGCAACGTGGCTGGCTACATAACCCCTACCGCTTGGAGGGGCCCCACCGCTTTAGAGCGGGGGGCAGAATCAGAGGTGGCCCACAAGTGGGCAAGGTGGCTACATAACCCCTCCCGCCTGGGGGTCCCCACCGCTTCAAAGCGGGGGGGCAGAATCAGAGGTGGCCCACAAGTGGGCAAGGTGGCTACATAAATCCTGCCGCCTTGGGGGTCCCCACCGCTTCAGAGTGGGAGGCAGAATCAGAGGTGGCCCACAATTGGGCAAGGTGGCTACATAACCCCTACCGCCTGGGGGGTCCCCACCGCTTTAGAGCGGGGGGCAGAATCAGAGGTGGCACACAAGTGGGCAAGGTGGCTAGCTACATAACCCCTACCGCCCTGGGGGGTCCCCACCGCTTCAGAGTGGGGGGCAGAATCAGAGGTGGCCCACAATTGGGCAAGGTGGCTACATAACCCGTGCCGCCTGGGGGGTCCCCACCGCTTCAGAGCGGGGGACAGAATAAGAGATGGCCCACAAGTGGGCCGGGTGGCTATATAACCCCTGCTGCCGGCCACAATGGGGTTATCGGGGGCTGGACCCCGTGGCCACCATAGTTCGGACTACAGCAAGGAAAACTTTGATCTCATTAGAACCATGCTCCGGGCTCCCTGCATTCAACCACTTACACAACCCCTCCGCCCACAAACACAGCAGGCCATCCACCGACACTTGTGCACCCTTTTTTGCCCACCACCTAACCTTCCAAAAGGCCGCTCTAACGAGCCATATCACCATCCCAAGGGGGGATTCCAATAACAATTAATGATGTCACGGCGAAAACAAGTCCCGAGGGGGGGGGGTATTTTTCAACGCCCATCTCTGGCCTCTCCGAGCTTCTTCCGTGGCTGGCGGCTGCGATCATCAAACTATGAGTAGGTACAGTAATTTGCCGACCTTGATCCTCCCAAATAGAAGACAGCCTCCGAACACATCGCACAAAACAATGGCCCGTTCCAACCTGCTGGGTTTAAACTCAACTCGTTGCTGAACTTCAGGTGTGGATGGGGTGAGGCAAAGCAGGGAGGGAATCAAAAATGGGTCCCATACACCATCTCATGTAGCAAATGGGCACAACAAGACGTGCTTAGGGGGAATCCTTGCACTGCGCGCGCACTGCGCGCTACTTTTAGACTATGTTCCCCCCGAAGAGCCCCCAAACAAACCCCTTGGAAACGCCCTTAGAATTAGGTGACCCAAACTGCCCCAGCTCAAGAAAGTTGCAAACTACCTTCCCTTCACATTATAATAACACACATCATGCACAATTGAAAAAGCCATGAACAACGCATTGGTCGCCACCGTCAAGAACACACAACTGTCTTTCTGTTCCATTGTCAACTAAGTACACATGGACTCCATCTTGCATTGGCGATTTACCACCCGTAGTGCATCTTGGTAGTACTCCAAGTGGATGAGCCCATCTCCCGCCATCCCAACCACCGTGGCAGGAACTCGCACGCCGTTGGAGCGGGTGTAGAACACCCGATCGCCAAGACTCAAATCCATGAAGAAAGTGTTTCTAAGAAAGGAGGAGTGGGGTATGAAGTCCTGTAGCATATGTGCAAGCACGATAGATCAATGTGTGCACACGAGCATTGCGCCTTGCCATGCCTTGGCACAACCATGCTACGCCTTGCCATGCCTTGACCCAAACGTGCTACGCCTTGCAAAACCTCCGCTAGGGGTCACCATGATGCCCCTAGGGGCCCCTAGTATCTCAAAGTATGGGTCTCTAGTACGGCCAGACGCCCAAATATTTGCACTGCGCGCGCACTGCGCTTGAGGCTCCCCCTTGACACCTTTTTCGTGGATGCTACATGTCCCTGTGGGCCCCCAGATATCCCAAAAGGTTGCACTGCACGCACACTGTGGCAAGAGCACCCTCAATGGCAGACACTGCTGCTGTACAGACTTGAAATAATTTTCGCCATGTCTCATATATCCAATCAAAGAAGGTTGCCCCCAAATGAATACAAGGTGTTCACGTAAGGTTTGTATGTGATTGTAGCAGCTCAGTTGCTACTGAGACTGGGATTAGAGCACCTTTGAGGTCACCTCTGCTGGTGCCCTGTTGGGTACCTCTGGCATGAAGGTCAGGGGTTAGCAAGGCACATGTAATCCATCTGCCAACTTAATAGAGCCCTTCGGTCACTCAAGTGGTCGCAAGCCCCCCACAATGACGATTTACACACTTTGACCAATTGTTAAAAGAGAACCTGGAATTGTTTTTGGTAAAGAGGACACTGGCACATCAGGCTCTTTGGAAAGTGTGGTGAGAACAACACGTGGATTGCCATGGCACCTGAAGAATTCAGATAAAATGAGAAGTTTGCAAATTTGGCCTGTATGCGTGGAGCAACATGGCTGAGAGAGGGCTTTGGCTGAGGCAATATGTATTGACATCCTGTTCACTTCCAGAACATGGAATGGATCAGAAAATGAAGTGCGGGAGCACACCACCACGGCGCAAAATAGACCGGTATCAACAGCCCGGCACATATGGCACCTCATTTCCTTTGCTGCACACTGACTTCAGGGGTAAAAGTGCCTTGACACGGCACGAGGGGGATTGGGGGGACAACCCTTTGCACTCTGTTCAAAGCCACAATATTCAACCTGGTTTCACAAATGGTCTGCTTGGAAAGAGTACGGTGGTGTTTGGAACTGCAATTGGAACGCTCCCTGGGAAGGGCAGCTCTACATTACTTGTGCAGTCCACCAACAGCAACCCAGCATAAATCTTTTCCCTTGGCAGACTGCAGCAGGTCTTCCAATGAAGAGTCCTGAAATTTGGGACCGAAAGATACGAGTGGGTATCGCCTGTGGCATCTGGTAAAAATGCGTGACATCAGGGCACATACACGTCGGGGGGGGGCAACAATACAGCTCACAAAAAGCACACCCTTATCAGACCGCAGACAAAATTTGTGCAACCCCAAGTAATACAAATTGTTCCCCAACCTGGTTTGCAGTCAGCCCAGCCTTTTCCCACGAGCTAAATTCTCACATGGGACTGGATCAGGACAGCAGAAAGAGGGCTGTGCGGGCCTCCCCAAGCTGCGAATGCAGAGAGCACAGCATTCAACACCGTCGTGCACGATTTGGGCTGCCCTCGGCGGACCCCCACTTCCCACCATCAATCAGAACTGTGGACAGCAGGCTACTACACACCCACGCCCACACGCACAACCGCACCCACGCAGGGGGCGTTTTCGCACAGCGCGGGGACAGCGCCAATTATTACGCTGTTTATCCCGCGAACACCCCTGAAAACCACCCACCTACACAAGCATGCATGATCCATTCAAAACAGCATGGGGTGCAGAACTCTGCAGGACCCTGGGACCCATGGCAAGCAACAGACTAAAAAAAATATCCCTGGTGTACCAGCAGGGGCTGTAGGGTGCAGAATTCAGGACCCTGGGATCCGTGGCTACCGGTGGTGGAAAACAGCCGACTTTTCGCACAGCGCATGGTGCGCCCCCATACACGCAGTTACATAGCCACGTGACCGAGGCATTATGTGAGATACGATTCAAACAATGGCAAGTGCGCCCGCCCACCTGCACGCAATCACCCTCCCTAGCACCCACTCATGCGTCGCAGCCCCACCCACAGAGATACTGCACATAGGGACAGACACACACACAAACACATGCACACACGTGGACACAAATACACACAACATATGTAAATTGACGTGTTTGCGATTCTCATTCACACCGACGCAGAGTTTCAAATCACATGCGGCTGACGCACAATCCATCATCATAAACTGCAGACATCACAACACCACAGCGTCCACCTGTACCCCAAAAGCGGCCTTTGGGATATGCTTGGGAAAAATTCAAAAGGTGGCGCGGAGACACATTATGCAGGCACGCCCCAGAAGCGTCACAACCTCCTGACGAAACCCTTCGCGTTCCAGGCTCCCTCCCGAAATTGGTGTCCAGCCAAAAAAAAAGCAATTTCCCCCTGGAATTTTCCTGTAAACCACCAACGCCGATGAACTAATCCGTGGCGCACTCAGCAACCGAATCAACATGGGGTGCCCGATGGCGGATGTGTTGCGCGGGGTTGAGTGAGGGGGGAATGGGCGCCCCAGCCTTCACTCATGTAAACGTTGACCATGGAACCAATAAGTGGCGGGTGTGTATGTGTGTGTGTGTGTGTGTGTGTGTGTGTGTGTGTGTGTGTGACTGCAAATCTTAACATGGCCCAAATTTGCTTACATTCCACAGAAAATGTCCTGTGGAAGTACCAACAAACACTTCTCCATCCGGCCCTTTGGCTCCTCCTTCTGGGTGTGTGGGTGTGTGTGCGTGTGCTTGTGCGCGCGTGTGTGATTCGCATGCCTCGTGTAGAACGATGAAAAGTGCCCAGTCGGTCACCGACTGGTTTCCGACGGGTGACAGTGACCCCTGCATCCATAGTGCTCGTGGGGGAGGCGGAGAGCTATTGTGCAGCAGCCGCTTGTCAAAGTGAGCTGTCAGGTAAGAATTGAGGACGAGAAGAGGTCAGGATATCCACAATGGGGCCTGCTGGACGGTTAACTGAGTGATGCACCTCAGTCACGAAGGAGGGGCCAGCGGGGGGAGGGGGAAGTAAATCTGACATGTTTTCCCTTGGAACAGGGACAAGAAGCCGAAGTGAACAGCCCCAAATCAGGTTGGTTTCCTCGACGGCGTTTTATGCTGTTCTTCCTGGCCCATCGCCGACGGGTTACCACGGGGGCTTGTACATTCTCAACCCAGAATACAGCAACGAGAAAGTGTCGAAGGCGGCAGCCATGGCATCAAGTGTGCTGGGCGATACCCCCTGCCCATATATAATAACCTGTGAGGAAACCCCAGGAACATAATAACACGCACCTAGGCCAGATACACACAGGCTCTTTATCCCCTGATACCCTAGTGCATGATGCAATGCGCAAAAACGGTGGTGGTTGGCCAAATTCCAGCAGCAAAGAACCAATCTGACCCCGTGGATACTTGCTGTTGGAGGAGCAAAAAGCACCGTACTGAAAACACCAACGACTGAAAAAGAACCCCTCCTTATGCCGCCTGTAGTTGGCAAACGGTTCGTGGCTTGCGTCACGCTCCGTGGAAAATGGTTAGCTCGTCCAGTGGTTATCCATGGACCCGTTGGAAGACGAACGGACCAAAGGCGAGGCGGGAGTGGAGGGTTCCACCTCAGTCATTTCGCGCACGTTCTCGGCGTCAGAGGCCGCGCACTTGAAAGCGCGGGCCAAGTCGTCAATGATATCTCGAGCATCCTCGATACCAACGGATAACCGGATTAAATCAGCGGGAAGCGTCCGCTTCTCAGCTGGGATGGAGGCATGAGACAAAGTGCACGGCATTTCGATCAGACTGTTGCAAGAGCCAAACGAAACAGTGATCTTGAAGAGTTGCACTGCGTCGACAACTCGCTGGGAAAAGGTCATATCGCCAGTCTCGAAAGACATCACGCAGCCCGCACCCTTAGCTTGCTTGCCGTGAGTTTCGAATGCTTTCTGGGACACCGAAAACTTCGACGTTTCATCACCTCCGTTGTGGGTGCCCACGTAGTGTAGCTTTTTGACCTTCTCCTGCTTGCTCAGAAAGTTTGCGACGTGCCGGGCGTTTTCTTGGGCACGCTCTACACGCAGTGCCATGGTCTTGATACCACGGAGTAACAGCCAGCAGTCAAAGGGGGCAAGGGCCGTTCCCTCTGCGTTTTGAAGGAAAGCGATTCTCTTGCAAATGTCTTCGGAGCCAGCTGCAAGGAAGCCTGCCATGACGTCTGAATGGCCACTCAGGAACTTCGTGGCGGAATGCATAACGATGTCGGCTCCAAGTTTGAGTGGTTGCATCAATATCGGGGACATCATTGTAGCATCTACGCTCAAGAGCGTTCCATTCTTCCGGCAAAGTTCCCCCAAACGCTTCAGATCTGTTACTTTTTGGAGTGGGTTGCTGGGCGTTTCCACGTGCACCAATACCGTGTTTTGACTCAACTCACGTTCCACTCGAGCCAAGTTGGTGGTATCCACGAATTTGACCTTCACGCCCTGACGGGCACACACCTGAGTCAACAACCTGTGCATACCGCCGTAGAGGTCAGCGCATGCGAGAACCTCGTCCCCAGACTTCAGGAGGTGGATTAGCGTTGCCAACGCACTCATACCGCTTGTGAAAGCGAAAGCAGCATATGCGCCTTCTAACTTTGCCACCAGGGTCTCAACGGCAGTTCTGGTCGGGTTGCCACTGCGGGTGTAGTCGTAGGGTCCGAATTCCGTCACAGAAGGTTGGACAAAAGTCGCGGTTTGGTAGATTGGCATAGATGCAGGGTGGTACGGATCGTTCGGGCATCCATCAAAGCTGACTACGAGCGTACGGCTGTTGATCCCGTCCCGATCGTGTTCAAAGTGGGGCCTTTCTGGGAAAGTGGGCAGGTCGTTGTAGTTTTCGACTTGTGAGGTGAAGTTGTGAGGCTCGATCCAGTCTGGGCCGCCATGGCCATTAATCTTACCCAAATGGCGTGGCTCGGATACGCGGCTGCGACTGCTGACTGAGTCAACCGACCGTGATCGCATCCTGGTCATGGGAACGTGACGCCATTGGTGCATTGCAGTCCACAACAAAAAAAATTGCACTCACCTGAGAGTAAACATCACGTTACAGACAACTTTGCGACTTTGCGACTCAGTGTTCCTACAAAGACCAAAGTTTTGAATGTGGAAAATACAAGCAACAGCAGACATGTGGTGGCGTGATGAGAACTGGTTCCTTTGATGGATTCGTTGTTTTTTTGATGGTTCCAGGAAAAGCTCAAGCCTTTCCGAAAGTGTCGCATGCGGTCTCACCATTTCTGTGCCCCTGACCCTTCCACCTCTGGTCACCTGCGTGGCAGGCTCCCGAGGAGTACTGGGTCAACTATCTCATCGACCTGCTCAGAAATTCTGAAGTAACCCTGTAATAACAACTGATTGCGACGGACAAATCCGTATCGTGGCGTAGGTGATCAAGTTTCATGTTCTCAAACGCAAAGCATGGTCAATTTCATGCACTACTTCATCCCGTGTTGCCCGACTTACTTGCCCTTATCGAATGTAGTCACTCACCTTAACTTACATCAGTATGAATAGTTTAGCTGTGTTTGCTTTGCGTGTATTGCTCACTAATTGAGGAGTCATAGAGGGAAATATGCCGACTGGGAAACTCATTAGCCGGCGTTCAACTAGGTCATTTAGGGTGATGTCAGTCAATGTGATGGTACATGCTCCACGTAGAGGTGCGGCACTCCACAACTCTCCATGCAAGATTGCAAGTTTGTGCACATGCATTTTTCAACGTGCATGAGGCATTTCAACCCACACGAGGAGGGCACGCATCATGCGTTTGGTTCAGACCTAGAGGTGAGCAATAGGATGTGCCGATTTGATGAATGAGATGGCGGAGCAAGAGGACAATTATGATGCCCTTTAACACTTCCGATGGTTCATGGGTCTGGTGCATCTTATACCCGTGGGCATAGGCCCGAGGATATCTGCAAAAATGTGTGGCATATGACCCGGGAGTTCAACACCCCAAAAAACCCATATGTGTGTCATTTTTCAAAATAGGAGGAAGATGCACCTCTTTTCAATGGTAGATGCCTTGTGTTTGATAGGAGGCAGCCTTGTGTTAGGGCAGGGCTGCGCTTGTTCGCAAAATGCTTCACAATGAGCCCATTTTTAGGCAAGAAATTTTTCAATGGGGAAACTTATCATGGTGTTGCACTACACAAAAATTGGGCCTATGCCCCGGATATCTGCCCTGTATCCCGGGGCATGTGCCCCGGATACCGACTGTAGGGAGGTATTCGGGGCACATGGGATACAGGGCAGATACCTGGGGCATAGGCCCAATTCTTATATCCGGGGGATTAGGGCCCAAGGATATCGGCAGATATCCGGGGCATATGACCCGGGATCGTTGCGCGCAACCTTGATGCCTCAACACTTGGAGTGGAACAAATCCGAGATGCGTTTTCTCTCATGGTGCTTCAAATAAGCTCTCTACAAACATGGAATATTGGCACATAAAGATGGTCTATTGCTTTGGTTCTCTTTGGCACTCTTTGGCACTCTTTGGCACTCTTTGGCACTCTGTGGCACCCGTTGGCACCCTTTGGCACTCTTTGGGACTCTCTGCCCTTTGACACTCTTTGGCACTCTTTGGCACCCGTTGGCACTATTTGCCACTGTTTGGCACTGGTTGGCACTCTCTTCCTTTGCCCTTTGGCACTCTTTGGCACTCTTTGGCACCCTTTGGCACCCTTTGCCACTCTTTGGCACCCGTTGGCACTATTTGGCATTGTTTGGCATTGTTTGGCACTCTCTTGCTTTGCCCTTTGGCACTCTTTGGCACTCTTTGGCACCCTTTGGCACCCTTTGGCATTCTTTGGCACCCGTTGGCACTATTTGGCATTGTTTGGCACTGTTCGGCACTCTCTTGCTTTGTCCTTTGGCACTCTTTGGCACTCTTTGGCACTCTTTGGCACCCTTTGGCACCCTTTGGCACCTTTTCGCACTCTTTGGCACTCTTTGGCTCTTTTTGGCACTATTTAGCACTCCTTGGCACTCTTTGGCACTCTTTGGCACCCTTTGGCAACCTTTTGCCCTCTTTGGCACTTTTTGGCACTCTTTGGCACCCTTTATACCCGGGGCATGTGAGGATACCTGCGCGATGTTGCACAAGCTATCCGTGGCATAGGCCCGGGCATATTGGCAGATATCCGTGGCATATGACCCGGATAACTACCAATATCCCTGGGGCATGTAGCAAATCATCAAACTTGTAGATTAATAACCGCGAACAACCAAATCACCCATCATCACATATTTGGGTGTCCAAGTATTCTCATGGCTTATCACCGCAAAGACAAGGAGAGGGTCGAAAAGGTTGCCGAGATTCTTTCACGCTACCATGAACCTAATAAGGAGGAAGGTGAGGTAAAAGCAGACCCTTCTATTGTTGTTACTGCTACTCCTGTTGCTCCTAAGGAAGAGAAGGGCTCTAATAGTGCCACTTTGTCACCAAAGCGTGAGGTAGTGTGTGTTAGCCTCGGTCGAGTCAGAGAAGCAGAGAAGAAACGGAACTGTTACGTGTGCCAAGCTCAGGTTTCCTCCGAAGTTTGGTTCGTGGGCCTGTGAATCTTGTGTCACCGCCATGATGGGCTCCGGGTGTCCAAGAGTGCCAAAGGGTGCCAAAGGGTACCAAAGAGTGCCACAAATTGCCAAAAGTGCCAAAGAGCGCCAAAAAGTGCTAAAGAGTGCTAACGAGTGCCAAAGAGTGCCAGATAATGCCGAAGAGTGCCAAAGAGTGCCAAAGCGTGCTAGAGAGAGCCAAAGGGGGCCAAAAATGATTTGGTTTGAGTAAAGACATGTGTGTATGAGCATGTTAGAACCAATTGCATGTGTGAGCACTGGCTGTCACCGTGTCCTTCACGCTGTGTGCATGAGACCCCCTTGTGCATTCATGATACAGTATATTGCAATGACTATAAAAGGTTAAACATGGACAAGAACTGAAAGGTGGTGGGTGCACGGTGCCAGGAGAGATGCAACACATGCGGGCGCGTACCATGGCATGGGTGCGGCGTTTTCTGTGTGCACTACCGCGCCATTGGGGCGGGACAAATCTAGTGGGCCATGGTAAGGAGCGCCCCACAGTGACAGGGTACGGCCAACAGATTTGTGGTGCCAGCAGGATGCAAGCCAGACACTGTCACATGTCTTCGATGTCCACTCTGCAGCCTAATGAATTGATTCAGCTGAGGATTTTCTTGTCGTGCCATGTTTGACTTCTACAGCCTAAGAGTGCTAAAGAGAGCCAAAGAGTGCCAAAGGAAGGAGTGGCAAAAGAGTGCCAAAGAGTGCGAATGAGTGCCAAAGTGTGCCAAAGAGTGACGGAGAGTGCGAAAGGGTGCCAAGAAGTGCCAAAGCATGTCAAAGGCCAAAGAGTGCCAAAGCGTGCGAAAGAGCACCAAAGAGTGCCAAAGAGTGCCAAAGAGTGCCAAAGAGTGCCCATAGCGAACCAAAGGGTGCCAAAGAGTGCCACATGGTGCCAAAGAGTGCCATAGAGTGCCAAAAAGTGCCGAAGTGCGCCAAGGAGTGCCAAAGCGTGACAAAGAGTGCCAAAGAGTGCCATGGCGAACCAAAGGGTGCCAAAGAGTGCCAAAGGGTGCCAAAGAGTGCCAAAGGGTGCCAAATTGTTGGGCACCCTTTGGCACTCTTTGGCACCCTTTGGTTCTCTATGGCACTCTTTGTCGCTCTATGGCACCCTTTGGCACTTTTTGGCACTCTTTGGCGCTCTTTGGCACTTTGTGGCAGCCACAGAGCGCCAAAAAGTGCCAAGGAGTGCCAAAGAGTGCCAAAGAGTGCCAAAGAGAACCAAAGGGTGCCAAAGAGTGCGACAAAGAGTGCCAAAGAGTACCAAAGAGGGCAAAGGGCGGGTTCCGGTCAGTGGGGGGGAGGGGGCGGGGGGGGGGGGGGGGGGGGGGGGGGGGGGCTCCAGCTGCCCAGCCACCCAGCCGCCCAGCCACCCAGCCACCCAGCCGCCTTGTCACCTAGCCACCCAACCGTCTAGCCATATTGCGTTGGGCCTTGCACTTTTGCATTTTGCCTCTTTGCCTCTTTGCCTTTGCTCTCAAGATTACATGATGATGATGTGTCTCTGCGGCAGGTATTGGTACAATTTCCATGCACCTACGTTTGTCATGTTTGTGTAATTAGGTAATTAGGTAATTAGGTAATTAGGTAATTAGTTGCATTGTGCATCGGGATGTGGTTATGGGATGTTTGGTCCAGTTGCACAATCACCAACACAACTGCCGTTGCAGTGTGTTGTAGCGTCCCCGTGTCCAACTAAGGTCGGCGAGCATGCATGGAGCTGCCCCAGTGCATGTGTTTTTTAGATAGGAAAAAATGTGTGAACTTGTTGGCATCTTTGCACAACAAATTCA
The DNA here is from genome assembly GCA_964036045.1 of Eutreptiella sp. 'Long Island Sound 2002'. Taxonomy (NCBI): domain Eukaryota; phylum Euglenozoa; class Euglenophyceae; order Eutreptiales; family Eutreptiaceae; genus Eutreptiella; species Eutreptiella sp. 'Long Island Sound 2002'. The sequence continues at coordinate 69,412,682 of OZ038388.1, read as the reverse complement.
CATGCGTCGACAGGACCGGGGATGTAGAATGGCCGAGCCCCATGGTGTGGTAAGCAGTTCAAGGACAAGAACGGTCTTGTGGGGCACGAGCCCATTTGTCCAATGCGTCCATCTACGGGAAAGTTTCTTCCCTTGGGGCAATTGCAACGCAAGAATTTCCATAACCCTTTTTTGCAAATTTGCCCAATTATTGCCGAATTGCTTTTTGCCTTCCTTCCACAGCAAATGTGGATTCTTCTGGTGTTGTGTCGCCGGGTTTATGACGCATTGGTTCCCTTCAAGCCGCCGAAACCACAAATCCCAATCATAGTCGAGCATGTAGGCAACGAATCAGACGATAATTTGGATTCGGGAGAATGGATGTGGGGTGGGAGCATTGATAGCGGCTTGGGTATTGCACCACCACCACCACCACCACCACAGCCGGTTGCCCCAATGCAACCTCCGGTTGCCCCAATGCAACCACCTACAGGTTCCAGCTCAACCGGGCCTCTCCCCATCCCATCCCGTGCCTCAACCGCATCCGTTGCAAAGCCACATGCGGTTGCACCCATGCAACCACCCGTGTTCCCCGTTGTCACGCCTAACCCATTAAAAACGGTCGAGGGATTGGACCTTACATGGTCATCCGATCCATTTCAAACGGACACGGATAAGGCTATCAAGTTACAAGAGGAGTACATCAAGCAATTTAGGAAGCACCCATCCCTCGGATACACCGGCACCCCTGCAAAGGCCAAGCTTCCAGCCGCCAAAGTGGCAGCGCAAAGTTTTGCCACCCCCATTTTTGGAAAGGGGAAGAAGGATAAAATGCGGTATGGCCTCAAAAAGCGTGTGCGTGGGGGTAGCACACCCCAAGGGGAGGAGTATGATGATGACATGGGGGAGTTGATATGTAAAAAGCATAAGAAAGAGCAAAAGCGAGTGCCAACCAATTTCATTTTTGATCAAATGCTCACGTACCGCGACCCGGAGGACAACCGGCTCCGTATGGCCATTTCTATTTTTCAAAAGCGAACAAAGGAGACAAGGTTTAACATCACAATTCGCTGTCTCCGGTTGCGGGAGGAAAAAGAGGATGGGTCTGCGGTGCTTGAGTGGGATGGAGGTAACATCCTTGTTCCTTATTGTTCGGTTGAAAAGGAAATTATCCCCCATTCCATGGATGAGAGAGGGTACTATGTTGTTGATGTTGAGACGTATCAAGAGGTCACTGCTGATGACGAGGGCTCGGTGTATGGAGATGAAGAGGAGGAGGGCACTGTGGTAGAGGCATAGCCATAGTCCCATATTTGCACCCTCTTTTGTCACGATATATATTTTTCACCCCAATTTCTCTATTTCACTTTCGCATGGTAGCCCGTTGTTTGGGGCTCCTCTTCACAACAATGCGATATGAGACATTGATGATTGTCTTTGCATTATGTCTTTGCCACATTGTGTATCTTCAGCTGCACTTGATATTGAGCATGGGAGGGAGGGTGGTCATTTCGCACTTCAAAAGAGGCCACACAACCTAGTAGCCCCAAATGCAGTAGCACATATAGCCACAAGTCAAAAGGGGTTGGCTTGCACCCCTAGGGACCCCAAGTGTGGCCGTTTTTTCTTCGTTTTCCTTGATTTTGGCCAAATTTCCCCCCCAGCCATTTTTGGCCAGCCGTGGCCAGCCACGGGGGGGGAGGGGGGGAGGGGGGGGGGGGGGAGGGGGGGTCCAACCCCCCCAGCCGCGGCTAGCCGCGGCTTGGAACACCCCCAAAAGGTTGCCAAAGAGTGCTGGGCGATGCCAAAGAGTGCCAGAGAGTGCTAGAGAGTGCCAAAGAGTGCCAAAGAGTGCCAAAGAGTGCCAAAGAGAGCCAAAGAGTGCCGAAGAGTGCAAATGAATGCCAAAGTGTACTAGAGAGTGCCGGAGAGCATTGGTGTTTTGGATTGATAAGTTGTTGTAACGAAGCCAAGGATTGAGTCAAGGCAAACATGAAATGTCACATATCACGTTTCAGGTTTCGCTTTTAGATCAACTCTAAGATGCATGTGTCAGTTTTTGACGCCTAAGTGTAAACCGGTGTGGCACATGTGACCGAAATATCGTCAAGCCCCACATGAGTCCCGCAACAGCATCCCTGGTGCCGCAATGCTAGCGGCGTTCTGCAAAGCCGATGTCGCGGATGCAGAGGGTCGCGCCGAGTTTGAGCTGCGTCAAACTGACTTGCCGTCCCTCGAGGGGCTGCCGCCGGGCTCTATGCTCTTGAAGACAGTCGCGGCCTCCATCTGTGGCTCAGATCTAGTCGGCCGCGGCGGGTGCGGCTGCGCGCCTGATTGGCGGAAGCCCATCGACTACTTGCGGACAAAGCAGAAATGGGTCGGCGGTTCTGGGCATGAGGCTTTGGCGGAGGTGACGGCGGTCGTCGCCCCATGTGCGCTCGCACTGGGTGAGCGCGTGCTGGCGATGGTGCCTGGCTACATCCGTGCAGTGGACTCGGTGCGTGCCGTGTTCGAGGCCCGGACGGGCGTCTCGGCGACGGTGCTGCCGAAACAGGGCGCTTTCTCGCAGTTCTTCGTGTCCCATGCATGCGCCTGCCTCCGCGTGCCCACTGCACCACCGAAGCCCGGCTTTGATCCGCTGTGGTTTGTCGCAGCCCAGCCTCTCGGGACGATTGTGCACGCATGCAAGAAGCTGGGCTCTGTGCTGGGTCTGACCGTGGTGGTTGTGGGGCAGGGGCAGAACGGATTGCTCATGACACACATGATCGCGAATCTCGGGGCGAAGCATGTCATCGGGCTCGACCTGTTGCCTGACCGGCTGGTCTGCGCCCGCCGCATGCACGCCACACACACCGTGAACGTCGGCGCCGATGGGGTCGACCCAGTGGAGGAGGTGCACCGAGTTACTGGTGGTGGTATGGCAGATATTGCTATTGACATGGTCGGACACCAGGGTGGCACCATTGACCTATGCGCCCGACTCACAAAGACCGACGGCAGCGTACTCCTCTTTGGCCTGCCCCCAGCTCAGGACCACGACCACATGGCGATCCGATTCGGTGACTTCGTGCGCAACATCCGCTATGTCTGCACGCACTCGCCGGGCATGGAGAGCTTCGAACTGGCCATCGACCTGCTGCAGCAGGGGCGCATCAACGTGGAGCCCATTTTTACGCACAGGTTGCCATTCGAACAGTTCCCAGCGGCTTTCGACATGGCCAACAACTACCGTGATGGCGTGATTAAGACCGTCCTGACGTACGACTAGTTGCAGGCCACCAGAATCTGTCTTGGTCTGCGCTGCCTATGTCCAAACCCAAAGATCTGCAATGAAGTTGGTGACAGCCTCCACTTTGTTGCCAAAATGATACTTTGTCTCATATCTCTGGAATGTACGACGACACACACCACATAGCATGTGGGGCACATGGAGTGTGCAAGCTGGATGTTCGGGAACACAGATGCGGTGCAATACAGGCACTAGGGTATTGATGCTCTGTTATCTGTTGGGAATGGGGCCTGTCAGTACTGCAATGCCACCAACGCATGTAAAAGCCCTTGCCTTACCCCGGCCATGGAATTCAGCAGCAAAGAGCTGCACTGCACTGGTTAGGGGCTACTTGTCCATCATCATCTCTATCATCTCTGCCACCCTTCATCTCTGCCCCTGTTTTGTTGATTTGGTGATATGGACATGGGGAAAGAGGTGGCTACGTATGAAAGCGTCAATCTATGTGCTTGCACTCTTGTTTCAGCGAAAAATGCATTTTTGATCAGTCCAGCTTCGTGCTTGCCCACCTCTTGGCTACGCTAACACTTTGGCATGCATTCTGTTGCGCAGGTCATCCAGCCCAGCTTGTGACAACATTGTGCGCAATGGGAGATGATATTTATCTGAATCTGTGTGGACTGCCCCCTGGGCTGTCCCTTAGGCCAACTATAAACCTCAACTATAAAAGGAGTTCCACCCAGGACTGGGGAAAGCCCGTTGGGCACACCTAGGTCCTGGTGGCCACATGTGTGTCCTAAAAGTGTCCCGATGTCCATTCAATGCTCCCTCCTCTCACACTGAAGTCTTGCCAAGTTCAGGTTCTTCTGGTGCCTCCGCTCTGCAAGGGCGTGGGCATAAGGAATACCTGTGGCGATTGCAGCAGGGTCACGACCATCCTCGGGTTATGGCTAAGCAAGGCCCCCATCTGACATTCGTTTTTCTCACCACAGGTTTTGGGGTCAAGTGTAGCATGATGTGGTTGTGTGGTTGTGTGCTGGTTGTACAGGGAAAGAGGGGCTGCCTGTGGTACCCCCCCCCCCCCTCTTGTGTCAGGGGGTCCAGGACCTCTGATGATGAGATGCCTGATAAGGAGAGTGATTTTGATATCTCTGTTAAGCACCCCAGGTTGTCGTTTGTTGCCAACCGGTACCCTGGGGGGCAGAGCTGACCAGACAGCCCACGAAACATTTTACAACTGCTGAGGCAGTGAACTCAAGGCAACATTGGGTACTCTTTTGAAGAGCTATGATTTTATACCTGTGTCCCGGGGGTATACAGAAGCTAAGTATCCCATGCTTCATTCCCCTGTCTCCCCCCACCCTTGTGCTTCCCCGGGGGCTGGGGGGGAGGCCCGCAAATGGACAGACAGGCGCCGACAACGGCAGGTACGCCAAGGCAATAGGGGAGCAGCGACACACAGCCCCGGACAGGAGGGCAGAAGGCCAGGGGAACCAACTGTGCTGACGATGCAACGGCGCTTTGCGTACGTGACCGTGCACTTCATGGAAGCGCAGTACACGAGTATTGTGCGGGCCCGTGAGTGGCAGCTGGCCCACACTACGTTGTTCCGTTGTGCGCCTCATTTGGCTCTGTGTGCCTGGGCGTTGCGCTGCCCTGTGATGCTCTGATGTGTGCTGCGCTGCACTGTTCCGTTGTGCGCCTCTGTCGGCGCTGGCCTGCTGCGCTGCACTATGTGCTGCGCTACGCTTTTCCATTGTGCGCCTCTGTGGGCTCCGTGTGCCTGGGCGTTGCGCTGCCCTGTGCTGTTCTAATGTGTGCTGCGCTGCACTGTTCTGTGCGTCTGAGCGTTGCGCCGCTCTGCGATGCTCTGTGTTGCTGCTGTGGTGCGTGCCGCACTGCGCTGTGCTGCACTGCTCCGTCGTGGTCTCTTCGCTGTCTTGCATTGCTATGCTACGGGCCGCCTGGTGTGGCCCCGCTGCGCTCGGTGCTACGGCCCCCCTCACTGCCTCCGGGAGGCCGCCGCGAGTAAGCATGCTAGGCCATCAGTGGGTAACAGTCTGCCCGGCTGTGAGACCAGGACGTTCTCTCCTGGTAGGTCCCGTCTATGTGCACCACAGGCTGCCACTCCCCATGTGTGTAGCACACCCCATGCGGGTGGCAGCTCCCATGGCCACGATGTGCACCCGGGACACCAGCATAGTGAGCCCTGGCATATGAAGTAGCACCCCCCCCCCCCCTAGTCAGGCTGGGAATCAGGCACAACGCACATCAGAGCAGCGCAGGGCAACACAACGCCCAGGCACCCAGAGCCAACAGAGGCACACAGCGGAACAACGTAGCGCAGCACACACGATAGCAGCATGCACCTACAAGGGCAATGTAGCGCAGCAGGCTAGTGCCGACAGAGGCGCACAGCGGAACACCGAGCGCAGCACACATTAGAGCAGTACAGGGCAGCGCAATGCCCAGGCACACGGAGCCTACAGAGGCGCACAACAGAGCAACGCAACACAGCACATAGCACAATGCATCAGGCTAGCGCTGACAAATGCGCACAACGGAACAGCGCAACACAACACACATCAAAGCAGCGCAGGGCAGCAAGACGCCCATGCACGCAGAGCCCACACATGCGCACAACAGAACAACGCAGCACAACACGCACCAGAGCAGTGCAGGGTAGCGCAACGCCCAGGCACACAAAGCCGACAGAGACACACAGAGGATCGGCGCAATGCAGCATACACGACAGCAGCTCGCACCTATAGGGGCAACACAACGCAGCAGGCCAGCGCTGACAGAGGCGCACAACAGAACAGTGCAGCGAAACTCACATCAGAGTGGCGCAGGACAGCGCAATGCCTAGGCACACAGAGTCGACAGAGGCACACAACAGAGCAGAGCAGCGCAGCAAGCCAGCGCCGACAGAAGCGCACAATGGAACATCGCAACACAACACACATCAGAGCAGCGCAGGGCAGTGCAACGCCCAGGCACACAGAGCCCACAGAGGCGCACAACAAAATAACGTAGGCAGCACACATCAGAGCAGCACAGGGCAGCGCAAAGTCCAGGCACACAGCACACATCAAAGCAGCACATGGCATCACAACACCTAGGCACACAACCAGCATCAGGTGGGCGGTGTCTCCCGCAGCCCAGAAGGGCTGTTTGCGCAATACGAGGGGGAGCCCACCAAGGGCAGATCAGCTGTGCGGGGGAAGGGAATGACAAGGAAAACCCAAACCGCACCGCACACCAACAACGACAGCCCACCCAGGGGCACCCAAGTCCTCCCCAACCCATCCAGTGTTCCCCCCACCCTGCCCAGTGTGCCCCTGCATCGCCACTGCACACAGCAAGATATACCAACTGCACACAGCAAGATATACCAACGTCGCTGCAGGGGGGTCGCCAACGCCCAGGGGATCTGAGGCCACTGAGGTGTCCAGGCATCCAGTTGTACTGTCAGGGCGCAGGGGATCAGGCACCCAGAGGGCCAACCCTGGGCCCTGCAGCGCAGCGTCATAGTTTGCCTTATGCCCAGGGGATCCGCCAACCAGTGGGCCACCACTGGGCCCTGAGGCGTTCTGTGGAACTGTCAGTGTGCACAGGGGATCGGGGCCCTGCAGCGCGATGTTGTTCGTCGTCTGTGCCCAGGGGATCCAGCACCCAGTGGGCCACCACTCGGGCCCTAGGCGCACTGTAGAAAGGAGAGGTGGTCCAGGAAAGGGAAGGAACCTCCCACAAAACCGGGGTGGGTAGAACCAAGGACAACAGCGTGGCCGCCGTGCAGCGTAAATCACCCGGGACATCACGCAGGCGCACACGCCACCCGCGTCAACCAGAACGGAGCACACGCCACCCACGAAGTGCACCCGCGACCATCAAGGAATGTGCGATGCGCACGCGCGACCCACGGAGTGGTGGAGCGCAGGGGGTGGACGGCCGGTACAACACGTGGAGGAGGGGGGCACCTGGGCCTCGCGCACACGGAAACACAGCGCCGTAGGTTGTGGACGACCAGAGGATGGAGGTGCATGGGCAGCAAAAACCGTCAAACGACCCCCGCAACAACCAGCACAACCTCGGTGCGCCAACTATTGGGCACCGCTAACGCACAAACGGCACCCGCCACAACCAGCATAGCCCCGGCACACCCACCATTGGGCTCTGCAAACGCGGAAACGACACCAGCAGGAGCACCGGCCACAGCGGCCAACAGAATGCAGTGACCCGACGCAGCATGCGAAGGGAAGAACGGGTGACTGTCCGGGGCCCCGGAAAAGACCAGCAACCCGACGAAATGTCACACAGGGGGGTCACTTGGTCAACCCCCAAATTTTGCTGTGGAAGGCCAGGGTACACATCAAGGCGCTTGGATCCTCCCTTGGGGCCGTGGGTACACATCAAGGCCCTTGGATCCTCCATTAGGGCCGTGGGTACACATCAAGGCCCTTGGATCCTCCCTTGGGGCGGTTGTTCAATGATGGACCGGATGTACGTCTCAGCCATGCCAGGTGTGGCAACATTAGCCATGGCTGAAAATCACATCAAAACAGACAAGAGTGAATGGCAATGTCAAGCAGAATGCTGTTATCAACAAAAAGAACTACCCTCCCCTTGGCCCCCCCTGCCCCGGAGGGAAGACCCCCCTCCTGGCCCCCGGGGGATGGTTGCCAAATGATCCGCAGCCCCCGAGGAACCGTACTACCACCATGCACGCACACTATGGGGCACAGAAATTGCAGCGGAAAGAAACGTTGGTGTGCAGAGATTGTCAAGGTCAAAACCGAATGACAAATAAAAGGCAATGGTGCCAACAGGATAAAATTTCTTGGTCCTGCTGCATTTGACCTGTGGAATGGATGAATATCACACTTGTCTCAGGGGTAAACATGGTCACGCTATCAGGTTCCACTGCAGGAAAAGTAATTCAAAGTGTCCTGCCAAAGTACAAGGGATACAAGTGGCCTCACAACCTCAGGACAACACAGTGGTGGCATGCAATTTCTGATGATGAGTTGCGCTCAGCCGGAAGAAAAGCAGGAACACCCTGCAAACGTAGGTTGTGCGCAAACATGGCCAGGGAACCATCTGACTGTTTCTGCCCTGACTTTGCCCATGCTTGTGGCAGGGTTTTTCTTAGACACTTAGTGTGTGTCCTACCCTACTAGTTGTCAGAATTTCTGGCTGGGTGGGTTTCCAACCCCCCCCCCCCTCCCCCTGTAGGGTAGGCCATTTTGGGGGACTTTGTCAAAGCATTTTGCCTGTGGTAAGGCATCTTGCCTATGGTAGTTGGGTGGATGGGTGGGTGGGTGGGTGTCCAGTACCCCCCCCCCCCCTGTGGGGGTGGGATAATTGTGGGTCTGTGGGTTTGCCAAAAGTCTGGGTGGGTGGGTCCCTCAAATCTTCCCCCCCCCCCCCCCGCTGTGGTTAAAACCCTGCCTTGTGCACATGCTTGTGCAAGGGGCGGGAATCTTTTTGTGCAATTCACTACCATTACACCCCCCCCCCTGCACCTGGGCCGCATTAATACCCCCAAAATGTATACCTCAGGGCACAAATTCGCAGTACACTCAGCAAAGCCAGGGGTATGAATTTTGGAGTGGGGTAATAAATTTTGGTGGGGAGGTGCTGCATGTTGTTTCCTCTTGTCCTTGAGTTTTGTTTTGCGTTCACTGCATGGAACATTCAGATTTCTGCCCAACTATAAGTTTCATCTGGATGAACATTTTGAAGGAGCTGCTTTGGCCCACGGCTCTGCCAGTGTTTCCAATGTGAAGAAGCAGACCACACTCACTTCTTTCTTCAAAGTGACCTCGGCAATAGTGCTGAAATTGTAGCCTTGTGGGTTTGTTTCGTGTTCCGTTTGCTTGTACGTGCCTCAGGGGGTACACATTTGAGCGAAACGCCCATTAAGCCCAGGGGGGTGATAAATTTTGGGGTGGGTATTAGTTTTTTTTGGGGGGTTTGCATGTTCGGAGGTGCCCAATTTTTTGGCACCAATGGCGTCTGGCGGCATCCAACAGGGGGTTGGGCTGGACACTAGCACGAAGTCTGTGCTGGGCCTCCACCCTTTCCCTACCCTGGCACATGTTCCAACTCTCAGTGAGTATGCATATGCACCCATGCATCGACCCACACATGCCCCTCCGAAAACTACGGGCAGGTGCACTTGCCCAGTGGCATTCGAAATCCGCCTATTTTTGTTGTTGAGTTCCTTGCTTGCTTTTACATTTCATTGCAACATCCATTTCGAGCCAGTAGGAATAATATTGCAGTCCTACGCAACATCAGCACATTGGTTTGTTGCGTGACCATCATCAACGCGCTGGGTTTGGTTGCTTGGGCGTCACATGACTGCATCTGGTTCACACGGCATATGATTCGCTACCTTAAGGGGGCGCACCGTGCGCTGTGCCCGCGCTGTGCCTGCGCTGTGTGAAAAGTAGGCTAATTTGGGCCCATTTTCCCCAGTGACCAAGGTGACACAGTATCTATTGTGTTCCCATACACAGGACTACCAGATTCTTACTTAGTCCAAAAACTCAGATAATGAGTGAAAACAAACTACATTTCATACTAAAAATGCCAGATTGCTGTCTAAATCTACTGTTTTTGCCTTTTGGACATAGGTCCCCCGGTGGTGGGTGGTTTTCAGGGTGGTCACGGGAAAGCCAACTTACAATTAGGCGCTGTGTGCGTGCTGTGCGCGCGCTGTGCAGAAACACCCCCTAAAATCATGTTGATCCCACAAATTCACACCTTTTCTCAAAGCGAAGGGCAGCCATCTTTGTACGTTGGCTTGCATACTCCGCTACAGGTCAAATGGGTTTTCCCGAACCAGTTCTACTTGCCTAGCTTGACAGAATCTTGACCCCCCCATTCGTCACCCATTTCCATCCTCACAATCATGGCCGCGGCGGCACGAAAGTGTCGAATCACGCCATTTCAGACTTCATGGCCTCTGCCCTTCACGAATACTCCTTGTTGGCGATGGGATGCTTGGCACTCATCGTGCATTGCCTTCTATGGCCCCCGAAGGCTCTTGAAGTATCCTGTGCCCGTGCCGCGACCATAAACACGTCCGCCCTCATCTTCGCTGCTACTCCCGAGGAGCGGGCAGCCCGCAGCATCGGCCCAGACACAACTCGGCGCATCGTAGACAGTCTCGACGTGCACGGGGTGGCGGTTGTGGAGGACGCATTGGATGCACGATTGGCGCAGACCCTCCGAGAAACGATCGTCGCCAAGCACGAGCAGATGGCAAAGGCAGGGGCAATGGAGCGATGGTTGGACACGTCAACCATCATCGCCCCCGACATTCGGAATCACACTTTGTATGACGTGGAAGAAGTGCGGGAGCCATTGATGGACGTCGTAGGTACAGCCCCCCCGCCCCCCGTTGCGTGAGCACGGCCTTGTCCACGGACTGTGACCCAGTGTTACCCGTTGCTTTTCTGACCACAGTTTTTGCGGTCAAGAATGCAACGTGACATGAGCTGATTGCGGAACGACAGATGGGCTGGGTCATGCCTGTGACAGCTGCTCCTGCTGCTTGACACTGCAATGTTTCTAATCCTGGCATGGCTGTGACGGACACCCCCCGTCCCCTTTGATGGCGATGAAAGCCGTGAGGCAGGCGCGGCCAGAGGCTAATGCGGACACTGCAACCTGACGATTTCAGGCCCCTTTGTCCTCACACGGGCCTGTCCAAACACGGCGACCCCGGTTTTCCAACCTTTTGGGCCTTTTTTGGAACCATCGTTTTTGTGGTTCCAAGAATGTGGTTTGTGGCTTTGGCAGGCTGCAGGAGGGGTCAATGAGGGTGTCAAGGTGTTGATGTAGCTGTAATGCCACGTGCTCTTGTGTTTTGGGGTGTATGCTGGCCTGTTGGACCCCCTTGGTCATGTTTTGAGGAGCAAGGTTGAGACGTGCCACGCGGTAACACGGGCTTTTCCAAACACGGCGACCCCGTGTTTCCGCACTTTTGCCCCCTGAACCAGAACTTGGCCCGTGTTAGCACAGGGCGGGGGCGGGGGTTGCATCTGGCCCGCTCGCAAATTTGTGCCCCCCAGGGCCTCGCCACCCCTCCGTTTCCACGCAGTCGAAAACGAGAGGGGCCGAACTGCGGCGGTGTGAGGAGGTTTGCGGGCTGGCACTTGCGGTGGTGGGTAGTTCCCAGTGGAGCCGGTCATGAGGGCCCCCTCGCGGCCTGCGGCGGCAGAACATGTGATACGCCAATCGCGGGAGTCGTATCGTGCAGTTTCTTGTTGCGCTGCAAGGTCTTTACTTGACGATCAAGAGGGCGCTCTTGCTACGGTGTGCGCGCGCTGCAAACTTTGGGAATATCTGAGGACCCTCCTGGTGATAGTTGCAAGCATCAAGAGGCCTGCAGGAAAGAACAAAAACTACCCAGAAGCCTCTCGGATTTATTGGTAACCATTGAAAAAAAACCCAGGAAGACAGGTCTTGTGCTTGCAACTCAGCTTTTCTCGGGTTCTATGGGCTGTTTGGGTGGGTGCATCTTAGGGTCGTGCACCAGTGTTTGGCCACTAATAATTGCCACGGTGCGGACGCGGTGCGCGCGCGGTGCAACAACACCCTGCAAGCGTTTTGCGCCCTTGTGGGCCGGGGGACATGGGAGGAGGTGCGGTTACCCACCGACCAGAGTCGGTTGGCAACCAACGGACCACCCGCTGTCGGTTGCCTCGGAAACTGCCGTCAATCACGAGCCAAGTCACCGTCGGTTGGCAGCGAAGCCGGAACGCGAGTCCGTCCTGCCGTCGCCCCCGCACCAGCGGATCAATTCCAGTCAGTACCTGGTGGGTGGCTCGGGAAACTTCGCCGGAGGTTCCTCCACACTGTCGGTCCGCAAGCGAGGTCTGTCGTGTGTCCACGTCGAGGGCACAGACAGAGCCGCACAGCTCTGTTGACTGTGGGACTGCACCCACGTGGGTCACTGCCAAATCTGAGCCACCCGCGCCCCCCCACCGCCCATATGCCGGGATTAGGGCACCAACCGGCGCCGTGGGAGGGGGACAGGCTGATCCAGACAGCTCAAGGAACATTCGATAACCGCGACACTGCGGTGAACTCAAGGCGACATTCGGCACTGTACTGGTGAGCGCTGCGAGAGCACAAGCAAGGCGAACAAAGGACGACCAAGAACTGAGTGAGTCTGGAATGAGGTCAGGATCATGCTGGTTTATTCAAAACCGGAGGTCATAGCCCCCCACAGCTCCAAACGCCCCCGTAGCACATTTTCGGGTTGAACAGGCACTGCATCGCATCTGAGTCATCTGAGTCGGCCATCACAGTCTTCGCAGATGCTCTGATGGCGGCGCACGGGGGGGGGGGGGGACTGTGAGGGGGAAAAGGACATGTGGTGGACGGCCCGGACAGCGCGTGGAGGAACAGGGCACCTGGGCCGCACAGAAACACAGCGAGGCAGGCTATGGACGGCCTGCGGACAGAGGTGTGTGGACAGCAAAAACAATCAAACGACCCCAGCAACAACCAGCACATCCTCAATACGCCAATTATTGGGCGCCGCTGACACGCAAACGGCACACCATGCCACAGTCAGCACAGCCCCAACACACCAACGACTGGGCTCCGCGAACGCGGAAACAACACCAGCAAGAGCACCGGCCGCAGCGGCCGACAGAACGCAGCGACCCGACGCAACATGCGAAGGGAAGAACGGGTGACTGTCCGGGGCCCCGTAAAGGAGCAACAACCAGACGGAATGTCACACAGGGGGGCAGGGGTTCGGGCACCCACCATCCGGAACTGGCAGCAGCGGCCCACATGCACAAACTTGTTTGCTCTGTGCCAAGCTGCGCATATCCAGGGCTCAGAAGTACCCAGTTTGGGTACGTTTAGCGGAACACTATCCGGGAAATGGGCCAAGGTAGGAAAAATGGGGAAAAATGGGGGTAAACGAGGGAAATTCAGATTTCTTGGTGGAAAAATGGGAAATTTATGGGCTGAAAAGGCCAAAAATCAAGGTTTCGGTTGGCAACGAGGCTGTGGGGGGGGCGCATTGGTGAAAGCTCCCGAGGAAAAATGGGGAAAAATGGGGGAAAATGGGGAAAAATGGGGGAAAATGGGGGGAAATGGGGAGGAAATGGGGAGGAAATGGGAGGACAAATGGGGGAGTTTTAGATTGCTTAATTGCAAAGCTGTGTGGAGGGCATGACTTTCCCCTTTGTGCCCCTGCGCATCACAGTTTTGATTTTTTTGCATGATATGGAGCACCTTCGTGAATGGAACAACGTGAAGTACGTTCCGATGAAGGTGCTCCGTGACCCCAATAGGAAGTGGCTGTCCGCCGGATGGCTTTCCAAGCAGGTGAAGAAACTGGACCTGCAGCAGTTCAAGCCCTCACAGATTGGGCTGACCACCGGTTCGGGTGAAGGAGGTCGCACAGGAGAATATTTGAAGCTTGAGGACGCTTTACTTTGCCTTCCCCACCAGAAGCTGGCTGACTTCCGGAAAACCTTTTAACTGGACGAGCCACAACAGGTTGTTGCATATTCACTGCCGTATGCCTGTTCATTTGTTTGTGTCCTCCTTTGTTTGTATGTGTTTCCTTGCCCGTTTGCAGGTCGCACCACCAGAAGTAGCCACACAATCAACAGATGACAGTGATGCTGAACAACAGCCAGAAGTAGAAGCGTCGACTGAAAATTCCACTGAAATTCAGGTTGCCTGCCACTGTTGCACACATTCTGCTCTTGTCTGCACTCTCCCGGGCGCCTGATCATTTGTGTCTGTGTGTAATGTGCCCCAGCAATGCTCAACAGCAGCCAGAAGCAGTAGCAGTGTCCCAGGATTCCACTGAAATTCAGGTTTGTCCTTGCCCCCGCAGAAGTTCTGGGGTAGTTGACGCTGGCCTGTGCTGGATTTGAAATAAGTGACGCTAGATTTGCGCTGGATTTGCTTGTTCTCGACAGCATGTCAGGCAATAAACGCAACTCAACATAGAAAAAAACGCGGAGGTGTAGTGGTGTAGTGGTCAACACACTTTGCTCCATAATGTATAGCGTAGGTTCAAATCCTGCTGAACACATGTTTTATTGGGTAGCACTGACCTTTCACCCCTTTCACCCCCTGTCACCCATTTTTGCAGGTCACTCCTCCAACAACTCCGAAGGCATCAAATTCATCAAAGCAGACCTCCAGAGCCTTCTTCCTGCCAAGGCAGCCCCTTCTCACACAGGCAAAGCTACCTACCCACGCTATGCCCGGACGCCGGGGACCGGTTGCACCACCCAAGTTTCCTTATTTTTTCCCATTTTGCCCCATTTTCCCCCATTTTTTCCCCATTTTTCCCCATTTTCCCCCATTTTCCCCCATTTTTCCTTGCCATGGGTACATTGTGGGTACGTTTGCGGGTACATTACCCGCCACCGGAGCCGGGTACTTCTGAGCCCTGCATATCGTCCTCGCTGTCCCTGCCAGGCCGTTGCTTAGTGGGGGCGGGGGCTGGGGGTGGCCCCCTGCCCTAGTGAGGGGATCTCAGTAGGATCCAGCCCCATATGCCAGTCAGCTCAGTAGGAAGGAGCCCCGCCCCATGGGCAACTGAGTAGGACCCAGCGCCATCCACAGGGATCCTCACTAGGAACCCGCCCTGGACCCCCCCCCCCCCACTAAGCAAAAGCCTGGTCCCTGCTGTCCTCGCTGTGCCTTTATGGCACAGACCTCCTCACCGGCATCAACACAACCATTCCAGGGATGCTGCGTCAGCCTCTGGAGGCTGCACTCGGACCCGACGCATTGCTAGTGGAGCTCGCCAGCATATCGGTTGGATTCGGGGCCGAGGCTCAGTACTGGCACCCGGACTCCCTGTTGACCGCTAACAGCGTGCGGCTTATCACGACATTCGTTGCTCTCCAAGACATCGAGCCTGGCATGGGACCCCTGGAGGTGTGCACAGGGACTCACGTCTGCAATGCTCAAGGACGCTGCAATGCTCCAGAAGGAGGTACACCATGTCCTTTCCTCCTTGTGCTCTTCCTTTCTCTGCCTGTGCAACCCTGCCTGTGTCTGGCTGTGTAAGTATGTGTGCCAAACGTCGATTGCCCCTGCGCGGAACTTGCAACCACTGTCCTCTGGGTGACCTTTGTCTCCTGCCTTGTGTCTGTGTCTGCCCACACTGCAAAAAGGGGAGGGTGGCTGGTCTGTTCCCATGATCAATGCAGCGGCGGTGATGTGAATTGTGCACCCTCAGTCCAAAGCTCTGAAGAGCCCCCCCCCCCCCCCGGCACCACCACACACACACACACACACACACACACACACACACACACGGGCGCGCAAGGCCGAGGCACACAAACGGCGCACCAAAACCTGGATATGCGAGACACACGGACACCCCCCCTGCAGGGCATGCGCGACCACACACCGGGGGGTCAGGCACTGCTGCTCCCGGGGACATCAGGGGCACCCACGAGTGCCCACGGAGTGCCCAGTGGCCGCAAACCGCACCCCAGCACGCGTACTGGGGGGCCGACGAGTCAGTCAACGGACCCCGATGGGCAGGGGGGGGGGGCAGAGCGGCACACCCCTGCCCCCAAACGGCGTGTGCTGCGCACGCCGACGAGTGGGGGCCCACCCCGGGGGGTGCAGAGGGCCCCAGGCGAGGCAGGTCGAGGCCAGCGGGGGGACAGAAGACAGCGGGGACACGAACCCCCCCTCCCCGAGAGTGAGCGCCTGTGCAAACGGGCACGCCTGAGAGGGCGACCCGTGGAGAGGCATGGGTGAGCGAGCACAGAAGCATCGTAAGACCTCAAGGCCAGAGGCTCTGGCCTAGGTGAGGGTGGCGTACACGGAGGGCGCCAGTGCAGACACCACGAGTGTCATTCTCTGAAGCACAGGGGCCCGCCTCTCTGACCCACCTGTAGACCCATACAGGCCTTCCTCTATAATATGGCGCCACCCCCCCCCTCCCCCCACACACAAAGGCAGACAGCGCACAGCGCAAAATCGACTACAGAAAATGTAGAGGTGCCCCCCCCCCCCCGCCTAAACTTTCGTTTGCCCCGGGCCGACTTGAGTTGTTCATGTTCCCGTGCGTGCACGAGGCAATCCAAGCGAAACTCATGTCTGGTGTGCACTGCCAACCCATCCAGGCCATGGACTTCTCAGTCGTAGAAATTTTCGGGTCGAACGCCCCTTCAATCGTGCGTCTTCGTATCCATACCCACTACTATTTCCGTGGTCTGGGGGCAAAACGGAGTCCTCCCTGACCCACCCACCCTCGCCACCACCTCTTTTGTATTGTCAAGTCCGTGGCTTCCCATCACACCGCTGTTGCGCTCTGCTGGGTCTGAATGTGATCCAGCGCTGACACCAACACCAATACCAACAATATCTGTCCAAGCACATGGCTTCAGTCCCCCCTAACCTAACCCCCGAACCAATCTTTGCATTCCGCTTCACGGATAACTCCACGATACGCTCTCCACTGTGTCTCCAGGGGATGCGGGAAACGCGCCAACACCCAGCGTTTTTTAGGGTCACTTGTTGGTGCCCACTGAGTGTCCTGTAGGGGCGGGGCTCATGTGGGGTATATTCGGAAAGCCCTTGAAAAGGACTTTTTGGAACCTTCAACGGGGCGGTGGATTGGGCTATGGACAGATTGGTCGGGTTTGATTGGGCATGAGCAGGTGCATTATAATGGGGATGTGCGCATTCGGTTGCCCCTGGCCACCTTTTGCTGAAATTCTCTGAAATAGCTGAATTTGCCAAAGCATATCACATTTTTGAGCCTAAATTCTCACATATTTGGCTTTGGGCACGTCAATGTGGGCGATTCCACCCTGATTGACTTTGTGTAAAGCGACGATATGTTGGGGCTAGGATCCTGTTTAGACCGTGGTACTACCGCTGCCAGCAGCAGTGCATGTTGTGTTCCACTTGCCCATGTTGTCCGGACAATTGCAAGACTCCCCACAGCTGCCCAATGGCTCTTTAAAAAGCCCCTTTCATGCACATTTAAGAAAATATACTATTCCTGACGTATTTAAAAACGGTCATATTTAAAAACCGTGTCACTGGCGTTTTAAATCATGGCATTTTAAATTATGGCCATGGGTGTAGACGCCATATTTGGCCCTTGTTGCGGTCGGTACGTGGCAGACGGTGCAAGAAAACGCCACAGAGTCAAAATGATGACCCAAGTACTATGTTGATGAACACAGGTTTGAATCACATTGGATTGTGTAGTTGGCCAGACAACCAGGACATAGTGCTTGCACATACAACACATTGGGCTGGTTGTGAGGGCTCGAAACAGTCCGCACAGGGGACAACATCAGCTTCTGGGGCTACACCATACCCATCGATATCAGGAGTGTGGGTAGTAATGTTGCTTGCATTTCCCACTCCCCTTCACCTCTCCAACACGACATTTGCCAGAACAGCAATGCTTCTATGACAAAACCACCTTTGGTCAGAAGAAGTGCAGCTGACCGTCTTAAATTATGGCCAAATTCAGAACTCCCTGAAAACCCCCAGCGTTTTAAATAATGGTGTTTTCAATTATGGCGTTTTACATTATGACCGTTTCAAATCATGCCGGGAATAGTACCCATGCCCCCAGCCCACCCCACCCCAGGGGACCACATTTTGCATCTTGGAACGAAATGTACTAAAAAGACCCAAAAGTGCCAATTTGCTCCACATTGGCGCAAACCGAATGGCCGCATACGCAGAGAACAAAAAGAATTCTATGCTATCACGATTCCATCTCTCTGCTCTCCATCCCTCCCCTCATCGCTCACCTCACCCGTAGCTTCTAGCCCGTTTCTCTTTTCTCATGCTGCTGCACCTCATCTGCCTTTCATCCAGTGCCTCATCCTCTGTTCCTGTCTGTGTACAAGGCCTTTCGGGATCCTTGGCCTATGGCTGTGTAGTCCAGGGGTGCCGCCGGCGACTGCTGCTTTGTGTCAGGTCTGAACGTCACCCTGAAGGCCGGTTCCGCCGCGCTCATGCAGTCCACGCTGTTGCACAGGGGCCAGGCCCACATTGCACGGGGCTCCCCCAACCGCATCAATTTTTATTTCTCTTTCGCGGCCTTGCCACGGGGCCCTGAGCGCTTCCCGGTGGGGCCCACGTATGCCCTTAAGTTGGGCCTGTGGGGGCACAAGAAGTTGTCCGGGCTCCCATGGGCCACGGACGGCGCCCCTGGGGAAGCCGCACAGGAGTCAACACTGATGGGCTTGTTGTATTTGAAGCTGCAGGACACTGGGCCACTTGCGGACGGCGTCAAAACAGTGCTGATGTGCATCGCAGCAGCAGTCGCAGTGGAACCCATCGTGCAGTTCGTCAAACGTTGGATCTGACTCTCGTTGGGGTTTACATTGAAGCACACGCCAAGGTTCGAGTCGGCAGAAATGCAGTCAACCGTCAGCGGTTGGCGTCCAACCGACTGCAAATGATGAATAACCGACGCCAACTGACAATCGATAACGACACTGGTTTCGGCGCGGTCAATGCGTGGCTATGTCGGAGTAAGGCGAGTTTACGCTGCAGGCTGGGGATGAAGCCCGACTTGACTGCCGTGTTAACTTTCAAGGCTGCATGATTTCAGTGAGTTTCGCGCAGTTTTCGCATCATTGTACACAGAAATCCTGAATCAATATGTGCCTGGGCTTCAGAGCATTGACTTTGAGTGTTTTCCGCCATCCACTTCAACGTTGCCCTGTGTGTGAAAGGGCTGGTTCAGGGCTGCATTTTGGATGCCTCAGTCCGGCTTCGGGCACGAGGAGAATCAGAGTCAACTCTGCGCACAGCCCAGCGGGGGAAAGTCGGGTGGGCACACCAGGGAATTTCTGTGCGGGGTCAGTTTTGCGCACAAACTCCCTGGTGTACATTCTGCGGTGGAGATGGAGATGGCTGGGCTTGTTCTTCCAACTGTTCTTAACTGTTCTGGCTTTGTCAGCCCGCAAAGCAGTCGCACTTGTTTCTGCTACTCAAGCTACCCCCTCCCTCTCCAAGCAGAACAAAATCATGCCCACAAAGAGGCTGCTCGCGCGCACACACACTCACACACAAACATTGCTGCAGTGCGAATAATGCTGTAGAGAGGTGATGTTTTTAGCGAACGCTATTGATTTGGTTGAAATATTTGGGTGTCACACACACACAGATACACACCAGTTGCTTGACTATGTGCGCAATGTGCTTAAATTTGGTCGCAATGCCGCCATACGAAGCCGAGTGGTTGAATGAGGACCGTTCTACCAGTCGTGCCACATCCGTCTGGCTG
Source organism: Eutreptiella sp. 'Long Island Sound 2002' (assembly GCA_964036045.1). Taxonomy (NCBI): domain Eukaryota; phylum Euglenozoa; class Euglenophyceae; order Eutreptiales; family Eutreptiaceae; genus Eutreptiella; species Eutreptiella sp. 'Long Island Sound 2002'. The sequence continues at coordinate 69,393,189 of OZ038388.1, read as the reverse complement.
CCTTAAGGATCCGGGGCGAGTGTCCATTGTCGATTTTCAGACGTGGCTGTCTATCAGAGGCGCCTGGGTGTGCATGTGGAAATGACGATATGATGGAGAACTCTGTCCTGTATTTTGGAGGGTACACCATTTGCCTGCTGCCCAACATTTGCCAACAGCGGTCACGTTGCCGCATGGGGTTTCCTTTATCCCAAGGCCTTGTGGGCTAAGTTTGCTTGGGGTTCCCTTTTCATCCCCCGTATTTTATGTTCAGGGATCTCAAAAATGAAGGTTTTAGCCATATCGCCCATGGGCTTAGGCAGGGGAACACACTTGCACTGCCAAAAACACCCCCATTCCCTCAGGGAGACACTTTGCACTGCCGAAAAACACCCCCATTTCCTGGCAGGGGTACACTTTGCATTACCAAGAACACCCCCATGTGTGTGATGTATGCAACAGCAAGCAGAAGCATGGGTTTGAGAGCAGCGGATGCAATGACTGCTGAAGACCGCTCAGAATCCACTACTGACGCTTGCATTTGTCTTCAGGGTCTGTGCACCCTTACAAAGGGCATGTTGGCACGCTGCTGAAGCATGCAATGTGCATGCTGATCATATTTTTGCAGTGCACGCCGCAATGTGCCTTACATGCTGTCGGAGGGTTCTTCAAAAGGGGGTGTTATGACAAGATTACCCATTGCCCCGAACACGCGCGTTGCCACCGGGCAGCGATTTCTCTGTTTGTGTCCGCTGTGGTATTTGTCTTCCCTGTACACCATAAGTGTGACTCTGATGTGCAATGCTGTGCAAGCTTTCCCCCGCCTCTTGCCCCTTTCAGCTGTATATATAGCGGATGACAACCCCTTCAACATTGTACCATTATTTTTCAGACTGTTGCTGCAATCCCACAAATCAACTTCCTGCAGAGCTTAGCATCACCATGATCGCGTGCTCTTCACCATTATACCATTATATTTCAGACTGTTGCTGCAATCCCATGAATCAACTTCCTGCACTGTTCGCAATCTTTCGGCTACTGATGTCTGTGCTGAGCGCGTCCTTACTGCCATGGACAGCATCGTGAACGTGGCAGTCACAGGCTACTGAGGCCCATGTGCAGCATCTCTTGTGTGTAGGCTGTCTCAGGACTAATGCTCCATCACGGTCGGCATTCCGCCGCTGCTTTTCCACTCTGTATGGGTTGGTGGGTAGGTACCCCCCCTCCTTGCGCAAGCACAGGCTTGTCCAAGCACGGGGACCCTGCCTGACCGTCGTTTTCCTTGTTTTTTCTGCCCGCAGTATTTGTGGTCAGAAATGCATCGTTTTTCGCGATTTTCGGTTGCCCGTGTACTGCTGTGAACTGCATGTACAGCCATGGCTCTCAAGACTACCAGTCTTTCACATGCAACAGGCCTCAGTGCGCATGTCAACCTATGGGACAGTTTTCAGCGTCTACCTCCACCAACAAAAATCCATTTGGGTGTGGACCGCTGTGAACTGTGAGCCAGTGGTGGCGTGCTGTTCACATGCAGTGGAATAACGTTCCCTTGAGGTGGCAGTTGGCGCTCAACTGACAATTGATTGCCACTGCCCCAGTGTAGTCTTTTAGGACATGCAGAGCTTAGCATCACCATGATCGTGTGCTCTTCACCATTATACCATTATATTTCAGACTGTTGCTGCAATCCCATGAATCAACTTCCTGCACTGTTCGCAATCTTTCGGCTACTGATGTCTCTGCTGAGCGCGTCCTTACTGCCATGGACAGCATCGTGAACGTGGCAGTCACAGGCTACTGAGGCCCATGTGCAGCATCTCTTGTGTGTAGGCTGTCTAATGCTCCATCACGGTCGGCATTCTGCCGCTGCTTTTCCACTCTGTATGGGTTGGTGGGTAGGTGGGTTGGTAGGTAGGTACCCCCCCTCCTTGCGCAAGCACAGGCTTGTCCAAGCACGGGGACCCTGCCTGACCGTCGTTTTCCTTGTTTTTTCTGTCCACGGTATTTGTGGTCAGAAATGCATCGTTTTTCGCGATTTTCGGTTGCCCGTGTACTGCTGTGAACTGCATGTACAGCCATGGCTCTCAAGACTACCAGTCTTTCACATGCAACAGGCCTCAGTGCGCATGTCAACCTATGGGACAGTTTTCAGCGTCTACCTCCACCAACAAAAATCCATTTGGGTGTGGACCGCTGTGAACTGTGAGCCAGTGGTGGCGTGCTGTTCACATGCAGTGGAATAACATTCCCTTGAGGTGGCAGTTGGCGCTCAACTGACAATTGATTGCCACTGCCCCAGTGTAGTCTTTTAGGACATGGATTCTTGCTCACCATCACTGATTCTCTATTTGCCCCTGGCCGAGAGGTGCTATACAAGCGGTACCACACTGGTGACCTTGTAGAAGCCGCGCCCCCAACACGCACCCCGGGGGTGCGTGTTCAGCTTTTGAGGATGAAAAGGGACTGCAATAAGGGTTTCTATTCTGAAAAGTGCTAATTTGAAGCCTCCTCCCCCCTTGTGCTGTGTATGGGCTGGGTATGTTGTGCTTCGGGAGGGGTTGTGGAGTTTCATAAGGTTACCGCGCGCACTGACTGCCATGTCGAACGAACTGTTGTTCGGAATGTAACCCCCCCCCCCCCGTGCCTAGGAACTGCCTTGCGCAAGAACCGCCCCCTGGTTCCGCAGTCGAATTCTCGCACCACTTTTTTTACCACGGTATTGGGTTTTTCAGGGTTCTGGTGGATGCAGGACAGCTATTCAGGTGTGCAGGACAACATTTCGCGTGTGTTGCTATGGGTCCCCCTATCAGGGGGGACCCTATCCATCAGTCACAGGCGCACATACCCCTTAAACCCCTCCCCCCTGCTCTCGACCCCTTCCCTGAAGCAACCAGCCCCTGATAAGGACACAACCAAAAGTCAGTTAAACACAGGGGGCCACTGATAGCACCTCTTTGCAAAATTTCTTTTTTCTTCTTTGGCGAACCATCCTTTCTTAATTAAACAGGTGCTGTTTGATGGCTGGGTGCCTGGGCAGGCAGGTTTCACCTTCTTGTCCTACTGGGGGGGAGGAGAGGACGCCCAGGCACTCAAGGGGTCCGAGAGAGCAGGGTGGGATGTAACAGTAAAAACCTATAAGTTCCTCTCCTGCCCTCCCGCCTGGGCCACCCCCGCCTTCTTTGCCCCCTACTTCCGGGGGGAAAGCGTACGCAAGAACCGCCCCCTGGTTCCGCGGTCAAACATTGCCGGTTCTTGGGCACGGGGGGTGGAAGGTATTTTGTATTTTTGGGACATTTGTGCAGTGAAGTGAAAATTGTCTGCGTGATGGCCACCCCACGGTCCCACTTGCGCCTGCCCCTTGACAGCCCCTGTGGGGTGCCCCCCCTCCCCCTTGTGCAGGCACACGCTTGCCTAAGCACGTCCTGGACTGGAGACCCTGAGCACGCACCAGAGCAACATCAAGACCCTGATGTGCAAGGAGAGCAAGGACAGCAACCATCCAGAAGCCTCCAAGAACCAGGAGCAACTGTCCAAAAATCTCTAAAAATGAACTGACATCCACAAAGAAGGATTGGAAATGTCTAGAAATGAACATCAAGCACACTCAAAGCCTCCAAGGTGCAGCAATTTTAGTGGCTCCAGGGAAGACCTTTGTCTAGGGGTTTTCAACAACCCAACACGGTGTGCAAGCGGTGCAGGTTTTCCTCCAACAGTGCGAGTGGTAGCAACATGTCGAGGTGAAGAGGTCATGTTGTCTTGGCCCGAAGGGGGGTAAGGAGCGACACTGTACGGCTGTGGGGTGTTCAGAGAGTGGTTTGGGCCGGTGCCTGGAGTGAGGGCTGATTGGGGCCTGGTTTGGCGAAGTCGGTTTCAAGACGTAGCGCGCAGTGCAACGGCAATCCCGTAATTCTGCGGCCCTGCTACTACGTCATTGAAATGCTGCAGTCACTCGCGTTGGTTTGGGTACGGGACACCGCACAATGCTGTGGCTCACAGTTGCAATGATATCTTTGATGTCTTAACAGCGGTGTGTAACCCCCCCCTCCTTTCCCGCTTGCAGAAAGAGGACACTCACGTTCTTGACCCTGCAGCAATGACAAGCCCATGAAGCAGCAAAAATATGCCTCCCAAGTGGAGGAGACGCTGAAGTGGGTACAGGAGTTACAACAGGGGGGGTAGGGGGTTGTGGTTATTGACGGGTCTTCAAAATGAGAGCGGGGATGGGACCAAGCGGGCTACAGGGACATTGGGGCGAGGGGCATGCCAACAATTTTGCGTGTTTTGTGCCACTGGGAGAGCGGCAGACGAACAATCAGGCGGAACTCCATGCTGTGACACATGCGGCACGACGCAAGCGCACGGAACAACTGTTGCGACAGGACCCATAAAACTTTCAGCGTCCCTTGGTGCAGGCGCATCAAGGATAACACCTCCCGCCACAGATCTGCATGCAGCACTAGTCCTAAGGAGTTGCGCCACCCTAACCTCTCCCACTTCAAAAGCCATTCTGTCAACCCCTTTTGCGCCCACTCCGGTCCATAACGACCGCCGCACACGGGGGTGGGGGGGAATGAGGGTGCAGACAAATAGGCCGAGAAAGGGCGAGCACTGTATCCATATAATGCAGAGCCATATGGGGGCGCCTTAAGCGCAGTGCGTGTGCAGTGCGCGCGCAGTGCAACTATTTGGGCGCCTGGCCGTAGTAGAAACCCATACTTTGTGGTACTTTGGGCATCATTGTTGTTTGGTAGTAGGTTTTGATGCATTGGGGATCTGGCATTTTTGGATGTTCACCCTGTTTCACCCATTTCTACTTTTTTGCACACATTTTTTGCCCATTTCTCCACATCTACTCTTTTTCTCGGTTGATTGATATGGTGATACACTTTGAGGGTGCCTGCTACAGGACATGATACTTCCTTCCTCATTTCTCAGGCCCATTTTCTCCATGGATCTCAGTATTGGGATAGGGTGTTCTACACCCACTCCAATGGCCCGCGACCTCCCACCACAGTGGTTGGGACGGCTGAAGACAGGCTCCTCCACTTGGAATACTACCAAGATGGGTTGAGAGTGGTGAATCGGCAATGCAAGATGGAGTCCATCTCCTTTGCCATCCCAAGTTTAGACTTGCCACCTGATTGCCCTCCATCTCCGCTGCCCAACACACAATCAAGTTCCCCCCCAAAGGCCCCTGGTCCTTCACCATGCCACAAGAACCGGGAAGGTCCCCCTCAAGGTCCCCTCCAATCCAGTTTGGGTTGCCTAATTCTAAGGGTGTTTCCAAGGGGCGTGCCTAGGGGCTCTTCGGGGGGAACATAGTCTAAAAGTAGCGCGTAGTGTGCGCGCAGTGCAAGGATTCCCCCTATCTCTCGGCCTCATTCATTCTGTGCCAACTCGGTGGGTTTCGGCATTTTCCCAGGTTTTCTGAACTTTCCGTCCAATGCGCCAAAATATCGTTCCTTTAGAGGCGGGTATGTGTATATTTTTTGAAATCTGTGCAAAAAGGCCGTTTCAGAAAGGTATGGGTTAGGGGAGGGTTAGGTGTTCATAATTTTGGAGCTGGAAATTCAACGATGCATGGTACCTGCCTATTGACAAAAAGAGGCAGCGAGCAACACAGGCACCGTCCGAAACGGACGAAAATCTCAAACATGTCGTCAGTACAGCATGCAAACCCAGGGTGTTCCAAACAGCTCCTTTCAAGGGCTTTCCGAATATACCCCACACACCCCTACTGGAACACTCAGTGGACACAAATCAGGCAACAATGACGACGACCAGCAAAAACCCACCGAGTTGGCACAAAACCCGCCGATGCCGAGAGACATGAGAAACGGGCCTTGGCAGTCCCACCAGAGGTCGCGTCACTGGAAGAAGAGCCGTGGCAGCAGCGAAGTGAGTGGGAGGCGTCGCCCCTGCCAACAGAACGCTCCTGGCTGTACACGCAGTCAGAGCTCGGGGTGGGCTCCGACCAGAGTTCAATGATCTCAGTGTCGGAGTGGACGGCCTCCACCAACTCAGGGGGCGCACCGTGCGCTGTGCAAAAAGTTGGCTGTCTTCCACCACCGGTAGCCACGGACCCCAAGGTCCTGAATTCTGCACCCTACACCCCCCTTGCTGGTACACCATGGATTTTCTTTTTTAGTCTGATGCTTGCCACGGGTCCCAGAGTCCTGAATTCTGCACCCCATGCTGTTTTGTCAGAGGTGTTCCCGGGATAAACAACGTAATAATTGGCGCTGTGCCTGCGCTGTGCGAAACCCCCCCCTTAGAGGAGTCGTGGCATGCATACGAACAGTTTCTGTCTCAGTATTTGAGTTCCGGGTCTAAGGGGCCCCTAAGGGAGAGAGGGAGCACCGTGTACATAAGCGCCGAAGGGGAGGGAAGTGACGGGCAAGGGAGGACGATGCGCAAGAGCGCAGGAACAAAGGACTGAAAGTGTGCCGAGGCCTGTGAGCGGGGGTAATCGGTTGGCAAAGTATCCGACTCCATGCCTGCCTTGCGCAACGACCGCCTTGCGCAACGCCCGGCGCTTTTCCTGACGCTACCGTGTTGCACCAAGTCCAACGACTACCCCCTGGTCAGACCGCGCTTTTTGGCCTTGAACCGTCGAACGATCACCCTGCCATCAGACGGTGGAACAGTATTGGTCGTTGCGCAATACCAGAGGGGGGGGGGTAAGATACGGCTTGTCTACCATACAAAAGGCGGCATCGGCCGCACTGTGTTCTGCATCGATCCCTCTGCAGTCTGGGTGCCGAAATGGCAGCGGCCATGGACGATTTGCCCCCCGATCCCAACAAATGGACCGGCCCCCAGGTGCTGACCTGGTGCCGCTCGGTGCTGATGCAACGGTTTCCCCCGCAGAAGTGCAGCGAGCTGTTGGCCGAGATCGAGAAGCACCTGCTCGACGGGCCCCTTCTGCTCGAAATGGCCCCCGACGACTGGAAGGAGCTCGTCCCGTACCTGGGCCCCCGGAAGGTCCTCATGAAGGAATTCCACGGGGTATCGGGGGTGCTCGACAGCGGTATGGCTCCGCGGGCCGCGACGGCTCACCAGTTGCGGGTGCACCTCCAGCGCGTGCAGTCGCTGCGGTCGCTGCGGAGGCAGAGCAACGCAAACAGCCTCGCCGCGTTCGGGCGGCAGGCCGCGCAGCCGAAGACGGAGGTTGACGCGGAGTCCCTCCCCGACTCCCCCAGCGCCGCGCAAATGATTGCCGCCCGGATGCCGCGGCAGATGGCGTCCCGGGACAGCAGGCGGGGCAGCCTCTTCCCGCACGCGACGGATGGTCCGGGCCGGCGCGGCAGCATCGCGTCCACTGTCCTGTCCGCCAGGCCGAGGAACATCACGGCCCCCATGCGGCGGCGGGTGTCCAGCACCCCTTCCTTGTACGACGTGCCCGACGAGGCCGATGAGGTGCACTCCGCTCGCCCCTCGACCGGGACCCCCCCGGCGAAGGTGAAGAGGTCGAAGCAGAAGTACGCGCCCCGGAAATGGAGCACGACGTCCTCGATGGAAAGCGGCGACGTGGACGACAGCGTGCCCAGTGTGGTCGTGTCGCGGGAGTCCACCGCCAGCTTGACCTCGGCGTCCGAGGTCACGGTGTTTCGGCCTCCGGAGGCGGACGACATGCCGCAGCGACCCGGGGCCGGCTCCCCAAAATGGGCGCAAAGACGTGGCGACGTGGACGATGTTCCCGGCGCCGGCCCCGACATGCTGGTCCCCCTGCGAGACGGGGGCTCCCGCAGTCCGTCCGTCAAAGAGATGCTGGCGCACAACCGCGCCGGGGAGGCCAAGGAGACCTTCGTGATGATGCCCCGGGACGAGGACGCCGCGAACCCGCCGCGCGCGCGCGCGGCCACGCCGTCGCTGTACGCGGCCATGATGCGGCAGTCCGCCCTGTCGCACCTGCCGATCATCGAGTACCACTACAACTGGCACTCGCTCCTCGCGGAGCGGCACTGGTACGAGCGCATCGCCGTCCACCTGTGCCACTTGTGGTGCCGCCTCGTCATGTTCCTCAACTGCCTGCGGAACATGATGACCGTCGTCGCGCTCCTCTGGTGCACGGCGTACGTGGGGCTGGTGCTCGCGCTGGCCCGGGCGGGCCTCACGATCCCGTTCCAGGGGCCGTTCAGCAGCGCGTCCATCTACGTCAATGTCCTGATCTTCCCCCTCGCCTTCTCGGTCAACGCCGCCTACGGGCGCCGCGAGGGGGCCCTCGCCCTCTTCGCCTCGTTCAAGGGCTGCTGCCTCAGCCTGTACCTGAGCCACCGCTGCTGGCAGTTCGAGGACGGCATCCCGGGGGACTTCGTGCAGTGCTCGCAGGTCGCCATCTCGGCCCTGTTCTCGTCGGTCCAGGGCTACCTCACCGCCAAGACCGAGGCGGAGAAGGTGGACCAGCTGCAGGTGGTGTACGACACCGTCAGCGAGCTGACGCTCGTGAACGACATCTGCCGGCTGGCGGAGATCCCGACCCCGCTCTGCGCCCGGCTCCACTCCGACCTCTGGAACCTCATCGGCTCCTTCGAGCGCCTGCGCACCTTCAGCGACTACCGCACCCCGTCCACGATCCGGTCGTTCATCCACCTCAACATCTTCATGGTCCCGGTCATGCTCGCGCCGTTCTTCGCGGAGATGGCCACCCAGAGCGCGTACGCGTGGTTCGCGTTCCCGGCGTCGTTCCTGCTCCCGCTGCCGTTCCTGCTGCTGTCCAACGTCCAGTCGGGGCTGGAGAATCCCTTCCGCAGCAGCCGGTTCCAGGCGGACTCGATCCGCCTGGACTCGCTGCAGATGTTGGCGTACATTCAGGAGGAGGACAAGGCCCCCGAGGCCCCGGAGAAGTGAAGGGAGCGGCGCGGGGCAGCTCCTTGACGGCGGCCGGGGGCAGTTTTTCCGGCGGCGCCTGCAGCGCGCCCGCGGCGGATCACGACCACGAAAGGGCAACGGGTCGCTGCCACGACAGGGCCCCAACGGGGCCCAAAGGAATGGTTCTGGCATTTTTTTTTTCAGCCCCAGCCTGTGGACCTCTAATCAGACGCGTCATGGCGTTCATTTGAGTTTGTTTACCAGCTTACCACCCACCCACCCACCCACCCACCCTACCGCCCAATTATCCCGTCGAAAGTGCCACCCCAGTACAGTGTTGATCTGAATTTTACAGGGCCTTGGCTTCAGCACAAAGGGATGCCACACGTTCTGGGAACGTGAGAGTATTGTTCGCAGATTTTCGGAAATGTTGCAGCATGGCTTTGCTTTCTGTGTCCTCTTTCTAGAAATGGTTTTTCCTTGGGGGGGGCGGTTGCACGGCGGGTAGAGGCATATCTGAGGCGGACCGCATGGTTGAGGAAACCAAGACTCCGAATTTCAAAATTACTGTCGGATCTTTCCGCACTGCGATCGGCACCAAGACGCTGTGTCCCCGATCGTCCGCCGAGACGAGGGCACATCCCCAGCGGCCCACTCCTTCAGCCCTGTCGTGCGGTTTCGCCCCAGCCTTTTTGCACGGAAAAAACCCAGGCATCGTGGGCTTTTCGAGCATTGGTGCTGAATGGAATGGGCAGTGAAGTTAGAAACACGGGAGAAGGAGGTGCCAGACCAACCCCCTTTCTTGGAGTTGGTTGAGGCAATCTCAGAAGATGCGGGTTGATTCTGAGAGCATGGAGCAGTGCATGGTGCACCGGTGCCTGGGGTCATGATGGGAAGGAGCGACACTGTACGGCTGTGGGGTGTTCAGAGAGTGGTTTGGGCCGGTGCCTGGAGTGAGGGCTGATTGGGGTCTGGTTTGGCGAAGTCGGTTTCAAGAAGTAGCGCGCAGTGCAACGGCAATCCCGTAATTCTGCGGCCCTGCTACTACGTCATTGAAATGCTGTGCAGTCACTCATGTTGGTTTGGGTACGGGACACCGCACAATGCTGTGGCTCACAAGTGCAATGATATCTTTGATGTCTTGACAGCGGTGTGTAACCCCCCCCCCCCCTTTCCCGCTTGCAGAAAGAGGACACTCACGTTCTTGACCCTGCAGCAATGACAAGCCCACGAAGCAGCAAAAATATGCCTCCCAAGTGGAGGAGGTGCGTATTGAGTAGCCCCACTGGCCCCCCGGGGGCACAAGTGGCAGTCTCTGCTGTTGTACCCCTGTCGCTCACAATCCATTCGTCCTCTTGAATGCGCCGGTTGCCACGACCGTCGGTCACGCGCACATTATCGTCGGTCCCGCCGCGAGCCTTGGACTGTTTTCCGGAGACTTTTTAGTTGCAAAGTAATACGAGATTCCTGGTCAACGTGTGTGCTCCCGTGCACACTATCACTGGTCGCTCACAAAGGGCCGCGAGGCAATGCGTGACGGCGCGTGACTGGGTGGTGCGGCTTTTGTCTGACATGCATACCCTAGGCCATGAAGTGCACATCTTTGGAAGGTACGACTGTAAAAAGGCAATGTGTTTAACACGGATGTGCTGACCGCCTCATCCCCCCCACAGATGTTGAGCGCACAACACTTTCTTGATGCAGTACTGTATGCAGACAACGCAGATGCGCAGTACGTTCTCGCTCCGCCAGTGCATTCGTCGCACACCTATTCGCGTCGTCTCTCCTTCCCATCCCTTGTTTGAAGTTAGATGCCTTGGAGTGGTTGCAGTCCAGTAGCTCTTGGTAGGTGGCTGTGTTGAACAAGGTTCGTCTACTGAGGTTCCACCTACATTTTCGCTTAGCTCACCTTAATTTGGCCTTGACTCCCTCCCCCCTCCCCCTGCAAACGATACAAAGACTGCACACGAAACCACAACATTAGCCTGCGGATCATGCGGGTGCTCCGACGACTGCAAACCCTTCGACTCGGGTGAAATGTTTGTTCCGGAAGAAGATGTGTGTAGCTGTTGCCACTGGGACCAGTGGTCGCGAACCAATTGAGGAGGGCGTGGCGGCCATTGGGGTGTAACTGCCAACAGCATTGATCCACCTGCCGGTGATTCAGTATCAAGTAATGGCAGTCACTTGCGAAGCACTGTGAGGTAGCAACCAGCTGCTGTCGGTTGATGCCCTCTGCCACGGTTGCGCGCCAATTATGGTCTGTCTCGCCACAAGGCTCGTATCGTGTTCCTGAAGCCTTTGTGGTTGAAAGGTAACACCAGAGTCCTGGTCAACAAATGTGGTCAATTCTACCCACACCAACAAACTCCGCCTTTTGCGCCACAAGTCTCAGAACCCCAGCACGTGCTCTGCAAAGCGCGCAGCTCAAATCGCTAGATCGCAACACGGAGGTTTTCCTCTAACGACCAGCAGTACCCATGACCCTGTGGAAGGTTTCTTTGCCAATTTTGAGGACTTTCGCGGCTTACTCTCCCATTCCCCTGGTGCACTCCGACTGAGTGAAGAGGCTTGTGGCAGTGGTGGCTGAAGTACACAAGACAAATTTCGTTGGAACCAAAGACATGTTGCCTTGTTGCGCTCGGTGCACACCACCCGTCGTCACTCTTGTCAGCAGACTGGAACTAAATGTCGCTGCATCGTGTCTGTAACTGTGTGTGGGGGTGGTATATCATGCACCTGACTGTAGCGCAATCACTTTGTTGCTGTCTTGTGCACGTGTATGTGTGTGTGTGTGTGTGTGTACGTCCATGTATGAGCAATTGGACCCTTGGTGCAGCGGCCCACCCCTCCAAGAAGTTGGCGATGTCAGTGAGACGTCACACCAAGGTGCTCGCTGATGGAGAGAGATGACTTGGATGAACCCAAGTTGCAGTTGGCCCAGAGCACCCATCGCTGCTTGTGAGCTGCGTGAGTTTTGCTTCCCGCCAGCTGTATGTATGTGTTTGTCCGGCTGAGCTTTACCCCGTTCTGTTTATGTAATGCTGGCTGCTGACTGCATCCACTGTGCTCTAGGGCACCTGTTGTGGAGTAAGAGTTTTTCTGTTTCGCACTTCTGTTTTGGCCGTAACAAAGTGTGTGTACATGCGTGCGTGCGTGCGTGCGTGCGTGTGTGTTTTCATGCGTGCATGCCCATGGATGTGTGTGTCTGGGGGGAGGGTCAAAAGATACTATTTTTGCGTGCTGAAGGTTATCTCCCTCCCCCCTTTTCAAAAGATGAGGTGTCCCATAGAATTACGATAGTGTTGGATGTGATGCAGGTGCCCACAAACCGCCAGGGTCGACTGTGCGAACTCTGCCTGTTGGTGAAAGGGCTCCCCTGCAGTGCGGGGGTGTAGTGCTACAGCCCGGCATAACTCCGGACTGGGGACGGGTGCTTACAAGTGAGGGGCCGCTGTGTAGTTGCATTGCTTGGAAATCGTGGCTGGGTCCTGCCTGTGGAGAGATGCTTGCACTAAGAACAACAGTCTACTTGAGACTGTCACCCAGTTCCACATGTTTGGATGTGATCTCCAGCGAATGGGCAGCACAAGGCAGTTCGTCAATGCAGTACCCCTTTGCGCGAGCACATGCTTGTCCAAGCACGGCGACCCCGTCTGACCGTCGTTTTCCTAGTTTTTTCTGACCGTGGTTTTGGTGGTCAGAAATGTAACGGGACGCAGTTGTGTTCCGATTGTAGAGGAATAAAGCGGCTGGAGCATGGTTGTGGTAGCTCCTCCTCATACCAACATGGAAAGGGCTTCTATTCCACAGCTCCAGATGCCCCTGATGCGCAGTGAGAACGTTGAAAACATGCTGAGATTTGCCTGCAGATTGTGTTATGGTGCCCTGTTGCGATAATTGTGGTTGGGTTAGGGTGATTTTGGCAGGATGTTGGCCACATTCGATTTTTTTTTGGTACCGCGCGTCATCGGCTGACTATCGTGCCCCCAGTGGTACTGCCTTTCCCCTTCGTTTTGAAAGTTGGCCAGTGGCTAGCGAGGAAACCCACACGAAGAGGGCGCCCAAGGCCCTGCAAAATCTATTCTTTTCGGGGGCTTACCCTCCCCCCCCAGACCCATTTTTTTGCCCCAACATTTTTCGAGATGATCAGCGCAACGCCGCCATCGTTTTGAAGTATTACATCCTGTATTGCAATCCCCCCCACCCCCCTCTTCCCTAACCAACCCACCCACATATCCATGAGTGGAGGATTGCCTTTGGGTCGTGCGGAAGCACGGTCTTATCTGAGCACCGCATCCCGTTGTACCATCGTATACCCTGGCTTCGGCCGTGCCACCTGCCCGCTATACCTCAAGCTATGGCACTTGTGGGAGGGTTCACAACCACCCAAATTGGCAGAAGCCGTTCATTGTTCTGCATGTTTGCTGGTCCTATGGACTCGTGTAACCTCTAAATTGGCTGAAACGGTCCACACAACAAACCCAGTCTACGCACTGTGTGTGCACGCACGCCTGATACTCCCTCTGTGCCCCACGCTGTGCTCACCAAAGGCCACCTCCAACTCGTGACGGTGGGCCGTCGGCGCTGCCGTTCACGGGTGCAGCCGATGCGAGGCCGGCACCGCGTTGCTGCGAGCGGTTGTGGACGGTCAGGGAGGGACCTGTTGGCGCCTATGGTTTTGTCCAACTGTACCTGACACTGCAGAAGGAACCTGGGCAGTACCGCCACATGCAAAGTAGGGATTGCTGTACAATAATTGGTCATCCTTCAGCCTGTTGCTGCACTGGTTGCATGCAAGGGGGCCCTCACACCCGGCCATCGCTCTTCCCCCAGCAACCTCCACCAAGGGACAGCATTTACAAGGGCTTCAAAGGCAGACCGTTTCCGAGAGAAGTTGTTCTCTTGAATGCATGCCTAACCTGAACGACGAGGTGCATCCAGACACACCGTCACTTGGCCTCAGGACGGGCACGCCGCCCATCGGACGGAGCCACCGCCAGTTAATACCTCAGCGAGGGAGCCAAGAGCCTCTCGCTCTGCAGGGGACGTGGGCCCCTCTGTTCCTCATTGCCTGCCCACCGTTGCAGTAGATTCAATTAGTCCCGTCCGGCACCGACCCCACCGAGCCACACCGCAGTGTGCCATTCCCCCACCCCCTCACATGCAGTCTACATCACATGTAGAGGCTGAGCTCTTTTTGGAAGCGGGAAGGTGGCGGGGCTGCTCAAGGAGGGTGGGCCAAGTGGGAGCTCATTCGCAGCCCGTTGCGTTTCCTGCAGTGTTGCGGCGTACATCCAAAATACGAGCAATGGCAACTGTCAACAAACGAGCAACCGGTGTTTGGCTCTGCGGCTCTTGCGTTGCCGAACAGACTTGGTGCAGGAGTGAGTACGGTGCTGCAAAGGAGCGTACTGCAACGTAATGCAGCATGGGCTATGGGCTATGGGCTATGAGATTGGAAGAGATATGATAATAATGATGCAAAGCTTCAGTGCTGCAAGCATAAGGCATTGCGGACATTGAGGACAAGAGGGTTGGTGGGGGGGGGTACGCACGCCGGTTCAGGTTCGTGTGCGCGCATCTGCTTCCCATCGCGGGGGTTGCGCTGAATGGATACCTCAAGAGGGACGCTCTCGCGGCAGAACTTCACCTTCAGACATCGCGAGAAGGAGAGTAGGGAGAGAGACGGGCTGGAGCCAAAGCATGACCTCAGCGCCGAGCCCCAACGGATGGATAGAAAAAAAGCCCACACAAGGGGCTGCCCATGCACTCGCCGAGAGGCCGTTCCTCACTGGATGCGGGTATGAACTGCATGGAAGGGGAACCGATGCACAACGGCCATCCGCCACACGGTTCTCCCCTCCTGTGTTCAGAACTGACGTGCAGTGTGTGACTCTGGCCCCACGGACTTGTTGTAGCACACACGCATCCACCTGCCCATTGAATCCTGATCCGTGGCTCAACAAAGCCTGCTGATTGACATGATATGTGGCGGAATGCGGGGCAGCCTCATGGGGCTGCAAGCAGGACATGGCCAGGCTACCTGGGTGCCTGTCTTACTCACGGTTGGGTTTGGAAAGGATCTCTGTGTTTCATAGTACGTTGCGAAATTTTTGCAATTTTTTGCGACAATTTTTGGCGACGTAAATTTACCATCCTCCTGTTGCGAATTCTTTCCTGCCCTGTGGTCTGGCGCACGGGGCCTTATCACCTCTGCGCCTTTGTGCCAAGTAATGCGCTTGCCTTCCATCCCTCCCATGCGTTTTCCTTCACCAATGCAACAAAGGTTTGGAGTATGAGGTGCAAATTTCGCACAACATTGCAAAAATCCCAAATCACCAAAAATGCAAATTTTTTTTTTCTCGGATCTGACCTTGGCAAGCTGGCAAAGCCCTCTTACCAGACGATTCTTGACAGAGTTCTTCGGAATCAGGCGCCAGGTGGTTTGGCGTCAACCTTCTGTTGTGCCTGCGCACTTGGCGCCGACCACCTTTGCCTCAGTGTTTGAGCAGACTGGGCAGCAGCTGTCTCGCAGTCTGCAAAGGCTGGCAGGAGGCATTGAGCCTACCAGCGCCTCAGCCTCGTGTGAGGGGCTCTGCAGCTGCATGCACCGCTGCCAACCCCACGGGGGCTCTGGTCCATGGACGGCCGGCGGGGGGGTGGGGGGGCACGTAGCCTGGCATGGCCAGGATGCTGCCCCATCATTGCCTGCCCTCCACATGCCTCAGCCCCACACCTCACAAGCAGCAGGACGTTTTTGCAGTGTGTTTTTCAAATAGTTCTTTTTCGTGTGCTCAGCCGCTTCCTCAGGGTGCAACCGCCCATTACGCTTTGCACATTGTGTGGGCATGTTAAGCGTCGCTAACCGTTGCCCGTTCTCCAGGATTGGATACAGCCTGAAATATGTGTTGCGCCCAGTGGCCGATCTGATCAAGTTTCTCAGTCTCCTTGTGGCTGCCATTCACTACGTCTTAAGTGCTAAGTACTAAGATTTGGACTCTCAGGATTTAACAGGGCAGCACTTTGTGCTCGTCTGGATACCAACAAAAGATATTGTAAAACCCGGTCACTTTGGGGGCGTACCGTGCAGTGGGTTCGTGTTGTGACAAATGCAGCTGTTTGAGCTGATGTGGTGGGGCCATCAAAGAACCATGGCAAGCGAAGGGACGCCCTTTGCGCAGTGCGCGCGCAGTGCACCTAATTTGGGCGTCTGGCTGTACTAGAAACCCATACTTTGTGATACCAGAGGGAGTACCTGCCGCGTGCGTGCGCGGTGCAGGTACTGGGGTTGTTCTGTAGACCATTTCATCCAGAGCCAATCAGGGGGAATGGTAACGCCTCAGAGCCCACCAGGTACCATCTACAACTCCTCTCCCGGTAGACCATCTCCTGGAGAAGTTGTTCAAATACCTGACGAGGTGCGCGCACGGTGCGCGCGCGGTGTCCCCCCTAGGGGCACCATGGTTGTCTGACAACAGCATTTTTCCTCCGCACTGGTGATATGGCGGATTTGAATTTCCACCCAATTTCACGCATTTTCATCCATTTTCACCCTTTTTTGCACATTCTTTGCTTATTTCCACACACGTTCTCCTTACTGTTTCTGGTCCATTTCTGGTTGTGAAGGGAAAGGCAGACCCTGACGGTGAGGAGATTTGGTCCCTTGTGCAATGTTGGACTGATTTGGTTCCATTGTTAGGTGGTGATGCACAGGTCCATGCTGGTTGCCAAAATGTACAGCATCATGCACCATGCACCAACAGGAGGCACTACAAGCACCTGGCCTAATTCTGAGGGCATTTGGAAAGGGTGTTTCTGGGGCTCTGGGGCTCTCCAGCGGGGGATTTCGTCTAAAAGTAGCGCGCAGTGTGCGCGCAGTGCGTGTGCAGCGCAAGGATTCCCCCTGACAAGAACATTTCAGCTTTTGGCCCTTGCAGCTGGTATTTTGAGTGGTTGGAGGGGTTAGGGCTTGCTTCCGGAACAGTTAGCCCAACAATGGGCGCTGTGCATGCGCTGTGCCGGCACTTTCAGATGTCTACGTTTACACTGGGTGTATGCAATTTGGTTGCGGTTTGCCCACAGCCACCGCCTTGTGCCAGCATTTGAGTACCATACGGGGCATTGTTTGCATGCTGTGGCTCTCGGTTGCAGTCGTATCTTTTATGTTTCAACCACCGTGCAGAACGATACGCCCTGTCTGAGATATGGGGGCGCACGAACCATAGTAATTTGGGACATGGTGGTATCGTAGAGAGGGTGGGTGGGGGGCGAAGGGGTGTTACTAAGTACGAAGATTTTGGCAAGATCTGGACGATGCCCCGCCGCCGCCCTTGCTCGATATCTAACCTCTTGCCCTCATGCTCTACCTGTGGGATGGTGTCTTTCATCGCCTGGCAATCCGTATGCAGCCCCCCTGGGCTGCGCTCCTAAATATGATTTCCTTCCTTCCTACCATACGGCTTGTCCAGTGACCGCGATCTTGAAACACAGAGAAAGGCCCAGGCCTGTGTGACCAGGTGCCTTAACCAACCGCGCGGTAGCTGTGGACTCGATGTTTTAAAAGGTGTTCCAGGTGCCCCACAACACGCGCTCCGCTCGGCAGTCCAGAATCACAAGTCGGCTAGTCCTGTGGGACCCGCAGGTCCCCCACCGCCAGGCCCGGCGAAGGAGGGTGGGGGTCGGGAAACAGAGCCGTGGCGGCCCTTTATCACTCAGGGGGTCTGAGGGCCAGGTGTGGCTTGGAATCGTGCCGCCCTGGGCCGCTCCTGGGGAGCATTGTTCTTCCCGCCCAGACAACACAGTCCCCCGAGTAGCAGCAGATTGACGAGCATAGCGCTTCAGTGACGTATCGATTGCACTCGCGTCCCCCCTCCTTGCTCCCTGCACCAGAGTACACCAACGTGGGTTCATGAAGGCCTTGGGTAGCTCAGGAGCGGACTTCTTTAACAGCACGTCTGCCAAACGCCACTCAGCCCACACCCGTTTCGGCCAATTCTGACGCCAAAGCTTCAGTGTCTCTGACACTCCGTGTGGCGCGAAGGAACAGGACCAGCCCCCCCCCCCCCCCCCGACAATATATTTACATTGATCCTGGTTGTTCTATAGAGTCAGCAGAAAGGACAAGCACTCAAGTGACCCGCAGAGCAGACCGCAAGAACGCCTCACTGTACATTACATAGTGGAGCACCCCAACCAAGAAGGGGACACGTGCATTGATTGGACTTCGCAGTACTGCTGGACTAATGGCTGGAATTGTCTATGGCGGGCACATTCAGTCTATCGGAACCGACCATTGATCCCCCCCCCAGACAACCCCTCCGCACACACACCCGGGGGCAATCACTTTCCTGTGCGACTTTTCTGTGGGACTCTGACTTCTGGAGTCGGGACACTGGGGGCGTACCGTGCGCTGTGCCCACACTGTGCGAAAAGCAGGGCGTGTTCGGACCCGTTTCCCCTGATTGCCAAGCTGACCGCGGTAAGTACTGTGCTCCCATACACTGGACTGCTCGGATTCTTAGTCGATCCAAAAACTCGGATAATGAATTAAAAGAAGCTGTGTTTCACACTGAAAATGCTAGATTGCTGTCTAAATCTGCTGGTTTTGCATTGTGGCTGTATAAGGAGCTGGGCCATGGCAACTCCCAATCCGCGCCCGTCTGCAGGGCGGTGCGTGCATGCTGCACTCCCTAGTGCAATGTACAGGAGCAGGATCCTGCTGACAGACAGGGACACAGCATTGAAAAGATCTACCGATACGACACTGTTCGGATGAATAGGGAGAGGGAAAGTGGGAGTCTGTCCTCATGCAAAGGCAAAGCGCGTGTGCCTCTCAGCATCCATTTTATGATCGTTTCGGCCTTGTGCACATTTTGTGTTTTGCAAGCCAATGCCCATTCCAACGAAACACCTGCTCCTACTTTGTGGACAGTGGGGGTGCTTCTGCACAGCGCGCACACAGCGCCCATTAGTAAATTAGCTTTCCTGTGACAACCCTGCAAACCACCCACCACCGGGGAAGCATGAGCAAACGCAGAAGCATACCAGCCTCTTGTTCCAACGGCACGCTGGTGGCCCTTTCCTTTGCGTCACAACCACCAAACCTATGGGCTGAGCACATTTATACATGTTCCTTCCTGACTGATAAAGTGTCCAATCCCAGTTCCCTTCAAACATGCATCCATCGCGGTGGTGGTGCCTGGCGGCAGTGGTCATACCGTTGGCCAGTATGAGGGCCTGTGCAGGCTCATGGTGCACATACTGTTTCCTATAGCGCTTCCTGCGCACTGCTAACCCCTCCTTAGTAAGCTGATTCCCCATTCTTGCTCCGCAAAACGCACACGTACCCACTGAGATTCTGTCCCTGTCGATCCAGACCATCAGGAGGAGGGCCAGGCCCTGTGGTCAACAAAGTTGCTTCCCCCGCCGTTCTCAACACGTATCACTTCTTGCAACTAATCCGCAATTTTGTATGTCTAGTCCCGTGGGTGCTGAGTGCATGATACATCCGCACACCTGCATGATGCATCTGCGTGTCGCCAGCAGACACTATGCAGATCCTCCCTACCTTTTTGTGGTCCCTGCTCTACCTTGATTTTCTGTAAATGCAGTACTCAGAGCAGGCGGGACACGTCGCTGAATGTTGACAAAATAGGCACTTCAGTTTCAGGGTTGTTTTTGGCGCACCCGTTGCAAAGGGTACCTGCAATGGGAAGGGTTGTGATAGTCGACCATGAGAAAATGTCGATGGTTAGGGGGAACCATTGCTGTACCTGCCACTGGTGGCTGCTGCTCCTGCTGCTGCTGCACCAGGTGTGCACGTGAGATGAAGGGCGCTGTGGGAAGCTGCCACGGGAGGAAGATGCGTGTTCATCAGATATCAGATCGGCCACAACAAAGTGGAGGCGTTGTTTCTGGCGCCATGACCATTGCACTGCCAATGCCACAAGGATCAATTGGTCCCAAGTTGTCTCTTGTACGAGTTTTGTCTGCCTTCTCGTAGTGGGCCCTAAAGCCCTGGGTGCTCGTAAGGAGCTTGGCGTGCATTCGTCGGCTGCATGGCTTCTGTGTATTGTTGCAGCCTGATGAATAAGCAAGAAAGAGGCAGCACTTGGCGCGGTGCGGGCACCCCATGCACCAAGCATTCTCTCACACTGCTGACCCATGCACTAAGGTTCTCCCATCTACTGCCCAATACATTAAGGCTCCTCTCACATTGATGGCACGTGCACTAGGTACAATACTACACCATGGAAGGCTGAGAAACGTTTTTTCTGTATAGGATGCTAGATGCCAGTGATGTACGGGATAGTGCTTTGCAGCCTTGCAATGTGAGAGTTCCCGGAGTGATTCCGGAGGGCGATGACCATCGTTGTTCTGTGGCTAAGCTCAGCCTTGTCTAAGCTACATCGGGCGTAGGGATTGTATTCATTCCGTACCTTATTTCATTTGGTACGAAATGTAGTGCAAGTGCATAAGACATGGTTTTGGTGACAAATCTGCCAAGTACATGGAGTCGCAGACACATTTGTTGTGATCGAATGCCCTCTTCCTCAAGTGATGATTCGAGTAATTCCGATGATGATTCCACCAAAGTTGTTTGGGCTAAGGCTGCCTGAGGTGTGTGAAGAATTGCCCACGTCTTTGATGGGAAGTTGTACTTTACAAGAGACTACATGCAAGGCAATCCCCAAGAATTTTGAAGTTTCCTAAGCCCAAACCAGCCCCTAAACCTCGGGCAAAGGCATCTTCCAAGGCATCTTCAAGTGCTGAGCATGTGCACTTGTTCCGCATGGTGTATGATCGCAAGAAGGGTTTTCAAGCCAAACATTAGGCTTCTCATGCTTCATTGCTTGTGAGAACATGGGTGTGAACCTGAAATTTCATCTTCCGACAACGTTTTTGTGTTTGCATGCCTTTGGGAATGTGGGCGGAGGTTAAGGTGCACTCACACCTTGCGCGCACGCACGTGTGCACCGGTATATAGTTGTATGTGTCGCACGCAAGCTACGGCCTTGTCTCAGCTACAATAGGCGTTGGGACCGTATCAATTCCGCATTTTTGCGCCCTCCCCCCCGAAGCACGTGGTGGGCGTTGAACCGCTGTTCTCATGATTTTTTGGTACCGCTATTCTTTGCGGTCCTGAATGGAGGATGAGGTGCTTGTGACGCGCTTGTAAAGGGAAAGAGGGGCTCAGTCATGTCTGTGATTGTGCATTATGTTCATAACAACATTGTGCCACACATTGCAACCCCATGCTGTTTGTTTTGATGTGAATTTCAGCCATGACAAACATTGTTATTCCCAGCAACCTGCTACAAAACCTCCTAAAAAAAACCAGCTGTGAAGGGCAAGCATGTCCAATTGTTCAAGATGAGGTGGAAGGTTGGAAAGGGCTTCTATTCCATGGCACCTGGTGCCCCCAACAGTGACTAAGGACGAGCAATACTTGGAAATTCGCTTGTGCGTTGTACCATGCTCTGTAAGGCCTGAGGTCCGCGTGTGCTTTGCGGTTATGTGTGTCATGCGCAGGTGTTTTTGTTGCCCCTGCATGTGGTGACACTGCCACTGAGACTCTGAGACCCAGAATCTTACCGAAAGCAACAACTCTTGACCTACACAGGGCCCAGTGCCCTCGCTTCGCGCTCACACAGGCTTCTGGCCTCGCTGATACTGCCCTTGAGCGGGGCCATACAATATGTCGCCCATCACGCTGGACGACAAAGCGCTACGAGGGCTGCGCGACATCATCCGCCAGGAGGTCCAGGCGGCCATGGGAGCGACCTCACAACAACAGCCAAGTGCAGCGGCTGGAGAGCGAAACACACCCACATCTGCAAAGAGCACCAGCAAAGGTGCAAGCCGATTACAAAACCCCACCCAATCCCAGGGGGCAGCAGGATCCAAGGCCAGATCACAGTCCCCAGCCCGCCGGTCAACCACTGGTGTAGGGAGCAAAACGGTGCGAGAAGATCCCAAAGACAAGGAAATTCGAGAGCTCAAAGACATGATCAAAGAGCTCACCGCCACGATCAAGGAGCTTCGGGCCTCCATTCGACATCCCAAGAAGACTTCAGACAACGAAGATGCAGCGGAGCCAACACAGCTGGCTCAACGGCCACGCACGTATGCGGACGCAGCGGCCAAGGGGAAATCCTCCTCAGTGCAAAAGTCACAGGAAAGCAGCCAGTCCAGTGCTTATACGGTAGTCAAAACACGATCTGCTGTCAAAGTACTTGGCAAGCCAAAAGATGTGGGTATGCCAGTGCAACCGACGCATGGAGTAGCTGCGGAGGAAGCACGAACATGGCAAGCCTCTGCCCTACTACCATTGCAACTCTGGAAAGAAGCCGAGAACAACCAACTTGGCCTTCCGGTGCTGAATCCCAACAAACCACCAGCCGAATGGAAAGTCTCAGAGAGACCAGGCACCTTCCAAAGGGTGCTCATGCTAGGGGGCACAGCAGACTCATGTGCGGAACTCGCAGACATGGCCTTCACGTCCCATCCTCAGGTAGAACACATGGCTGCCATCGTCAACGTGCCAAATACAGCCGGAGTCAAAAAGGCAACTGTCGCGGACGCACTACGCCGCATGAGACTCACGCGCGCCGATCTGGATGTTCAGGGCTGCTTGCTAACCCTGGCAACCCGAATCATGCGGGTCGAGTGGGTCCACTCCGAGGGTCCGCCCAGGCCCATAGCAGATCAGCAACTATGGATGCAGTGGGAAAGGACCACAATGGAACAAGACGACGAATCGGACCATCAGGAATCAGACACGGCGGAGCATGCCCCAGTGACGCCCTCGGAGAGGGAAAGTGGCTTCCACAAGATATCCTTGCAGATAGACCCTCTTATGTGCTCGGATTCCGAACTGCCTCCGAACAGAACCAAAGGCTCTGCACAACGCTGGGCCAGGCAGCAAACGATGGAGTACCTGAAAACGTGCATGCAAGAAATGACACAGGCACCGCCAATGGCGATTTTTCGCCGAGCAGAACATTACTCAGTCACGATGGAGCTCCCACTGTAGGCTGCCAAAAGGGTGCTCATCGGGTCGGGCAAGCTGCAAGGCATCGAGGCAAGGCCGTGGATGTCGAAAGGATCTCCTGGACCTGGACTGGAAGCACGCATTCTCTGGCTGAAAGCCCCCAACATGAAGAGCTGCAGCAACATATGGGAGATCCTTCACTCCCAATACTGGTTTGCCGGTGTGCTGACAGGAGACACTGTCGGCAGATGGGGTGTCCGAATATGGGGAACAGACGAACCAAGCGAGCAGCAAAGGACAGGTATTGCAAACCTGCTTGGAGCAGAGGCCCCCACCAAACGAACACGCATACGGGTGTACGGATACCCGGCCGGTTTCGGCTACGGTACCACGTGGGCTCAAGAGGAGGCCGCACGTGTCTTTCCCTCAGGCAGGGTCCAAGTTCTTTCCTGCCAACACCTCGTCAACACGTCCATAACCAAGCCGGTGTTCGACATTACCGTAACAGGGGTGCCAAAGGAATGGCAGGCGCACAAGCTGGAGTCCACCGACACCAGAGCAAACCCACGAATTTGGAGGCGGTGCGTGTCGCACAAACTCCGACCAGCAGCGGAAAGAGTTGGACGCCAAGAGAGGCTACGTCTAGCCACACGGGCGGACGACGACCCAGAGACTACCTCTTTGCAAGACGTCGTGGAGGACAACCACGACATGGAGTTAGGACAATAATGCTGACCGTTCGGGCAGTGGCATTGCTGCGTCCAAGGACATGCACGAGCCGGTACAAACAGCCGCCGTGCTACGCGAGCTGGACACGTCCGCGGCGCGGGAAGTCTTCAGGATTCCTCTTGTCTTTTATATTTTGTATGTCGATGGGGAATGCTTTCCAATTGCCCCGTGGGCTGGTGCCTCGACAAGGCGAGCCCGGAGGAGCGCGTGTTGGGGGGAAACCGGCCGGCGGGTCAAAAGCCGGGCAATCGATTGAGCTGAGTGAAGCCCTACGCCGAGGCAAGAGGGGGACGGGGATTGCCGGGACGCGGCATCTGGACGCCGGATCCCTTGAACCTTGGGCGACCCCCCATGGTGCCCAAAACAAACACAACGGTCAATCTTTGGCCGAACCAGGGGGGTTAGCTCAGGGGGACGGGGTGATGGTTCTGCCACGGGCGGATCGGCCACGCGCCCCGGCCCCCCCCCACGTTTGGTTACAAGGCCCGCGGGGTCGGGTGCAGGTTCCCTGCGAAGGAGCACGCTAGCTGCGCTGTGCAGTTGTCAGGCTGTGGGGCTGTGGCGACGACGATTTTTGGATGTTGTGCGAGGGGCGTGCCCTCGCGGACGACATGAAAGTGCCCCGGAGCGGGAGTCATGTGCAGGTGCGTTTACGTGGAGTCGGGGGTATGCACCCTGGTTTTGCTACCCCAAACGAGATCGAGGAGGCCTTACGGGAGGAGGCGGAGCGCAAGGGTACTGCGCAGGTGCCTGAACGTGCGGTCCTCTCAGCAAGCGCTGATACATGCAGATACAGTATCCTCCTGCTCACACAAACTTGCCTTCTCACTTCCAGTGGCTCGACCCGGAATGGAAGCTGCAGCGAGGCTACCGAGACGACAGCTTACCGTGACCTAAAAATCCGTCAAGGCGCACCATCCCTGCGGCCCATGCACACTCTCAACCCTGCCAGTGACGAGCAGGCCAGCACAGCTAAGACGGAGAGCTCCGCTAACCACCCAGCTAAGCCGTGCGCGAGACGGGAACGCCCGCCGCGTCACAGTGCCGAGAGACGGTCTGTGATGGCGAGAGCCGCCAGACTATTATGGACGAGTTGGGTAAGCCCGCCGTCCTCAGCAGCGGTGCCTGAAACACACCGCAATGCCAGTATTCACTGTCACTGTTACCTCAGAGCTTCTCTTCCTGACCCCTCCAGCCTGCCTAACCGCCTGGCCTGCCTTGTTCCTTTTCGCCCCCTGCTCCTGGATCAGTCAGATCAGAATCCCACCCCAACGCAGTCGGCCCACAACTTGGCACAGCTGGTGCCACCTGACCAGTGGGCCGCGCTGCATGTGCGCGCACACACACGCGCACACACGCATCCACACTGGAAGCGTGACCAGATCCTATGCTGTGGTGACGTGCACCCCAACCCAGGACCCACCTCTCTGGCACTCATCAACGTGACGGCCCTGCGAGCACACCACCATGAAGTGCTGGATTTGCAAGAGGACATCGTAGCACTCACGGAAACACGGCTCACGCAAGGGGCCCAGAATGCAATGGCCTTCATGGCAAGACAGAAGGGGTGGCAACCCTTTTGGGGAGCCCCCCTACTATCCAAGACAGGTGGCATTTGGGGAGCTGCCCCAGGAGGGGCGGCCCTTCTGGTACGGGAAAAACTGGCCGGCAAAGCAAGCTCAGCGGGACCCGGGATGCACACTAAGTGAGGAACTGTGGAATTCAGGCAGGTGGCTGCACGTCATCGTGACCCCAGCGGATGGTAAACGCCCCCTAAACGTGATTGTGGTGTATGGGATCCCAGGAGACCACAAGCTAAATGGCAAGCTATGGGAGGCAGTGCTGACCCAAGTTGCAAAGCTGGGGAACTCCCCCTTTCTGATAGCCACGGATGCCAATGTCCAACTAGATCACTACCGCTGCATGCCCAACCTCATGATGACGGAGCTGCTGTCGGGGCGCATTGTGGATGTCGACCTCTTACATGCACGGACCACGGGACAGGACTGCCAGTGCTCGTACCACAATGGCTCCATCAAACAGAAACCAACCAGAATTGATATTTTGGCAGATGCCAAGACGGCCAGTGCGATCATGAAAGTCTTACCAACCGAAAGATGTCCCGTGCCTGGACACAAGCCGGTCACCTTCACCTTCAATTTCAAGCAGTCTGCCCAGCGGGTTCTGAAGTTTGTGCGGTTACCACCCATGATACCAGCCCACTTGCAAAAACGCAAGCGAGACCAAATAGTGAAAGACGTCACCGAACCGTACGTGGCGATATGGGAGAAAGTCCTAGACAATGAGGCGTCCACGGCAGATCAACTGTGGGACCTCTGGACATGGCTGGCTGAAGAAACCATGCTGGTCCTGACCATGGCACCAGCGCCAGCGGTCAAGACAGGAATATGCCAACTACCACTGGCTCCCCAAGAGTTGCCCAGAGGACGGGGAACCAAGAAGATGCTCAAGACAGTGGAGCTCACGCCGAAGCGCATGACGTCGTCACGACTCCCGTGCACTGCACCAACTAAGGAGATGTCCGCCCTGCTGAGCGCCCTAGTGCCGGTGATGAAGTGGACGGCAAGCAGGGAACAAGCCGTGGTCCCTGTTATGGGCCCCGTACCGCGAGAGGTCCTCAACAATTGGAAGGCGATACGCAGGAGGGCCCACCGCATTCTTCAGCTCATCTCCAAAGGGCAATGTGTTGCAGAGCACCAAGAACTACTGCGCACGGTGATGGAGGCTCCAGAAAGTGCACCCATGACCAATACCGACTTGGTCCGACTCAGTGATAAGATTAAAATGCTGAGTAGGCGGCAACTAGCTCACGAAGAGAAGAAGAGGCACCAAGATTGGAGAGAATGGATTGAGGAGACCTGGACCACATCGCCAGGAAAGGTGTACCAATGGATCAAAGAGGACAAGTACACGCCCACTGTCCTGATCCAGAAAGAGGACGGCACCTTGACCGGCAATGTGCCCGAAATGGACCTCGTGATACAACAGAAATGGGACCCGATAATGAGGCAGCATGCGGATCCGACGCTGCCGGAGCCGGAAACTGAACCCTTCTGGCGCAGGTTCGGCAAATATGTGGAGCATCACCAGATGGAATGTCAGCCCATCACCGCGGAGCGCCTCTGCCGTCAGTTCAAGGTCATGAAACGCAGCCGGGCCACAGGTTTAGACGGCTGGACTGTTGTAGACATGCGGAACATGCCATGGCCGCTACTGCACATGCTGGCTCAGCTGTTAAACTGGGTTGAATCCCATGGCGTATGGCCTGAGCAACTTGCCACAGGGTACATTCCGCTGATCCCCGAAGGCGAGGGCAGTGAGCCGCTACAGCTCAGGCCGCTGTCGGTGCTGTCTGCGATTTATGGCGCCTGGTCCGGTATCCGCCTCCGTGACTGCCTCATCTGGCAAGAGAAGTGGGTGCACCGAAATGCATTTGCCTTCAGGCCGCAGAAGAGCGCCCTGGACGCAGCAACTCTACTGGCCGCCCTCATTGAGCGGGCACACCTACTGAAGCAGGCATTATCTGGCGCTGGCACTGACTATGTGAAGTGTTTTGATTTGATACCACAACAAATCTCTTTCCGGATGGCACGAGAGTTCAGCCTGGACCCCAAACCGCAGGCGGCATTGGAGGCCATGTATCAACAATTACACAGGGCTTTCAAAATAAACGGGGCGCTAGGCTCCTTCTTTCACGCCACGAACGGGGTAGTGCAAGGGTGCGCCATGAGCGTACTCATGATCAACATGCTCACCACAGTCTGGATGCGCGCCGTGAACGAGCTAGAAGGAGCTATCTCGGTGACGGTACACAGCCTGCCGCCCATACCGCCCAAGCTGGAAGAGCCCAAGGAGCTGAGATACAGACGTAAATCCTCCCAGTCCACCGCAGTGTCCCGCTTTCGGCCACCACCGGCCCCGAGCAGGTGCGTCATGAAGACCTTCGGCTCGGGGATTGACCAGTTTGAATATTGGGAACACTCCAACCCATGCACATGTGGCCATGGACCTCCACCTCCACCTCAGCAATCGCAGCTGCCACGCCCCTCCTCCGCACCTGAGCCCGCACGCCATGGGCTGGTGGAAGAGGAAATGGCAGCATCGGAGGAGTCCCCACCCCCCAGCCCAGCGAAGCTCAGGGGCGCTCAACCCCAGCCACAAGAGGCGGGCACGATCCAGATCGGGTCCATGGGCTATGCAGATGACACGTATCCGCTGCGATCTGAGGGCCAATACATGGCGCCGGTGATGCAGCTCACTGATGAGTGGCTGGCTCTCACCTTGCAAAAAGTGAACCCCAAGAAGTCACTGTCCATACAAGTACGACAATCCAAGGAAATTGCTTGCAAATACACGGTACTCCAAGGGATCTCACCCCCCTCCAAGCTGAATTTCGCTCGCTGGGGGTGGGTATTCGTACCAGCCTGACCAGGGGGACTGGCCTGCTCCTGAAAAAGAGGACATCCAAGGGGGTACACCTGCTGTCCAGAGTGAGGGGTGCGCAAGGGGGCTTCAGCCGGCGAACGCACATCATTGCCACTCTGGTACAAGCCGCAGCCCTATGGGGTACCCCGGGGGCGGAGGTATCCCGGAGGGATCTACGGAGTCTGGAGACGGCAGTGCTCCACAGTTTGTGGGGCACCTCGAGGCCAAGTAGGGCGAAGGAGATCATCTTCGTGCTGCTAGTACAGGGACACCGAGTGTCTCCTCACATGAAAATCACGTATGACAGGATATGTTGGCTCCTCGCGGTGGCGCGCACGCCAGGCACCCTTCAGGTTGTGGTGCAGTCGTGCATTGAAGCTCGGCAAGCGCAGGTACGACCCACTACATCAGGATCGGTTCAACGAGCCCTCCTGGAGCTGGAGAGCCTTGGCTGGAGGCAGGCGGATCATTGGTGGGTCTGGAATGTGCCCGGGGTGCCCGAAGAAATAGACATGACGCTCATAAACGAGGACAAATTCAAGCATATCCTGCGGGACTCCATCAGGCGGCGGGCCCTGCTCTCGCTGGAAGATCGTCGACCGCGACAATTTCAAGGCATCTTAGGGGCCCTCGACAGGGAGGCATGTCAAGTCCTTCTATCAGAGGGCACATAATTTGATAAGGCGCTGCTGCGGGGCTGGCTCACAGGGGCGTTATGGACGGCTGCCAGGGCGCATGCGAGGGGCCTCAGGGCGACACCGCTATGCCCATACTGCTCGCGGCAACAAGAAGAAGACGACGAACACATCTTGTGGGCCTGCCCAGCCTGGGGCATACATCGATCCGGTGCCTGGCGCTCGCTTATGAGAACGGCGAGGGCACTGGGGCTATCGGACCAGATCAGTATTTGGCCCACGTGCTTACGGATCTGTGGCTTGATGCCGGAACACCTGTCGCACGGCATCCCCAAAGGTCAGGTGCACGACTTCATGTACGGTTTTCATAGTATGGTGTTACAAATTCTGCGGGCGCGGGCACACCGGGAAGATGTGCAGCTCTTTGACCAGCCTAAGACGAAACAAGGCAGAGGGTACCCATTCTGGCAGTTCATCGGGCCGCTACCGCGGCCGGAGCACAAGGAGAAGCTGCGGATTCGCCAACCCACAGCTCAAGAGTGGCGGTGGGACTCCGACTTTCGTGACGATCTGCTACGATGGGTCAACGAGCTGGTCTGGATACCAGGGAAAGGGCAAGCCTCCTTCATGGAGCTAGCGATGGACTTTGAGTGCTTCGCGGCGCGCACCTTGCCGGCCTCACCCCAGGCTGTGTATCGGGCGACTGCCCTCCCGCTACCAGAAAGGGCAAGGGTTCTAAAGCTTGCCCTAGCGACCTTGCAAAAGCTGAGCGTGGCTGGGGCCGTGCTACCAGGTGGTGTGCTTACCAAATGCTCCTCCCTGGTCCCACTGGGGGCCCCCACAGTAGTGGGTGTGTCTGCGAGACCATACTTCACACGGCGCCCGGACATGCTGAAACTCCTACAAAACCTGCAAGAGTACTGTGAGCTGCGCTAGACGGCTGTGCTACAGGCACCGCCCCCCTCACCGGACACGAGACGGAGAAATGCCCAGCGGGCCAAGGAACGGCGGGAAGCAACGGAGTCCAGCCCCAGCATCAGGGAGCGCACACCAAGCTCAAGTACACATCGTCGCTGCTGCCTGCTATGCACACCCCCAGGCATCTCACCGGCAGAGGAGGAGGTAAGAAGAGCGCCACTTTGTTTGCGGCTGACTACTTTCCGGCACACCGCAACCCTGGAGCCCTCCCCACGCGGCCCTACCGGTTGCTCCGACCTGCCAAGCAGGCGGCCCCGCCTCCACTTGATGTAGCTGCACCTCTAGGATGGGCTCCGCCGTCGCCGTCGTCACCCCCGGTGCAGATGGAATACACCTCGGAGAAAGGGCCCTCTACCCCGGAGGTCTTCTCCTTGTCGTCCTCGTGGGATCTGAGCCCATCAACACCGGGGGACGCTACCGACGAGCGAAAGCGGGGCCCAGATGCGGCCCCGCGCGGTCCTCACCGCCACACGCAGTGCCCCGCACACGCGCTCCCAGGGCCCGATCCGTTCACAGGTCAGGGAACCCGGCGCTGAGGAAGTCACGGCGTAGGGCACCACCTGCGCGGGTGCCCCGAGGGGTCAAAAGGCGACAGTCGGTCACAGAACGGCCGGGGAGCCCACGACGCAAGCGACCCCAGCTACAGCAAGGGGATGCGCGGTCACATACGGCCCTGGAGGCCCCAGCCCGTCACGGGAGCCCAGCCGGAGCTCCCCTCCCCATGTCCAGGCATGCGCTCTCATACCTACAGCTCACAGGAGCTATCACTCCTGAGCGTGCGTCACGCATAGTGGTGGTAAGCGGCAGCGCACCCCAGAGGGGCAGCGCACCCCACTACCGATACGAAGCCCGGAGCAGCCTCCACACGAAAAGGGGCGCGACATCCCCCCGGGGATAGCAAGGATGTTGCAGCAGATCCGAATGCCTCAAGCAAGGCCACAACCGCTACAGCCCCGAAGGGAACCACGGCCCAACGCGCGGACTTCACGCACCGCCGTCCTGCCCACCGGCCCTCCGATGGGGTTCAACGTAACTAGCACCTTGTCTCCGCGGGTGCCGAGTAGGCCAGGGCAATTCTCGCCATCTCCGGCATGGTCGCCGGCGGTGACTTCCAGTTGGCACTCAGTGTGGCACGTGTCCCCAGAGCATTGGTCGCCCGCATGCACACCAGGGGGGGGGTCTGACCGACAGCAGGATTCACCTCACCTGCCCCCCGTCCTGCTGGCGCCCCTATTTGAGAGCGCCATGTCTACCCCGCGAAGGGACAGCACTCAGAGTGCGTCTGATGAGGACGTGCAACAATATGCCGTCCGGTGTTCTACCCCCCCCGATCTGCCCCCCACCCTGCTGGCGCCACTTTTTGAGAGCGTGATGTGTGCCTCGCGAGCGGGCAGCACTCATCGTGAGTGCGATGAGGACATGGGTCAGTATGAAGTCCAGTACTCTACCCCACCCTCCGTGGGGGAGTGGCCCCCTAACCCCTTTACCTTTCCCTCTCTTCGCAGAGCACAACGTCTCTGCACGGAATTGCCTGGCATGGCCCGACAGGGCCAGGGATGGGTTCGTGACCCCCATGCACGACACTCCACCATGCTGTACAGCATGCAGGAGGGTGCTCTGTCTCCCAACAGCGCGGAGGGGCTCATGAAGCATGGACGGGCCTCACGTGAGGCAACATAAAGGACGGAGGGGGGAGCCTCTTGTCATACAGGGCGGCAGCTCTCCAGAAACCCGCGCGACTTGCCCCTTGGGTGAGTTTGGGGCTGGAATGGGTAGAAGCCCCATGGACTATTGCTCCTTAATATGATTTCCTTCTTTATGTGTGTCATGCGCATGCACGGCCTTGTGTAAGCATGGGGTGGGCGTTGAACCGTTGTTTTACCTAGACTTTTGGGACTGCGGCCGTGCTTGCGGAAGGGGGGGGGTGTACCCTATACAGGGTGGGCGAGAAGGGTGAGGTACAGGGGTCTTTGGTGGAGCGGACCCCCACCCCACACACAGTCTAAACAGCATGTTAGCTGTTTAGACTGTTTCACCGGAAAACAACCCTAGCTCCCTCGTGCATGGAAAGAGCCGAATCAGGGAGAGAAATGACATCGCTTGCACTTTAAATTCTGCACAAGTGGTGGGGAGAGATGTACCAACAAGCCATTTGTGCCTTCCTCCGCGCCGAGTGGCACACCTCTCATTGTCGCATCCAGCTAGCTAGTCATGAGTTCCTGCGTGAGCATTAGCCAGTAGCACAATGCCTCATGGAGGCCGCACATCAAGCATTTCTCCACATGTCCAAAAGGGGGAAATGACCCCGCAGCCCGTCACCCAAGAGGATACAACGTTGTATGGCTATGCCGGAATGTAGTGCTACATCCAGTTGATAAGACACAACCCCACCCGGCGATGTCTAGATGTCCCCCATGATGCAGTGCAGCTCACTAGCAGCCCGTGACAGCACTATGGTGCTCATCATGGCCGCCATAGCCCGCAAGACGGTGGTTGTGCCACCAAAGAGTGTGTACCCTCCCCCCCCCATGTCCAGTCCCCCCCCTTGTCCATCCCCCGGGGGTGGGGGGGAACCGTCACTTCAAGCACCCAAAAAAAAATCGCGCATTGTGGTTGATATGTGCTGTGCGTTGCCCCACTGCCATTGTTGCCCATCCACTGTACAGTTTTGGAGGTAAGTTGTATTTCACAAGGGACATTCCAGAGGAAAAGTGGATTCCCAAAGACCTTCTAGCCCCAGTTTCTGCGAAGCCTCCGGCCAAAAGGGCCAAGCCGGCACCTAAGGGTGCTGCTCAGCCCATCCCTGTACACGGTGGTGAACATGTTCAAGAATTCAAGGTGAAGTGGACCAGGAGCAAGAAGTTTCACACTGAGCCTATGAGGGACTAAATCACAGCACACTGACAGCCAAATGTGTTGAAGTGTTGTCGTTTTTTGTGGAATTCAGTGCTCGTGTATGTTGACAGTGCCGTTCCCCCCCCCTTGGGGGGAACCGTCACTTGGCAACCGTTCCCCCGGGGGTGGGGGGGGACCGTCGCGCGCCGGGGGGGTACTGGACAAAGGAGGGGGGGGTACTAGCGTGCATATCTCTCTTCACCGTGCACCCCATACATACTAGAATGTGTGTTGTTTGAACTAGATCATGCATGAGCCCTCCCGCCCCTGACGCACAACACATTTGTATGTAGGACAATAGCGATTGTAGGCACACGTTACATGTAGGACCTTGACTCTGACGGCTAGTGGGGGAACGTTAGCGCGCCGGGCGCGCGCCGGGCATCTTTTTTGACCCGTGCCCTACCGGTGGACTGTTGCCGTTGATATGTTGGGCAACATTATATGGATTTGCCCCTTGGCCCCCGGGACATTAGCAGATTTGGGATGGGTATGGACCTTCTCGTACCCGAGTTGATTTCTTTGATTTCGAAGTTGGGGGCCATGATGGTGCTTATAAGGGCCAGATTCACGTCATTGTGCCATTAATTGGAAGAAAGAATGGCACTTTGACAGCCCGCCAACAATGTTACAATGAGGTGCACGGGTGGTATAGGGCACGCATTGAGCAGCTGTTTGCTCGGTTGTGGCACGCGAGATGAGGCAGAGGATGAGGCATAAGTGTGTGTGTTGTGTTGCCATAACGCTCCACCGTTGTGGTTTGGGATGAGTGTAAGGAGCACTATTATACTGAATGTATTGACACCCACACTTGTGGGACCAATGTTATGATGCAGCTCTACTGTTCGCGATACCCCAATAACGCCTATCGCTTCTACCGGAGATCGATGCGGTTGTGCTATCCTAACCCCCCATTCTCCCAACTTGATAAGGTGTTGACCAAGACCGCCCTTAAAGGAGCGAGAGTGGTACTGTGTACCCCAGTTTGCAACTTTCTTGAGCTGGGGCAGTTTGGGTCACCTAATTCTAAGGGCGTTTCCAAGGGGTGTGCTTGGGGGCTCTTCGGGGGGAACATAG
Source organism: Eutreptiella sp. 'Long Island Sound 2002' (assembly GCA_964036045.1). Classification (NCBI taxonomy): domain Eukaryota; phylum Euglenozoa; class Euglenophyceae; order Eutreptiales; family Eutreptiaceae; genus Eutreptiella; species Eutreptiella sp. 'Long Island Sound 2002'. The sequence goes on along the minus strand of OZ038388.1, from coordinate 69,359,643 downwards.
TCTAAAAGTGTAGCGCCGGGCAAACATTCCCTTAGTGTAACAACCCAGGTTTTTCAAACTAGTATTGTGGTGACGATAGCAAGGATACGGACTTGTTTCAAGTAGACAACGGACTCCAATGATAGTACCCCCCCCCCTTGTATAAGCTACGCCCTTGTCCCAGCTACAGTAGGCGTAGGGACCGTAATAATTGTGTATGTAATTTTAATTGCGTACGAAATGTAGTGCGGCCACATGAGACATGGGTTTGCCGTCACATTTGCCAATTACATGGAGCCATGGGCACATGCAACATGCCACATGCAAGGCAATTTGATTTCCAAGAATTTGAAGTTGCCCGAGCCCAAACCAGCCCCGAAGCCTCAGCCAAAGGCGTCTTCAAGTGGTGAGCATGTGCAATTGTTCCGCATGGTGTATGATCGCAAGAAGGGTTTCCAAGCCGAACATTTGTAGGCTTCGCATTCTTCATTGCTTGTGCCAACATGGGTGTGAACCTGAAATTTTCATGTTCCCAAGGCTTCCTTGCGTTTGCATACACTTGGAAATGTGGGCAGAGGTCAAGGTGCACTCATACCATGCGCGCGCGCACGTGTGTGTCGGTAATTGTATGTTTTGCGCGCAAGCTACGCCCTTGTCCAAGCTACAGTGGGCGAACTGTGGACGAATGGACGAACTGTGGCGGCGCCCCCGGCGCCATATTTGTGGATGAACTGTGGCGGCGGCGTCGCCGCCGTGCCTGAGACGATTGACTGAATGAGAGGGCATAGATTTGTCGGTGGGGACCTATCGCTAAACTTTCCACCGTTCATGGCCAAGCTACAGTGGGCGTAGGGAGCGTAACAATTCCGTACATTGGCGTAGCTTATACAAGGGGGGGGGGGTAGTGTTGATCCGGGTTCTTCAACGAGGATCGTGGTAGCTGCGGCTACATAGATGTGACATTTGACACCCAAGTCTTGCCCCGTGTGTCCCCAAGAAGGACAGTGGAGGAATCCAAGGGGGACGGCTTGTTTGAATCTAGACACCCCTTGCCTCTGCCTTCGGAACTCCAAAACTTCTCATGCCCACGTTTTTTGCAATTTGAGATTTTGGGGGAAATTGCTAGTGGTGCAGGCGCCGAAGAATTCTTTTGGGCCTTTGGGGGCGCACTCAACGCATTGCGCGCGCAGTGCAACTATTTGGGCGTCTGGCCGTACTAGAGACCCATACTTTAACATACTAGGGGCATCATTGTTGCCCCTAGCCTAGGTTTTGATGCTTCTTGCACATTGGGGATATGGCTTTTTTTTGGATTTTCACCCACTTTCACCCATTTCCACCCCCTTTTCACACCTTTTTTTCTTCACTTTTTGCTCATCTTCACCATGGACTCCCACACTTTGGTTGGTGCCCTTGAGTTGAGGTGATGGACTCCCATGCTTTGGCGTGGCCCCTCAAGTTGACGCGACGGACTCCCTGGTCTTTGCGTGACCACAGTTGAATGCCCTATGCGGGGCCGCATCCTTGCTAATGAGGATGCGTGGGTGTACCACAAGTGGGAAAGCGGTTGGCGTGGATTCCCTCGTGCAAGCCACTTAGCCCTCCGGTCCAGTTGAGGATGAGGCGGACCCATACGAGGCTACGGCACTAGTTGGTAGGGTGAGTGAGCTTTTAATTGAACAAAATAGAGGATATGTGTGTGGCTTTTTGCACTTTGCTTGATGTCTTATATAAAGGGAAGGTAGCTAGCATTTGGCGGCAGCTACACTAGTTTGGGTGACCTAAATTTAGGGGCGTTTGGAAGGGGTGTGCCTGGGCGTTCTTCAGGGGGAACCTAGTGCAAAAGTAGCGTAGTGCAAGGGCAACCCCTTTAGGAGGGGGCCAAGCCCCCCACCCCCGTGTTTATCCTCAAAATGCTCAGATTTCTGTGGAGAATTCAAAAATGGGTGCAAAAAGTAAACAAAATCTGACCCATGACCCCACCTCCGACTTGGATCTTTGCTGCTGCGAAGTGGTTCGGCGCTAATGTTGTGGTAGACCATATGCGGGAAGCCCATCCCGTGGGGGCTTGGCGCTTCTGACTTCTACAGAGGAACGGACCGCTATCCTTGCATTGTTCTCGTGCGGTCCTAAGCTGGTGTGCATGGACGGCCGGGGGGGGGTTTAACACATGCTTTGTGACAGCCCTTCTTCTTGCACACCATGCAACTCCCTCGCTTCAGCGACTTATGAAGGTCCAATGTTGCCATGGTGTGTCGCAAGGCTGTACAAACGGAGCAGAACAAGGACCAAACACATGGAACCCCTTTCAAAGGGAGCAAAACATGGACCAAACACAGAGTACCGCTTTCAACTAAACATACAAAAAAAGAATCGGCGCTGTTGGCGCCATGACCCTTACACCACCATCTCTCAAAACCGGGGGGGGGGGGGGGGGGCTAGGGTCGCATACAATGAACGGGCCCAGCCACCCCCCCCCCCCCCCACGTGGCATTAGCAGCAGTAGCAACGGCACCACTCGCAGTTGCACCAGCACTGGCGACAACTACAACAATAGTGGCAACACGATCATAGGTGCGCACGGTGTACATGTCATCGGCGTTTGAGCAGCGGGCCATTGTGTCACGATGGGTGACACCATTTGGATGCAACCAAATGATGGCATTTGTAACATTGATTTCGGGGGGGGGGGGGGGGCTGACTCGAAGTGTTCACGAGTACTCAAGATACTTCTTGGAAATTGGGTGACTCAAGTATATGACACACGGGATCCCTGGTAGACAGGGAGGGCACAGGGCACAGACCCATAGGTCATATACAAGGAAAGAAGAGGTGCTCTCTAGTGCGGCAAGCAACCGCCACGCCATAATGGCAAAACCTATCCGGAGGTACGAAGGTAATCGGATATGGGTACCATTAGTGTTGACTGGCACTCTCCCAGAGCAAATGAATGGCCATGGCATCACTTTGGTGCCGCTTGGCGCAATCATGTGTGGAAAAGAGTGTCGTAGATAATTGAAACATGAGCAGGCGGAAGCAAAAGAACGGTGGAAGAACAAGTCAGGACATGTGTTAGTTGACACCAAAAGGGTGGTGGTGGGGGCGTTTTGAGGAGAGGGAAGTACTTAAACGAGGCGAACAAGAAACATGAGCAAGCGGATTGTACCGAGAGACATGCCGAAAGACAAAGTCGCACGCCTATAGTTGGAGGTTCAGCGGTGACCCTTCGCACACAGTGCTAGGTTGGACCCTCCCATATAGATGCATGCCTCCAAACTGTTGGAGGTTGGACGGTGACCAGCCGCTTGTAGGGCTAGATCAGAGCATGCCATGTAAACATATGCCTCCAAACAGTCGGGGCTTAGGGGGCGCCTTAAGCGCAGTGCATGTGCAGTGCGCACGCAGTGCAACTTTTTGGGCGTCTGGCTGTAGTAGAAACCCATACTTTGTGTTACTTTTGGCATCATTGTTGTTTGGTAGTAGGTTTTGATGCATTGGGGATCTGCCATTCTTGGATGTTCACCCTATTTCACCCACTTCTACTTTTTTGCACACATTTTTTGCCCAGTTCTCCACATCTACTCTTTTTCTCGGTTGATTGATATGGTGATACACTTTGAGGGTGCCTGCTACAGGACATCATACTTCCTTCCTCATTTCTCAGGCCCATTTTCTCCATGGATCTCAGTATTGGGGATAGGGTGTTCCACACCCGCTCCAATGGCCTGCGACCTCCTGCCACAGTGGTTGGGACGGCTAAAGACGGACTCCTCCACTTGGAATACTACCAAGATGGGTTGAGAGTGGTGAATCGGCAATGCAAGATGGAGTCCATCTCCTTTGCCATCCCAAGTTTAGACTTGCCACCTGATTGCCCTCCATCTCCGCTGCCCAACACACAATCAAGTTCCCCCCCAAAGGCCCCTGGTCCTTCACCATGCCACAAGAACCGGGAAGGTCCCCCTCGACTGTCTGGCTCACATGCTGGACAGTTGTTTTCCTCGGGGTTCCTTTGGGACATGCCACCTTATGTTGTGTATAGGGTCTTTTACCTTCATGAGTTTGTTTTAATTTCAGACAAGCGTGACTCAGGGGGGGAAGGCGGCAAGAAGCGGGAAAGAAAGGCCGTGGCGGATGATCCAAGCAAGAGGATCAGGCTCAAGAGGGAGCCCAAGGAGGAGCCGAAGGGGGCCAAGGACCCCGAGGTCAAGGTCGAGGACAAAGAGATGGCCTCCTCATCGGCCCTATCCGCCCATGCCCCTGCCCCTGCACCGGCCCCTGCTCCAACCCCCCCCAGATCCACCTGCGCCGCCCGCCCCCATCCGAGCCTTCCCTGTGGACGTCTTCGCCCATGACATCTACGACGTTCGGGCGAGGCGTGAGGAGGGCAACATGTCGGTGGTGGACCTTGGTGATCGCCCGCAAGGTGTCATCAGCCTCCACCTGGGTGTCAGTCGAGCCCTTTGGAGGGACATCCCAGCCCCTCAGCGGCAGGCGGTCGTAAGGGCCGCTTCCCGTGCAGCCTTGGCCGCCCTCCTACAGCAGTGGGCGCAATATCCCAGGGCCCCTTCACCCCCTCCGCCCCCTCCGCCTGTGTTGTAGCGGGCCCCCGCAGTGTACCTAGCCCCAGGGAGTTCTTGATGCTGACGGTGTCATCAAGGCCTTTGTGCCCAGGCGGAGGCAGACCGCCTGTACCAAGGACCCGCCAGTAAGGGGGTTGTGTTGCCCGTTTATTTGGTGGCCCCAGGCTCAGTCTTGTCAGGCCGGGGGGTTGATTTTTTGCAGCTCTGCGGGGGGGTGGGCATTAGTGACAGGGCGCACCCTACAACACCTCAAAGAATCACAACGGTGGGCATTCCGCCGGCTGTCAGGTTGCGCCTAGTGCTAATGCCTATCTCCCTGAGTTGCTTGTCAGCGAATTTCTACGGGCTGTGCCCCCCCCCGCTTTTTTGTTTTGCTGTCGGTTTTTGGGCTGACGGCGGTTTTTCTGCCTCAACGGCCAGGCCCCAGGTTGTTTGGCTTGTGCAGCTCAAACGCCGCCCTTGGTGTGCGGTCTTGGCGTGGTTTACCGCAAGCGTTTGGCCTAGTATGCAGCAAGTCTGCAGAAAATGCCCCTTGCGAGCGTCCGCTTTTGCTATAGCTGGGGTAGCGGTTAGTATTGCACTGCAGGTGTGCAGCTGAGGGGTGGGCTGTATGAAGCGGAGGGATAGTGTTTGTATGTGTGAGGGCGGGGAACCAGGGGGGAGGGATCACACACGTGAGGGTAAGCCCTAGGCCCTAAGGTATGGCTACCCTATGCCCGCCAAGACGGTTGCAGGTTGTGGGAATATATACCGTTGGCTGTTCCCGCAATACTCTTGGTGCCCGTTCTGCCGGCATGGGAAACGACTGTCTGGCTCACATGCTGGATAGTTGTTTTCCTCTGGGTTCCTTTGGGACATGCCACCTTATGTTGTGTATAGGGTCTTTTACCTTTATGAGTGCCCACCCATACCTAACCCGCCCAGTTCCTATTGTTCAGACCCTTTGGGTTTGAGAGCTTAAGTGGATGGACTTGCTGCCCCTTGGGGCCGTGACACAACTGTCCCGCTGGCTGTTCCCGCAATACTCTTGGTGCTTGTGCTGCCGGCATGGGAAACAAGGTCCACTCCAGTCCAGTTTGGGTCGCCTCATTCTAAGGGTGTTTCCAAGGGGTGTGCCTAGGGGCTCTTCGGGGGGAACATACTCTAAAAGTAGCGTGCAGTGCGTGCGCAGTGCAAGGATTCCCCCTTAGATGGTGACCCTTCGCTTGCAAGACTATGTTGGAGTGTGTGTTACATGGCTATATCACGCATGTTATCTTGGAGTTTCCATAGTGGGGAGAAGCCAATATGGCTACTTAACCTCTATTCTGAGCATTTGTTAGTGTAGGAAAAAATGCATCGGTGCCTACGGCGCCCGTACTTTCCCCTAAAATCTCAAATGGCTGAAAGGTGGATACGAGAACTTTTGGGGGGTTTGGAGGGGGGTGCCTAGATTGGAACATGCCAGTCCTGTTGTCTCCATGGTAGATGCAACCGCCCGCCCTCCGGTGAATTTGGGCCCATGAATATACCATTGAGTGGTTGTGAGTTTTCCAGTGTAATGTTTGAGATTCAGTTTCGCTTTTGCACCTTTGGTGCCGTGCATGCTTTTGCACTCCAAAGGGGATTGTCCACGGGGGCAGTGGGGTAGTCTGTATCATGTGGAAGATACACACTGATATATTTACCAATGGATTTGAGATTTTCCCTCTGAGTGCTTTTCTTTTCTTTCTTTTTTTTCGGCAAGCATAGTCCGGCAGCTACAAAGGTAAGTCCACTGGTTGCTATGTTACATTGTGGGTGCTCCGCCTGGTTCATATAGCATTTTTAAAACAGGCCTACCCCTCACAAAGAGAGGGGACACTGTTTTCTCTTGACAACGCCACAGAGCATGCCGCTTGGCAGCGGCCGAGCCTTCATAACGAAGACAAAGCCAGGTGAGTGAACTCGATACACAATAGTAGGCACGTGATGACTTTGCATGCAATCGCTGCATCAACGCGCTTCACTCATGGACGACCGTTCCTTAGATCATACCCTTGATGCGGTACCCTCATACCATGGCATACAAACACGATTTTCTCTCTATTTGCTTTTGGCAGTTTTTTGGGGTGTTGTTTGCAGCTCTATGAGGAATTCAGGGAGATAGTTTGTAAAACACTCCTTATAGACCAATAAATCACCATTACGGCCTATGGCTTTGCCATGACTCTGCTCCCCCTCTTTTAGGGGGATGAACTTGTGGACTAGTAGGTGTCAAAAAGGGTTCAACATGAGACCACCCCTTGCGGTGCAATGCTAGAATGGTGCTGTTTGCCTGCCGACAGCAATGATTGGAGAAAGCAAAGACTAGCACTCAAGGTTATGCCGGGCTTTGCCACAACAAACTTGCACTACACCCAATAGGACTAGGAGAGGGGTCTGAGAGGGCGTCAGGGGGGTTGCTAGGTACCTTAACATCCGTACCTCAGCATGGTCCCCATGATGTGCAAGTCATTTTGAACATACACAAGGGGGGTTAAAGATTTTTGGTAAGAAATATCTTTCCACTCCTCACCTCAGGGCGTGTGCACATGACATTTCATTGGTACATGGGTACACAACTTTAATGTTGACCCCTTGTGCGCATGTGTGACACTCAACTTCTCATACCCAAGATAATGGCGAAGGGATAGCGCGTATAGAACATTCCGTTCGCCAAGGGTGGTGGAAGTCAGCCACCACAAAGTTTCACGGGCATTGAAGGCCCCTTCACAAACCAAATGGGCACCAAAAACTCCTCATGGTCGTCCATGGGGATGGGAAGATCATCCAATAGTTCAATGTGGCCCTGGAGCAGCGCTAGGTGTGGGGCGTTGGAATCATCAAATGCAAAGTCTCGTGGAACAGGCCACACGCCCATTGGAGTGTATTGCGTGCTGTGCGCGTACTTGCACAAAGTCTGTACAGAACCATACACATGGGCACACCAACAACATTCTTTTGTCCTAAAATGCCAAAGTGCCACGACTAGATGAGAAAGGTGGTGAAGGACGCCGCGAGGTTGATGAGGACGGCAACGGAGAGGATCCACAACCTTGGGCCCATCAATATAGCCCCTTGAAGGCCCAAGTGATGACCGTAAGCAAGGCTGATGATCACGCTCGAGGTCACAACCCCGTTGGTGAAAAAGAACCTCGAGCAAAGGCTTGTAGAAACCTTTGGTGCCATCAGTGGCAGGGCTCAAAAGTACCCAGTTTGGGTAAGTTTAGCGGAACACTATCCGGGAAATGGGCTAAGGTAGGAAAAATGGGGAAAAATGGGGGTAAACGAGGGAAATTCAGATTTCTTGGTGGAAAAATGGGAAATTTATGGGCTGAAAAGGCCAAAAATCAAGGTTTAGGTTGGCAACAAGGCTGTGGGGGGGGCGCATTGGTGAAAGCTCCCGAGGAAAAATGGGGAAAAATGGGGGAAAATGGGGAAAAATGGGGGGAAATGGGGGAAAATGGGGGAAAATGGGGAGGAAATGGGGAGGAAATGGGAGGACAAGTGGGGGAGTTTTAGATTGCTTAATCGCAAAGCTGTGTGGAGGGCATGGCTTTCCCCTTTTTGCCCCTGCACATCACAGTTTTGATTTTTTTGCATGATATGGACCACCTTCGTGAATGGAACAACGTGAAGTACGTTCCGATGAAGGTGCTCCGTGACCCCAATAGGAAGTGGCTGTCCGCCGGATGGCTTTCCAAGCAGGTGAAGAAACTGGACCTGCAGCAGTTCAAGCCCTCACAGATTGGGCTGACCACCGGTTCGGGTGAAGGAGGTCGCACGGGAGAATATTTGAAGCTTGAGGACGCTCTACTTTGCCTTCCCCACGAGAAGCTGGCCGACTTCCGGAAAACCTTTTAACTGGACGAGCCACAACAGGTTGTTGCATATTCACTGCCGTATGCCTGTTCATTTGTTTGTGTCCTCCTTTGTTTGTATGTGTTTCCTTGCCCGTTTGCAGGTCGCACCACCGGAAGTAGCCACACAATCAACAGATGACAGTGATGCTCAACAACAGCCAGAAGCAGAAGTGTCGACTGAAAATTCCACTGAAATTCAGGTTGCCTTCCACTGTTGCACACATTCTGCTCTTGTCTGCACTCTCCCGGGCGCCTGATCATTTGTGTCTGTGTGTAATGTGCCCCATTGTTGTGTTTTTTTGAATGTTTGCAGGCCAGGGTATTAGATCCGCGACAAAGACCCGTCCTTGAGTCTGAGGATGGTATGGGTACCAATATTGTTGTGCACAAATGTCTCTTTCGCACAGGTGAGGTCACTGCTGCACTTCAAGTGGAGTGGGATGCTTATTGGAAGTTACTTCCGGTGATTGCGACATAAAGGTTCAGCATTTTGGATTGGTGGGAGGGAGTTTCGCCCACTTTGCCCATGTTGTCAGGCATTGCCCGGCGTGTCTTGGCTGTTCCAGCCACATCGTGTGATGTGGAGCGGTGCTTCTCCGCTCTTAAGTGGGTCCGCGATGAGAGGCAGCAAGATATGAAAGAGGACACGCATCGTGCCGCTGTGTTCCTCCATTTCAATGGTATTGTGAATTAGACTGTCACTGGCAATGGGACTAAGAAAATGGATTGCCTATGCTTTGTTGTTGATGTTTGGAACGCCGGCGACAATGAGTCCCTGGTAGGGGATGATACCCCCACCGATGGTTGAGTGGAGTAATAGGCACCCCGGGTCCCTACCCACGCTATGCCCGGACGCCGGGGACCGGTTGCACCACCCAAGTTTCCTTATTTTTCCCCATTTCCCCCCATTTTCCCCCATTTCCCCCCCATTTTCCCCCATTTTCCCCCATTTTCCCCCATTTTTCCTTGCCATGGGTACATTGTGGGTACGTTTGTGGGTACATTACCCGCCACCGGAGCCGGGTACTTCTGAGCCTTGCACAGAATAGAAGGGATCAGGAAGCCAGGAAGGGCTGACTACTACTGCCCATATGCCTCTCTGTTGATGCAACGTGTGTTTGCACAGACAGCCTAACTTCAATAAAAATAGACACTCAGAAATTGTGTGTACAATTACCAAAACAAAATCAGGTCTGAAGATGTCGAGCAACTGCTTTTGATCCCCACTCAGAATACGTGACATTTTATTCTGGAAAAAAAGCGAATGGACGATCTGATCTATCTATCTGTCAGTGTTCCATACCTGCATGTATTTGTATTTCGCAGAACCGCAAGCAAGGGGGTGTACCACCTCTTGTGAAGCAGGGTGAGTGCAAGTGAGCAAACGGTTCAATGGAAACGCTGTCAGTTCGGAAGCGGTTCAATCTGGGAAATTTTAGGATACGGGAAACACGGTCAGTTTGAAAATCATTCAATCTGGCACGTTGCACTTTTGTACTTGTTCATTAAGAAACAGCTGCACCTCCTGCTTCTCGTACGGTCTCTTGTCTGCAGAAAGCGGTAGTGCACCTGATACTTGACATTAGAAGTGTGAGTGTGAGTGTAAGTGTATAGTCCGCCCAAGCGCCCAAAAGTCCGCCCAACCTACAAACCTACCAACCTAAACGGCGTCCTTGTTGGACAAGGATTGGGTGCAAACGGCGTCATTTCAAGCAGCAGATAAAGACAAGACTAGCAAAGACAGGAAAGCGACAGGCACTGATGAATTCCTCGGTTGCCTCGATCGACTTCCTGATGTAAAGCTCGTCATTCTCGACGTATGAGTCGATGTTGGCCTCAAACGTATTATCGCTATTGAAGTATAGACCTCTGTAGTTGGGATTCATCTGCAGGTAGGACAGATATTTATCCCTGATGAACCCCTTTCCCGAACCCGCTGGGCAATAGGTCAGTATGAAGTGTGGCACTGGGTGGGTTCAGGCAGATCGTTTGCATTCAGGACCCCTCGCATCCTTGCACCTTTCATTGTGGCCAAACGTTGGCCGAACAACGACGGTCTGCATGGATCATCATATGGTGCCATAACATTGCAAGAACACATATTTGTTCCACAGCCACCTGTCGCCTGGGGCACAATAACAATAACAATAAGAAAAGGATCAACAAAAAACCATGGAAAAATAAAAAAGAAGGACAAATGATGCACCACCCTAACCCAAGAAGATTGGGATTTGCTTTTGCAGATGACACCGCGTTTCAACCCGTTAGACAACGATTGCACTGCACCTATATACACCACTGGGATTTTTTGGCTTAGAAAATACATGGAGTGTCACTAAGGTTCCAAGTGTGCGGAATATTGCGCACAGTGAGCACCTATATACACCACTGATACCTTTTTGGCTTAGAAAATACATGGAGTGTCACTAAGGTTCCCATTGTGCGCAATATTGCGCACAGTGAGCACCTATATACACCACTGATACCTTTTTGGCTTAGAAAATACATGGAGTGTCACTAAGGTTCCCAGTGTGCGCAATATTGCGCACAGTGAGCACCTATATACACCACTGATACCTTTTTGGCTTAGAAAATACATGGAGTGTCACTAAGGTTCCCAATGTGCGCAATATTGCGCACCTATATACACCACTGATACCTTTTTGGCTTAGAAAATACATGGAGTGTCACTAAGGTTCCCATTGTGCTCAATATTGCGCACCTATATACACCACTGATACCTTTTTGGCTTAGAAAATACATGGAGTGTCACTAAGGTTCCCATTGTGCGCAATATTGCGCCCAGTGAGCACCTATATACACCATTGATACCTTTTTGGCTTAGAAAATACATGGAGTGTCACTAGGGTTCCCGGTGTGCGCAATATTGCGCACAATGAGCACCTATATACACCACTGGGATTTTTTGGCTTAGAAAATACATGGAGTGTCACTAAGGTTCCCAGTGTGCGCAATATTGCGCACCCTGAGCACCTATATACACCACTGATACCTTTTTGGCTTAGAAAATACATGGAGTGTCACTAAGGTTCCCATTGTGCGCAACATTGCGAACAGTGAGCACCTATATACACCACTAGGATTTTTTGGCTTAGAAAATACATGGAGTGTCACTAAGGTTCCCATTGTGCGCAATATTGCGCACCTATATACACCACTGATACCTTTTTTGGCTTAGAAAATACATGGAGTGTCACCAAGGTTCCCACTGTGCGCAATATTGCGCACAGTGAGCACCTATATACACCACTGATACCTTTTTGGCTTAGAAAATACATGGAGTGTCACTAAGGTTCCCAGTGTGCGCCATATTGCGCACAGTGAGCACCTATATACACCACTGATACCTTTTTGGCTTAGAAAATACATGGAGTGTCACTAAGGTTCCCAGTGTGCGCCATATTGCGCACAGTGAGCACCTATATACACCACTGATACCTTTTTGGCTCAGAAAATACATGGAGTGTCACTAAGGTTCCCATTGTGCGCAATATTGCGCACAGAGAGCACCTATATACACCACTTGGATTTTTTGGCTTAGAAAATACATGGAGTGTCACGAACGTTCCCATTGTGCACAATATTGCGCACCTATATACACCACTCATACCTTTTTGGCTTAAAAAATACATGGAGTGTCACTAAGGTTCCCAGTGTGCGCAATATTGCCCACAATGAGCACCTATATACACCGCTTGGATTTTTTGGCTTAGAAAATACATGGAGTGTCACTAAGGTTCCCAGTATGCGCAATATTGCGCACAGTGAGCACCTATATACACCACTGATACCTTTTTGGCTTAAAAACTACATGGAGTGTCACTCAGGTTCCCATTGTGCGCAATATTGCGCACAGTGAGCACCTATATACACCACTGATACCTTTTTGGCTTAAAAAATACATGGAGTGTCACTAAGGTTCCCAGTGTGCGCAATATTGCGCACAGTGAGCACCTATATACACCACTGATACCTTTTTGGCTTAGAAAGTACATGGAGTGTCACTAAGGTTCCCAGTATGCGCAATATTGCGCACAGTGAGCACCTACATACACCACTGATACCTTTTTGGCTTAAAAAATACATGGAGTGTCACTAAGGTTCCCATTGTGCGCAATATTGCGCACAGTGAGCACCTATATACACCACTGATACCTTTTTGGCTTAGAAAATACATGGAGTGTCACTAAGGTTCCCAGTATGCGCAATATTGCGCACACTGAGCACCTATATACACCACTGATACCTTTTTGGCTTAGAAAATACATGGACTGTCACTAAGGTTCCCAGTGTGCGCAATATTGCGCACAGTGAGCACCTATATACACCGCTTGGATTTTTTGGCTTAGAAAATACATGGAGTGTCACTAAGGTTCCCAGTGTGCGCAATATTGCGCATAGTGAGCACCTATATACACCACTGATACCTTTTTGGCTTAGAAAATACATGGAGTGTCACTAAGGTTCCCAATGTGCGCAATATTGCGCACCTATATACACCACTGATACCTTTTTGGCTTAGAAAATACATGGAGTGTCACTAAGGTTCCCATTGTGCTCAATATTGCGCACCTATATACACCACTGATACCTTTTTGGCTTAGAAAATACATGGAGTGTCACTAAGGTTCCCATTGTGCGCAATATTGCGCCCAGTGAGCACCTATATACACCATTGATACCTTTTTGGCTTAGAAAATACATGGAGTGTCACTAGGGTTCCCGGTGTGCGCAATATTGCGCACAATGAGCACCTATATACACCACTGGGATTTTTTGGCTTAGAAAATACATGGAGTGTCACTAAGGTTCCCAGTGTGCGCAATATTGCGCACCCTGAGCACCTATATACACCACTGATACCTTTTTGGCTTAGAAAATACATGGAGTGTCACTAAGGTTCCCATTGTGCGCAACATTGCGAACAGTGAGCACCTATATACACCACTAGGATTTTTTGGCTTAGAAAATACATGGAGTGTCACTAAGGTTCCCATTGTGCGCAATATTGCGCACCTATATACACCACTGATACCTTTTTTGGCTTAGAAAATACATGGAGTGTCACCAAGGTTCCCACTGTGCGCAATATTGCGCACAGTGAGCACCTATATACACCACTGATACCTTTTTGGCTTAGAAAATACATGGAGTGTCACTAAGGTTCCCAGTGTGCGCCATATTGCGCACAGTGAGCACCTATATACACCACTGATACCTTTTTGGCTTAGAAAATACATGGAGTGTCACTAAGGTTCCCAGTGTGCGCAATATTGCGCACAGTGAGCACCTATATACACCACTGATACCTTTTTGGCTCAGAAAATACATGGAGTGTCACTAAGGTTCCCATTGTGCGCAATATTGCGCACAGAGAGCACCTATATACACCACTTGGATTTTTTGGCTTAGAAAATACATGGAGTGTCACGAACGTTCCCATTGTGCACAATATTGCGCACCTATATACACCACTCATACCTTTTTGGCTTAAAAAATACATGGAGTGTCACTAAGGTTCCCAGTGTGCGCAATATTGCCCACAATGAGCACCTATATACACCGCTTGGATTTTTTGGCTTAGAAAATACATGGAGTGTCACTAAGGTTCCCAGTATGCGCAATATTGCGCACAGTGAGCACCTATATACACCACTGATACCTTTTTGGCTTAAAAACTACATGGAGTGTCACTCAGGTTCCCATTGTGCGCAATATTGCGCACAGTGAGCACCTATATACACCACTGATACCTTTTTGGCTTAAAAAATACATGGAGTGTCACTAAGGTTCCCAGTGTGCGCAATATTGCGCACAGTGAGCACCTATATACACCACTGATACCTTTTTGGCTTAGAAAGTACATGGAGTGTCACTAAGGTTCCCAGTATGCGCAATATTGCGCACAGTGAGCACCTACATACACCACTGATACCTTTTTGGCTTAAAAAATACATGGAGTGTCACTAAGGTTCCCATTGTGCGCAATATTGCGCACAGTGAGCACCTATATACACCACTGATACCTTTTTGGCTTAGAAAATACATGGAGTGTCACTAAGGTTCCCAGTATGCGCAATATTGCGCACACTGAGCACCTATATACACCACTGATACCTTTTTGGCTTAGAAAATACATGGACTGTCACTAAGGTTCCCAGTGTGCGCAATATTGCGCACAGTGAGCACCTATATACACCGCTTGGATTTTTTGGCTTAGAAAATACATGGAGTGTCACTAAGGTTCCCAGTATGCGCAATATTGCGCACAGTGAGCACCTATATACACCACTGATACCTTTTTGGCTTAAAAAATACATGGAGTTTCACTAAGGTTCCCAGTATGCGCAATATTGCGCACAGTGAGCACCTATATACACCACTGATACCTTTTTGGCTTAAAAACTACATGGAGTGTCACTCAGGTTCCCATTGTGCGCAATATTGCGCACAGTGAGCACCTATATACACCACTCATACCTTTTTGGCTTAGAAAATACATGGAGTGTCACTAAGGTTCCCATTGTGCGCAATATTGCGCACAGTGAGCACCTATATACACCAGTGATACCTTTTTGGCTTAAAAAATACATGGAGTGTCACTAAGGTTCCCAGTGTGCGCAATATTGCGCACAGTGAGCACCTATATACACCACTGATACCTTTTTGGCTTAGAAAGTACATGGAGCGTCACTAAGGTTCCCAGTATGCGCAATATTGCGCACAGTGAGCACCTATATACACCACTGATACCTTTTTGGCTTAAAAAATACATGGAGTGTCACTAAGGTTCCCATTGTGCGCAATATTGCGCATAGTGAGCACCTATATACACCACTGATACCTTTTTGGCTTAGAAAATACATGGAGTGTCACTAAGGTTCCCAGTGTGCGCAATATTGCGCACCTATATACACCACTGATACCTTTTTGGCTTAGAAAATACATGGACTGTCACTAAGGTTCCCAGTGTGCGCAATATTGCGCACAGTGAGCACCTATATACACCGCTGGGATTTTTTGGCTTAGAAAATACATGGAGTGTCACTAAGGTTCCCATTGTGCGCAATATTGCGCACAATGAGCACCTATATACACCCCTCGGATTTTTTGGCTTAGAAAATACATGGAGTGTCATTAAGGTTCCCAGTATGCGCAATATTGCGCACAGTGAGCACCTATATACACCACTGATACCTTTTTGGCTTAAAAAATACATGGAGTTTCACTAAGGTTCCCAGTGTGCGCAATATTGCGCACAGTGAGCACCTATATACACCACTGATACCTTTTTGGCTTAGAAAATACATGGAGTGTCACTAAGGTTCCCATTGTGCGCAATATTGCGCACCTATATACACCACTGATACCTTTCTGGCTTAGAAAATACATGGAGTGTCACTAAGGTTCCCATTGTGCGCAATATTGCGCACCTATATACACCACTGATACCTTTTTGGCTTAGAAAATACATGGAGTGTCACTAAGGTTCCCAGTATGCGCAATATTGCGCACAGTGAGCACCTATATACACCACTGATACCTTTTTGGCTTAAAAAATACATGGAGTGTCACTAAGGTTCCTAGTATGCGCAATATTGCGCACAGTGAGCACCTATATACACCACTGGGATTTTTTGGCTTATAAAATACATGGAGTGTCACTAACGTTCCCATTGTGCGCAATATTGCGCACCTATATACACCACTGATACCTTTCTGGCTTAAAAAATACATGGAGTGTCACTAAGGTTCCTAGTATGCGCAATATTGCGCACATTGAGCACCTATATACACCACGGATACCTTTTTGGCTTAGAAAATACATGGAGTGTCACTAAGGTTCCCAATGTGCGCAGTATTGCGCACAGTGAGCAACTATATACACCACTGATACCCTTTTGGCTCAAAAAATACATGGAGTGTCACTAAGGTTCCCAATGTGCGCAATATTGCGCACAGTGAGCACCTATATACACCATTGGGATTTTTTGGCTTAGAAAATACATGGAGTGTCACTAAGGTTCCCATTGTGCGCAATATTGCGCACCTATATACACCACTGATACCTTTTTGGCTTAAAAAATACATGGAGTGTCACTAAGGTTCCCAATGTGCGCAGTATTGCGCACAGTGAGCACCTATATACACCACTGATACTTTTTTGGCTTAGAAAATACATGGAGTGTCACTAAGGTTCCCAGTGTGCGCAATATTGCGCACAGTGAGCACCTATATACACCACGGATACCTTTTTGGCTTAGAAAATACATGGAGTGTCACTAAGGTTCCCATTGTGCGCAATATTGCGCACCTATATACACCACTGATACCTTTTTGGCTCAAAAAATACATGGAGTGTCACTAAGGTTCCCAGTGTGCGCAATATTGCGCACAGTGAGCACCTATATACACCACTGGGATTTTTTGGCTTAGAAAATACATGGAGTGTCACTAAGGTTCCCATTGTGCGCAATATTGCGCACCTATATACACCACTGATACCTTTTTGGCTTAAAAAATACATGGAGTGTCACTGAGGTTCCCATTGTGCGCAATATTGCGCACAGTGAGCACCGGTATACACCACTGATACCTTTTTGGCTTAAAAAATACGTGGAGTGTCACTAAAGTTCCCAGTGTGCGCAATATTGCGCACAGTGAGCACCTATATACACCAGTGCGATTTTTTGGCTTAAAAAATACATGGAGTGTCATTAAGGTTCCCAGTATGCGCAATATTGCGCACAGTGAGCACCTATATACACCACTGATACCTTTTTTGGCTTAAGAAATACATGGAGTGTCACTAAGGTTCCCAGTGTGCGTAATATTGCGCACAGTGAGCACCTATATACACCACTGATACCTTTTTGGCTTAGAAAATACATGGAGTGTCACTAAGGTTCCCAGTGTGCGCAATATTGCGCACCTATACACACCACTGGGATTTTTTGGCTTAGAAAATACATGGAGTGTCACTAAGGTTCCCATTGTGCGCAATATTGCACACCTATATACACCACTCATACATTTTTGGCTTAAAAAATACATGGAGTGTCACTAAGGTTCCCAGTGTGCGCAATATTGCGCACAGTGAGCACCTATATACACCGCTGGGATTTTTTGGCGTAGAAAATACATGGAGTGTCACTAAGGTTCCCAGTATGCGCAATATTGCGCACAGTGAGCACCTATATACACCACTGATACCTTTTTGGCTTAAAAACTACATGGAGTGTCACTAAGGTTCCCATTGTGCGCAATATTGCGCACAGTGAGCACCTATACACACCACCGATACCTTTTTGGCTTAGAAAATACATGGAGTGTCACTAAGGTTCCCAATGTGCGCAATATTGCGCACCTATATACACCACTCATACCTTTTTCGCTTAAAAAATACATGGAGTGTCACTAAGGTTCCCAGTATGCGCAATATTGCGCACAGTGAGCACCTATATACACCACCGATACCTTTTTGGCTTAAAAACTACATGGAGTGTCACTAAGGTTCCCATTGTGCGCAATATTGCGCACAGAGAGCACCTATACACACCACCGATACCTTTTTGGCTTAGAAAATACATGGAGTGTCACTAAGGTTCCCAATGTGCGCAATATTGCGCACAGTGAGCACCTATATACACCACTGATACCTTTTTGGCTTAGAAAATACATGGAGTGTCACTAAGGTTCCCAGTGTGCGCAATATTGCGCACAGTGAGCACCTATATACACCACTGATACCTTTTTGGCTTAGAAAATACATGGAGTGTCACTAAGGTTCCCATTGTGCGCAATATTGCGCACCTATATACACCACTGATACCTTTTTCGCTTAAAAAATACATGGAGTGTCACTAAGGTTCCCATTGTGCGCAATATTGCGCACAGTGAGCACCTATATACACCATTGGGATTTTTTGGCTTAGAAAATACATGGAGTGTCACTAAGGTTCCCATTGTGCGCAATATTGCGCACCTATATACACCACTGATACCTCTTTGGCTTAGAAAATACATGGAGTGTCACTAAGGTTCCCACTGTGCGCAATATTGCGCACAGTGAGCACCTATATACACCGCTGGGTTTTTTTGGCTCAGAAAATACATGGAGTGTCACTAAGGTTCCCAGTATGCGCAATATTGCGCACAGTGAGCACCGGTATACACCACTGATACTTTTTTGGCTTAGAAAATACATGGAGTGTCACTAAGGTTCCCATTGTGCGCAATATTGCGCACAGTGAGCACCTATATACACCATTGGGATTTTTTGGCTTAGAAAATACATGGAGTGTCACTAAGGTTCCCATTGTGCGCAATATTGCGCACCTATATACACCACTGATACCTCTTTGGCTTAAAAAATACATGGAGTGTCACTAAGGTTCCCACTGTGCGCAATATTGCGCACAGTGAGCACCTATATACACCGCTGGGTTTTTTTGGCTCAGAAAATACATGGAGTGTCACTAAGGTTCCCAGTATGCGCAATATTGCGCACAGTGAGCACCGGTATACACCACTGATACTTTTTTGGCTTAGAAAATACATGGAGTGTCACTAAGGTTCCCAGTATGCGCAATATTGCGCACAGTGAGCACCTATATACACCATTGGGATTTTTTGGCTTAGAAAATACATGGAGTGTCACTAAGGTTCCCATTGTGCGCAATATTGCGCACCTATATACACCACTGATACCTCTTTGGCTTAAAAAATACATGGAGTGTCACTAAGGTTCCCACTGTGCGCAATATTGCGCACAGTGAGCACCTATATACACCGCTGGGTTTTTTTGGGTTAGAAAATACATGGAGTGTCATTAAGGTTCCCAGTATGCGCAATATTGCGCACAGTGAGCACCTATATACACCACTGATACCTTTTTGGCTTAGAAAATACATGGAGTGTCACTAAGGTTCCCAGTGTGCGCAATATTGCGCACAATGAGCACCTATATACACCACTGATACCACCCCCAACAACAATCCTACCGCTACCATGCACCTGAGTCTTAGCGGTGTTGGCAAAACAATTTTACCAGTCATTGACCTCTACTTTATATGAATACAGAACTGCAGTATGTAGATCATTTATTTCAATGAGGAGCACATGTGCATATGGATGGTACGCAGATTAGGTAGGTGTGGAGTAAGGGTCCGTGTACTAAACCTCGGTGTCTAAAAGACGAAAGAAGAAATATATACACATATATGGGTAGTACTCCAAGCTAGTATCCCCATATCCCTATATAAAATGTAACGTCGCTTTCCCGTCATGCTCGCTGTGCATGTGTCGATAAACTGACCCTAGGGACCAAACCCCAAAAATGTTTGGACGTTCAACTGGTTCCGGCCCTCGGACGCGACTCCCGACCCCAATCGGCTTGTTGCCCCGCGAGGGCTTCCCATGGCGCGCCTCGCTCTGGGGTTGGATGTGTCCCGAAAAGATGCCTTGCCCCTTGCTCTAGCTGTGTTGCCCCTGCCTCTGCCTCGCTGCTGCCTTTTGCCTTGCCCCTGCCTTGCTCTGATAGTCGAGAAACCGCAAGGCCAATGCCCGCAACCATCAAAACTGCCCCAACTGTGATAACTATAATCCACAATGTAATCATAGTGCGCTTGCACCCCATAGCTCCCCATAGCTCCCCATAGCTCCCCACAGCTCCCCATAGCTTCCCCATAGCTCCCCACAGCTCCCAATAGCTCCCCATAGCTCCCCACAGCTCCCCACAGCTCCCCACAGCTCCCCATAGCTCCCCACAGCTCCCCACAGCCCCCCACAGCTCCCCATAGCTCCCCACAGCCCCCCATAGCTCCCCATAGCTCCCCATAGCCCCCCATAGCTCCCCACAGCTCCCCACAGCCCCCCACAGCTCCCCATAGCTCCCCACAGCCCCCCACAGCTCCCCATAGCTCCCCACAGCCCCCCATAGCTCCCCATAGCTCCCCACAGCTCCCCATAGGTCCCCACAGCTCCCCATAGCTCCCCACAGCTCCCCACAGCCCCCCATAGCTCCCCATAGCTCCCCATAGCTCCCCACAGCTCCCCATAGTTCCCCACAGCTCCCCACAGCTCCCCATAGCTCCCCACAGCTCCCCATAGCTCCCCACAGCTCCCCACAGCCCCCCATAGCTCCCCACAGCTCCCCACAGCTCCCCACAGCTCCCCATAGCTCCCCACAGCTCCCCACAGCTCCCCATAGCTCCCCATAGCTCCCCACAGCCCCCCATAGCTCCCCATAGCTCCCCATAGCTCCCCACAGCTCCCCATAGTTCCCCACAGCTCCCCACAGCTCCCCATAGCTCCCCACAGCTCCCCACAGCTCCCCACAGCTCCCCACAGCCCCCCATAGCTCCCCACAGCTCCCCACAGCTCCCCACAGCTCCCCATAGCTCCCCACAGCTCCCCACAGCCCCCCATAGCTCCCCATAGCTCCCCACAGCTCCCCATAGCTCCCCACAGCTCCCCACAGCCCCCCATAGCTCCCCATAGCTCCCCATAGCTCCCCACAACTCCATATTGCTATAAATAAATCGCTGTATTGGATGGAAAGGGAAGGATAGGAGAAGGGGGAGGAGGAACACTCACCTCGTTCACAGTCAACCTCGGGTTCATTTGCTACTGGCTCGTAGTAGTTTCATCAAATAGCATCAAATGGTCCTGATCTCTCAACTCTCAGTCTTCACCCCTCAACTCTCAGTCCTCATCTCTCAAATCTCAGCCTTCACCCCTCAACTCTCAGTCCTCATCCCCTGATACCACCCTGATACGAACCTGATACCACCCTCACGATACATCTTGATACTTATCACCCCCCGTCCCCGCAAAAAGTCCCCGAATGGTAGCACCTACCCGATCCCTCACAACATCATGTCTGCAATCCTCATGCCTAGGCACACACGCAAAAGGAAACCGACACAGTAACAAGAATCTTCCTGCCAGGACACTGCGTTCTTCCAGTGAATGCTTATCACGGCAACATGGCATTTTAAACCTCCAACAGCACCCGCAATGGGCTACTCGTGCGTGGAGAAGTATATTATCTCCTCTTTAGGAGGCAAACCTCGCTCACCTGCAAACCTCCATATCCCCATATCCATAAAGTACATCTGCCCGTACCGCACTGACTCCTTTGGTACGGCAGGGTAGTTGCGCCGGTCAACCACCGTCAGGTGGCGTAGCATGACATGCAGCGCCTGCCGGAGCATTCCCGGATCCTGCGGCGGCGCCGACGTCCCCGGCCAGTACCACTCCTCGACCCGAAGTGGGCCTTCGGCCCGCGTCGCCGACACCAAAAACCGTGCCCTGAGAAACACCTCTCGCAGCTCACCGAGGGAGAAGGTCCTTGCGGCATTCACCGGGTCCTCCTTCATCTGTCCGGCGATGAGCAGAGCCTTTTGCAAGATGGAGTGTTCGTTGTGCCACTGCACGGCACGTCCGCGTCCTGGCAGCCGCAGGTCCTTCACCTGGAAGCATCGCTGCCGGCAGAGGGAGCGGACGTAGTCCACCGCCGACTCGGGGTCCATGCCTTGCAGCTGCGCGAGAAAGATGCTCATGGCAGCCGCAAGCCCACCGCCCTTGGCCCTCGGTTCGGGCAGTACCCGCTTGAACTCACGCAGAAGGGCGTCGAAGGTGGGACCTGTCGTGGCTTCGTTGTGAGTGAGTCTCTGCCACCTAATGTCGGTTGTCTTCGGCTTTGGTTGCAGCAGCCGGTTGTGCCTCACCCCGCACTGCGCCCAATATTTCCTGCAGCTGTCGCCAAACGTCTTTTTCCGTTCTGAGATCTCCGTTCCCCATTTGCCCAAGCACAGGGGTAAGATGGTCCGTCAGCCTCGCAACCACTAAATAGAACTGTTTGATCATTCGGCGATTGCCGCTGCTGATGGTCGTCGCGGTTTGCACACGCCTCACATCCTCGTCCGTACCTGCCAGCATCCACACGACAGCCCGAATGGCGTCCTCGTTGGACAAGGATTGGTTGTGAACGGCGTCCACAATCGGCCACACAAACGGATGCTTGGTCCTGTCTTTCCGTCTCACCTCCTCCTCCTGCTCCTCCGTTATTTTGGCTCGCTTCGCCTTGTGCTCTTCATCCTCGATACTCAATTTGCATTGGCGATCCTCGTCCTCGATACTCAATTTGCGTCGGCGATCCTCGTCCTCCTCCGCCTGCCTCTTCCGTCGTCTTCCGACACGCAAGGTCTCGTCCTCTTCCTCCCATTTTTGCTGTCTTCTGCGATCTGCTTGCTGTCGTTGAGACTCCCTCTGCCAGCTTTCTTGTTTTATTTGCTCAGTGTCCTTTAGCTGCTGGAGGTATCTAGAAAAGAGATGCGACTTGACACCTGTGGATCGATGGCCCAAGGCAACGAACGAGCAAACCTAGACTATCATATGTGCAGCACACAAGCAGTCACACATGCTCGTTGGCATATTGGCACCACAGGCCACTGAGCCCTTTGCTTTTGTTTAGTTTGTACGGCGTTGAATGTGATATGAGAATGAGAGCCCTGCATGAGTCCTATGTTGCTCCGTGTGCCAATTATGGGCCTGTCTCGATAACCACAGCTTTTGGTGCCTTTGCTGTTGTTTGCCAGGCTGCAAAAGAAGTACCTTGGTGAATTGCCTGGATACTGCACAGCTAAGAACCACAAACAGCAGCACGAGAAGCAACTGGACTGCTGCATGTATTCCCGTCCTGCTAGCGTACTGATGGGTAAAACCTGGCCCCAGGATGCACAGCCCACATTAGCGGAGCAGAGCACCCTCCGAATTTCTTGCCTCGAGTTGGGCCAAAAGTGAGGCCTGATGGCAGCAGAAGTTGTAGACAGTGTAGTAGTCCAGGCAGGTCCAGAACACGAGAAGTCAGTTCCAAACGATGTCAAAAGGCACTGGAAGGGTGGCGGCGAGAGGCCAGCGGGCTTCCTGTCTGTTAAGCACAATACAACTAACATTTGCAGTTGTTGACTTCACAATTATTGTCTTTTTATGCAATGTGCTTTGTAGGGAAAGTGTGCGGTCCAATGTGGTCTCCTTGGGGGGTTCTCCATGAGAGGGTAAATCTGGGGTTAAAGTTGGGATATTCAGTAGAAACGTAGCGCGCCGGGCACACACCGGGCAAACATTCCCGCACAGCTGCTTGCTGCGAGGGGTCATGTTGCTGGGACACGGTCCTTTTGTGCACAAACGCACTGTGTATCTCCGGTCTTGTCTTATTCCGTCAATGTTCCTTTTTGTTGCGCAGCAGACAGGTCACCTGGGGAAATAAGTTGTCTGCTGCATAGCTAACTTGTGGCCAGCATCATAGACCAGCCATGTCCGACGTGTTCTGAAATCTTGTGCAGAAAAGGTCCAAGTGGTACTGTGAGATATCAAGGCTAGTGCAGACAACACCCGGGTGATGGAAGACGCAGTACTTGCTGGGGACCTTGTGGCAGTACAGCAATTGGTCGAAGCTGGTGCCGACAAGGACAACGTAACACGGTCTGGAGCATCGGCTGTGTTTGTTGCCAGCGCAAATGGTCACGTTCAGATTGTAAAGTATTTGGTGGAGGCTGGTGCTGACAAAGACAAAGTGACGGAGGATGGGGCATCAGCTGTGTTTATTGCCAGCGCAAATGGTTATGTTGAGATTGTAAAGTATTTGGTGCAGGCTGGTGCTGACAAAGACACAGTGATGGTGGATGGGACATCGGCGGTGTTTATTGCCAGCGCAAATGGTCATGTTGATATTGTAAAGTATTTGGTGGAGGCTGGTGCTGACACAGACACAGCGACGGAGTATGGGCAATTGGCTGTCTTTATTGCTAGCGCAAATGGTCATTTTGAGATTGTAAAGTTTTTGGTGGAGGCTGGTGTTGACAAGGACAGAGTGACGGAGGATGGGGAATCGGCTGTCTTTATTGCCAGCACAAATGGTCACTTTGAGATTGTAAAGTATTTGGTGGAGGATGGTGCTGACAGAGACAAAGTGAAGGTGGATGGGAGATCGGTTGTGTTTATTGCCAGCCAGGAAGGTCACGTTGAGGTTGTAAAGTATTTGGTGGAGGCTGGTGCTGACAAAGACACTCTGGCAGACGCTGGGGTATCGGCCGTGTTTATTGCCAGCCAAAATGGTCACGTTGATATTGTAAAGTATCTGGTGGAGGCTGGTGCTGACAAAGACGCAGTGACGGATAATGGGACATCGGCTGTGGTTATTGCCAGCCAAAATGGTCACTTTGAGATTGTAAAGTATCTGGTGGAGGCTGGTGCTGACAAAGACGCAGTGACGGATAATCGGACATCGGCTATGCTTATAGCCAGCCAGGAAGGTCACTTTGAGATTGTAAAGTATCTGGTGGAGGCTGGCGCTGACAAGGACAAAGTGGCGAAGGATGGGAGATCGGCTATGCTTATAGCCAGCCAGGAAGGTCACGTTGAGATTGTAAAGTATTTGGTGGAGGCTGGTGCTGACAAAGACAAAGTGACGGAGTATGGGAGATCGGCTATGCTTATAGCCAGCCAGGAAGGTCACGTTGAGATTGTAAAGTATTTGGTGGAGGCTGGTGCTGACAAAGACAAAGTGACGCAGCATGGGGCATCGGCTGTTTTTGTTGCCAGCCAGAAAGGTCACTTTGAGACTGCAAAATATCTTGTGGATGCGGGTGCTGTAAAAGACACAGTGACGAAGGATGGGTCGTCGGCTTTGTTTATTGCCAGTCAGGAAGGTCACGTTGAGATTGTAAAGTATTTGGTGGAAGCTGGTGCTGACAAAGATACCACACTTGAAACAGGGGAATCGTCTGTGTTTATTGCCAGCACAAAAGGTCACATTGAGATTGTGAAGTATTTGGTGGAGGCTGGTGCTGACAACGACAAACTGACGGAGCATGGGGCATTAGCTGTCTTTATTGCTAGCGCAACAGGTCACGTTGAGATTGTAAAGTATTTGGTGGAAGCTGGTGCTGACAAAGACAAAGTGACGGAGGATGGCGCATGGGCTGTGCAGACTGCCAGCGCAAAAGGTCGCGTTGAGATTGTAAAGTATTTGGTGGAAGCTGGTGCTGACAAAGACAAAGTGACGGAGGATGGGGAATCGGCTGTTTTTATTGCCAGCCAGGAAGGTCACGTTGATATTGTAAAGTTTCTGGTGGAGGCTGGTGCTGACAAAGACAAAGTGACGGAGGACGGGGAATCGGCTGTGTTTACTGCCAGCGCAAAAGGTCGCGTTGAGATTGTAAAGTATTTGGTGGAAGCTGATGCTGACAAAGACAAAGTGGCGAAGGATGGGAGATCGGCTATGCTTATAGCCAGCCAGAAAGGTCACGTTGAGATTGTAAAGTATTTGGTGGAAGCTGGTGCTGACAAAGACAAAGTGACGGAGGACGGGGAATCGGCTGTCTTTATTGCCAGCGCAAATGGTTATGTTGAGATTGTACAGTATTTGGTGGAGGCTGGTGCTGACAAAGGCAAAGTGACAGAGGATGGGACATCGGCTGTGTTTATTGCCAGCGCAAATGGTCACGTTGATATTGTAAAGTATTTGGTAGAGGCTGGTGCTGACAAAAACAAAGTGACGGAGGCTGGGGCATCGGCTGTTTTTATTGCCAGCCAGGAAGGTCACGTTGATATTGTAAAGTATTTGGTGCAGGCTGGTGCTGACAAAGACAAAGTGACGAAGGATGGGAGATCGGCTGTGTTTATTGCCAGCGCAAATGGTTATGTTGAGATTGTAAAGTATTTGGTGGAGGCTGGTGCTGACAAACACAAAGTGACGGAGGATGGGAGATCGGCTGTGTTTATTGCCAGCGCAAATGGTTATGTTGAGATTATAACGTATTTGGTGGAAGCTGGTGCTGACAAAGATACCACACTTGAAACTGGGGTTTCGGCTGTGTTTATTGCCAGCCAACAAGGTCAGGTCGATACTGTGAAGTATTTGGTGGAGGCTGGTGATGACATACACAGGTCGACACAGATCGGTGCGTCACCATTGCACGTTTGCAGTCACAATGGTCACCTTGCGATTGTCAGATATTTGGTTGAGGCAGGTGCGAACACGGAAAAAGCAATGCAGAATGGGGCATTGCCTCTGTCGGTCGCCTGCAGGAACGGGCACGTCCATGTTGTGAAGTATTTGGTAGATGCCGGCGCACAGAACGACAGAACAAAGGAGAACGAGGACAGAGCAATGGCAGATTGGCTGTCCCCTGTGTACACTGCGAGCGAGACAAGTCACTTTGAGATTGCGAAGTATTTAGTGGAGGCGAAAAAGAGTCAGGTCTTCCCTCCCGCAAATGTGACTCTTTGGCATGCCGTCCCAACCATCGACCACCGGCCGAAGGGAGTGTCGGACACATGTGGGCCAGGCCCCTGCAGCAGACAGGGCACGGTGCGGGCGATGGGTTCTCGGAATTGTGGGTGCCTTCTTGGTGAACCTCCCACATGAAGGGGGTAGTAAATGTTGCCAATAGCTGCAGTCCCCCAAATTGTGCCAAACCCTGCCAACAAATCCAGACCACCTTCGGGTGCCGGGGTTGGGGGATGTACTGGAGTGTTTGCAGTCGTTCCTCCGCGTCCTTGTGATGCAAGGGAATATACCTGTAAAAGGTAAAGGTAAGAACGGTAAGAATGGTAAAAATGGTATGAAAATAATTACATGTTGCAAATCTTGGATGCGGTGCATTTCAGGGGAACATCAGTGAAACCATAAAACATGGGAATCAACGCCACAGTGTTTATCAAAGTAGATGGGCATTCGACGAGCTCATGCTGCAAGTCCCACTGTCCACAATCTGCGCGTCATGTGCACTGCCCTTTGAAGAAAAGGGGCTTGGGGATATCAAATGATTGGAAGGGCTACAGAAACAGAAACATTGCGTTGGTTAAATCAGCAGGCACAACTCAAACACAGGTCTGCCTCATCGAATTTCTCGCCAACAGGTCAAGGTGGTGGATCCGAGGTGGACTTTGTCAGTGAAGTATGACACCAAGCATTTGCTCGCATATGGTGGACTGCGTCTCCATCAGCGGGCCTTCTGCGGCCCGGCCAAAATGGCATTTTTGCTCTTGGGTGAAGCTGCCTGTTACACCCCGAATGTATTCTCTAAAAAGTGTTGCGGAGACGTTGATTGTCTGGGAAAGCAGTCGTTGTGCAAGAAGGCAGTGCCCAGGGGAAGCAAGCCAACTACGGATTGTTGTTGGCGTGCCTCATACCGGTGGCATTTGGAACGCAGCCGGAAAATGCTGCGCATTGTGGAGCACACAGGCCTTGGTGAAGGCCAGAAGATTGAACAGGCGTTGGCAGAGGACATTGGGGACATTGAAGTGCGGGAGATTCACATCGATGACAATATTCAGAAGATGGTTTCCCGGGGACGTCTTCTTGCTGGATCTATGGAACTTGGCTGGCACATAGAGAAGCTGTTGCGCAGTGCAGGATTCGATGTGAGGGATGGCAAAGTCGAAGAATTGTATAGGAGGGCTCTTCTATATGGGTGGGCTCTTCCGTCAAGGTGAGGGAGGGATGGAGGTTTTTGCGTACTAGGTGTCATGGTAAGGTACAGGTTGCAAAGGCAAAACTGGCGATGGTGACTGGGATTTTGCGGGGAGGCAACCAATGGGCAATACCGGGGATGTGCAGGGATGTATTAGAACGCCTGACAACCATACAGCGGGAGGGGGGGGGGGGGGGGGCTTCGCAGCGGAAATTTTTCGCCCTGGGATATTTTGCGTTTCGAATTTGTGCGAAATCACCTTGAAGAGAGGTTGTTAGATCATGCGCATGCGCGATCGTCGTACACCACCCTATTTTGGGTTGGTTCGGTTAGCATACCCCAAGTTCTGGTATCGGATGTTGAACCCCTTGTAAAATCATCATTTTTGGACAGAAAATGATGGGTCGCAGAATCTTTGGATTTTGACCTCCCTAACCCCCCTTACCGGGGTAACCCTTTGCGGCCGATGTGTGTAGATTTGGACCCAGGTGCCGGGCGACTTTTTTCTTGTACATGGCCCCCCTAACCTATGGCGGGGGTCCCGGGTTCAAACTCTGGATACCCCCAGTTGCCCCCCCCCCCCCCCCCCATGGGCCCTTGCCGGTGAGAACAGCCGTTTTCACGCGGGATAAGGCTGTTTAGTGGCGCCTGCCAATTTTCCAAATTTCGAATCTTTCCAAAACCCTTCCGTTGCCCTTGGGATGGGTTTGGGTGATCATTTGGTGACAATACGGGTACCCGAGCACCCATAGGGACCCACGTAGTGGCTGCTGGGCCCGGCCCCCCCAAAAGCCCCAAAATTGCTGTTGTGGAGGCACCTGCAAATTTTCAAATATTCGCCTTTTTCTGAAACCCTTCTGTGGCCCCTGGGATGGGTTTGGGTGATGATTTGGTGACAATACGGTACTTGAACACCCATGGGGACCCATGTACCAGCCGCTAGGCCCAGGTACCCTGAGCCGTGGGCCCCCCGAAAGCCCCAAATTTGCTGTTGTGTAGGTTATCTAGTGGCACCTGCAAATTTTCCAAAATTCGACTTTTTCCGAAACCGTTCCGTCGCCCCTGGGATAGGTTTGGTTGTTCATCTGGTGACAATACAGGTACTTGAACACCCATAGGGACCCACGTAGTGGCCGCTAGGCCCAGGTACCCCGGGCCGTGGGCCCCGAAATTCTTGTTTGTAGGCGGTTTATTGGCACCTCACAAACTGCATAAGCAGTGCACCACCCTTGACAGCTCAAAAATGGGGATTTTTCGATTTTTTTTTGATATTCTGACCATTCGCAATGATCAAATATCCTATGTAAAGCATGTTATACACCCTCTTCATGTTTTTTTCACCGTATTTGGGTGTTTGGACGGGGGCAAGCGGCAGGGGCACAACCTGCTTGTGCAGTTTTCCACCCTTGGCAGCCCAAAAATGGAAATTTCTGAAACCGTTTTTTTGTTGACATTCCGACCATTCACAATGATAAAATATCCTATGTAAAGCATGTAAAGCATTAGACCCTCTTCATGTGTTTTTCCCCCTAATTGAGTGTTGGAGGGGGGGTCAGGGGTCTCCGAAGGGGCTGGGGCACAACCTGCTTACGCAGTATTCGACCCTCTGCAGCTCAAAAATGGAAATTTTCCAAGCCGGTTTTTCTTGTTATTCTGAACATCCACAATGATCAAATATCCTATGTAAATCATGTTTTGCACCCTCTGTGTGTGTTTTTCAGGTGCTGTGTGGTGCGCCTACCCGAGGCTGCACTGTTCTTACTGAGCCCCACCTCTGCTGTTCCCTGTGCTCGCACAGTGCGCACGGCGACGAGTTGCTCGCGGAGCCCGCGACGTGCACTCCGCCTGCTTGCTGCTGCTGAGCGTCGCGTGGCGGGCCCTGCGCCTTCGGGACCAGGGCGTCAGACCGCCTTCGCTCACCCGACCGCCTGCCCCTGTGGCAGCTCGCTCGGGCTTCGGCAGCCCCGTGCTCCGGGGCGACCAATTTCTGGGTGCCGCTGGGCACATCTTCATCCCCTTCGGCGCCCTCTTCACGGGGGTGACCTCAACCTGCGCTGCGCGCAGCGCGTGTGCCGCCATCCGCTGTGCGAGCGATGAGCGCGGACGGAGTGCACACTGCCGCCCAGATCGCGGCGGTGCTGCAGCAGCCAGAAGTCCTGGCTGCACTGGGGGCAGCGCTTGCCCCCTTTCTTGCCCAACAGGCGGGAGATGCCGGCCAGCAGGCGCCGCACGCTGCAGCTGCACGGGCCGGGCGCTCTCGCTCTCGTGGGCCGCGAGGTGTGGCGTCAGCACCGGCTGCACCGCCCACCGCCGAAGCCGCGACCGTCGCGGCACTGCAGCGCCAAGTCGCGGCGCTGCACGAGACCATCGTGCTGCTGAAGCAGGAGCTGGCGGCGGCGCGTGGCGAGCCTGCGGGCGCGCCTGCCAAGCTCCGGCGGGCTGCTACGGCTGCCCCGCGCGCTCCTGCGCCGGCTGCCGCCCCAGCGGCCCCGCGGTCGCAGCCGCGGCCGAATCCGGCCCCCGGTGGCTGGGTACTGGCTGGACGGCAGCGCGGCCAGAAGCGCCAGGTCTCCCCCTCGCCTGCCTGCTACTGGGAGGGCTCTGGCGACGCGCGCCGCCATCTCATGCACCAAGCTGGGTGCCGCTGCATCGGGCCTTCGGGGATTGCAGCCCCTGAGTGCTTCCCGCCGCACCCGCTGGCAGCGACGCGGCCCTACTGGGCCAAAGAGGACGTGAAGTATGAAGAAGGAGTTGTCAACCTCAACTCCTTCACCATTCGCCGGTACGTCCAGCAGCTGGAGGCCCAAAACCCCCAGCCGTCCTCGCAGGGGCGCAGCAACGCCCAGCGGGGCCCGTCTCAGGGGTCTCCCAGGGGTTACGCGGCTGCGGCGGCCCGCCCTTCGGGAACCGCCAGCCGTGCCCGCGTGCAGGTGGTGGCAGCGCCTGGACGGCAGAAGGCGGGCCCCCAGGCGATCCAGCCCACTGTGGCGACCCTGCAGGCACTCCTGCCCGATGCCACTGCGGTCCAGCCCCGGCGCCTCTACCAGGGCGCCGATCAGGAGACGCTACGGGCCTGGGGCCCGGTGCAGGTCACGCCGGGCCGGCACCCGGCAGAATGGCGCAAGCCGAAACGGGCAGACGCCATGCGCTGCGTGGTCCTGGTGGGCTGCACCATCCACGAGGCCCACCTCGCTGCCTCCGCGGTGTTTACCGCGCATGAGGATGCGGGCACCGTCACTGCGGTTGTGCAGGTTCGCGGGGGCGGCCGCGCCTCCCCCACTGCGGCTACCCTGCTGCAAACGCTGCGCCGCCCCCGCGACAGCCTGTGGATCCCGAGGGTCGCCCTGCAGTGCAGGGTGCGTACGGAACGCCTCCCCTGGGAAACCGCCGACCCTGCGGTGGTTGACCCGGCGCCACTGGGCCATGTCCTCCAGGTGTCCTGGACGCGCCCTGACGGGGACCATGACGGCCAGCCTGAGGACCTGCCGGACGTAGACCCGCCCCCCCTGGCGGATGACCAGCCAGCCACCGCGCGTGTGGTCTGCATGCTAGACCCGATGGCCCTGGCGGACACAGATGCCGACCGGCTGCACGTCCGGCGATTTGGCCTAGAGGAGACATGGCGGCATCTCAGTCCCCTGCTGCCCCAACTGCCCCAGCGCCCGCCCATGAACGTGGGCCGCCAGGGGGATTGGGTGGAGGCGTCGCTGGACCTCCCTGTGGACCTCATCCCGGTGGTCCTACGCGCCAGCGGCCGCGTGCGCGGGGTGCTGTACCGCCCCTGGGCCACGTCCGGTGAGGATTACCCTCACCCGGCCCATATTATGCGCTTTGTGCGGCCACCAGAGCGCCGCGGCCCCCTGCCGGAGGCATGGAAGGAATTGGACGCGGATGAGGCCTTCTCCGGCCGCTTCGCGGGCCTAGTGGAGGGGGGCTCTGCGGGGCGCATCGGCGTCCGAGTATGGGGCCCAGGGCCGTCGGACCCTGACGTCGCGGCGGCGGCCGCCCGCGTATTGGGCGCGCCGGTGCCGGAGCGGGTCACTTCGGTGCGCATTCGGGGTTACCCCGCGGCCGTGGCGCTGTCCACGGATGATTACGCACAGCTGCGGCGCGCGGCCGCGGAAGTCTTTGGAGACCGGGTGCCAATTCGGGTGCGGCGATGCACTCAGCTCGCCAGCACTACCCTGGAGCGCCCGGTCTTCGACCTGATGTTGGAGGGAGTGCCCATGGATTGGGCGGGTATATTTCTCCCATCCGTGGACTCCCGTGTCCCAGACCGCGTCTGGGAGCGGATCGTGCGCCGCAAACAGGCGGCGCCGTATGTCCCTGTGGGACCCCGCGACCGCATGGTGCGCGTCCCGGCGGCGGGCCAGCCCCCAGCGGTCGACCCCCCGCCGGCCACTTCGTCGGCGCCGCAGCCGGAGCAGCCAGAAATGGACGACGTTGACATGGCGGCCGCGGGGGCCGCTGAGGACGATGTCGCCATGGATGGCGAGGCCGCAGGGTCTGCGGCAGAACTGGAGGAGGAGGACGAAGACATCTTGTAACCTTCTTAGTCCTGGCCCTCCAATTACTCCTTCTGGCGGTTCGGTCGGCGTGGTGCCGGCAAAAGGTGGCGGTCTTGGCCTTGGCGGTGTTGCCTCTGCTTTTTACGCAGATTGCCCCCCCCCCCAGGCCTGAGTGGGCCCAGTCTTGGCAGGCCCACCCTCCCCCCTGCCCAGGTCTGGCACCGGCGCCAGCACCACTAACCGGCCCATTGTATGGGGGCCTAACCTCCTGTTTCCGGGGCGCGCCGGCCGGCCCGCCCGCGTGTTGGCTCCCGGCGACGGCACCGCCGACGCGAGCTGTCAGGGGCCGGCAGGGCACCCCCCCCCCCCTCTTCTCTCCACATCTGTTGCGGTCAGGGCGCGGTGCGCGCTCGCGCTGCAGCGTGCGCGGACGGGCGCGGCTGGCGCGGTGCGGCGACGTGCACCCCCATCCGGGGCCGCTGCGGGTGGCTGTTTCGAACGTCACTGCGCTGCGGCCCCACTGCCACACAGTCTTCGCATGGGAGGCTGATGTGGTGCTGCTTGGGGAAACCAGACTGACAGCCACAGGCCAGTGGCCAGTCAGTCATGGCGCGTCTGGCCCGCGAAGCCGGCTGGCAGTCCTTCTGGGGCGCCCCATTGGAGTCGCGGGGCGGGGGCATTTGGGACTGCCCCCCAGGCGGCACAGCGGTCCTCGTGCGACAGGGCCTGCCGGCGCGGCAGGTCATGCCGCCGGCGAAGGAGGGTGAGGACTCGCTGGCGACCGCCCTCTGGCACTCCACCAGGTGGTGCCACGTGCTGGTGGGCCTCGGCACGGGGGCGACGGTCCTCCATGCCCAAGCGGCGTACGGCGTGTCAGGCCAGCCGGCGCTGAATCGGGCCTTTTGGCAGCAGGCCCTGGACTATGCAGCGCGGCATGGGGCAGCGCCGCAACTGATCGGGGGGGACTTTAATTTCCCCCTCGATGACCTCCTGCAGGCGCCGCCCACGCTGCAGGGGCTGCTGCTCACGCGGCGCCTGGTGGACGCCGACTCAGAGCTGGCCGCCACCGCGGGCC
The DNA here is from genome assembly GCA_964036045.1 of Eutreptiella sp. 'Long Island Sound 2002'. Lineage (NCBI taxonomy): Eukaryota > Euglenozoa > Euglenophyceae > Eutreptiales > Eutreptiaceae > Eutreptiella > Eutreptiella sp. 'Long Island Sound 2002'. The sequence goes on along the minus strand of OZ038388.1, from coordinate 69,326,130 downwards.
GCTCCCCCCTGTGTTCGTATGTCGGGGTTCGGGGAGGACGCCCCACCCGCATTGATGGGCTGTTGGTGGACACCCGCCTGGCAGCCCTGTTGCGCGGGTCAGAGGTGCTGCCGGCGTGCGGCATCCCGCACCATCGCCCGGTGCGCTTCGACCTGCTCGCCGAGGGGGCGGTACAGAGTGTGGTCAAGCTCGTGCGCCTGCCCCGGGTGGTCATTCCGCCCTTGCCAGAGGAGGAGCGAATTCCTCTGGTGCAGAGCCTGCTGGACCCCCTGGGGCCCCGGTGGCACGCGGAGCTGGCAGCCGGGGACGTGGACCGCTTGTGGTCAACGTGGACCTGGGCGGCGGAGGAGACGCTGCTGGCGCTCTCAGTCCCAGGGCTCCGGCCGGGCGCGGAGCTGCCCGCGGCTCCCCGTAATTACAAGAGGGGCAGGGGCACGGTGCGGCTGCTGAAGCGGGTGCGGCTGTGCCCCCGCCAGCGCCGCACAACGGGTGACCCGGTGGCCTGCCCAGAGGCACGCTTGCAGGCAGTGCAGGGGTCACTGCGGACAGTTCTGGGCTGGCTGGAGCGCCCAGACCCGCGGCCGGGGGCGGCGCCGCGGCTGGTCATGGAGGCCCGGTACGCGCTGCAGCGGCGGCTGCAGCGCGTGCACGCGCTCGGGGACGAATATGCGGCCCTGCAAGTGCCGGACCCGCCAGACCGGCTGCCTCCGGCGGCAGAGCTGCGTGGGCTGCGCACAGCCCTGCAGGGCCGCATCCGCACAGAGCGGCAGCGGGGGGACAAAGACCGCCTGCAGGCGTGGAGGGACTGGCTCGATGAGGCCTGGTCCTCCAAGCAGGGCGCGGTCTATAAGTGGCTGAAGGGCGAAAGCTTCGCCCCGCCGGTAACCTTCCTGGTCCGGCCAGACGGCACGCCGACGGCGAACCTGCGGGAGATGGACTCCCTGTTGCAGGATGCGTGGCGGCCCATCAACTGCAAGTATGCGGAAGCCGCGGAGCCGGACCCGGCAGAGTTTCTTCGCCGGTATGGGCGACATGTGAGGTGCGTGCCCATGATCTCGGGGCCTCTGACCGGACGTCGGCTGCGGCGGGCCCTCATGCGGATGCATCCCTCCGCCCTGGGCCTGGATGGCTGGAGCCTCGAGGACCTGCGCGCGCTGCCGGACCAGCTCCTGGAGTGGCTGGCGGACCTCCTGCGGGAGGTGGAACGGCAAGGGCGGTGGCCGTTGCGCCTCGCCGAGGGCTACACGGCCCTCATCCCCAAGGAGGGCCCACCGGGGCCGCTGAACACGCGGCCCCTAACGGTCCTCTCCATGGTCTACCGCCTCTGGGCGGGGATCAGGTTGGAGGAGGCCATCCGCTGGCAAGAGGCCTGGGCGCACCCGTGTGCCTTTGGTTTCCGCCCGGCGCGGAGCGCCCTGGATGGCGCCACAGTGACCCAGGTTCTCCTGGAGCTGTGCCGCTTGAAGGGGTGGGCGGTGGCGGGGATGAGCATCGATTACGTCAAGTGTTTCGATCTCATCCCCCAAGCCGTCGTCCTGGCCCTGGCGTTGGAGCTGGGCATGGACCCAGGGGTCGCAAGGGCCCTGGGGGCCATGTACAAGCAGCTCCGCCGGGCCTTCAAGGTGGCCGGGTGCTTGGGGGCGTGGTGGCGGGCCACCAACGGCATCCTGCAAGGCTGTCCCCTCTCCGTGATCCTGGTGAATGTCCTCACCACGATCTGGAAGTGGGAGGTGGATGCCCTGCGGGAGCAGGTCTGCGTGGCCACAGCGACGCTGCCGCCGGCGCTAGTGGCGGCAGAGGCCGACAGTGAGTCGGACCAGGCCAGCCAACACAGCGACTCCGCGGAGGAGTCGGAGCTGCATCTGCGGCTGCAGGCGCAAGGCCCAGGGCTGGCGGCCTTGGGGGCGTCAGGCTATGCCGACGACACACAGGCAGTGGCGCCAGGGACGGCAGCCCTCCAGCGGACCGCCCCCACGACGGAGGCGTGGCTCACCTTGACGGGGCAGGATGTCCGCGTGGACAAGTCCTGCTCCTGGTCGCAGGGGGAGGGGGGGGCGCAGGCAGTGCTTTTGCGCGGCCTCCCCATACCGGCAGCAGACTGTTTCCGCCAGCTGGGGGTGGACGTCGCAGTGGGCGGCGCCCGCAGCACGGGGCCGGTGCTCGCACGACGCTTGGAAGCCGGCCGCAGTGTGCTGCGACGCCTCCCGCATCTGCCCACTTTTCGGCGGCGGGTGCACGCGGTCAGCACCCTGGTGACGCCGCTGTCGCTCCATGGGGTGGCCGTCGCCCCGGTGACGGACCGGGACCTGAAGGGCCTAGAGACCATGGTCCTGCAGGCGGTATGGGGGGCGACCAGGCTCTCCCGCGCCAAGGAAGTGGTCTTCGTGGTCCTGACGCAGGGCCACCGCATCTCCCCGGTGATGCACACCCGCTATGAGCGGGTGCTATGGATGACCCGGATTGCGCGCACCCCGGGGCCCGTGCAAGTCCTGGTGCAGGCCATCTGGGAGAGCGGCCTCCGACCCCCGACGACAGGGCCCTTCGGGCGCGCCCTGCACGTGGTCCGCCTGCTGGGCTGGCAACCACTGGAGGGCTGGTGGTCATGGATTGTGCCGGGCCAGACGGAGCCGCTGCACTTGGTGCAGGAGCCCATGCGGCAGATCCAGCACAGGGTGCGGGACAGCCTGCGCTGTCATGCCATGCGCGGGCTGGAGGCCCGCCGCCCGGCGACTTATGGCGGACTGGGGGACGGGGTAGACGGGGAGGCCTGTCGCGCGGCACTCCGGGTAGCATCCACAGAGCTGGAGGCCTCGCTCCTGCGGGGCTTGTTGGCAGGGGCGCTGTGGACGGCGGCCCGCGTGCGCGGGCACAACATGCGGGCCACGTCGAGCTGCCCCGGCTGCGGCTCACAGCACGAGGATGAGGCGCATGCACTCTGGGACTGCCCGTCGTGGGAGACCGCCAGAGCAGGGTGGCGCGCATGGGTCCTGCAGGCGGCGGAGCGCCTGCAGCTGGGCCCACCGACGGGCTGGCCGGCATGCCTGCGGCGCGCGGGCCTGCTACCCTTGGCCCTGTCCGCGGGGGCGGACCGCTGGCAGGTGGATGAATTCCTGTACAGGCTGTATGGGATGTACCTCGCGGTGCTCGCGGCCAGGTATGCCCACACCCGCTCGGGGGAGCAGGGGCAGGGCGAGGCCCTCTTCCCGCGGCGCCCGGCGCCGGGCGGCAAGGGGGGATACCCGTGGCAGGACCTGAGCGGTCCCCTGCCGCAGCTGCCGGCGGCACCGGCGATGCGACTCCGCCCAGGCGTCCCGCCGGGGTGGCCGTGGGAGCCGGCGTTCGCCCAGGACCTGGTCCGCTGGGCAGCGGCCCTCCGGTGGCAGGACGGCCCAGGGGACGTCACCTGGGCAGAGCTGGCCCTGGACTGCGAGACGTTCCTGGGCCGGGCCCTTCCGGCGTCCCCCCACCATCGGTTGCGGGGGATGCGCCTCCCGCTCGGCGAGCGCGCGCAAGTCCTGCGGCAGGCCGCGCGGCTGTTGCGGCGCCACATGGCGGCAGGGCGCTTCCTGCAGGGGCCTCCCAGTGACCGCTGCAGGGCACTCGTACCGCTCGGGGGCCGCCTGTGTGCGGGGCTGCGGGCGCGGCCGTTCTTCGCGGCTAGGGCGGACATGGCACTGCAGCTGCAAGGCTTGGCCCTGCATCTGCAGGAAGCGTGGCTGCAACGCCTGCGCACGCCAGCCCGCATCCGTCCGGGGGGGGCGACACGCTTCCTCATGACCTATTTCCCCCGCCCCCCGGGAGGGGGGCCAGCACTGCTCCCCTACGCTCGCCGGCCGCGGCGGGAGCACGTCCCGGGGGTCGCCCGGGTGGAAGAGCAGCGCCCGCGGCGGCAGGGCGAGGGCAGAGGGTCGGTGGGGGCCCGGTGCGCGCAACATGGCTCGCCCTCGTGCCGCCGCTGCCTGCAGCTGGGCTGGGGAATCAGCCGGTGCTGCCGCGCGGGGCACGAAGGGCACACGGCGCCGGGGCAGGCGCCCCCCCAGCAGCGACGGGCACCAGGCCGGCAGGTGCTGGCACCTGCGGCCCGCCAGGCGGGGGCAAGCGCGCTCTCGGCATGGCTGGGGCGGGCCAGACCGGCGTCCGCAGCGCTGCCGGCGCCAGAGAGGCCATCACAGCGCGCCCGGAGATTGGAACCGCGGCGGCTGGCCCGGCAGGCGCCCTCGCCCGACCGCGACGTGGTGCCCGCGTCCCGACGTGCGCGCAGAGCGAGCCCGCCGCGCCCGGCAGTGACAGATGACCCCCCCCCTCCTTCCCCACAAGGGACAGCCGCACTGGGGCTGCAGGATGTTTTTTGCGGCATTTCGGCTGCCCTGCTGGCACAGGGGGGCAGGCGACCCCGCCCCCATTGCGGTCCCGAACCCCCCCCCCTCCCCACAGGGCAGGCAGGGCAGGCAGGTCAGGCGGGGCCGGGTGCAGGGGCACAGGGAACGGCAAACGGTGCACAGCACCAGGGTGCATCACCAGCACGGCGTGCAGCGCACAGCGCACAGCACCACGACAGTGCACATGCCCTGCCGGCACAGAGCACGGCACACAGTACACCACAGGATGCAGCACACAGTGCACCACAGGGTGCAGCGCACAGTGCACCACAGGATGCAGCACACAGAGCACCACAGGATGCAGCACGCAGCACAGCGCACAGTGCAGCACACAGTGCAGCACACAGCACAGCACGCAGTGCAGCGCACAGCACAGCAAATACAGCACACAGTGCACCACAGGATGCGGCACACAGCACAGCACACAGTACAAGCGCAACACACAGTGCAGCACACAGTACAGCACACATCGCAGCACACAGTGCAGCACACAGCGCAACACACAGTGCGGCGCACAGTGCAGCGCACAGCACAGCACACAGTGCAGCACACAGTGCAGCACGCGCGGCACGCCGGGCGCAGGGCCCAGGACGACCGGGGCCCCTGCGCCAGGCCACACTATTCTCCATGGGGCTGCCAGTGCGGCAGCCCCCGCCGACGCATCGCCCCCCTGGGGCGCCCGACGCCGTAGCGCCGGCGTCCCCTGGGGGGATGTCCATGCCTAACCTGGCGCACGGGAGGGCGAGCTCGGAAGAGACATAGTCTTGACCGGCTCGTCCCTCTGTTCCGCCGTGCACCACAGGCGGGGGGCAATCAGCCCGGGGGGAAGGCGCAGAACTCTGAGATCGGCCCTTTCCCCCCAGCCCCTCGACCTCTGTACATAGGCTCATGGACAGTAAAAGCGCAATACCCTCTGTGTGTGTTTTTCACCCTATTTGGGTGTTTGGACGGGGATGGTGTGCTCCTGAATGACCTTGTGACCAACTGGGGAATCGACCGACTGTGCCCCCTCTCTCTTCGAGGTGCCTTGCCGATAGGCAATAGAATTTCCGGCCCCTCAAATAAATTTCATTTTTTGCCCGAGGAAAATTTTTCTGATGTGGGTGGGTGGGGGGGTCGGCCGGGGCTAGCCAGGGCCCCAAACAACCCCCCCCCCCCCCCCCGGGTCACTAAGCAATGGCCTGACCAGGGCCCAACCCCCTATGAATCGCTTGCTGGTGGGTGACGGCCTCGTCGAAACCACAGATCCCCGGCTGACCTTTTCCCTGACTTCGGTGGTGCCTGCACAAGGAGGCTGGGGCAAATTTGAACAATCGCCATCAACAAAGGCAATCGGGCCACGATGCAGGGCAGGGGTGGGGGGTTGGGGAGGAAGGGGGAGGCTGCAATCCTTTTTTGAAACATCACCAGCGTTCTTGCGTCCCATACCTTCGCAAGGGCAGTAGATCTGAGGTCGCCGTCAAGACAGCGGCAATGTGCAGAGGCTTTCAACGGCCCCACCACCATCCCAAATAATTGGTGATACATCCGGACACGTCGCTATGTGTCACGCCTCCGCACTGCTGCTGTGCGTTTCCTTCACGACCCTCCTCCCTTTCGCCACTGGTGCGTCCCTAACCTCCGATTCTGGCTCAAAGTCGGCTCAATCCAGGGGGCTGGGGGAGGGAGGACGTTCTTCAGGACTTCATCAGGGCTAAGATGTACCCAGATCGGGTACATCATGCGGTACATCATAGAGAAGTGGAAAAATGGGGGAAAATGGGGGAAAATGGGGAAAAATGGGGGAAAATGGGGGAGGAAAGATGGGGCTAAACTGGAAGAATGGGGAAAGATGGGGAAAAATGGGGGAAAATGGGGGAGGAAAAATGGGGGGAAATGGGGGAAAATTGGGCTGGACTGATAATTTATTTTGCTCATTCCTCTTCACTCTTTTGCCTTGCTTCGCTCAAGAACATTGTCGACGGTGGTTGGGGGTGGGTTAGGATATTGTGCTCTGCCCTCTCCTCTCATAGCCACAATGGAACACATCGTTACCCACAAGGGGATTAAATATGTCCCAGTGAAGGTCCTCACCCACCCAGCAAGGAAGTGGGTAACCCCCTCATGGTTCTCCAAGCTGCTGGGTCGGGCAGTCAAGTCAAACAAAATGAAGAAAATGACAGCATCCGATCTGGACATACACGGGAAAGATGCCGAAGGACGACCGCTGGGCCGACGCCTTGGGGACTTCTTGATTTTGGAGGATGGCGTATCATTGCTACCCGCGGATGCACAAAAAGAAGCCCGGATCCTCGGTAGGGGGTGACACCCCCACCGATGGTTGAGTGGATAGTAGGCTCCCTGGGTACCTACCCACGCCATGCCCGGACGCCGGGGACCGGTTGCAAACCCATTCCCCACCATTTTCCCCCATTTCCCCCCATTTTCCCCCATTTTCCCCCATTTTTCCAGTTTCCCCATTTTTCCTGCGGTACATCCCGGGTACGTCACCGGGTACACCATCGGAAATCCTGCTGGGTACATCTTAGCCCTGCAGTGGAATGGTGAATTAAAGTGACCCAATAACGAGGCACTTACCCAAGATTAGGTGTGGATTGGGGATGTAGAATGGTTCATATAGGCAAGAATATTGCTACTTGCCCTATCCCCCCAGTTTCTCCCAATAAAATGTAGGCCGTGCACGTGTGTAACTCAATTCCATTGCCGTTGCCAAGACACAATTTTGCATATAAATTTGCAATTTTTTTTGCCCAAAAGTTTGGCGGTAAGACAAATCAAATGCTAACACACAAGCACCAACTTGGAAAAATGTACTAGTTGAGAGCTAAAGATTTGGAGCCCATACTTTTTTCCAAGTTATCTAGCCCACGCACGATTTTTTTGGTGGCGTCGGTGGACGTTGGTGCAGGTGGCTTGTTTTATGTTTCCACTAAGTGGAGTCCTGCTAAGCCCCGCAGATGACGAACTGCTTTCCGTTCCTCTGCACAGTGTAGGTCAGTGGCTGTTGACAGGTACAATGTTTGGAGGGAGTTGGAGTGTCCGTTCCCTTATTGTGCAAATGTGCCCCGTTTCCGTGGGGGTCTGGTGCCTAAGCCTGCGTGCTGTTTCTGTACCTCTATTCTTGCCTAGTGCTAATATACTTGTGCTGCTTCTGCCTATGGCATGGGGGGCCTTATTTGAGGGGCGTATAACCCCTGTTTTCTTTTTTCTTTGACTGGATTTCCATGGGCGGTGTGCTGCAGGTGCAATATGCCATGTGCCTTTGCTTCCCCATCATGATTCTGGTGTGAGGTTTTACCCCGTGATGGGGGATTTGATTTCAACATGCTTCTTTTGTGGCCGAGTGAATTCAGCACTCATGCAGTGTTCAGACAGTTTTTTGGGGGTGCGTTTTGCGTCTGTCTGGTGTGGACTTTTAAAGAATAGCCATTTCCATGAAGTAGGAGTATGCTTGAGTGGCAATGACTTGCACCGGATTGTTTGCTGAACATGTCTGGAGTGTTGTGCCGTGTGCATGTTGCGTGGGTGGAATGAGTATAAAATTGATGTTCTGCAGTGGAATAGAGGTTTCAAACTTGAATGGAACCCTATAGCTGACTGTGCTGTCTGGCTTGACTTCCAGGGTGTGAGGGGCGGCGCCCTTAGCAGGGTGAGGTTGAAGAAAAGAGAGATGGAAAGGGAGAGGGACACATGGTGCATGCAGAACCCTCGTTCGTACTATATGCCCTACTTCTTGACCCAGGCTGTTGCCTGAGAGCTCATACTGTACGCTCGGAACTGTTGAACCTGTTGAGCCGGGGGCGGGAAAAATGGAAAGGGAGAGGGTTGGAGGTTGGGAATGACGCTGTGCCCTGGGTCCCCCTTTGTCCATTGCACGGCTTCTCAAGAGAGCTTGCATCATGGATGTCCTCACCAAACCTGCTGCCAACAATATTCCTGGTGGGGTAGACCCTCAATCACTGAGAGGCCCAAGGGGAGTCGGGTTAGCTGTGCTTTTAGCGCTGGCAGTCGCCCCGCTGTTGGGCCGGCTGTGCAGATGCAGAGGTGGAGACAGAAAGCCAGCTCTTGCCGCGTCCCAACCTATCAACAAGCCATTTGGTGGTGAGGAGCTGCCGGACCAAGTGGAATTGATGAGGAGCCCGACGGAGGCAGAGCCCCCACACTGCCTGGACGAACGATGTGCTGCCCCCGCCCTTACCACGGCCACAATCCCCAAGCGGCTAAGCGTGAACTATTTTATCAACCGCCAGTGCAATTACTCGTGTGGCTTCTGCTTTCACACTGCCAAAAACTCTGATATGTTGACACTGGAGGAAGCGCAATATGGCCTGCGCGTCCTTCATGGCGTCGGAATGGTCAAGATCAACTTCGCGGGCGGTGAACCGTTTTTGCACAAGGAGTTCTTGGGGGCACTGGTGCGGTTCTGCAAACAAGGTCCCTGCACCGTACCCTACTGCACTGTACTTCGCACGCTGCTATTGTGTGGCTCTGTTTTCTAAGAAGCTGCGGCACTAAGGCAAAGACAGTTCTCCACTCGTCTCGTGGAGAACATGAAGCCCAAACACACAAACGCACATACTCTCATAATAGCAACACATTCTCATTGAAAAAAGAGAGGTCAAAAACGGTCAAATCTGTGCCCAGCGCATGGTGCGCCCCCTAAAAGCCACTTGGGTGCACCCCCCCAAGAAAAAATGACCCCACCGTGCTGAATGCAGGGGAGGGGGGGGCACTGCAGGGTCGTCATTCTTGCAGCGCAGTAAAGTATAGTAGTGTAGAAGATTGATTTTGGTGCAGTCATGTCAGTAGCACAGTGGAGTGGCATAACATCGCAGCATAATACAGTAGCATAAGATGATGGTGTAGTACTCAGATGCAGTAAATAGTGATGGTGCGCGGTTCGCAAAGCAGGCACAGAATTGGGGGGATTTTATCAAAACCAACCTCAAAACCACTAACCACTCAAATCCTGCATGCAGAGGCCAAAATCTGGCGATAAATGTCATGCAGCAGTACATAGTTGCTGTCCGTACTGTCTCTGAACATCGCTCTTGGGCGCATGATCATTCAAACTGGCTGACTGACCCTGATAAGGCCCCTGGTCGTCCCATCATTAGCTGCAGCGTGTGCAACCTCAGGGCAGGGGATCCCCGTCGGGATACCCACATGGCAACCAACAAAGCCGAACCGGAATGTCAGCCTGGTGATGGGGACAAGCGGTCAACAAACAGGCAAGTCTGTGGACGCGCATGTACGGTCCGCTGACTTCGGAACGAAGAACGGGACAATTTGGCGTGTTGGGCCCCCATACTGTGGAATCCCTACCCCCCAGCCCTCGCTCTTGCGATTTTGAAACCCGCCCCCAGCACCTGCCCACCCTCCCTGACAACAGCCCCCTGCCGTATGCCGTTTCCCAAGTCAATGGGGACCGCCGTGTATGAAGGGAAAGGGTTCAAGGGAAGGGCAGCGGTAAGTGGTGAGAGGCCAATAGGCGCCGCCAGCTGCAGACAGCAGCACAACCACGGGGGGGGGGGGTTTAGTAGCTGAAGAAACCTGTCTGGAAAAATTTAGTACGCCCAATTCTGGCGCAATTTTTCCCATCAGTTTTAACGATTGTGGCGCAATTTTTCCCATACATAGTGAGCGCGGTGTCAACTGACACTGTGTTCTCTGTAGGTCGCTGTTCAGCAAAGGCAGCTGCAGCCCAGTACCTGGATGAAGACGTCCACATTCTGTTGCACATCTTTTTCCAGACTGAAACCTGCACCTGCACCCCTGCCTTGACAGCCTGCAATGCAACGTTTTTTGGTGGACTCCTCTTTGGTGCAGTCAGCACATGTTCAGCGAGACCTAGAGAGGAAAAGTGTGGCGCAATTTTTCCCATCACTTTTAACGATTGTGGCGGAATTTTTCCCGCACTAAATTTTTCCGGACAAAAATTTTCCCGTACTAAATCCCCCCCCCCCCTGCAGTTGTCATGCCAACCCCCCCCCCCCGTATATGATCTGGTTTGCGCTGCGAGAGCAACAAGGCAAAACACTTTGTGATTTAGGAACAATTGAGAAGTGTTGAACTGAGTGAGTCTGGCATGAGGTCACGGTCATGCTGGTCATTTCAAAACCTGACGTCATGGCCCCTTGCAGGCCATGCCCATGCAGACCCTGTCGTTGCTGCAGATCTTGGGGTCACGGTGTCCATCATAAGTAACGGCAGCCGCATCACGCGGCAGTGGCTGGAGGAGTACGGGCCATCCGTGGACATCCTCGGCATCTCGTGCGACTCGTTCAACGAGTCCACGAACCGCCGGATCGGCCGGACGGACGGCGGCAGGGTGCAGCACATGGAGCATCTGTTCCGGGTGCGGCGGGATTGCGAGGCCTTGGGCATTGCTTTCAAGCTGAACACCGTGGTGACGGCGCTCAACAAGGACGAGGACATGGGGCCGCATATCGCAGAGTTGCGGCCGGCGCGCTGGAAGGTGGGGTGATGAGGGAAGGGATGTCGGATGCGGGACGGAACAGGGCAGCAAAACCAACGGAAAGCCGTCCGCCCTCCCCGATCGAATCCGCCCCACTCCCGCCGCCGAAAGCCTCCTGCAGTGGATGGAGAGCTTCAGCAAAAAAAAAAACAAAAAGATGTGCCTTTCAGGGATTGAAGACCCCCAAACCTTAGGGTGGCATTGGCAGCCGATCCCAGCAGCGAAAAAAGAAGCATCCATCGACTCCACATTTTTGCGGAAGCACCTCCAGACAGTCAAGAATGCTGGTTCCCGGATGCAATGGTGCAAGGTGTCGTGTACAAACCACGAGCGATGACAATGCCTCTGAAACAGCATAGTTTGACAGTGTTTGCAATACCAATCACGACAGTCCTGCATTTGCAGTCCTGGGCATTTCACTGCAGTGCCACGCCCCCCAGAGCTCGAACAACGCCGTCTCACGCTGCATGCCCTTCTGGTGCTCCCCCTCACAATACTCTCTTTTCAGGTCTTCCAGTGCCTGCTGCAGGAGAACGAGAACGGCGGAGGCGAGGATGCGCTGCGCGATGCCCGCCCTTTTCTCGTATCCTCCGCCGAGTTCGCGAATTTCCTCGCACGACATGCGGCGTACCAGCCCATTGCCGAGGATAATTCAGCGATGCGCAACAGCTACGTCAACCTGGACGAGCGTCTGCGTGTGCTGGACTGCAGCAGCGGCTCCAAGGTCCCGCGGGACTGCGTGCTGGATGGGGTGGAGGCCGCACTGCAGCACGCGGGCTTCGACCAAGAAATGTTTGTGGCGCGTGGCGGCATCTATGACTTGGAGCAGGTGCCTCCAGCGCCGGGTCCGGCTGCGTGCGGCGGTCCCCTGTTGGATCTGGAGACGATATCCCTTTCAGGCAATGTTCTTCCAACCCTCACCCTGGTCCCAAACCCAGGCCTGCAGACGTACGTTGACAAGTAGCCAACCTGTCAAAACACTGAGGGGGAATGGCTTGCTTGCCAACTGCGAAATGCGGGGGTGTCGCTCCTGAAATACGATGGTCTAAACTGTGTGTGGGAGGTTCACCACGGTCTTCACTACGACGTCCCTAGCCTTTTGTATTTCTTTAAAGAGACCCCCCTCCCCCTTAACGTCCCCGTGGGGCCCGGAGGTGACCCGGGCCCCGAATTTCATGAAAAACAATGTGGCATTTTGGGAAATCGGCGCGACGGGCAGATCCGGAGACACCATCACGTCGCCTGGGATTCAGTGACCTCAGCGCCTTCAAAAGGGGCCGGAAAGGAGAGGAGAGTAAGCTGTTTTACCTGCATCTGATCGCCGAAAAGCAGGGAATGAACATAAAAAGCATCAGCCATGATGTCCCTCTGGAGGGCCCTTTGGGGGGAGGAGATCATTCTGAGGGATCCTTGAGGGCTCTCAGGGGGTTCATTTCTGGGGATCCTTCACACGGGATCGTTTCAGGGTTGGGGGGGGGGGGGGGCACCGTAGCGGATCCCAAGCAGGGTCCTCAGGTTGGTCCTTTGATGGGCTCCTTTAAGATCTAGTTGAACGGTTGTACATCATGGAATGTTCCGTTTTGCTGGCCCAGCTCGAGCAGGGACCAGTTCTGGCAGAATAATGCCCGGATCACCAAGGCCTAGGCATGCACACCCGCTGGGACAACAGGAAACGCTAACAATGTGCGCCAGAACACAACATTTGGCCATCGGGTGATGGGACGCTCCGAGGGCAAGTTCTCTTGCTTAGGCATGTTTCTCGACAGCTCAGAAATGGAAGTTTTCATTTATCTGGTGATCACCCACAATGACCAAAGAAAAGGCATTCCTGACAAGTGTAATCAGCGTCGCTGGTCACGACATCAAGAAAGTTGGTTAGATCGTGCAAGCGCCTCTCAAAACACCCACATCCAGGCAAAACCGTGGGGAAGGAAGCAAAATCAGGTGCTCAATGCACTCGCTGGGGATGTGTGGCCATTGCAACCCCCTGCCTTTCTGCTCGTCCTGAGTCCTGTTGCTTCCCGGTTTCGTGCCTGCCAATGTGGGAAGGAGGACTCAGACCTGCCACTCGTGCACAGTTTTCGGTCTCTCCAATGCCTCCGCTGCATAGCTCTCTCCCCGTTGCTATCCCAGGCCCATCCAGCACCGACGCTTGCTCCACTGTGAGTCTCTACAAGTCACTGGCCGAGGCAGTCCAGGTACTCTCTGCAGCGCGGACCTGCGGGCAGCTCTCCACCATCCCTGGAATAGACGCGTTCCTGCAGCGCTTGCACGATCTGCAGCAGGGGCCGCTGCCGGCCGATGCCCCAGAGACGCAGGTGTGGCTGTGCCCTCGCGGGTCGTGCCAACCTGTGCCCTTTGTGCCGTAACCTCCTTCAGGAATGCCCTCCGTTTGTCAGGCCTAGGCTTTGTCCACACTCCGGCTTTGGGCACGTCCGCTGAAATGGCTTGTACCAATACTGTTTACCCCGGACTCCCGACGGAACACAGTGGCGCGGAGGTGGTTGACAGGGTTCAGGGCCGAGCAATCCAAGCAATCGCTTCCAAACGCTTTACTGTCACGATGCAACAACGGCTCTATCTCCATCCGTAATGGCACTGCATGAAATGCAAAGGTGCGACCTGAGAAATAAGATGCCCAAGAGTAGAGCGAGGGGTCTGCGGCCCCTCAAGCAACAGGACTTTTGGAACTGATATAGTGTAATGCACGGAGTCTCAGTGAGAACATCTGGTGTTAAACACGATGCCTTTTCACAGAGGTCTACGGCCTCAAATGTAGGGCCACTGGCATACCCGGGCCCTATCATAGGAAAAGCAGAGCACGGCACCGAAGGCCACAGCACCGCACAGCACACCCGCAGGCTCCGTCAACTTGTTTGTGGGTGTGATCGTGACAATGGCTGTGTGATAGTGGTGCCTGCAATTTTATCCGCCACCCGTGTGCCATCTGGCATCCCACATCATTTGTAGTTGAGACCACCCTCCAAAGTTTGTGGTCCAGGGAAAGGCGGCTTGGAGGCATATGCAGGGGAGTGGACGCGAGGGGAGCAGAAGATGCGCGCCCCCCCCCCCCCCCTGGCCTGGCGGGGTGCCGCATGCACAAACCACGATGATTGGCTGAGGTGATGGCGTTGGCACTGGGCTGGCAGAGACAGAGGGTCCACAAGTGTGTCCATGGGTCCCATGGCTTGTCAAATGATGACTCCAGTGGTCTTGAGAGTGGTAAAGCCGCGGAGGATGATGAAGCTAATTCTGAATCAAATATTGTCTCGAATAAGAATCGCCGGGTGCTCCCATGACTGACGAAGGTTCTGGTTTTGCCTCTGACATTGATGTTGTTGGGGCAACCGCCCATGGAGTTTGGTGTTTTGGGTCACGTCACAGTTTTGACGGCACGTTGTATTTCGTCCGGGGTAAGTGGGTGCGCAAAAAGCTTGTGGCTCCAGTTGCTGTGAAGCCTGCTGCGAAAAGGGCCAAGCCACCATCTAAGAGCTCTGGTCAGAGCGTTGCAGTGCAATCTGGTGAGCATGTTTAGGAATCCAAGGCCACGTGGCCCAGGTCGAAAAAAGTTCCATGCTGGGCCCGTGAACCAATGAACCACTTTCATCATCACGGGCGCGTCTTCTTGGCCATCCAGGAGGTTGTGTTGTGATCTTTGTGATCTTTGTGCCTCGCTTTCCATGTATACCAATTTTCATGGACGGTGATGGTACCATCCCCGTGGGAGGGGTGGGGGACCATCACTTAGCTACCGTGCCCCAGAAGTGTGAGAGGACTGTCGCGCGCGCAAGCGGTGGGATGACAAAGAGGGGCGAGGTTGTTCTCTGCTCTGAAAGAACAAAAAGTGTGTTCGACACAGCCAACACACTGCAAAGGGTGAGTGCACCGCACTCAAGGCTGTTCTGAGAAGTTGTGCTTGACGACGTGTGCCACGCCAAATAACGCAAGGGTGAAGGTGGAGGGACCGTAATACGGCATACGACCAACACCAATTTGTCCCGTAACGCATATTACCGCAGGTGGTTGTGGTAGAGGGGTTGGATGGCACCGGCAAGTCCACCCTTGTGAGGCGACTCGTGCAGCAGCTTCCTGGGGCCGTGGCGTTCTGCACGCCGCCGGAGAGCACCGCCGTGCTGCGGAACTTCTTCGACGGCACGGCTGTGCCAGAGCACATCGCGCGCGCGTTCTACGCCGCAGGAAACTACCTGGCCGCAGCGGAGATTGCGGCGCGCGCGCCCCGCGTGGCGGTGCTGGACCGCTAATACTCCTCCACATGCGCCTATGCGATGCGGTCCGCAACCCTCCGACAGATCTATGAGCAGCCGCTGGCGGATTTCCAGTGGCCGAATGACCTCCTGAAGCCTGCGCTAGTGCTGCTGCTGCGGCTTCCGGATGCCGCGCGGCAGGCGCGGCTGCAGCGTCGCGGCGAAGGGTACGGCAAGTGGGAGTCTCTTTTGCAGGACAGGGCAACGCGCGCGCGCATTGACGCCGGGTTTGACCGGCAGGTGCGAGGCGGTCAGTCTCGCCCACAGTTCGTCCCGACCACTGTGCTCAACGCGGCTGCAGCCCCTGAGGAGGTGGCATCAGAGGCCGTGGCGCAGTGTAAGGCCTCGCGCGTCTTTTCTGCGTAAGGGCGCGATTGGCGATTGGTACCAGTGCGCATTGTATTGCGTCAACGCCCGGGGCTCCTGTCGCTGGGTCGTTCAGGACATTGACAAGGGGTCCTGCCTCTCCTCTTTCTTCAGGAGCCAGCTCGGCATTTGTACGTGCGTTAAGGCATGTACGGTGCCTTTCAGGTGCCCCAAGGCATCATCCTGCCACCAGGTCTTGTATAACATTCATTTTGCAGGGGTGGGGGCCCGATCAAACGTGCCGCCAGTGTCCGCAGGGGAACTGGGTCTCGTTGGTAATCGGCACCGTCCCATGTGCCACTCAGTACCATCCGCTGCTGTCACACCCGGAACTCAGTAGGAACCAGCTGCGTCCCGTGTTCGACTCAGTAGGACCCGCCTCCTTCTGACGACGTATGACCTGCCGGACGCTAGTGGCAAGTGTGGCCCCGACGTTGGGTGGGGCGGGCGTTCGATGGGCAGGAGACAGAAAGCTAATCTGGGCACATGGTTACGGGTTGTGCTTCTCTCCAGTTCAGCACATCCGTCAGTGCTTTTTGTTGCCTCCAGTGGCGCTGTGCAGTCTCTCTGCACTGCCGTGTTCAAGCCCAAGCATGTACATATGGAGGGAGGTGCGCCGCTGATGGATCGAGACATGCACTCCACGAATGTCTGTGCCCTGGCGTTTGTTGACCTGTGCATGCGCCGATGTGTGTTCAGGTGTCCGTGCGTCTGTACCCCCCCCCCCCTTTGCAAGAGCAACACTCTTGTCAGAGCAACAGTAGGTGTTGTTTCCGCAACTTTTGGACCCTGTCCGCACAGTGTGGAGGACCTCCATAGGCTGACCTGTTTCTGCAACTTTTGGAGAGTGATTTGAACCGTTTCATCATCCGGAGTGATTTGAACCGTTTCATCATCCGCGGCCAAGCCCTGCACAGCGCTGGAACCATCATGTCCACCCCAAGCAAGCCCAAGAGGGGACGGGGGGCTGCGGGGGCTGGCACAGCGAGTAAAGCGCCCGCGCCTGCTATTTAGGTCCTGCACGCTGTGTGTACAGGGGTCAGCGCAGAAGCAGGACGTGGCAGAGCCACTGTGCCGCCCCCCAAGCCTCACCCTTAGTGTACGCGGCGCGAGAGAAGGACCCGCGCCAAGGGCTCAGGTGTCTTCGCCGCTGGCCCTTCCGTGCCCCTTGCCCGGGGCCTCAGATCCTCTCGGGGGCGCAGACTCTCTCCCCTTCCCCTCATCCTCTGACGGCATCACTGCAGTCAATCTTGTGAAGCCCAGAGCGAAAAGGCCGCGCGCTGCGGCTGGGCGATGGCGTCGGCTGACCTGTTTCTGCAACTTTTGGAACCTTGGAACTTGGCGGTTCCATTTTCTGGTGGTCCATGAAGATCACGTTTTTTCGGTGATTTGAGGCTGGGGATGGTATTTAGGGATATTGGTTGCTGCCCTGCCACCAACTTACAACCTTTCTTGTCCTTTGGAGGTGGAGATTGGGGAATCACCTGACGACTTGTTCATTCATGACACAATTGTCACCTCTTATATCTTCTAACGGCGCGCACATACAACGCCTTTTGGAACTTTGCAACTTTTGGAACTTTAGTGTTGCTCTCGCAGGAAGGGGGGGGGGTTAGGTGCACGCGCGCTTGTGTTTGTGTGTGTCTGTTATGTGCGTGCTGTGTGTCAGATGTCCCCGGCCCATCAGAGCTGAGCTGCATGTTGCACTGTGATTGACACGCGCTCTTTGGGGATCGGGGACTTTGAACGGACTCTCTCTGCCTGGATTACAGTCCCGATAATTTGCAGTTTTGGGTGTCCACTGTCCGCAGGAGCCGGGGTTGTCACCGCATTAATGTACGGGGCATGCCCTTTGTGTGCTCAACGGTCTGATCCTGCGACCAGACCCCATGTATTTGGCAGGTCGGGGGGTTGGGGGTTGGGGGAGGTGCAGCTCAGTTTTGCCAGTAGGAGACCGAAAACTTCGATCCGTTTTACCTCCATTGGCTCAATGCTCTCTCGCTGCTCAGTCCAAGCAAAAACTGTATGCATGCTGTGGACCACCAAGTGCAGTGCACTGTCTGCAGGCGTGTGCATGGTACTTAGTATTGTCTGTGCACCTGCACATTTGGTGTCTTTCCTATGTCCCACAAGGCTTTGCTTTTGGACCAGGTCAGATTTACCTCATATATCTCTATACGCCCAACAACACAGTTCGCCTTGATGACGACCCTCCCCCCCGCCCTTTCCTTGTGCGAGCACATCATCCCGACGGTGCTGGCCATATGTTTGGTCTCAATGGTAATGGACACCGCATTGAGACGGTGCTTCAGAACCGGTGAAGGGGACCAGTGGATCGGCAGTATGTCTGGCTGTCCTTGAAAGACTGATAGTAGGTATTGCTTCCACAACTTTTGGAACCATGTCCCACTTTGCCTTTTGTAGTTACCGTCTCCCCTCGTCAGCATAACACTAGGGGGGCGCACTGTGTGCTGTGTGCGCGCTGTGTGCTGTGTGCGCGCTGTGCAAAAAGCAGGTCATTTTGTGGAAGGTCACTGTAGCAGCAGTACTGTAGCAGCACTGTAGCATTGTGTGGGTATGCCCGGTCTTACCCAGTGCAGTTGCCGATGTTAAGATATGGGACAAGTATGGGCCACAACACACCAAAGGATGTTTCATGGAGTTTGAGGTGGGTGTGCATGATGATGCATGTAAGGGAAGGTTGCATTCCCACGTCCCGTTCATTGGCCGCATGACATTGACTGTCTGGCAAAAGACCTATAATGATATTCATGGGTATTATAGAGCATGGGTGGAACATTTGTTTGCCTGCCTTTGGTCCTGGAGGGTTGTGCATGACATTTGGCTGGGGTCCCATGAGGATTTTTGCTGTTTTTGCCATGTGCACATGTGCTTCCCCAGAGGTGGATTTCAGGGTGGTCACGGGAACATTGAATTACTATTTGGCGCTGCGCGCGCGCTGTGCATGCTGTGCAGAAACATCTCCTCGGTGTTGTTTCCGTCGATTTTAGTGTTGTTCTCGCAAGGGGAGGGGGAGAGTAGGAAGACTCTTTTTCGCTCTGTGCCTCCCAGCTATCTGTGTGGGTGCTCTCCAGGTAGGATAGGCCCCCCGTCAACTTTGGACACTGTGATGTTAGGCAAGCGATGCCGTGGTCGAGGTGGAGCCTCTGCCCTGCCTTTTGGGGCAACTCAAAGGGCATGAGGACATTTCTCCCATGTCCTGGAAGGCATTCTCACCAAAGAGCGTGTCACTGTGTTTAGTGCTGAGGTGGGAAGCCTTGGACGGAACATGTGAATCGAAGTCTCGCTGCCAGCTGCCACACAACGGATGCTCGCTTGAGGCGCAGTGTCGTGGCGAAGGCTGAATGTGCACAGAGATGCCCCCACCCCACCACCGTACCTCTCTGCACTCCAGATGTTTTTACCAGGTGGTCATTTCGCCTTGATGACGACCCCCCCCCCCCCAACCTCCCCCTTCCTTGTGCAAGCACATCATCCCGACAGTGCTGGCCATACATTTGGTCTCAATGGCAATGGACACCACATTGAGACGGTGCTTCAGAACCGGTGAAGGGGACTAGTGTATCGGCAGTATGTCTGGCTAGTACCGTTCCTCACCCGCCCCACAGCACCTGACTCGAGTTTCTCAGGAGCTTTACTGCACCTTTATTTCATGGACGCACCTGTCGCGCGAATGCACAGATCTGCCCCACCACGCCATCCTTGTGGTGTTGTGTTTTTTCCGAAGCCTGGACTTGTGCTTGCTCGGGGAAGCAAGCAGCAGGGCACATGTACACTTTGTGTATGTGCCAACTAAGAGTATGTCCACAGGGCTTGTGTGCTGAGGGTCGAATCAGGCGAAACAGGTGTTCTTCACAGCGACAATATGAGTGGGTGTTCCGCTGAAGTCTTCCGGTGGAGGTCACTCTGATGCTCAGTTGTTTCACACTGCTCTCTCTCTCTCTCTCTCTCTCTCTCTCTCTCTCTCTCTCCCTCTCTCTCTCTCTCTCTCTCTCTCTCCCTGTGTGCTTGCAGACACTTTGATCTGTGCACATGCACGTTCGGCGTCTTTCCTACGTCCCACAAGGCTTTGCTTTTGGACCAGGTCTGAATTGGTTTCTTGCAGGTTCTCAATGTGCTGCTGTGTGTGCTTTGCGGGTTTGCTGTCCATATGGGCTGTTGAGGGAATGTCTTTCGGTCTCAATGGTGTTCAGCTGTTGTCTCTCTCTGTACCACTCAGTTGCCCAGCACCCTCGCGTATCAATTCACCCCATCCGTGCTGTACTCCGACATTATGTCTAGCACGCCCTGTGAATCACATTTGGATCACTCATTTGATTTACCCCCCCCCCCCCCTGCACAAGCACTGCCTTGTCCAAGCGCGGGAGCCCGTCTGACCGTTGTTTCCTGGGGTTTCCCGACCACAGTTTTTGTGGTCAGAAATATAACGTGACACGGTTGTGTTGCAATTGCAGAGGAAAAGGGGGCTGGATCATGCTTGTGGTAGTTCCTCTAGCTCATACCAACATTCTGCTGGCAACTGCAACTCAATACTGTCTGTTTTGATGTGATTTTCAGCCATGGGTAATGAAAAGGGATGCTAAGAATAGGGAGCATCGCCATGTGCTTGCACGGGTGGCCAATTTTGGGAAAACCAACGAAAAAGTGATGATTTTCATCATGGACAAGACATCCCATGTGGCAAATCCCCTCGGCATGAAATATTTTTGTACCTTGACAATTCCTGAGAACTTTTCTGAGTGTTGGTTGCAAATCGCAAAGTTGCAATTCTACATCCCCCCCCCCCCCCATGTGTCCAACGAATGCCGTGTCCAATGAACACTTGCGTTTGAACGGTATTTTTTGAGGACATAATTAATTACGCACTTAATTATGTACCGGGCTTCAGAATCGAGGTTCCAAGCTAAAGGATTGGGGAAATGAGGAGTTGTAGTGAGTACCTGTGGGTCAACTTGTAAAGCAGGATGTGAGGGAATTGTGTCCCTCAACTACAGGACCTCTATTGCCCACCATGAGTGATTCTCTGCTTGCACCTGGCCAGGAGGTGCAATACAAGCGGTGTCCGTCCCAAAGGTCCCTACGCCGTTCGGTGCGCGCAACAATATTGAGAAACGGCGGTAACACATCCCTAGGCACAAGACATCCAGCCCATTCAAAATACAAAGCGATGGAGGCCTCCAATTAGCACTTCACTGTAGAAGCCCTTGTTGCAGTCCCGCTCCATGCGGAAAAGCTGAACATGCTCCCCGGGATTGGGGCCCTCCTTGTTCTTGGCACAGGCGGAAGGCACAGGCTTGCAAGGTTGCATGTGAGGTTCCGGGGTGGGCTGGGCTGGGATTGGTGCTTGGAAAAGGGGGTGGGCGGGGACGTTGGGGAAAGTGCTTGGAAATTTTGATGGGCGGGGGTGCTTGAGCAAAGTGCTGGCGAGATTCCATGCGAGGTTGCCAGGTGGGCTGGGCTGGGATTGGTGCTTGGAAATGGCCTAGGGACGATGCACAGAAAAGGTGTTCAGGGTGTTCCTACCAAGAAGTGCTTCGGAATAGTAGTTCCAACAATACCATGGCATGTTGTCTCCATGGCCCAACTAAAAAAGTCGGTTGTGAATACCAGAGCAGAGATGTAGCAATACCCCTAACCAAATATGCATCTCATGGGAAGCATTTTTGTTATATGTGTCGGAACAGATTTTTGTGGACAAAAAGTGTACATATTGTGTTGACGGAGCTCCATCACCACACTGTACCCCGGGGTCTTTATATGCCCTGTTGCAACAATTGTGCTTGGGGTGAGGTATGGGCAGGTTTTTGGCGACATACATTCTTTTGGTACTGCACGTCGCGTGCAAGTACGGGCTTGTCTAAGCACAGAAGCCCGCCTGACCGCCGTTTTCCTGACTTTCAGCATGCTTCCGCAAGGGGGGGGGGTACGCTTTTCTTCAACTCATGGAGGCTACCTCAGCCTCAAGTTGCACACTCCACTGTTTTTTGTGTCTCCTCAGGCTCCCCATTCACACTGCTCTTTTAGCCCTGTTTACCTCACATGGGGCATCAATTTTCCTATTGTAACCACAAAATTCATTTTGGCTGCCTTTGGCAGACCTGCCCAACCACTGCCAAGGCCTAATGGCCAGAGAGTGGACCACACAATGTGTTGTGGCATTCTTCTGCATCCGCATATGCCCATGTGTGTGTACGTGCACCACCTCCATCTCATTACCACCTACAATTAGTACCAGCTGTTCCAAACGCCCTGCCAAGACGCCCCCACCAAGATGCTCCCGCAAGACGCCCCCGCCAAGCACCCCTGCCAGACATAGAACAGTTTTGGTCTCACAAAGTAAAAGGATTCCGGCCCGCCATCAATTCTGGCACAGCCTCAGCGTCCACATCAGGGTTGCGAGCAACACGGCTCATGGTTCCCGTTGCATCCCCCCCCCCCCCCCCCTGAAGGGCCGCCCACCTCTGCCTGTTTGAATGACCTAGAACCATGGTTCTAGGTGGTGTCGGAAGGGGGTATGGCTATCAGAGCCCCCTGTGTTTAGTACAAGGGTTGGAGAGACGGACAACATGAC
Organism: Eutreptiella sp. 'Long Island Sound 2002'; assembly: GCA_964036045.1. Taxonomy (NCBI): domain Eukaryota; phylum Euglenozoa; class Euglenophyceae; order Eutreptiales; family Eutreptiaceae; genus Eutreptiella; species Eutreptiella sp. 'Long Island Sound 2002'. Next base: position 69,304,050 of record OZ038388.1, on the reverse strand, counting down.
CGCCAATGGGGGTGCACAACGTTGAACTGACAACCCCCCCCCCCCCCTTGCAACCTCCCCCCCCCACACCCGGGAGACCGTCATTTCCATGTTTTTCTAGTGAACATGTATTGTGCTGGTGTGTGTTGCCCATTTGCTTTACGCATGGCCTTGCATTGCTTTCCCATTACTTCAAATCAAGCACCTGTGTGTGGTTTGTGATATTCTCTCTTCAAAGGCGTTGTATGGGTGTGTTGTGTTGCTACTTCAGACCCAAGATGTTTTCTCCCGGTGACCATGTACGGTACCACTCATGCACACTTGGTGCACATGTGTTGGCCACTGTTGTGGGGCCTTCGCCAAATGAGCCACAGTTTTGCCACATTCGGTACATACGCCCTGGTGGGGTCACTCCGGTGGATCATGAGAGTGCTCAACTCTCAAGGCTAGAGGCTGTGGCGATGGTAGCGATGCCATTGTGCAATTGACGGGCAGTCCCACCCAACCGAAACGTCCCCGGTCTCCCACCGTTGCCGCCCCCTCCCCCCCCGGAAGACCGTCACTTGGCGACCGTCTCCCCCCCCCCCCACCCGGGAGACCGTCGCGCGCTAACCCGGCAGTTCGCAAGGGGGGCGGGAGGTAGGGATGTACAGTGTTGATTTGCTCAACAAGTGTTTTGGCCTCCTGATCTGATGGCCGTGCCTAGCTCATCTTATGGGGGGCGGGGGAGTAGGTTGAGCCAAAGTCTGAGTTCTATCTGAGTTCTATCTAGCCGAGCAGCAGGGCGATTGCACTGCGATGTGTGGCTGGCTACGCTTTGCTGAGAACGTCGTGGTTTGAGCAAGCATTGGAATGAGATCATGGCCACACCACCCAACCTATCTGACTGTCTTGTCCAAGCCACCTGCCATCAAACAGAAGAGGGAGGAGGTGTTATGAAGGGTGGGTGCAATGAATGTCCTTCACCAATGGCCGTCAATGCTCTGAACCCAAATTCGTGTCAACAAATGGCTAGCGTGCCCCAAAGCATGTGCAAAGCTGCCTTGTGGTGGCAAGTGACTGTTTCACCAGAAAATGGTAGTAGAACGTGCATTAGGCGATTCATTGGTCATCCCTCTATGCATGCACACGATTCTGGAATTTTCCTTGAATTTTTTGGTGCGTTCAAACTGAGTCAAACACTGATGAAAGTTACTCAACGAACACAAAGCGTCCAAACTGAATCCACTAAAAAGCAGCTTCAAAATTAGCATGAAAAACGACAATGAATGATGCCAACAGGCCTGTCTAAACTCCCAGGGTCCACAGTCGGACCCTGCCTGTCAAAGGCCCCCCTTTTCTTATGCGATGGAGCGTCTATGCACTCCAGCTCTGGCTCCCACGACAGATCTGCATTTTTGTCTTATCTCCAGAGCAGACCCTGGCACTTGGACCTGTCCGTGAACTCTTTGGTTACAGTTGGTCCTACTGCAGGGTTGTGGTGTGGGCCTGTGCATAACAAGCCATTGAGTTTCAGCTCGGCAAAAGCGTTTAGAGGGAGTACCGGACACAGTGCACGCACGGTCGATGCACAGTGCGTATTCTGGAGTTGTTGCATGAACCAGTTCCGTTAATTTAGAGGGTAAAGCATTCATGCATTCAGTTGGTAGGGCAAAAGACTGCAAGTCCTGAGTTTGCAACCTTTTGTTTTTTGTCCTGCACAGCAATCCCCTCCCCCCTTGAAATCCCCCCCCCCCAAGGGGGGGAACCGTCACCTTGGCCCAGACAGCATAGAAAATACTAGGCGCCAAAGCCACCAAAGACAATTGTTACAAGGCGCCGAAGGTGCCGAAGCTGATTTACACTGTGATACTATGGTACAGATTTGTGGTCCCCCCCCCGGGGGGGGGAACCGTCACCTTGCGACCCCCCCCCCCCTTAAGGGGGGAACCGGCCCGACAAAAGGGGGAAAGTTTCAAGGGGGGCAGGGGGTTCATGGCTTCCTAGTGGTGTGAGTGTCACGTACACGCGTTTCACTGGTGCCCAAGTTGCAGCTACTGTGCAAGCCGCTTTTGAATGTGGGCAGTTTGTGCCGATCAAGTGTGAAGTTAATGGCCAAGTTGTTCATCACCCACGGGCACCAGCCCATCAAATTGAACTACGCATGCACAGTCCATTGCCAGGAATTCCCCGCAAAACCTCCACACACCACCAAGAAGAATGAGCAAACAACAGAGACCACCAGAAACTGCCAGTGCACATCCAGACACCACCAGGAAATACCAGCAAATAACCACCAGGAAGTACCCCAAAGGCATCCAAAAGGCACCGGGTATCACCATGAACCATCCAGCAAGTAGTAGCAAGCATCTAGGAAGTAATAGTCAGCCACCATGCTACACCCTCCAGCCTTTACAGGACCTCCCAAGGTGGGCCCTTTTGCTGGGGTACTTGTTCAACTGCATGGTGCCCGCGCGGTGCGAATACTCCCTGTTCGTCCAACTGGGGCTGCCGTGGACAAATTGCGACACTGAATTGCATCAGCATTAGAACAGGTACAGGACACATCGGACACCACGTACCCCCCCTCCTCCCCTTGTACCTAGCGTAGTGCCTCAGAATTCAGCAGTGACTGTTCGTGCTCTACAGACTGTAGCTGCCACTAAACCTCCCAAGCCCCCACCTCACTGTGTTTTACTATGTTGTTTGACTGAAAGCGTTGACCTTTCACTGTTAAGGGTTAGGCCAAAGGAGTGCCATGCTTAGCAGCCCGGAAACGGTGGATGTAGTAGGATATAGCTGGCCCTCGGCGAGCGCTTGACCTATTGTGATCAGGTATGTACAACCACAGTTAACAGGAAGACATGAACCACAGCCCACTTTGCAGCCGCTGTATGGTTTCACCTGTACATATGATAGTGGAGCACCCCAACCAAGAAGGGGACACAAGCAAATGTGTGACACTGTTGGTACTTACTAAGGGCTGAAATTGTCTGTGGCGGGGACATTCAGTCGATCAATACGACCATTGATCCCCTTTTACGTCACACCCCCTTGAATAGTCCCCCCACAATGCACGGCGGTGTCCCCCACCCCCTGGGGGGGGAATGTCACCAAATGACAACGTCGGCCCCCCGAATCCCCTAGCACCAACACCGTCCTTCTGGGTGCTGTCTTTCATTTTCTAGAGGCTTTCAAGTGCTTGTTGTTTGGGGAAAATATGCCAGTGATGGTGCCCTCCAGGGGGGGGGGGGGTGCAACGGAGACCATAACCCCAGTGAGGGTGTAACAAAGTATGATTCTGGAAGCTGCTATTTGTGGTGTTGCTGAGCAGTGGTTGCTTCCCAATGTGCCTGTTGCAGGGTCCCATGGATGCAGGTTCTTCACCTGCACCACATGTGCACTCTGGGAACCCCTCGCTGGCCCCGCCAGAGTCGAAGCCTCGCAGTCTGTCCACTTTGATCATGATTACCCGGCCCAAAGCCGATGGGGCAGGGCAGGAGGTGCTGCTGGGCATGAAGAAGCGCGGCTTTGGCGAAGGTGCCTTCTGTGCCTCTTGCTTGCCAATTGCGAGTACTGTATTTTACCACTTTACCCCCCGCCCCCTGCAGGACAGGGATTCGGAACCAGTCCAGCCAGTGGCTGAGGCGCGCAGGACCAGTGATTGAGGGCGCATAATGTCTTGCAGTGCACCCGGTCAAACATGGGCGACCTGAAAATTGCTCTCCCCAGGGGTGGGGGTGGCACGGACGCCCTCCGAAGGAGAGGGGGGGGGGGCTGGAGAAGGGCTTCCGTGCCCGGGCCCTTTGTTTTGTGTAAGAACGGATGTTGGCGCCAACGGTGCCGGAACACAAATTTTGGCCGGAAAAAATTGTTTCGGCAAAATCCCCCCCCCCCCCCCCCCCACACATGTGTAGTCAGAATGGAGGCGATGGGGCCGGCCCTGTCTTCGGTATCCAGAGCGTAAGTGGTTCGAGCCCCAGTATGGCGAAATGATTTTGCAAGTGGGTGGTTCAGAAAACGGTCACACAGGTGACGGCGATATAGCATACCGGAAATACACCACACACACACGCCACAGAGCGCAGGTGCGAGCCCCGGTGGGTCTGCCATGGAGCCATTGCTTTACCTTTTGGTTCTGGGAAATTGGGGGTGACCCCTGCATGGCACGCCTAACCGGCACAATGGGAGGGGGAAGAGCTGACCCAGACAGGCCAGGAAACATTCGATAGCCGCTAACCACGGTGAACTCAAGGCACCACTCGGCCCTCGTCTGAGATATGCTGCAGTGCAGCGAGTCAAACAATGAACTGAGGTTGTGGCGATGACCATATGCCTGTGACACGGGGGTATATGAGAGCTCTGTATCCGTTGCTTCATGGCCCCCACATATGTGTAGTCAAAATGATCAGCGCAACGTGGGCATCATTTTGAGCCATAATTGTTAGGGTCGACCCCCCCCTCCCCTGGCACAGCAGGTAGGGCACCCCCGCCCCGCACCCCCCCCCCCCTACCGGCACGGCGGCTGGGAAGGGGGGGGGGGGGGCTAATGGGCTTGTGCCACCGCCCCCCCGCAGAGCAATTTTCTTCCCGCCCCGCACAATGAACACATGCCCAGCACGTCCCAGCAAGAACATAATGCGAAGGTATGGTACGGCCCGCACACATGCGGATGGTGTTTCACAATGACTTGCAGCCCCCCCCCCCCCCCATGAAAAGTACGCTTCATAGTACTACCGTAAACCACACATATTTTCTTTTTATCGGCGGCTGTGCCGACCTTGCTGCATGTGGCCCTACCCCCCTCTTTGGGCAAGCGTGTCTAGGCAAATGAAATCGCGTTCTGATTGGATAGTGTTGAGACTGACACTCGATTATGCTGACCTCCTCCTCCCAGCTGCCGATCGAACCTTCTGACTCGTGGCCGATTGCGTGCCAGCCTCGTGCGTCAGTACCGACCATTGCTCCCCCAAATCATAGCACTGCAGGAAGTCCGTTTCAAAACGCATCACAATCGGATTGCGCAGGCAGCGCGAATGGCCTCTGATTGCGTCCCTCTCATGCGGCAACCCCATTAAGCCGACACAATTCCGCTCCTACACAAGTCAATCGCCCCTTACACTGATGAGCTGCACTCCTCCAGTTGCGTCGCAACGGCTATCGAAGCCACCTCCCCTGATCGGCCACCCTTTGCGGTGGTCCATATGTGTGGACCATCCTCACAATCAGAAAGGGTGACACTTGACACATGGCTCGCCAGTGTGCCTGACATTGTTGTATCGTATGGCGCCTTTAATGATTGCATGTTGCCCAGGACCCCTCCCACGCGCTGGTGGCACAGCAAGTTGTCGAACGGCTCTCTCCTGGACCCCAGTGTGTCCGTGGCCCAATTGATGCCAATGCTCACTCCGCTCTATCGACGAGAAAAGGGGAACAATTGGACGCCATTTTACTGTCGCAAGCCTACTGGCACTGCACTCCCCAGCCTCTGTGAACCCATGCGCCTTTCTTTCAGGAGGTAATCATTTGGGGGTGACGGTAACTTGTGTGGGGGATTTCGGAGCCTCCTCCTCATCACGCTCTCCACCTGTTGGCTCCGTGCGCACCTGCCCGAAGCGCAAGTCCCAGGCATTTCATAAACATAAGATCCTGTGGTCCCAAAGACAATCTGAAGTTGACGCTGGTTTGAGCGCCCGTTGGGAATATTGGATGAAGCCGCATGCTTCGTAGAGGCGACCCCATTCCCTGCACCGCTTCCCGACACCGAACAACCGCTGCATGAAGCATTTGTGCAAACCCCGACCTCCCCACAGCCCCTCAGTCACGAGCTATGACCGGTCGCCTGTGACACGGGGGCGTTCGGTAGCCGAGTATCCGTTGCTTCATGGCCGCAGCCCCTCTGGAGTGCCCGGCAGAAAACAGGGATCAAAGCTCTCAGACGCTTCCGAAAGTCTGCAGGGGCCAGGGATCAGAGTCTTTGGTGGAGGAAACACAGGAAAGAAAATGCACCCAAAGGACCCCCATGTGGCCCTGGTCCACCGCCGACAAATTGGTTGGCCAAGTCCTCCGGCAAACCCGTTGGACTGAACATTGGGCGGACGGGGCTTGTGGACATCTATGGCCCATGGGCTGGTATGTACACGTACGCAGGAACGCGCGTACATTCCTTTGTGAGATTCCAGGAAGAGACTTGGGAGCCTCAGCACAAGGGGTTTCCTGGGGCTAGAGGGTCCAAAAAAATATTCCCTGAATCCCAGACAAATGATGAGGTTTTCGGACTCCCGTGTTCCGGGTACCACTGGGCCATCGTGGGGGGCTTTCATGGCTACGGTTGGACCCCGTTTTTTTTGGAGGGGGTGTCCGAATCGAAGAGTTGGGTGTGCGGCTACCGTGCGCCACCGCTCCCGTGACAACCCCCGCAGTGCCGCAACCATTGTGTTACTTTTGCAGCTACCCTCCCCCTGTAGCTTGCTGCAGGGGCCGTGAGTACAAGGAGTTGGCACTGGCATCTGTTGCTCCGTTCATAACTGCCAACTGCCGTCGATTGGTAGCGTAAATACTGGAGGCAAGTTTCAGTTTTTTTTTCCTTCGTTTTTTGCTCTCTAGAACCCACTGAAAGGCAAGGGGTTGCGGCATGGAGGAAGTCCGTGGCTACTGGAGCCCGGTCCGGGTCCAAAGATGTCAGGTTTGATTGGGCATGCACCGGCTTCGCTGTGTTCACAGGCAAGTGGAACGGCTTCGGTGGTAAAGTGGAAGAGGAGGAGACCATTACCGAAGGAGCCGCTCGCGAGTTGAAGGAGGAGGCCGGCATTGAGGCGACGGATCTCCAGAAGCGCGCCGTCCTGACCTTCGACATTGCCACTCTTCCGAGGCTACTCGAGGTGCACGTGTTCTCTGCGTCCCAGTTCAAGGGCACGCCCACCGAATCGGAGGAGATGCGGCCGCGGTGGTTCTCGACCGACGCGATCCCGTTCGGCGAAATGTGGCCAGATGACGTGCTGTGGGTGCCGCTGCTGCTGGACGGGCAGTCCTTCACGGGGCACTTTGCGATGGAGACGGATGAGAAGACCGTGGACCACGTGCTGCGCATCGTGCCGCAGGAGAGCCTGCGTCTGTGCCCCCGCTGCGGCCTCCCGCAGTGAGGGCGAGGGACCTCTTTGGCGGGGGTGGGGGGGGGGGGGGGGGTTGGGCGAGGCCCCGTTCCGGATGCCCTCTCCAACTCCAAACGGGCCTCCGCCACCGGGAGGCGGGGCAAGGGGTGGGTCAGGGATGTTTTGGAATGCCAGACCCCCCCCTTCCCTCCTCCTCTTCCAATGTGTGATCCTTCAAGAGATTTCAGTCGGATTTCTGGAGAAAGTTCTCTTTGGCCCTCGGTCGCAAAATTTCCTCGGCATTTATTATGGAAAATTTCCTCCGGCCCGTAAGGCCAGAGACCACAGGAGGAGGGGGGTTGTTCCTCGACCCCCTCGCCCCCCTCCCCCCATGCCCCTCTTGCGCTCGCATGGCCTCAGCACGGCGACCCGTCTGACCGTAATTTTCCCGCCAACGGCCTCTGTGGCCGAGCAGGCAAGAGACATATTTGGGAGTCGGTCGTAGTGGGAAACAGGGGCTGGATCATGCCTGCGAGACTCCTTTTCACTCATAACATTGCTCTGCTTAAGACTGCGACCCACGTCTGTTTGTGCTGATGTGATTTCCAGCGACGCATTTATGGGGCCCAACCCCCACAAGAATCGCTTGTTTTTGGTTACGCAGAAGCCCAGCGGGGGTTCCCGTCTGGATGTCGTGTTCTGTGACTTCGGCCATGCTTGCGCAAGGGCGAAGGGCACCTCGAAATGATCCCCACGACAGACTAATCGTGTTATATTATCGGTCATGGTGGACTACACTTCTCCGGAGCACCGCCATGCACTTGCCAGCACACGCCGGTCCTTGCGACTGCCTTTTTTTTGAAGCTCCGTCACGACAGTCCCCTTTTGGGGCAAGGCTCGGATGGCCCTCTGCAAATACACGGCGCCATCCCATGCCCCATCGAATGTGTCGTGCACAAACGGTCTGAGGGATGAATGCGCAGCCACTCGAGTGATTTCAACCTTTGTCGTTCCCCTCATGCGTCTCTGTGATGTGTGGCTGTTTTTGCTGCTGAGGTTACAATTGTGGAGGGGGGGCATAGGTGGTGTATGGGGGTTGTCTCCCTGGAAATGTATTGCGGAGAATCAGAAGCCGAGGGGCCTCCACATGGTCTTCAGCCAACTTGCGGGAGGAAACTGTGGTCGCATACCCCCGACCCTAAGCTTTTCACGAGTTTTCTGCGGCGCCTCCAAGGCCCGTCTGCTCGTTCACACGGCCCCTTTGCCCGTTTGATCGCCTGCCTACGGAAGACACGTTGCAGGTGCTCTCGGACGGACAGCGTTGTTCCTGTATTTCCCAAAAAGAGCGAGCAAGCCAGTGCCAGACATTTGTGTTTTGCCATCAGCTGCTTTGAAAACGGGGGGGGTTGGGAGGGGCTTGCACCCGGATGGAGTGCAAGGGTATGGGCACGTTTGTGTCTGAGTCCGTGATGCGACTTCCAATTGTATAGTTGTATCTCCGCCGCAGCGGTGTCCTGGATCAGTGGATCAGTATTGTTGGTATCCACCGGTGTTTGGCCTTGTGCGTGGCATGCCGGAGCGTTTCGAGTGCCATTGTTGGGGTTGCTGCGTGTGGTCACTGTGGTTTTCACTGTCATTCTGTTGGGTCGAGGGACAGTGCACACCCCATTGGAGCACGCTAGAACCGACGCTCGCGTGCAGCCCGTCGTTTTTCACCCCCCACTGTCTGCTGGGCAGTCGGTGCAAGACTGCAGAAGTTTGTCAGGCTTCATATTGTTATTGTTGTCTAGCGGCCGGGAAGGCATTCTCGATAGGGCTCCCGTTCGGGGGACCATTGATGTAGATCTGGCCGTGGTATCCTATGCCGTGGAACGTGGCCCTGCTCGCACCACTGAACGTGTACTTTGCCTTTATAGACCAAGTTCTTTTAGCACTGCAGCTTGATGCCCGTGTGTGTGTGTGTGTGTGTATTGGCATTGCGTTGGTATTGGCCCCCTGGTTACCCGCACGAACTGTGTGTGTGTGTGTGTGTGTGTGTGTGTCTGTATTTCTCTCTGTGCGTGCGTGCGTGTTTCTCTCTCTCTCTCTCTGTGTATGCGTGCGTGCGTGCGTGCGTGCGCGCGCGCTCGCGTGTTTCTCTCTCTCTCTCTCTCTGTGTGTGTGTGTGTGTGTGTGTGTGTGTTTCTCTCTGTGCGTGCGTGTGTGCGTGCGTGCGTGCATGCGTGCGTGTTTCTCTGTCTGTGTTTCTCTCTGTGTGTGCGTGCGTGCGTGGAGCATCTGTTCTACAGTGGGTTTTCTTCTTTTTGGCACTTCTGTTTGGTCGTGACGAAGTGCGTACGTGCGTGCGTGCACACCGCGTGTCTCTGCACAGGTGCATCATGGGGTGGGGACCGAGTGCGATGACTTGGGGCCTGTGGGCCTCTCCACCGCCCTCCGGGCCTGGGGATGGGGGAATTCACGGGGGACAGCGGCGCGGCCGGGGCAAGGTCCAGAACCTGCCGCTACGGTGGTCACTGCGCCGGGGCGCTGGCACCTACCCCAGCTTTGGCAGTCTGGGTCCCCAGAGCCCCAGGAGAATGAATCTGGGGGGTGACCCAGCCCAGCCGCGGCGGCTGGGTCACGGGATCGCGCGCCTCACCCCTCGCCGGCCACCGTGGGGAGCCACGATGGCACAGGGCGGGCTCCACCGGGGGGTGGCGGTATGCAAGGGTGCTCCGGGTCTCCTTGTGACCCAGCCCGCCCCAGGGCTCGCTTCTGTTTTCTCTGCTCCCCATCCCATCGCGTGTTAGCCCAGGGGACCCCCCCCTGGTTTCACCCCCACACCACGGTGAGGTCACGCGCCCCTGGGCGGCAGTGGGGGTACGCACAAAGAGAGAGAGAGAGAGAGAGAGAGAGAGAGAGAGAGAGAGAGAGAGAGAGAAAGAGAAATACACATGCACGCACGCACGCACGCACACACACACACAGAGAGAAACACACACACATACGCACACACACGCACGCACGTGGAGACCATGATGTAAGGGGAGGCCCCCCCGGATACTCTCGGCGGGACGTTCCCCGCCCAGTTGGCCTTGAAATAAGGGGAGGCCCCCCGAGTTCTTGCTGCGGAGGGGCGCCAGCCCCTCCTCGAACCTGGAGGCATCCAGAGGCCCCCCCGGTTCGCGGTCTGCGGTCCGTGGGGGGCGCCAATTTCGGCGGCCCATGGGGGCGTCAGATGCGATGTTGAATTAAGGGGAGGCCCCCCGAGCTGGTGCCGCGGAGGGGCGCCATCCCCTCCCAGGGTTTTTTTTTTGCATGGAACAGTTCTAGTGCCAATTCCAGTACCAGGGTACATAGGTAATTAACGCAATAAATAGTGCCTACTACCATAAGTAACGCTTAACGGGTAACGGGCTTCCCCCAAGCCCAGTTCAGTGCGCTCCACAGAGCCGGACCCGACCGGCCGCGCCGTGGGGGTTTTGAGGAGGCACCACACCACCCACCCCCACACAGCGGCGGATACACCCGAGTCCCTGCGGTCCTGCCTGGGCCGCGGGGGGATAGGGACGCCCCGTGGGGGTTTGGAGGAGACACCACACCACTCACCCCCCACACAGCGGCGGATACACCCGAGTCCCTCCGGCCCTGCCTGGGCTGCGGGGGGATAGGGACGCCCCGTGGGGGTTTAGAGGAGACACCACACCACCCACCCCCCACACAGCGGCGGATACACCCGAGTCCCTCCGGCCCTGCTTGGGCCGCGGGGGGATAGGGACTCCCCGTGGGGGTTTTGAGGAGGCACCACACCACCCACCCCCCACACAGCGGCGGATACACCCGAGTCCCTCCGGCCCTGCTTGGGCCGCGGGGGGATAGGGACGCCCCGTGGGGGTTTAGACGAGACACCACACCTTCCACCCCGGAATGGACACCGGGGCCGGAGGGAGGTAGAGGATGGCTCCGCGCACGGACACTTTCGGCAGAAGTGCCGTGCGCCGGGGGAGGGGGGGGGGGATCGGGCTACGGACCAAGCCCCCGAGACCTGCCGGCCAAACGCCGCCCAGTCGGTAGTACCTGGCGGGCTAAGGGCCCACACCCGTGAGACTGCGTCCCCCTTCCCTTGGGGGGGTGGTGGACCGTGCTGGAAGTGGAGCCGGCGCTCCGCCTCGCCCCCCATTCCGTGCCCCTGGGGGGATCCAACAACCTGTAGGGCGGGAGTGCATGCGCGTTGTGCGGGCCAGGGGACAAGGGGAGGAGACGAAGAGGAGAGCCGCCGCCATGATGCTTAGCCGGACGGGTTGGGACAGAACCCCCCTCTCGGTCGCCGGCCAGACCGAGGAGGGCCGGCGGGCACCATGGGGATGTGCCGCAGGTGCGCCTTACCGCATCTCCTCCTCCTCCTCCTCTTTGTGCGTGTGTACGTGCGCGCGTGCGTGCTTGTTTCTCTCTGTGTGGGTGGGTGGGTGGGTGCGTGTGTGTTTCTCTGTCTGTGTTTCTGTGTGTGTGTGTGTGTGTGTGTGTGTGTGTGTGTGCGCGTGCGTGGAGCATCTGTTCTAGAGTACGTTTTGTTCTTTTTTGGCCTTTCTGTTTTGGTCGTGACGAAGTGTGTGCGTGCGTGCGTGCGTCCGTGCGTCCGTGCGTGTGTGTGTGTGTTTCTCTCTGTGCGTACGTGCGTGCGTGCGTGCGTGCCTCTCTCTCTCTCTCTCTCTGTGTGTGTGTGTGTGTGTGTGTGCGTGCGTGTGTGTGTATATGCGAGTTTCTCTCTCTGTGTGTGCGTGTGTGCGTGTGTACGTGCGTGCGTGCGTGCTAGTTTCTCTCTGTGTGGGTGTGCGCGTGCGTGCGTGCGTGCGTGTGTGTGTTTCTTTCTCTGTTTGTGTGCGTGCGTGCGTGCGTGTGTGCGTTTCTCTCTCTCTCTCTCTCTCTCTGTGTGCGTGTGTGCGTGTGTGCGTGTGTGCGTGTGTGTGCGCGCGCATATGTGTGTGTGTGTGTGTGTGTGCACGCGCGCATTACCCGTGTTTTTTTTTTGAAAGGTGCCCGGTCGCGTCAGACATGCTTTTTTTTTGACGATGTTCCACCTGATGAGATCTGACATTCAGAATGTCAAGTCAAAGGTGCCTGCTTGTGACGCCAGTTGTGTGTGTGTGTGTAGGTGTCTGTTTTTTCCCTCAACAGGCACTTTGGGTTTTCTCTGTACAACCCTCGAGGCTATTTTGTGGCACACCGCTGACTGTTGTGCTGCCTGCACTCTGTGGGTTTGCGGTTCTCATGGTATGTTCGCCCTTGCCCCCCTTCTCTTTGGACAGATAGTCGATCAGTGGCGACCATGCGGGCCCAGAAGAACAAGAGAGGGCCCCCAAGGCGCAGGAGAAAAGTTGTTGGGGAGGGCACAACCCGTTGTACCATTTTCTTTCAGCGCTTCACGTGTGCCCGTCACAATTTTCAGTGCTCGTGTCAGGGGAGATGTATGTTTGGGGGGTAGCATGCCCCCCACACCACCACTCGCCTGGGGGGCGTGGGGGTCCCCCGCTGCAAAGCCTGTCAGCGCTGGCGGGGGAGTGGGCGCCACGGGGGCCGAACACTGCAACTTGGGGAGTAGGCATTCCACTCCCACACTCACAAAGCTACGCTTTTTCGAGCGTGCGTGCATGCGCGCGTGCGCATTTGCACAGATGTACTGGTGCATCTGCAATTATTCATATATTAATCGCATGTGGCATTAAGTCCATGCACGCAACGCTGCTCATGCCACTGCATTGGCCGACAGCTGCCCTCAAATGCTTGCACGTCCCGTGGAGGCGCGTGTGCTGCATGGGACGGCTGTATTCCATCCGAGGCATGCATCATATTATCATATTGCTGGGATTATGGGCGATAATCATATGGAGTCGGTTACGATGACCAGGGCCGCAGGCAGAACCGCGTCCTTCACAACCCCCACCCTGATGTACACCATCTTCCTGTCTCCGATCTAGGGGCCCAGTATTTCCAGTAATACCTTGCACTGCGTGCGCAATGTGTGCAAGCCATCACTGAGAAACAAAAGGCAATGGGGAGTCAAAAATTGGCGTGCAACTTCAGGTGAGCTCAGGCAAAGCAGAATTCTTGATACCACTCCTTTCAAATACGAGCCTAGGGGTCTCACGAACTGTCGCGCAGCGTGTCAGCCTGTTTGTGTGTCATCATGCAAAGGTTGGCAAAGCACACTGGATTAGGATCAGAGAGGTTCGTGGAGGCTTCTGAAGGGCTGTGTAATGTCGTCTACCAATGAGCAGCACGCTACAGTCCTTTGCAGTCCTCCGCAACTGGCACCCATCCTCCATAACCACTGGGTGCCACTGAAGGGAGTGGCAGAGTTTTTGCACTTCACGTTGATGGTTCTCAGGAGCAGCATGATTCTGGTTAGGCCATGATTGGGTCTTCCAAGAAGCACGGGTTTGGTTCTTCAGATGAATTGTGTTTTGCTGCATGTGGTGCTCCGAGGAGGTCATGGTTTTCTTGGGTATATGGCACGGGCTCTCCCACCAAAGGTGCGTGCAGTGCACACGCGCTGTGCAGGCAGTACAAAGTGAACCCCTATGGCAATGATCACTGACTCGCTCAGCGGATCGTTGGCCATGTGTTGTACATAATTGTTCAGTCAACCTTATCCCGAGCACACTCAGTGACACTCTAAGCTTCAGGAACATGAAAAAAGGCTCCACAACGACCACTGGGTACAAACCACTGAATATTTCTCTTGTTGTATTTTCGGGGCCTTCGCCATGCACCGCGTTGCTGCATTGGAGTGGCCTGGGCAATCCCCATGCACGCATGGGTTGTGCGGCATTTTGGAAAGGTCCCAAAGGGCGTGTTGGGGAGCCGTCATGCATTGGTGGGGAGGTTTCAAGAGTTGGGGCACACGGGGCGTTTAAGTGAGGAGCCCTCCGTCTCTATGACCCCCATGGCACCCAGGGCAGCAGGTTTTTTGCCCCACCGTGGGGTCAAAAACCGCATTGCTGTTCGTTGGGTACTTTTGCAGACTGATTGACGTGTCTGCTAGAATTCCTTCTGCTTACGTCGAGTGTCAACAGTTTTTAACGCCTGCTTATGTTTAGTCAACACACCCGGAACCGAACAAACCGAGCCAAACAAAAAGAAGCGTTTTAGATACGCAACGCGTATACACTGAACCTTTGGATTGCCTATTTAAACGAGGCCATACCGCCCATCCACGAGGGCGTTTGGATGTCGTTCCAGGGCTCGACATGCAGGGCAGTGAGCGGGATGGAACAAAACGAATCCCTCATGGTGGCTAGTGAAGTGGCAGCAGGTGACACTTGAGAGATGGCGGTTGGCGCCCGACCTCTGGTTTTTGTGTTATGGATGAGATTTGACCAAACAAGCACTTGGTCGGGATCCGTATGTTAACTGGTTTGCGAGTGCAGTAAGCAAATGCTGATTTGCCGGATGTTGTATTTGTTTGTTTGTCAAAGTTGGTCTTTTGTCAAGGGCCATTGTCTTGAGGGCTACCATATCTGTTGATCAAGGTACGTCGGAAATGGTTGCGGATGAGCACACGTCTGCACAATTAGGAGCTTGTGGGCTGGGTTCTCCTCCAACTAGTCCTTGGCAGACCATGGAGCCTCAGTGCTCCAGGGTGATGTTCACATGGAGGGTGAGGAGGTGCGTATCTGTGCTAACAAGAGTGGAGAGGATCTGGAGGCATGCATGTTTGCTCAGTGGCAGCATGTGGCTAACAATGGGGTGGAGGAATAGGCATTCCTTTTTCGGGTTGTTTGAACCACTTGGGATGGACACTGGTGTGTTTGTGGTGGTGTTGGCCGCCTGCTATAGGGGAAAGGGGATGATGTGGACAACAAAACGGAGCATTTTTTTTTGTGTGTCCAACCATTAGGATTTGGCCACAACTGCAATTTCCAAGGCGCCAACATCCGAGGGACAGAGGCGGCAAAAAGGCCTAGGGCGTCCGGCATTGACGGTGCACAACGTGAATGATTTGGGTCCCGTTAAAGGACGATGAATTCCAGTGGATGTTTTTGAGGAAGATGCGGTGTATCCTCCGTGTAAAGATCTAGGGGGCGTATTGCGCGTTGTGCACAAAGTTTGTACAGTAATATACCCAAACTGCATAGTAGTGCCTAGTATCAATAATAATGAGCCTAGGGAGTCCTGGGTGCAGTCACCATCACCGCCACCCTCTCCCAAAAGTGGGTTTTGGTCAAAGAATCTAAAATTGTGACCCTAATTGTGGTTTGGATGATGGACAATAGTGCCGGTAGATCCCAAAATCGGAGATGCTGAATTCCAAACGGATGAAGGACTCAATTCTCCACACATGGTGAACATCTTTAGCCATGCCAAGACTTTGGCAATCAAAAAAATGACTCTTGGCCTCTTTGACAAATACTACAAAATGGACACTTGGGCCGCTGATGCTGGGCCACCTATGCGGGCTACAAAGTATCAAACACCTGCTTTTGCCATTATTGTGTTTAGGAGGGCGTTTGTGCACGGTGCGCGCACAGCGCGCACATTACAGGGATAAATTGGGGATCTTTTTGCAACCATTGACAATATTCTTGCCTCTGTGGACCATACTACACCCCCACAATGTTGCACAACTTGATGTTTGATGCCAACCCACAGTCATGGGCAGAACCCATCCAAATATCTCGAATGACCTTCCAATGCCATAGATCGACTAGCAAATCGGTCGAACGGTAATGTTGCGCTCCTTCTCGTTCTGACGGGAGTGTGCCGTAGTCTTTGGAGCGCGCCCTCTTTTGTGCTTTGGCTTTTATGTTGAGCGTGAAGGCGATCTGCCCCGTGAGCGTGAATGTCCCAACCCCGGTGCTGACCGCGAATGTGATGTCCGCTGCACCGGTAGAGATGGACTACTGGCGGTTGAAGCGGAGGGGGGCCGTGCCAGCCGGCTTGCCGCGCGTGGTTGTGACACCGACGTAGACGATGTATTTGACCGCCATGGTGGCGGGGGATTGCGCTGCTTAGCCTCTAGCGATGCGAGGAGACTACGGCCGGGCTGACTTCACACCAAACCAACTTCAAAACAGGTGCGCTTTACACTATTATAGACACAATGGTACCCCCTTTCCCTTTCCCTAAGCTACGCAAAAGTCCAAATTAATACGGTTTCTACGCCTACTATAGCTTAGACAAGGCCGTAGCTGACGCGCAACACATACAACTATTGGCACACATGTGAGTGCCATCATTATATGAGTGCACCTTAACCTCCACCCATGTTTCCAAAGGCATGCAAACACAAGAAAGTGTTTGGAACAATAAATAACCTCGTTTCAGGTTCACACCCATGAGAAGCCTACACATGTTCGGCTTGGAAACCCTTCAACAACGGGGGAAGGTGATGGCGGTGTGCCTGGCTTGGGGAACACACTTGCATATTTGTGTCTGTAACAGTGTAGAGTGGACCTGTTTTGACGTTTGCTTGGTGAGAAAGTGAGTTTTGGCTCGAGATTTTGAAATTGTGACTTGATTGGGGATGGGAGGGTGGATGATGACGATGGGTGATCCCAAAACTGAAGACACTGAAATTGAAGCAATTTACAAAAACCACTGATGTCAATGTTTCTACAATCGTCTAGAGTGGACTTATTTAGCCGTATGTTTGGTTTCAAAGTGCAGGAGATTGATGATGGCCCTTTTCAATAGAGAGCTGGCAGTTGATGAGTGGTTGATGGCGGTTGTCAATGAAGTGCCATGTTGCAAGATTTTGGTGACAAGCACATATGTGCATACATGGAGGCCGCCGAGAGGGCGGCGCATATGGGTAGGTGGTCGGGAAAATCGGGAGGCATGATACCAAGGGGGCACAAAGTCGGCTGTTTTCCACCATTGGTAGCCAAGGGTCCCAGGGTCCTGAATTCTGCATCCTCCTTGGGGTTCCACTGGGCACAATCACAACACCAGCCGGCCCAAACGTAACCCTGTGTCCAGAGCATGCCTCGTCCAACGGACACTTGGTGTTCCGACCGGATTCTTTTGGCACCGAAATTCACTGGGTACCAACTGCAACATTTGAGATGCATTGGAAGGGGGGGGGAGGTAATCCCCCCCCCCCCCCGCCTTCAAGGGCGCCCAGCTTTAGTCTGATGCTTGCCACAGGTCCCAGGGTCCTGAATTCTGCACCCCCGATCCTGTTTTGAATTGATCATGCACTTTTCTGTAGGTGGGTGTCTCTCAGAGGTGTTCCCGGGAGAAACAACATAATAAGGGGCGCTGTGCGCGTGCTGTGCGAAAACGCCCCCCAAGGTTTGGCCCAAGAATCTGAAATGGTGACCGCGACCCCCTAAGAACCACTGTCAAAGAATTTGGAATTGTTGGCACTAGACAGTGGTGTCTTCTCTCTTCGAGGCACTAAGAATGAGTGTGCACCTGCCTCCATTGTGGGCCCATCATCAAGGCCAAACTGTGTGGAAATCATACATGAATGGTGTAGCCATTCTCAGCTGTAACTGATCAGTTCATGTGTGCTTCTAGACACGGTCATGTCTCTTGAACCCAAATACGGCTATGTCCATTTCTGGGCATGCTCAACTTCAACACATCACCCCCCCCCCCCCTTGCCTTTTAAGCCACCAAATCAACGATTCATTGAGTTGTTGATGGCCTGAAGGTAACGTATCACTATGTTTTGGAACAAGGCCTTTCAATTTATACTCTACATATTGAGCACATTGTCCTCTGTATGGTGTACGCACAATTGTTTGGTGGTGTTTGGTGCATCTCTTTGCTATGGGCCGTGAGATCCGTGGCCCCTTTTCTATCACAAGCAATAGCCTCCTCGGCAGGGGTATGGGCAGCTACAACCATCAACACCCTCGGGATGAGGTCTTTGGAGTGGAGGAGACCGTTGTTGCATGCAAATCCCTGAGGCGACTGTGCCCCTGCCTACCTTCAAAAAGGGTGTACGTTGCTCCAAAATGTTATGTCCTCTGATGTGCGTGGTGCATGCGCAGTGCGGTTTCAGCACCCTCAAAGAAGGTAGGGCAGGGTGGCTTAGTGATCCGGGATGGAGAGCACTTTTGGTGAATGGTGGATGAGGTAGAGTGGGCCACCATTGAGCCACTGCCCAGCACTTGCTCCAAGTGCAGTACCAAGCACTTATCCCACACTCCAACAGTATCTTGCTTTGGGAGGGAGCTAGGCTTGGTGCAGCAACAAAGTCCGGCTGGAACAGGTGTGAATAATGAATATTATGGATGATCTCTGTAATTAGATCGGCAAATTTATTCCTAAGGTGCTGGTGCAGCAAGAAGCTTTTCAATTCTCAAGGCCCCTGCAGTCGGTGCATGTGTCCCTGCATTGTGCATGGTAAAGTGGAGCAATGCTATTCAGAGGTACCAGTCCAGTCCTGACTAGGCAATCACTCAACCACTTGGGATTTCGGCAGTTCCCAATTGTGGCATCGGTGTGGTGTGGCCTGACCCATTGCCTGAATTGCCTTTCGTAGTCTCCAATGGACGCAGCTTCTGCCCTGGCCTCACATGTGCACTCTGGGAATCCCTCGCTGGCTCCACCGGAGTCGAAGCCTCGCAGTGTGTCCACTTTGATCTTGATTGTACAACCCAAAGCCCATGGGACAGGGCAGGAGGTGCTGCTGGGCATGAAGAAGCGCGGCTTTGGCGAAGGTGCCTTCTGTGCCTCTTGATTTGCAATCGTAAGTGCTGTGCCTCGCTTTACTGTACGTGTCCCGGTGTATGATGTTACACAGACGGTGTTATCTGGGAGTGGTCTCTTGCCCCCCAACCCCTGGTAATATAGTTTTTTACTCTCACTCACAAATAATCCCGGCCCCCTACGGACCCCTCCCCCCCTTACAACAAGCAGCAGAAAGACTATACCGCCAAGCATCCGCCGTCTACAGCTTGGAGGCACGCTACTGCAAAACACCACCAAGTCAAACCGCCAGTACCTCCCGGCAAACATGCTCAACCTTTATGGTTCACCCAGGACAGGAGGGGAATGAACCATAAGGCAGAGGTATCCATAAAAAGGGGTGCATGAAAGTTCATAGATCGACCATATGACAAGACCGGGCTTGGACACCATAGCAATCACACAGTGGAACCGCAACAATTGGAAACGCACAATTACCCCGTACACCACGGTTCCTGCTTGGATGAGGCCATGCGTGCGCAAGGACGGCGGGTCGCGGAGCTCTGCATGGGGTTCATTTACCTGGGACAACGGTAAACCCACCTCAAATCCTCGATCGCCCTCAACAACACAGTCTCTCGGCCATCTATAGTCCTCCTGGAACAGGAAACACCCTGTGCCATCCTTCTGGCAACCCTCCTCCACACACTTCAGCCTTATGGGCCGTCAACTCTTCAGCCCATTTCAACTCTGCAGGGCGATGGAACGGCTTCGGTGGTAAAGTGGAAGCGGAGGAGACCATTACCGAAGGAGCCTGTCGCGAGTTGAAGGAGGAGGCCGGCATTGAGGCGACGGATCTCCGGAAGCGCGCCGTCCTGACCTTCAATATTGCAGCCAAAGCAAAGTTACTTGAGGTGCACGTGTTCTCTGCGTCCCAGTTGAAGGGCACGCCCACCGAATCCGAGGAGATGCGGCCGCGGTGGTTCTCGACCGACGCGATCCCGTTCGGCGAAATGTGGCCGGATGACGCCTTCTGGTTTCCGCTGCTGCTGGACGGGGGCTGCTTTTCGGGTCATTTTGAGTTTGCCGATGAGGACCGGATTGTGGATCATGTGCTGCGTGTCGTGCCTCCGGACGCCGTGCGTGCGGAGTGACTGCTGTGTGCATTGACGGACCGCGCACATATGATGAGGATGGGCGTTTACTGATGCACACGATCGGCCTGAAAGGGGGCCGCATCGTGCAGTTTCACAAAGGCACCCACGTGTGCACAGACGGCGCCTGCGCCATACACCGAGGTGTGGACATGGTGTGGACCAAGTAGTGTCCTGCACTGTGCTTCTGTGCTCACCCAGATGCATCTCATTCGGTTCTCAGTGATACGGTCTGCATGTGATTGTCCAAGCAGTGCTGTGGAGGAACTATCTGCAAGGCAACGCCAGCTTGGACTGACGACTGATTGCTTACTGAATGTACATGGTTGCCGGAGACCTTCCGGAGCGTGACGACCATCGTTGTTGTTATTGCCAAGTAGCGTTCACAGGGGTCTGGCTCAGGCTCCTGGCTGATCTGATGATTCGATGGTGGAAGTAGAGTGGAGGGAAAATCAGTCATCGGCCTGCAACCTGCGTGTCGCATCGCCGGACAGCGGACAAGGGGTGATACCACTGAACTCCAGCCCATACAGAGAACTAGCAGCATAGCTGTAATGGTGTGGGGCGTGCCACACCCGGACGTGGTGCAGGGTGTGCAACCTCACAATACCGTCACCAGCAGGTGTTCTCGATGCGGCACTGCAGCAGGTCGTTAGCGTGCCGCGGCGAGGCGGCTGAGGTCCACGATGTACAGGCCGATGGAATCCACCTGTACCCTGGGTCTGTGGGATTTCACAGGACATGCACCGCCTGCAAAGCAAAGCAAAATGATTGGTGAATGGACCCGTTGCAACTGGTGCTCAATGTTTGGGATCAGAAATGAAATGCGATTATCGGAGGGTCACAGCTTCTGCAAAGAAGAAATGAGTCGTGCAATTCTGAATTCCACAGCACCGAGTTGCAATCATGTATGCAGAGTAGTATGCATGCATGTAGAATCGTGTATGTATGTACGCATGCACGCACGCACGCACGCACGCTTTTATTATCGTATGTATGCATGCGCGCCTGCTTGTATGCCCGCTTGCACGTATGCACGCTTGTACGCTTGCGCGCCCCAAAAACGAACCACAAGGTGCTCGGCGCTCATTGCACCAGTGTGTGCCTGCATATTAATCCACTGCGGCCACTCCGCAAGTTGCAAGCTCACTCATAGACACTCACTCCTTCCTGCACAGACCCATGCACTCACTTACACAAATGCGCTCTCTTACTGCCTCAGCCAGTCACTCATTTACTCGTTCATGGACTAGTTCACTCGTGCACCCACACACTCATACTGAAACGTGGCAGGCTCACTGGCCAGACAGGGGACATGGGACAAATCTGCAGGATAGTGATACGGTGCTGCAGGATAGTGCTCAGTGTCATGGGTCGTCGGTGTCGTCGTTGTTTGTGTTGGCGGTCAGTGTATCTGCGTTTGGTTTCGGCATCCCTGCCGTCACCCGCCTCATGGCTGCTTGGCTCACTTCTGCGCCTGCCCCACCTGTGGAAGCCGCCCAGGAGTAGGAGTGTAGCGAGAACCAGAAGTGTGACACCACCACCACAAGCCAGAGCTGCGACAATGACATTTTCATTGATATTTTCATTGATATTTTCATTGATATTTTCATTGATATTTTCATTGATTTTCATTGATAGTTTTATTGATATTTTCATTGATTTTCAGTGATATTTTCATGGATTTTCATTGATATTTTCATTGATATTTTCATTGATATTTTCATTGATTTTGGTTGATATTTTCTTTGCCCTGGTCTAAGCATGGGCTTGTGGCCGCCTCTTGTGGCGCCGTTGGGATTCATGGACGACTGCTTGCATTTGTGCGACAATGGTATTCGATGCAGTTGGACCGAGTGATTGGACCGCGTGACGGCCATCGTCGTCCTCATGGCTAAGCACAGGCTTGTCCGAAGACGTGGCCCCGGTCTGCGGTATGTGCGCGCGGCGCGCAGCGACGGGCTTGTCCAAAGATGGGGAGCCGGTGGTCCAAAGACAGGGGACTCCACCCCCTGCCCATGCCCACCCAGCTTCCAGTTCCTCCAGTAGTTTCCTTTTGTGTGTCCCCCATTTTGTTTCCTTGATTTTCAAGGGATCCATTTTCGCTGACGGCTTCGGCGCCGTCGTGGGCGCTGTGGGCGCCCGCTGGAACATTGTTTGGAAGCGTTGAGTTCTAAGGGGTGGGTGGTGGCCTACATGGACGGATCGGCGAAGAGAGTGAGGGGATGGATGCAGGCGGGGTATGGCGTATGGTTTGGGCAGGACCACCACCGCAATATTGGGGCCCACGTGCCGGTGCATGAGCGGCAGAGCAGCAGTCGGGGGGAGCTGCGGGGCGTACTGCATGCTCTGTTGAGTCGGTCGTCAGGGGAGCATTTAGTGGTAGTAATGGACTCCGAGTGGGATAACAATATGGTCCGACGTCATGGGTGGAGAACGTCCACACGGGAGGTGGGCCACCGTGACCTGTGGGAAGACATTTGGTGGTTGCGGGAGGAAGCAGGGGACCTGTTGAGATCAGATCAGATCGGTGCCGTCTCACCTCAATGTGGCAGGAAATGAGCCGCCAGATGACTTAGCGGAAGAGGGCAGGGAGTTGCAACCCAATAATCTCTTGTCTTTGTCGAAGCGCCGTCGAGTGACCGAATGGGATGCCTTGGGTCTGGAGCCCATGGCGGAATCCCACTGACCTGAGGGTGAGCTCTGATGTGGGTTCGGGAGGTGGGGATTCCAGCGGTGATGAGAGCCATGAGTTGGAGCTGGGTGGTGTGGAGTTGCGGTTCAGTGCGTTGAGGAGCTGTTCAGCACGGATGCCAGCGACACACGGCCGGGGGTATCCGAGAGCGACAGTGAGCGATTCAGCACAGACGTGGGTGATTCCTGAAGAAGGGGGCGAAGGGCAGGGGGCTAGGGTGCTAATCCTGACCCGAACTCCGAGCAGTGGGGGCGCCAGTGGCGCCCTCAGGATATGCCAGACAATCCATGAAGCGTGCCTAACGGCGCCTTGCTGGACACACGGGACAATACGTGTTGCGGCCCCGCCGCGTTGAGACATGTCGTACTGTTGAGGATGCCGGAATGATTCTGACGACCATCGTCGTTCTATGGCCCACCCAGCACTGCTCCTCGGCACACTGCACTGTGCATGTGCACGGCCTGCTCCTCGCAGGATGACACGGCAGCATAACACGGCCAAAACAAACAGAATACAGCGGCACTGCCTTTAAGATGCTCATGACACTGTGTTGCAAATGACTTTTCTAGAGCCTCTCGGCGCCGCACTAATTCCAAAAATACCATTTTCACTTTTTTTGATCTTTGGGGTTCAGCTGACGTCCGGGGCCGTCTCAGTCCAAATTTGGGGTCCGGTCAATGCAGCTCTACTGCCTCCCTCCGTCCCTATGAGGGGAGTATTAGTGCGCCGGGCAGTTTTTTTTTACCATTCCCCACCGGTGCCTGTTTTTGCCCCCCCTCACCAAACAATCTGGAGAACCTTCTCGCCGTGTCTAAGAATCTGGCCCATCCTTTGCACCCGGTTTATGATGATGGCAAGGGTGGTGGTTGGAAGTCATATTTCGGCTTATGCAAGGTTTTTGTTTGGGGGGGGCGGAGGCCATGAAGGCTGTACAAATCGATTTTATGAGGGGGCACAACAACTGAATCAATGAGTTATTGTGCTCACAATGTTCCTCAGAATATATGGACGCCCCTCTGCTGCTCCGTGAGTCTGTTCATATGGGCCAGTCATAGCGTAATGAAAGGGGAATGCGGCGCACGGCGCGGGAGCAATGCTGTCCTATGGTACCGAGCTGTGCTCGTCAATCTGACCGGCCACTGGATTGAGTAGATTCCTCGGCAGCGGCAGTGTTTTATACATCAAATCAATGCATACCATCGTTCCAGGACTGAATTGTGTAGTACAGTGCCCTGACTGAGGCACGCGTTGAGAGGGACAAAGTGCACGAATGTAAATACCAAAAAGGCCTGTTTGCAGCCCGTGGACACAGCCGTCAGATGAAAACGTGAACACGAACGAGCGGGGCGTGAATCTCTCGGAAGTGTGGCAATAGAGGGTCGTCTGATGGAGCTGCGCCGGGGGGCGGGGGCGGCAACCGTTGTGCGTTGGCGATTAAAAGGGGATTGATGACGGTCACTTTCAATGAACAGCCGGCGGTCGGTGACTGATTGATGGCGATTGTCGATGAAGTGCCGTGTTGCAGGATTTTGGTGACAAGTAGGAAGCACATGTGCGCATATGTGGAGGCTGCCGAGAGGGCAGCGCATATGGGTAGTGGTCGGGAAAATCGGGAGGCATGATACCCACCGCCTTGTCCACAGACGGAAAAAGGGCACGTATGCGTGTAGCGATTTGCGACAGTTGCTCAGAAAACGTACTCGTCACGGCTAAAGGTCCCTCCCCAATCGTGCGATGTATCACAAGACCCGCCTCTTCTGCAAAGTCTCCGACCTCCAAGTGGTGTGTGATTCAGGTGGCTTTTATGAGGAGACCTATATGGCCCCTGGTCCCCAGGCTACGGAGCGTGGGCATGTGGCACGGGGTTGTGGATGGATTTTCTGGAGGCAGCTGAGGAGGAGCTTGGGGGTTGTTGGCGTTGGTTGAACTGCCCTTTGGAATCGACGATGCGGACCCCTCATGCAAAGGTCATGGGCCGCAATGCTGATAAACCTGAGAGCATTGCATTTAGATATCCCGAAGAGAGTGAAATGACAAGCTGTGAAAGCTGCTTGGACAGTGGTGGACTTGATGGATACGCTGCTAGCTTTCTCTATTGCTGCAAACAAAATTTTGCACTTGGTCCACTTCTGGGTGAGGCACCTGCTGTTGCTGGATGGTCAGTCTGGTTGCAATGGCATTCTAGGCTGTTCTGTACAACTCACTCCATGTATGGCGAATATGGAGAATAGCTGAAGATACAAGCCCTGCTGCTTTCCATGGGCTGATTATGATTTGGCAGCTTTTGGTTGCTCCCAGCTTCCAGGTTCAGGTACAGGTATATGGATAATTTGGGCTGACAATTCTCACAAGCCCTAAATGGGGCTTTTCTGCACAGACATAGTCATTTTCACGGAGACAGGTATATGTAGTAACTTGGGATTTGGAATCCCCAAACGCAAAACAACCAGAAAAAGGGATACCTCAAATTAACACTGATAGCAATTGCATGAGCAGCAGGCGGGCAGAAACTGCACACCATGGGCAAAATTAAAAAGCACACCAGTGCACGCACAGGCAGAGCCAGTGATGATGCTCGCCATTATAATAGGTGTTCGGAGGGGCTTCCCCGGTGAGAAATGAATATACAGATGATTTGCCACGGCGAAACAACTGAATTCAATGCCTCATCAGGCACCATGGTTCTGCTCACAAAGGGCCACGATCAATTTGGCATCAACCAGAATACGTCGCCACTTGTTTCAGCAACAATGCCACATGTCACATCTATGGCCCATATCTAAATTTGCCGACCCTGTTCGTGGGTAACTATTAGCGGGGAAGGGAGGGGGTGACTGCTGCACCATGCAGGCACGTAAATTCTCCTTGCCAATGAGCAGGTCATAGATATGTGGAACACCTGGGACAAACGTGCATAAAGAGCCCTTTTGTGTGTCAACAAGGCCACAGACTGTCTGGGCCTGTGATAAATGTGCATTCGAACGGTTTGCTTTTGCTGTGTATGGGGGATTGCTCGTGCAATGGCCTTGTTCGATAGTATTCTCTTGTGTGCGCAATATGTCATGGTGCCGGATGAGTTGTTCTGCGATTTTCCCGTGCTCTCAGATGTCCACGAGCTGATAGCTAAGGTACCGGGGCGTGAACACTATTACTCGCGATTTGTGGTTCCAGAGACTCCCGAAAGCGCATCCACAGAACCGGAGGAGGGTAAGTCGACTGCTTCTGGCAGTGATTTGGAGGTGCCCAGGAATGTGGCTGCCATAGGCCAGGCGGTTCCCAACGGTACTATGCTAGGCCTGAGGGTCTGCGGACCCTAAACTCTGAGTGCAAGGGGGGGGGGGGCGGCATAAGGGGGCTCTTCGAACGGGACTTGGCCGGCACTGCTTCACGTGCCCTGTGCTTTTCTCCTGATCGTGCGATGGACGGAGGCGCAGAATACGAAAGCGTACGAGTGAACGACTTTTGCGGTGATGAATCAAGTCCGTGTCACATAGAAGTGCCCAGGTCCCTGACCCCTGCATACCCCTCTGACTTCAACATGTCAAGCAGTCTGGCATCAACCTTTTGCGAAACACTTTGACGTTTTCCAGGACACAAAAAACAAAAAAAAACAAGCCAAGAGTGGACTGGCATGGGTCGACCTGCCATCGCATCACACCACATGAGACTTGTCGCAGTAACGGCAGCAAAGCCTTATCTGCATCTTCACAGAGGCTTTCCTTCCGACAGGCAGCCGTGGAGAGTGCTGACTAACGGACAACACCGACGGCAACTGGCGCGCACGGAACCGCAGTGCTCACTTAACGGACGAGGGCTGGTGGGCAAGTGCAAGTGGCAAGTGCAGGCGGTTGGCTTGGTCCAGCCATTGATACGAGCTGGTGCTTGACCACGCGCCCTACGCACGTCCTGCATTTGGGTCACATCCATTTCGTGCTGGCCTGACAGCAGGGGTTTCACTCAGCATGCATTCGCACTGCAGTGCTTGCAGTCCCCCCTTTTGTGCAACGACCGCCTTGCGCTATTACGTTTTGCTGATTTTGGGTGGTGGTGGTGCGACAAGGGGAGGTGGGGCATGGGGGCAGTGCCTTACCCCACCCAGCAGCTCCTCGCCCCCAGGGTACCCCCCCTCCCCTTTGCGCAAGCACGGCCTTGTCTAAGCACGGGGTGGGCGTTGAACCGCCGTTTTTAGGAATTTTTGGGACCACTGTTTTTGTGGTCCCAGATGTAACATGGGGTTTAAAAACAGTTTACCACACATTGCCACCCCACGATGTTTGTTTTGATGTGATTCTTAGCCATTCCTGCTATTTCCCTTCCATCTGCATCTGAGGGATCTCCTGGATGTGGGCGATCATGTGTGTTTGCCATAATGCGTGCCACATGCAGGCACGGTCCTGTCTAAGCACAGGGTGGGCGTTGAACCGCTGTTTTGCTTGGTTTTTTGGGACCGTGGCCGTGCTTGCGCAAGGGGGGGGCGGGGTACAGGGTTTATGGCCAACCGGTGCCCAGGGAGGGGGAGAAGTTCATCCAGACAGCCCAAGAAACATTCGATAGGCATCTCGAGTGGCGAAGGCAATATTCGGTTCTGGTTTGCTCTGCAGTGGCAGCAAGGCAAAACTATCTGCGAACATTGAACTGAGTGGGTCTGGCATGAGGTCAGGATCATGCGGGTCATTTCCAAACCTGACGTCATGGCCTTTGCGCAACGAATGCCTTGCGCTATGACCAGCCCCTAGTCGCATGGCGCATTTTGTGACACCACCACAGTATCTACGGGCGTGTCCCACGACCAGCCCCTGCCCATGTGGCGCTTTATCTGTCTTCTGCGGGGCTGTCTACAGCCCAGGTCTTGCAGCGTCTGCTGCTATGTTTAGGTTTTGGATTGGGACTCCCAATGAAATGCCCATCGGTTCCGAAAGTGCAACTTTCCGGTACCCAACTTCCGCCGGTGGCAGAGGGCGCCGGCACAACGGAAGGGCCCACCCGAGGGCCCACGCAAGGGCCGACCCAAGGGCCCACACAAGGGCCCACCCAAGGGCCCGCTCAAGGGCCCACACAAGGTCCCCTAAAGGGGCCCAGGACAATCGTTTTTCATTTGCAGGTTCCCCGAACCGCTGTTTTGGGTTTTTCAGTGGGTTTCGCAAAAACGTCCGGACCATCCCTTTGTCAATTTGGTGATTCATGGAGGAACCCACGAGTTGTGCTCTGCAGCGTGGCGGGGAGGCGAGTGCTGAGCCAGTCATGTGTCACCGTTTGACCAGCGGGTGGTCGTTGGGCAATGTTTTGGTGCAAAACAGCGGTTGCTGCTGGTGTGCACAGGCGCGTGACAGCCCCCGGCGCTGTTTGCCAGGAAACATGTCATATTTCGCCTTTTATGAATAGACCCCCCTGTCAGAGCAACAGTAGGTGTTGTCCCCGTCAAATTTTGCGACTTTAGTGTTGCCCTCGCAAGGGGTGGGGGTGGGGGGCTCCACGCCCCGGGCCGGGCGCTTACAGGCCAACTGCCGGCGGTTGCTGGCAGACCGTTGTGGACAGTCGCCAACTGCTGGCGGCGACCAGCCACACTTTGGCAGGTACCTGCCAAACGTCGTCGGTTGGCCAGTCAACCGCCGTCACTGACGAGCCAACCACCGTTGATTGGCTGCTGCTGGGCCCTTTGTGTTTTGGCTTCAACCCGGTAGACGATCGGATGCCAGCCCGCCCATCAGGTCCCGGCTGCTAAGCGCGTCCTGCTGTGTCCAAATGCAGGCGGAGCAAGCGACGGTTGCTGGGGGTCATCACCATCCGCCATGGGCTGTCCACGTTCATGCCCGACGTGGGGCTGCAGGTCTGGCCCGGCAGTTTGCTGCTCGCCGAGTACCTCTGGGCCCATGCGGCGACGTTCCGCGACGCCGTCGCGGTTGAGTTGGGCTGCGGCACCGGAGTCACGGGGCTTGTGCTGGCGTTGCTGGGGGTGCGGCGGGTGTGGCTCACGGACTGTGTCGTGCCGGTGGTGCACAACGTGGCCGCCAATGTGCAGGCGAACGCGCACGTCCTCGACACGAACCGTATCACCGTGAAACTGTTGGATCTGTGCTGCTTCTCGGACGTCGGCAGTGGACACGCGCTGTCAGGGGCGACTGCAGGGACTGAGATGGCGGATTGCGACGCAGGTCTTGGGCTCTCAGCTGAAGCTGTTCCTGCACACTCAAATGCATCAGAGCTCGGTTCTAGGGCCGGTTTCAGGACACGGCCGTTTTCCTTTATTTTTCTTTTAACTCCTTCACAACCATTGAGCGCTGGCCAGCTTGGCGGGCGGCTGCTCCTACCGGGTAACTGAGCAGCTGAGCAGGGTGGCTCCTCCCTCCCGCCCGCCACACAAACCACGACCAATTCCCACAACGAACCCCCCCCCCCTTCCCCCTCCCCCCTGCGCCCCTCAACGAATACCCCCACATGCCTGACAAGCGGTATGCCAGGGAAGTGGTCCACAGTGAGCAGTGGGAAGGGGAGGAGGCTGGTGAGACATCGCCAGTCAAGCCCAGAACCCCTGTATGCAGGCCTGTGCATCCCTCCATGGGAGGAGGGTGTGTCTGCATAACCGCATACCAAAGCTAAAATCCAACACACTCACTCACACACTTACACTGCTTACTTGCTGTATACGTGCGATATACATATGGCACATGTACACTCTGCCCCCAGCTGTCGGGAGCTATCACACCCACGGACCGACCCACATAGGGGGCACGAAAACATGTGCCCTAAAGCCTGTTACGTGTCAGATTCAAAGAGGGGTAGCCAGGGGCTCGCTCGGGTCTCCCCCGGCGAACCCTCTTTGAATCTGGCGCTCTATGGGCATTTGAGGGCATATTCCCAGTAGCCCCTCGCATTGCTCGGGGTAGATTAGTCAGAAACCCGAACCCTATTCCCTTCAATAATGTGCCACATCCATAGGGCCATACGGGCCATCCTCCGGGGGAGGGGGGGGGGCAGAGTTTACACATGCCATACATATAAAGCCCCACCGGCACGTGCCAACACACATGTACCCCCCCTCCCCCTGCAGACGGAGGTGTAAAGAGGTAATCTATGATAGCGGACGCTATTGATTGGCTTCAAAGAAGTGTGTGTGTGTGTGTTTGTGTGTGTGTGTGTGTGTGTGTGTGCCAAGGAATCCATTCGAATATGCTCAAACTGCGAGGTTCAACAATCCTAAGGTCCTATCCCTGCTGCAAACCATGAGTTCGACTGTTTAGCTGTTCTGCCTTGCAGGCGGGGCTGCCTAGCGGGCATGAAGCACCATAAGTACATATGCAGCCAACGCACCACGGCTCCTGCCCTTAGTGTGTGCCACGGCTCCAATTCCAGTCATGCTCAAACTGCGAGGTTCAACACTCCTACACTTCCTACGACCCCTGCAAACCATCAGTTCATTGTTCCATGGCTTGCAAGCGGGCAGCCCATGGGGCAATGATCTACTTCATATGCACATGTCGCCATGTGTGGGTGTGGGTGTGTGTGGGGGTGGGGGGAGGGGGGCAACAACACCATATTATAGAGGAAGGCTTGCATGGGTCTCCTGGTCAGCTGTCATAATGAGGGCGCACTCTGGGTCACTCTCACCTGCAAAGGGCTACCCACCGGCGCCCTCCCACAGTTGCACCCTCGCCTAGGCCAGAGCCTCTGTGCAGGAGATGGTTATGAGCATTCCGTTCCCGTACAGCCATGCCACTCCACCAGGCGCCCCACTGGGCACAAGTGTGTGTGTGGGGGGGGGGGGGGGGCTAATCACACACACACACACACACACCTTGAAGCCTTCTCTCAGGCCCTCCCTGTGCTGCGTGAGGCAGTGTCACGCTACTATCGCGATGAGCCTCCTTCCACCCCTGAGTACTTGCGGCTCAGAGCCCTACCTGCAAGCAGTTTTGCTAACTATGTGCCATTTGCGGCGTTTCATGAGTAGCGCCACCGCGGCATACGTCCGCTCACCATGAGGGACGTGTATGTTGAGCTGGTGAAGGTAGTGTGTTTGCATAGGGGAGAACGCCAGTACGAGCGGGTCCGGGACGTCTTATAGACGTCGCAAAATATCTAGGCAACACGTAAATGGAGGGCGAAGGCAGTAGTGTGCCTCATGCAACAAGTGCAGGACCCTTGCACGTATGTGCCAGCGATCGTGACACCAGGCGCTAAGCCAGACAGAGACGAGTCGGTGAGGGACGCCTAGCCCTTGATCCAACAGACAATGCAGCAAGTCACACAGCGGGTTGCACCGGTCACTTGGGCACGGGGACCAACAACAGCAAATGAAGGGCTAAGAAAGTAGTTAGAGGCGGTGAGTGAATCGGCGGGTGTGGTCCCGTAGGAAGCAGAAGGCGGCCCTCCACAGGAGAATGGGGCTCCAGCAGAAACTTTGTCGCCTTGCTGTAGTCAGGCGACGGGCATCCCCGATCCAAAAACCCCTCTGCTACAATGAAGTATCTATAGACAATCAGGGCAGGTCAACGGAAGTCTTCTCGGTTTACACCCCACGCATTCTGGTGGCAGAAGATTATCCACTTCGCACACCACCCAACTTATGGGATGAATCCACCCCCCTTCCCTCACCTAGAACGCCAGTTTTCAGCCCTCTACTGTACACCCCTCTCAGCAGTGCAGAGGATCGGGTCAGTGATTGGGTTGCGGAGCTCCCTGACCCACGCCTCCCCAAACGCCTCTAGAGCGGCACCGGAACCCATGGGCTCACGCCCCTGCGACCGCCAACAACACAGTGGATGGGCCTCAACGCAGGGAAGTACGGGCGCACCGAGAAGGGATGAAGGTTGCGCTTTACCGTTACGGTAGGTGCACGGAGCGCCACCCCCTCTTGTTGCATGTCTGTCACGCGTCGTACCCGGTTCCTGAAGCCCGTCGACAGGGCATATGGACATCAGACCTCATGGTTCCTTGCACAGTGGTAGGACATAGTTGTTGAACCTCGCAGTTTGAGCATGATTTAATTGATTTGAGCGTCACACACACATACACACACAAAGCACAGCGGTGGTGAGGGCCCTGTTTTCCAAGGGCCACGGGCGCGCATCTTCAGAAGTCACTTGATCCCGCTATACCACTGAGGTTCTGACTCCGTGGAAAGACGCAATAAAGAGTGTATGCACAGCCCCGCCCTGGTGCCGGGCTAAATATACCGGTTGCACTATAGCCACACATGGGTCTCCCTCGTTAGTAGTAGTAGTCCAAGATTTTAATCGGTCCTTGCCCTCGTTAATAGTACGTCGCAAGAGCGGCCAGGACATTAAAAGCCTTCAATACCCTCGTTAATAGTACATTTTAATGTCCTGGCCACTCTTGCGACGGGAGGGTTAGGGGTTAGCGGGTTAGAGCCTGCCTGTGGCCTGCCCTATCCCACCCCTGGCCCCCCGGTGTGTCGCGGCGCGGCGGAAGGACGTCCGCCTTGGGCTTAGGTCACCTCACTTGACGCCCTCCCATGCGCCATCACCGCCATCATCATTAAAAGCCTTCAACCCTCGTTAATAGTACAGCGCGCGCGCACACACACACAGGCACGGAAGAGCAGGGACCGAGGTGACATAACCCCCACATCCCAGAGGTTCTCGCTCAGGTGAGGCCCCCTACCGTGACCCGAGTAGGCACCAGAGACAGCTCCGCAGTCCGTCAGGACTGCAGGCTTTTCTGTCTTTTTCAAGCTGGCTCCTCAGGCAACCGCCGGGGGCCCTGGACCCATGCGGGCCTCCCTCTCTAATATTGTTCTTCCCCGCGCGCGCGCACACACACACACACACAAACATTGCTACAGTGCGAACAATGCTGTAGAGAGGTGTTGTATGTTAGCAAACGCTATGGAGTTTGTTGAAAAGATTGGGCGTCACACACACACACACACACACACACACACACAGTAGGAATGTTGAACCTATGATAGTGAACGCTACGATTGGATTTAATGATTGGGCAGCACACACACACACACACACACACACACACACAAGGATCCCCGGCTCAC
Organism: Eutreptiella sp. 'Long Island Sound 2002'; assembly: GCA_964036045.1. NCBI lineage: Eukaryota > Euglenozoa > Euglenophyceae > Eutreptiales > Eutreptiaceae > Eutreptiella > Eutreptiella sp. 'Long Island Sound 2002'. The sequence continues at coordinate 69,271,524 of OZ038388.1, read as the reverse complement.
TCAACCGGGCTAAGCGTAGGTCTCGCAACCGTAAGGTCGTGGGTTCGATCCCCGGAGCGGGCATGTCTGGAGGCGGGCGGCGGCAGCCGTGCGTCAAGGGCATCCTTTCTGGGGAAATCGCCAAATGAGTAGGCCGTGGAGGCCGCCTGGCTGCCGCGAGCACCACCAGCTGTGGAAGCCCCAATACACATACAACACACGGGGCAACATGGCGATGACGGGCTCGTCGAACTCATGCCGTGGAGCTAGCCCGGCGGAAGCCACGGAGCCACCACCCCACTTCCAGGGTGGTCCTGGGGCAGCGAGCCAGGTTCTGGCCCAAGTGCATATCGCACTGGTCGAGGGGTAACACGGGGACGCATTCACACCCCTGGCCTGCACCGTGGGCCTGCTATGATGGGGTAAGCGACCCGACCCGAGGACGCCAGTGTGGCCTATACGGGCTCAACCGGGAGACCTGGTAAAAATGGTAAAACCACACACACACACACACACACACACACACACACACACACACGGCATGGCCCATGATCCCGTATGCGAGCTGGCCCCGCTGGCCCATGCCGGTGTCCCTCCGTAATATGTTTCTACCCCCCCCCCCAACCGCCACCACCGCATACACAAAGGTTTGGATGGCAGTGGTATGTCAGCCCCCTTGAGGCGTGGGCTAGGCCAGTTTTGGTCCCACGCATGCGGCTAGCTTTGTCTTTATTGACAGGGCCAGTTTCACGCCCTTTGAGGCGGAGTATAAGGCTATACTTGATGTCTCGGACCTCGTTCCATCCGTGGTGCCACTGCAGGTTGGGTGGCATTCTTTTCAGGCGAATATGGATTTTTCGATCAATATCAGCGTTTGGGCACAGCAGGACTGGAAGTATCCCACAAGAGGGCTAGTGTTGCAGTTGGGAGGTGTTGCGCACGCGGCCAGTTTGGACTATAGGGAGGAGGGTCCTTAGTAATGACAGCCCCTCCAAACACTATTTGAATGTTGTTGGATGGCAGTGTGCGGTGTTAAATGGTGTCTGTCTCCGGCGGCCCGAGGCTTGTGCAGTCCCGTTTCTGTGCACGCCTCCGCCAACTGTTCTCAGCGTCCGCCGCGGCACCGTCACCTGGGATCTTCTCTGTGCCCTCCACGTCCCAATACAAGCTCACGGAGAGCGACGTGCAGGAAATCCTGTCAGCCCATCTCCTCTTCGGCGCCGATCTCATCTACGATCCGGACATCGTGGCCCCTTTGTTCCGAGTGATTGCCATGTACTTGCGTCACAACCCCAAGGGCACCGTCCTTCTGTCGATGGAGCGCCGAATCAACTTCAGTCTGGACGAAATGGATGCAGTGTCCCCTGCGTACCGTCAATTCCAGCTGCTGCAGCAGGAATTGGTGTCCCCCCCCCCCTCCCCTCCTCCCCGCCTTGAGAACCGTGTGCAAGGCGAAAAAAACAAAGCTGGGGCCCACGGATTCATCTAGGCCTTCAGTCTTCTGCGTGCTAGGGGTGCCTACAGGCGTGGCAGTTCCTGCTGCATCTTCTGGTTTCAGAGTTAGCTTGCCCTACCTACTTGTCCACTATGTCCACTATCCCCCCCCCTTTGTAACCCCCCCCCCCCCCACCCCTGCTGACCCACTGACTCCGGCATAACCAGCCATATGAAGTCTATTTGTCCATATGCAGGAGGGATGGAGCATTGTTCCTATGGTTGGGAAGCTGTGAATCAGTGTGCTAGGGGCTATTGCAAGGCCCGCCCGTGAACTCTGAACTCATGGTTATTGCAGCGATGTAGGATGTAGGAATGTTGAACCTCGCAGTTTGAGCATGATTCGAATGGAAGCCTTGGTATATATACATACATACATATATATATATATATATATATATATATATATATACATATATATATATATACATATATATATATATATATATATATATATGTATATATATATATATATATATATGTATATATATATATATATATATATATATATATATATATATATATATATATATATATATATATATATATATATATATATATATATATATATATATATATATATATATATGTATATACATAGGTGGGCGCCATGTATTTATGTTCTTTGATGCTCTGCCAGGCCCAGCGCCTAGGCCCGCACTAATCAAGTCCTCGCGCCCACGTTGATCACTCGTCATGGCTACACCAGCCAACGTACCCCCGCAGGTGCTACCATCCCTACGCTGGACGCAGCGGAGGGAGTGGCACCTGAGAAGCAGTGCCTACGCGGCCTGATTGTGCGGTACTGGCAGGCGGCGTATGACGGCCAACGCGATGTGACAGGTCGTGCCGGCCTGATGGTGAGCCGTACTGCCCCCGTGCATGAGGGTCGGACAGGGATGCTTCACCCGCCTGCCCCGGGTCGCCGCATACAACAGTGAGGTGTCATGGGTCGTCCCGACCAGGGTAATAAGGCCCAAACCCCTGTAGGGTATTCCCATGGCACCGGGGTCTCTACTGGCGGCCCGGCTACGGCAGTGTTGGGAGTGGTTGCTCGGGATACACCGGGGGTGCACGGAGTTGTTTGGGGGTTACAGCGCTGCGGCGCCCCCTGGGAGTGTTACACGGGGTTGCGGGGTCAGCCTGCAGGCCCCAGGAGCGGCGACGGGGCGAAGATGTGTGCGTGGAAGGTTATGACAGTGGGGTCATCAGGGGGACAGTATGGCGGGCGTCGTGGAGACGGCATGGCAGCCTGGAAGGAGCGCTCACAGGGGGCACGTGGAGTTCCAGGTGGCGGAGTACTGGAGTCTTGGGGGTCAACGCGGCGGTACTGGGATCCGTACGGTGGGGGTACGCGGCGGTACTGGGGAGCCGTACAGTGGGGGAGCAGCGGGGAAGTTCCAGATGACGGTGTGCTGACATCGTGGGGGTGTACGCGGCGGTACAGGGGACCGTATGGTGGGGGTACGCGGCGGTACTGGGGTCCGTACGGTGGGGGAACGCGGCGGTACTGGGGAACCGTACAGTGGGGGAGCACGGGGATGCATGGCGGTACTGGGGTGTCCCCCTGACCCCTCTAACAACTCAGGGGGAGGGGCATCCCCTGGCCCCGTTAACAAACTAGAGGGACCGTGCCTGCGGGCATGTACATAGTCTAACCTCTGACCATGGCCTTGTGGTTGCAGTGGTGAGTGTCGTGGCGGCTAGCAGGTGGCGTCGGCGTGGCAACGGCGGTACTGCGCGGCGTCGTAGTGAAGAGTATGCAGTCGCCTCACCACTGTAACGGCTTACCCCTGGGGGGCGCCAGTCCGGTCGGCTAGAGGCGAGGAGGGCAGGGGAGCGGCATGCTGAGTGGTCCGGGGGGTGACGCGCGGGCCAATGCTATAAGTAGGCTCGCCACGTCGTCGGTGGGGGCCGAACCTGCGGCCTGGCCGCTGCTGTGGCGGAAGAGGCGCAACCACGGAAGCTGGCCAATCAGTGCAGGTAAGGGTCAAGGGTAGGCGCCAGGGCATTGTATGTGGGCCAGATGAGGTGCACCTGGTAACCACGGCCCGGGGCGAGCCTCTGGTGGGTACCCCTACAGGGGGTCGATAACCAAGCTACGGCACCCACCAGCCCGAATCCCAGCCAGCGATATTCACGGGTTGCGCCACTCCCGTCGCAAAGCGGCCGGCGTCCCCCCCTGTAGACCCTCAAGATATATTATATGTGGGCAAGTGAATACCTCGAAGCAGATTGGGCGCTGGCCGCTGACATGGGATGCCAGCATGGTATATATCTGGGGTGTGGGGGCAGCACGGGGCCACGGGGACGTGGAGTTGGTACCGTGTTTCTGTACTATACTAGGGGACTGGTGCGGTGGGAAGATGGCGTACACTGTGGAGACATGGGGGCGATGAAAGCTGAGGGCCAGGCTAGGCTGGAGCCTCCCAGAAATCCTGGCTATGCACATACGGGCTATTGCGTGCTGGCAGGGGGATACGTGGAGTCAGGGGTGGTGGGCAGTTTCGAGGACGCGGACGACAATGGATTACGTGGGGTCATGGGTGTTGGGTGTCTCCACAGTGGCGGGGCTACGTGAACGATGGAGGGTCAGCTCTCGCTTCGCCGCATGCGTACTGCTTTGTTCCTTGGTTGCTGCTTTGCGACGGACAGAGGTGCCCTTGCTTTCTGCTTGTTGCGATGCTGCTGCGCTGCTTTGCCTTGCCCCCTTACCCCCGGCGAACAAACGGGCCAGCGTCCGTCGCCGTTGCTAATGCTAACGCTTTGCAGTTGCCACTGCCCCCAAAGCCTGGTTGCCCGGTATCCCCGGTCCTCTGGGTCCTCCGTCATGCTGTGGGCCACCTCAGGCAGCCCTGGGACCCACGGGATCGAGCGAGGCAGGAACCACCTGTCGGCGCGAGATGCCCGGTAACTCCAGTAGACGGCATGATAAGTGGTTATGACTATGACTATGACTATATATATATATATATATATATATATATACATATATATATATATATACATATATATATATATATATATATATATATGTATATATATATATATATATATATATGTATGTATATATATATATATATATATGTATATATATATATATATATATATATATATATATATATATATATGTATATACATAGGTGGGCGCCATGTATTTATGTTCTTTGATGCTCTGCCAGACCCAGCGCCTAGGCCCGCACTAATCAAGTCCTCGCGCCCACGTTGATCACTCGTCATGGCTACACCAGCCAACGTACCCCCGCAGGCTGCCGTGGGGGCTTCCGCTGCCCCCCCGCCACACGTATCGCCCCAACCACAGGCTCCCTCAGTAGAGAATCTGGTCTCTGAGGGACTCCAGCCTGTTGCCCCTAATGCTTTCTATGCGGCCCCTGAGGCTGCAAACGCTTCCGATGACATGCACACCGCCGATGGTCCAGGGGAGTACGCCCCTGAGGAATGGTCAGCGTGGTATGCTGAGCACGATCGACGTGCCCAACTCCTACGACAGCAAGAGTTTCTCGCGCAGCAGCAACTGGCTGCGTATCACCGCATGGCGGGGGCTGATCAGGGACAACCGCAGCCCGAGGCTTCTGCCCCAGAGATGCCGCCGCCTCCTCCGCCGCCGATCGTTCACCCTGGGAGCAGTGTGTTGTCGCGGCAGCCCGTGGCTGCTCAGCCTGCACACCCTGCGTCTGGTGCAGGGCCAGCGGCCCCAGCTATTCAAGCTATCCGGGATCAGTTCCTGGTTGATCATGCGGTTCCGGGTGAAGTGGCCCTGGTGGCCCATGAAGGTACTCAGCTTGCCATTGCGTGCCGGCTTGCAGCCGAGTCTGTGAACTATGTGTTCCAGGACCGCCCATGGCTGTCCCCCGGTGATGTTGCTGCCACGACCCTAAGCTGGTCGTCTCTGCAAGGAGAAGGGGTCCCGCCCCTGCCTCAGGTGCTCTGGCACCACGCAGCTCTGACTGGGGCCTTCCTTGCGACGGAAGACTCCCTGCCGCAGGTCGTTGAGCGGATGCGCTACGTTCAGAAACAAGTATTGGTGGGGGAAATTCATCTGGTGGTGCTCTATTCTACGGATCGCCCGCTGTATGATGGGGCAGCGTTCTTCAAGGAGAAGGTGCCCTGGGCCTGGATCGAGATGGCCAAGCTAAGCCGTCCGCTGTCTGGGGTAGGCGGGCGGTTCTACTATGCGTGGCACATGCGAACTACAGCAGCTCACTTCAGCCAGCAATTCCCACCGAAGCCGCTGCTGAAGACCAGGCCCCTACTGGCCCCGGGTACAGAGCCTGCGGGCCTCTTCGTACCAGTGCGACCACCGGTTGAGCTGTGGGCAGTCTCCCTTCCTACTCGACAAGTCGATGACCTACTAAAAGCGGTGGACCTCCCCTATGACCAAGTCCAGTTGCTGCAGGGCCCATCAGGGCGGTCTGACACACAGTGGGCGCTACTGCCGGGAGTGTTGGAAGAGCGCAGAGCGGAGGTGCAGTAGCGCTTCTACACGCAGCCGTACGTGGCGTTCGTGCCGTATGGTGTCTACAAGGGACACCTGAATGAGGCCTCTACTGTGGTGGAGGCGTGGCTCAAGAAGAAGAAACGCACTGCGGGGGCTATGGGTTCCCTCTGGCGTACAGTGGATTTCCGGTGCAAGGCACTTGCTGACAGCTTCTCAGTCTTACCCGATGTTCAGTGGGATGCCCCGGCTAAGCTGAGGGTTGCCCTATGGACGCCTGGTGACGCTGCCCTGTTCTTCCTAAAGATTGTGCCGCAGTTGCTCTCTGCGGGCTTCTCCCTCACGGACGAACGGATTGGGGCTTGGATTGACGAACGCGAGGTCATGTCCGTGCAGAGCGGGTCCTCCACATATTCGGTGACTGGTGCGGCGATGCGAGGTCAGCCCGATGGAGCGGCAGAGCCTATTGTTCTGGTCGACATGCCGGACCATCTCCTGAAGCAAGATGTGGAGGCTGTTGTCCGCCATGCTATGTTGGCGAAGTTTGTCGTTGGAGCGGCGGATGCACTGCTGGTAGCAAAGAAGCTTGATTGGACAATGGGTAATGTCAAGTTGCCGTCCTGGCAGGTGTCTGGGCCTGCCAACATGGCGGGCGGCCTGTTGGGCGCCATGTTGGATATCTCCGTCCCTGGGCAACATGGAGGAGTTCAGCAAGCGATCGTGTACTCTATGAAGGAGTATACGTCTACGTCTGCCAGGGCGTCCTGGCGCAAAGACAGAGTGGGCAAACCCCCCCCCCTAAGCCAGCACCGAAGAAACCGCCGGCCAAAGGGGGGGGGGGGGGGGGCTAACGTCTGAGTCGCTCCGGCAGCATGCAGAGGATCCGTCCAGTCTGGATTGGACCAAGGTGGCGGCTAAGCGACGTCGTGCGAAGCCTGTGTCGTCATGAGTTCCCCCCTTGATGATGTCCCGGCCGCGGACTGTCCTGTGCACGTGTTTTCCAATTTTGCGGTGGCAACGTGTAATATGGCAGGTTGGAACATTGTGGTTGACCCTGGCCGGGCCTCTACAAAGGGACGCCTTCCTCGATATACTTTTGCCTTCAAAATGTTCAAGCGTCATCATTTGTTTGTCGTGGGGGTGCAGGAACACCACCTGCACACAGATGCAGAGCTGTCGGCCGCGGAGTACCGGGCTGGGTTCCATGGCTATAACTTTGTCGGTCTTCCTTCCCCTAAGCTGAAGTCTGGGGTCTGCCTGCTTTATAAGCCTGAGTGGGAGTTTGTCTCCTCCACCCCCCTTTCCAGTCGTATTCTGTGTGTTGTACTGAAGCACCCTGATGGGTTCTCTGTTGCTTTTGTGGTCGGTCACTTCTACAACGACGCGGTCCAGCGAATGCGTCAGTGGCAGGACCTGCAGGGACATGAGCGGCGTTTGGGTGGCCTGCCGATGGTTTTTCTGGCCGACCACAATTCCATCCTTTCGCACCTCGACTCCACGCGTGAGAACATATGGTCCTCCCATCAGCTGAGTGCCATAGAGTCTGAAAGGAACTGCCTTCAGGCGTTTGCCGTGCATGATGCGTGGGTGCACCAGTTCCCCGACCGTGATCCGCCGGGCTACACACGCACCTCGGTGCTCCGAAGGGCGGCCGATGGTGCGCAGACAGTGTACTGGCGCATAGATCGCATTTTAGTATCGCATAGTCTCCTGGGCTATGCCTCCTCCATGTTCACCACCCCCGTAGGATTTAGTGACCATAGCTCTGTGGTATTGCAATTTGTGGGCATGGGTCTGGACGGGGAGCAGCCGACCAGGTGGAGGTTCCCTCTGAATGCACTCCAAGATCCAGACACAGTGGATTGGGTCTCGCGGGAACTGCAGACTCTTGAAGAGGAGGGTGTACAGGGGTTAGAGGCGTTTCGGCGCAGTCAGGTGGTATTACAAGATGCGGCCCGCCGCTACAATGCGAATGCGCCAGTGGCGACGCCGGCCTATTTACGACTCCGGGATATCCTCCGCCGCTCCTCCCCGGAGTATGTACCTTTGGCAGGTTTTGCGGCCCTTCGGGAGGAGGGACAGCGCCCAGGGACAATGCGCAATGCATACATTGCGCTTGTTAAGGCAGTGTCAGTGCACCGGGGGGTGGAGCAGTGGGAACGCACGTACACGAGGGTGAGGGAGGCACTACAGGATAAGCACCACCTCCAAGAGGTGCGCCGCTGGTGCGCCCGAGCACTGCACAGGCTTATGCATCAGGCCCAGGAGTCTCGTATTTATGGTGTTCTGAAGGCCCGATCAGGCCATCTGTTGCGCGATCGCCATGTGATCGCTAGAGAACTGGTTGCATATTGGAGCACCATCATGCGTCCGGGTCAGCGGTCAGAGGAGGAGTGCTACCAGTGGCTAGAGGCCAGGGGGTTGCCTGCGCAATGGCGCACAGCGGTCCCGCTACTCTGGCAGGGCTGCTCGGAAGACCTAGTCTACGCGGCACTACAGCAGATGGATCCCTCGTCCTCCCCTGGGGATGATGGCATCCAGGCGGGAGTCTATAAGGCTTTCCCGGAGTTTTTTGTACGTAACATGTATCGCGCCTACCAGGAGATAGAGGTAGAGGGCTTACCGGATGAGTGGGTGACCGCCTTAGTTCGGTCGCTGCCTAAAGACCCAGGATCGGCCGCGGTAGACCGCCAACGGCCCATTGCGCTGCAGCAAGCTAGGCTGAAGTGGCTCATAGGGGTGCTGCTCCTGCAGCTGCAGGATGCCGTGTTCCAGCTGGTTCCGTCCCAGCAGAAGGCCTACCTGAGGGGCCGCACGATGTTCGACCACTTGGCCTCAGTGCAACAAACCTGGCACACAGGCCCAGGAGATGAGGTAGCGGCTTGGCTTGTGGTAGATTACAGTAAGGCGTATGACTTTGTCAGCCACCCCATGATGGCGGCACTTTTTCGCTTCATTTGTATCCCGACCCCCTGGGTACGTGTCCTGCTGCAGATCCTGCGGGGCCCGGTTCTGTTTCTGGTGATGGGGGGAGTGGTGAGGGAGCATTCCCTGACTCCGGCGTCGGGCATACGCCAAGGGGACCCACTGTCCCCTATATTATTTTCTCTGCTCACCTCTGTTATCTGCTTCATTTTGCGGCCCTGTGGGGTCGACGTTTGGCTGTACTCGGATGATGCCCTGGTTCGGCTGTGCCGGCCAGGTGCGGGACTTGAGGCCGACCTCCAGTCGTTGCTAGCCGAGTTTGCTGCTTTTGGCGAATACACTGGTCTCTCTGTCTGAACCTGGAGAAGACTCGCTTGCTTCTCCAGGGCCTGGATAGTGATAGGTTGGCAGGAGTTAAGGTGGTGCCCCATGTGCGCTACCTGGGTGCCCAGGTGGGACATGTGTCCTCGGCGGTGGCCTACGAGCGGTGTGTGGCGTTATTTGAGTCCCGCTGTACCAGGATCTCTCGCATGCCCCTCTCGCGGGCACAGAAGGTGGTGCTCCTGCACACGTGGTGCTATCCGGTGCTGCAGGTGGCTGCCATTGCACACTATCCACCCGACCTGGTAGTTAAGAGGCTCCGTAGAGCTCTAGTGGTTGCTTTTCATGCCCAAAATTGGAAGGTGCCTCTGAACGTCCTGCATCTCAGTCCATCTGAGGGGGGGATCGGTCTGTGGTCACCGGAGGTGTACCTCTGGACGACACATGCAGCAACGTTCACACGTTATCTGCAGCAGCCGTCCCGGTATGGGCCTGGCGCCTATACCGTCTTCTCAAGCTGGTTGGGGCGTAAAGGCATAGTGCATACCCCCTCCCAGTTAGCCCTATTACAGCTGTCACCATGTTGCATTCGTAACGCGCCGTGGCTAGCGTCGTCAGTGAAGGCACTGTCCTCGCTGAATGCTGCCCAGAAGGGCCTGGGGCTAGAGTGGCAGGAACTGGGGGCAGCCCCCCTGTGGAATAGCCGCCTGCTGACGGTCTCGGAAAAGTCCATTACTTGTAAGTTTTTGATACGCAGGGGGATTTTACACCTCTCCGACGTCGTGGACACCAACGCCTGGGTGGCCACAGCCTCCCGGGACTGGCGGGGGAGTAGGAAATTGCAGCCGCACCAGTACCAAGCCCTGCTTGCTCTGGTGCGCAGGTTGATCCCCGCTTGGGAGGGGCATCATTCGGTGCAAGGGGTCGTCCCCCCCCTCCCCATGGACCAGGGGCTACAGTTCACTCCGATTTTGGCGGCGCTGGCGGCCCAGCGCCGTGCCGACAGGCGACAGCCCAAAGAGGTGTGGCTGGCGTTTCGCCGCCTGGCCCTCCCTCCGCAGGACCTAGATTTCATCCATACCTGCCTTTGGAAGAAACTATCGGTGGGGGCCCGCCTCCGGGCGATCCGGCCCTCTGTTTCGGACAGGTGCCCTTTTGATTCCTCTCTGGAGGACGTTTATCATTGCACGAAAGCGTGTTCCTGACTCACCATACCAGTTCGGGCCCTGCAGTGCACCTTTCCGCCAGTCTGGAGTTCGGGAGGGAGGGTGCCGATTGGCCGTTTATGTTCTGACTATCCCCAGCTGTCCCTCACCAGGGCGCCAGGGATTCTGATGTGGAAAGCAGTGCGGGTATTGTGGTCCTGCCGCTGTGAAGTGGTTTTTCAAAAAGCCCGCCTGACAGTAAATGATTATCTGCGGGTGCTGCACTCTGAGGTTTCAAAGTGGCTGGCCATGCCAGACCTGTCCCTTGATCACGAGGCGGTGCGGATGTATGCAGGGGCCTTGCAGGGGTGGCCGACGGACAGGAACATTCCTGTGTGTGAGGGTTCCAATGTAGCGGGTCAAAAGCGGCCGTGTCCCTCCCTGCAGCAACCAGACCGCTACTTTCGGCGGCAGGCGGTAGACAGAGTGAGCAGGAAGAGGGCACGGGCGGCGGCAGAGGGGCCGGAGGACCCGGACTTCCTGCACGCCCCAGAGGTGTATACAAACGGCTCTTTCGGGCTGGAGGCCCCGCGTACGGGGTTTGCAGGGTATGGGGTCTGGTTCGGGCCACTGGACCCCCACAATATGGCGCAGCCCCTTGAAGGGGAGGTGCAGACGGTAAACAGGGCGGAGCTGTCCGCGTGCATTGCGGCGCTCAGGGTGGTTCCGAGGGGACAGGCACTGCGGGTCGTAACAGACAGTAAGTACGTGTATGATGGTATCCTGAAGCACCTCCGGCGTTGGAGGTTGCAGGGTCGTCCTTTTGTGAACTCGGACTTGTGGCTCCAGCTCCAGGCAGAGGTGGATGCTAGAACAGCCCCCACCCTCTGGCGCCATGTGTATAGTCATTTTGGGGTGGCGGGGAATGAGCGTGCAGATGAGCTGGCCAACCAGGGCCGGCTGGCACACCCTCGACGGCGCCAGTTCCTGCGGGACCAGGCGGAGGCAGCGGGCCGGCCATCAGTGGTGGTCCGCACGGCGTGTCGAGCTCCGTAGCCAATGTTTATTGGTGTTGCATCAGTACAGTGGACGGGCAGTGTGTGAGAGTGGCACCATGCCCAGCCGTTGTATCTTGTCGTAGTACAGTGGGCAGCATGCCCCTCTTCAGTCCCGCAGAGGAGGGTTCGAACCCCAAGGAGGGTAGAGTGGCACTGAACGTCCCGAATCCCCCCACTCTTCTGTTTGGTGGTGGTTTTGGTTTTGGCGGTAGATAAGCATAGGGCGAGCATACCTGAAAGTGCACGGGGGCTCGGCCCCGCGTCGCGTTTCGACGCGCTGTCGTCCGTGGAGGCGACGACGCCGGTGCGGCAAGCAGCATAAATAGTTGCTGTTCTTCGTTTGCGGCGGTGATGGGCACACTTCTGCCGGCCATGTGTACCGGGCGGGGTGTAGTGGTGGGTGGAGTGGCGGTTACATTGCATATCGTCAGCGTAGCATACTGGAAGTGCACGGGTGCCTCGTCCCGGGGAGCGTAGGTTCGATGCCCGCCGCCGAGCGTGTAGACGACGGCGCCGGCGGCAGGCTTCTCTGCGCCCTCTTTTGGTACATCTTCATAGTGCTATAGTGGACAGCCACCCGGCCTGGAGTACCCTGGGGGTAAGTTCAAATCCTGGGTGCTCGTAGCTGGCGGATATGGCGACGTAGTCCATAGCATCTCCCTCTCGTCGACCACCTTGCGTTCTTCTCTATTTTTTCGACCTGGGTCATACTGCACGGGACTGACTAGTTTGTTCGTTGCGGCGTTTCCGCGAACACCCACGTTGGCACTCGTTTTGGCACAGGAATGACCTCGGCACTTGCACGGCTTGGGGCTCCTCTGAGGCGTTTGTATGTTTGTTCGTTGCAGTGTTTCTGCTCTTCCTCTGGTTCAACCAGTTTTGGGGGGTCAGCCTCACTGACCCACTGACTCCGGCATAACCAGCCATATGAAGCCCATATGTCCATATGCAGGAGGGATGGAGTATTGTTCCTACGGTTAGGAAGCTGTGAATCAGTGTGCTAGGGGCTACTGCAAGGCCCACACATGAACTACGAACTCATGGTTATTGCAGCGAAGTAGGAGTGTAGGAATGTTGAACCTCGCAGTTTGAGCATGATTCGAATGGAAGCCTTGGTATATATACATATATATGTAGTAATATTTGCCGGTGGGGTATAGGTCCCCTTGTTGATGGTGGTCTCAATTCAATGCCGCCCAGGGGACACCCTGCCGTTCCGCTTGTTCATGCAGTTGGATTTCCCGCAACGCCCAGGCCATCGTGCCTCCGAATATGCTGGATATTGCTTCATATGCATCCCGGGACATGCATCCACTGTTGACCAGTGTTATGCAAGACCTTCGTTGCGTCTCTCTGCAACCGGAGCCAACACAAGAGAAAGACTGCTAGCCATCCTTTTTGTGTTGTTGTGTGCATCCAATCCCACTCCATGTGTGCTTTTCAGGGCGGCAGTGGCAGTCAAGCCCCGGTCAGGGCGACCCGTGTGGAGACGGACTTCCCACAATGTCTGCCCTATGAGCGGACACCGCAAATGGAACTTTGGAAATTCCAAATGCCGTAAATGGAAGTGGAAGAATAGAAGTCTTCTTGGTGTCTGAAGAGCCGATGCTGCAGGTGAAGGACCGGGACAGTGGCAAAGGCTTCGGCAATTGCTTGCCAATTCATATTGCGTATGGATTCTTTTTCTGCCATGAATGCTCCCATGGCAAGTGGCATTGCTATTTGGATGGCATACAAGTGTGTGAGATGAGGAGGCGGCAAAATTGGGCATGTGACGGTATGTGTTGGGTCTGCTACTTGGGCCACTATGTTTTATTCTATTTTTTGGATCTTTCCATTGCTGTCACAGCTGGCAACCTTCCGGGTACGGATTTGGGGACAGCCTTGATACATACCCTGTGGCCCCTGTACCCCAAACCCTGTACCCCATACCCTGTGGCCCCGTTGGGCCGATAGCCCCGTGCGGCTGAAGCCACAGACGACCCAGCGAGGTCGAAATGGGCCCAGCGCACACCATCCTCAACAAACTCCTCCAGGAATGCTGCTGCGGTGCAAGCAGCGCCGGGTGGTTGCCCTGCTTGCGGCTGGCGGTTGCGAAGGTCGGCCACTGGGCCTTTGACATCTGCAAGATAGTTCGCATGCAGGGGCATGCGCCATGACTTGTCGTCTGTTGCCGTTGCAGCCTTGTCAATCTGCTGTGCCAATTCGTCGCTGTTGCAGAAGTAACCGCAGAAATGCTCTCCCAGAGAGATAATCTTGGCACACACAGATAGGAACCAATGCAGCTACAAAGCCGCCCTTTACATCGGATGCGCATTAGCAGTAGAGAGGCAAAAGGGTGCTTGGGTGGTGGGTGATGCCCATTTAGTTGTGCAAAATTAGGGATGGCGTGAAAACATGCATTCCTGGGGACACCTCATTGCAGCTTCTGGTGGGGGTGTAAAGGCCCCCAGTGGTGCACAGGGTGATGGTTTTTTTAGGCTATTGCTCTTCATTCTGCTTCTGGGGCGTGTGTAAGGTTGGGCAAAGCCGCCACAGAACGAATGAACGGATGAATGGGTAATATTTTGCACCATTCAAGGTGGCGATACAAGGCGCTGTTTTATGTTGTGCTCGTTGGCGAGACACCACTAGGCGTCACAAAAAGAAAAGAACAATGAGCGTTTTGCCAAATTGCATAAGGGGAACCTTTTTATTACTGAGCTGGGTTTACCCTGTCGAGGTTTTACAACCCTACTTAGGGTCTCAGGATGAGCAACACATTTTAGCAGCAAGCAGCAAGCAGCAGCAGCAGCAGCAGCAGCAGCAGCAAGCGGGCGAGTAAAAAGTCCTTTTGTGGACACCGTGTCTCGAATGCGGCATGCAAGTAGCTCAAAACGACCGCAGAGCAAATGCGCATCTAGACAAACAAGTTTTGTGCCATTTGGAGCCGCCTGGCCCGTTCTATGGCCGATTTAGTGGTCAAAAACAGCCATTTTTAGGCTGTTTTGAGGCACTTTTCAGGACGATTATCCTGAAAGTTCAGGACGATCGCCAGTGTCTCAACCAAGTGTCTCAAATGCAGCAATGCCATCTACTACCCAGCTCGGTCCTACTATAAGTCTTGATCAGCGCTTTGTGCCATATTGCATTAAGGTACCAACACAAATGTCCCCTGGTGTACGCCATAGACCAATGGGGAAATGGTGGGTGGAGGAGTGTTTCTCGCACTTGCAAAATGATCGGACTGCAGATGGCGATTCACCCTCACAATGTGCACATGCCCTTTGGCCAAGAGACCACTGACTACCTCAAAGACGTGGTGGACCGTCAATTACCCCCCTTGGACGTGCACATGTACCCCCCAGCTTGTGCACATTTACCTCGCGTGGGGTAGTGTGGTCACTGGGGGGGGGGGGGGGGGTGATTGCACATGTTCCATTTTGGGGGGGGTGGTTGTTGTTCCCTGGGGTGGGTAATTGGCACTTTATCGCTGATAGTATTGGGGGAGGGAAGATTGGCGCTTCAGAGTCGGTTTAGGCTGACGCTGCAGGGGTAGGGGAGGGTTCCTGAACATTTGCTACCCCTCAACAAGCTGTCTGGCTGTAGTATTTTAGACGTTCCACGATCTCTTGTGATGTGTACCGTGGCCCAGACCGTGATGTGCATGTTTCACTGTTGCCCAGTGCAAAGCATGTAACAGTGACATCCAAAACAGCTAACGTTTCTCTTGCTTGTCACCAATGCGTTGATAGACTTTGTGCACCTGCATTGGGAGGAGGTGAGTCGTCGCTGTACAAAAACCGTTTCGATGCCATTTGTGCCGCCACTCAGGATGGGGATCATCAATACCGGCAGCAAGCTGAGAAAAGAAAGGGGGACGGCCGCTATCGCTTGAAGTGCATGGATAAGACCAGTGATGGCAGGGATTGTCAGGCCCGTCGTGTGGTGACCGGCCGGGGTGCTTCAGACCAAATTACCAAAAAAAAGAGTGTGTGTCTGGTGACACTTTGTACGTATGAAGTTACGAAGGCAAGTGCTTTATATTGGGTGTATCCTTAATGAGTAGGCTGTGATATGCTTTGTTTTTGGCATTGTTATTTGAAGGACCTTTCAATTTCACTTCATCCATGGCATCGGGCATACCATGCCAATCCTAACTATTTGCGGAAATAATTAATTCCCGGTCCAACGTGTTGTTTTGCCGCAAAAAAAAACGCAAAAAAATATTAATTTTTGGCTTTGTGCCCTTCGCAAAAATGGGTTCCGCAAAAAAAATTGCAAAAAAAATTTTTTGCCCCTGCCCCCCTTTGCAGAAATACCACAATTGCGGGACGGATGCTGTGTTTGCCCCACTGCTTGTTGCCCCACCCCCCCACCCTTCTGTTTCTCAGACCCCATTCTGCTCCTTGCTGTGCTGTCAGAGAATGTATTATGAAGCAGGGTACCCACGAGCGTCAGGTATTGTGTGAGCACGTTGGACATATTTGAATTTGGATATTGGTGTGCCCCAAAGCAGATAAAGGGGCTAGTTCTCGCAGACCCGGATACTTGCATTTTGACTATGGACTGCAATCCCAGAGTTCCACTGATCCACATTTGTATGCCTGCGTAGGATTGGACTGCAATCCCACAGTCCAAATGATCAACATTTGTATGCCTGTGTAGGATTGGACTGCAATCCCAGAGTCCAAGGTACCCCAGGCCCTTCGCAAAAATGGGTTCCGCAAAAAAAAACGCAAAAATAAAAAAAAATTGTCTCAATACGCTCCGCAAAAATGGGTTCCGCAGAAAAAAATCACAAAAAAAATTTTTTCCCCTGTTTTAAGTGTTGCCGCAAAATTTTGCCTAACTAAAATTCGAAACACCCAACGCAAAACTTAGGATTCCGCAAATAGTTAGGATTGGCACGGTAAAGTTTGTGGATGTTGCTTGTTGTGTATCTCTCATTTTTTCCCTAATGCAGCACTGCCCTACAGCAACATGATTCTCTTGCACTCAAGTGAGGAGGCACAATGCAACATCGCATCCGTGTAACCAACCCATGGAACTACAAAACAAATCTGTTGATTGAGGCTAGGCGTGACACTTCTGCAGAAATAGCATTTTGAAGGGCTGCAATTAGGTTAGGGACAAAGCGGATAACGGCCAGAGGGCGTGAAGCAATGTCGGTTGGCCTTGGTTCCACGCGGCGATGGGATATAATAAGAACAGCTCATCATACATTTTCGCCGAAAGCACGCAGCCCCAGTGGTCCCGTGATAGGCGGGTGCACCCTTAGAGCCCTCTGAATATTTTCTTTGGGTACGGGGGAGAAACTAAGCAAAATACCAAAGATCGCTCACAAAAAAGAGGATATAAAAGAATTCTTGATTGTCTTAAGAGTGCGATTAGGATGCCCGCCTTCCATAAATTCTTCATTTCATGACACAACTTGCATAGTGTCCACAAAAATTGAAGAAAACGCCGTTTTACATTCTCTGGGTTCCCTGTCGATTAGATCATTTTCCCGTTTTCTATTCTTGGGCTTCATCATTTTGGTTTGATATTTACATTTTACGCTTCCATGGTTGGCCTCCGTACTACTGTAGATCACTTGAACCTTCAGTAGTAGCACAACAAAACCATCGGTGATCACACAACAATCGCAATCTCCGCCCAGTTTTCAAATTCACAATGGTTGCAACCTAGTTGTACGCTTTGCGACCTCTTGTTTCACGGTAGCGCAAACTTTGGTTTGGTTTTGTTTCGTTTGGTTTGGGCTGTTTGTTTACTTAGTGTCTTCTGGCTGCTTTGCTACCTTTCTGAGTATGCTCCGCATTCTTCACCCGTAGCCACCCTTTGTGCCGCCGTTGCTTTGCCGATGAGGTGTTTTTTCAGCGCGTTTTTGGTATGCTGCTAGCTTGGTTTTCTTTTTCGGACGTTCTTTTTTCTTTTTTGTTCTGTTATTAGTTTTCTTCTTCTTTGTTTCATCTTGATTGTATGCCTAGCTTTGCTCTCTATTTTGCTCCCGTTTCCGCACCACCGGGTTGACATTTCTCTACATGTTCAACCATACATTTCAAAAAACAAAAACACAAACAAAAAAAAACACCATTTGATAGTTTCGTAGCCTGCTGCCGTTTTCGCTCTCCTCTCTCTATCCTTTGCTTCTCATTCTCCTACCCCGGCATATACACAACAGAACTGTGCACTGTGTCCTTTGTTAGAGCGATGTGTCCATGCTATTCTCGGACTCGCCTAGCCAGTGTTATTGTTGCCGGTGCAGATTCTTTGGTGCTTGTCGTACCTGTGCCCGCCCCAGTGTGACTCTCCTTTGGTTATTTGCACAATCTAGTGCAACAAATCTGTCGCTCCGTGCTCAGAAACACGTGCACAACACCAGAGTTTTGAGAAAAATCGAGATTTTTCGCAGCTCAATTTAACTCTGGACTAGGGATCATTTTTTTCAACTAATTTTCTAGCCGCATGTAAATTGCGAGTTTTTGAGGATTAAGCTTTATGCGTGTTTTCGAGCACACAAAAAGTCATTCCGAACGACAGTTTTTCTCGTTTTTGGAACGACCAAGTTTTGCGTGCCGTGGGAGTTGAAAGTTCGGGTCTTTTGCGTTTGCGAGAGCAGCTGTTGAAAAAAAGTTGACGAAAACACGTCACGACGCTCTTAAAACTCAAGCAAGGGGGAGGTACTTGGACAATATGCACTGTGTTCTGCTGTTATTTTTGACGACCAAGTGTTCTGCGCAGTGCGCGCACTACGGAGCGAGTTAGGACGCTTTGTGTTCGCCAGTGCGTGAGTTGAAAAAAATTACGACGTGCACACCCTAAAAATAGGAAACATTTCGTAGTTTACCTTCTGGAGGGCGGCACACACTGATGTGTTTGTTTTGTTGGCACTTTTGTCTTTATGTACACTTTGTTCGTCAAACAATGAATGACATGGAGATCTGCATCTAGATCTGGAGACTCGGCACCCCACAGCTTTGAAACTTTGAAAGGAGGGGACATGTGGCCCTACCCATGGACAAATGTGGGGACACCCTCTCACCTCGGCCGCCTAGACCGGGTGGCCTTCCTAAGCACCTGAGGGAGCTGCTTAAGAGGCAACTGACATAGGGCAGTGAGAGGGACGTCCCCATGGTGAGACCTTCTTCGTGCATTGTCAAAGAAGGCATCCCGGGCTCCTGAAGATACCTAGCTACCTACCTTTGAAACACATTGAATGAAGGTCTGTGGCTACTTTTGTTCATGCAACGCTACTCCTTCCTCTCCTTTTTTCAACATGTCCTTCCGTTCTTCAGTTTGTGAGATGTGGGACATGAGAGAAGCGACTTGAGAGAACTGGAGCGCTGCATGTAGGAGGCCACTGGCGAAGCAAACGGGCACTACAAAGCGAATCACACTGATTTCGCTGTAGGACCCTTCATAGTGCCTACAGACAAAATGAAATGTATTTTGAAGCATTAAACATACAAAACATTCATGGATCAATCAACAATCTGAGTATCTCTACATTCAGATCTACGTGCACGCGCTAAGCGCCTTGAGCGCGCATGTGACTGCTGCACTCCCCTCCCAAGACACTACATGGGGAGTGGCTGAGACCTGAAATTCCGTAGCAGTCACATAGGCTACATACACCAAAACAAATATGTTTCTCGGGCACTGATAAACTGCTTGGCCTTTTGTAATTGATGCCTGGAAAAGGAAAAAAAATTTATGTTTGTTGGGATGCCACTTGTTCCAGTGCTGTGCCTTCTATATGGGGATCCGATGCTGAAAAATCTCAGAAGTCTATTTTACAAAATTCAGTGGGGCCACAAGCAAACAATATCACAGTGCAATGAAATAACAGTGCACCATCAGAATAATGTACACCATCTTGCACAAAGAAAACCCATTAATGCTAATGTACAAAGCCCATTCACTGAAGTCATATATAGCTTAAGTTACTTCTGAGATTCATTCTCTCTTGCAAGGATCCTCGAAATTGAACTCCTGAAAAACAGAAGTCCATGATTGCATTTGCATACGAAGGCTTGGAACTTGTCAAGAAAATGGTGCCATACCATATCAATCTCATTTTGACTCGGATTCTCACTGACTCTGTTTTTTCTGACCTTCTTGCGCTTCGACTGCACCTGAAACAGTAGCAAACAGGGAGGAAGGAAAGTTGGTGTAACCTTTATTAGGGCCCTGCCCATTCCTTGGGTGGCCCACCCTCTTTATTTGGTCACCGATACATCACATAATGCAGTGCGGGCGTGTCTGCACATATATACCGGCACACCGCCGTACAGAGCACAAACACACACCCTGACGCAACCCTTGCGCTGTGTGTGTCGTTCACTATTGTTTAAGTGAGACCAACGGACCTGATCTAAAGGATCAGTCACAACTCCACTTCCAAAATTCCCAATACACTGGTACACACACACACAGCAGAGCGCACGCACTCAAACACCGTGGATGTGCATACTCACGTGTGAGCGCAAGCACTCGAACGCTAGGAGCGCAAGCACTCCAGTACACCTATGCCACAAATTCAAATGTGCAGTCAGTTTCATCAAAAGCGCCAAAAACAAGGCAAAGGTGCATATTCTAGCAACCTTTGAAGCACAAAACAGTGCTTTTCGGACCAAAACTGGTCGCTGACACAAAAGTGATTTTGACATTCAGCTCAATTCAGTGAGATCCAGGCCCAAAACTGGCCAAAGTTGAAAAAGAAGCGCGCACCAACATACGCAAACGCCCACGTGTAACCTTTAGAAAACTTTCAACTTCAGCGTTGACGCGTTCGGGGCCTCTGCTATCCCGAATGCAGCACACTCGGCGCCTTCTGTTCTCCTCTCAACCTTGTTCTCGTCGGCTCATTCGTCGCCTTTCTTCTTTCTGCGGCCCCTGATACATTCGCCGCGTTGCCGGCGGTGTTGAGGTTCGTCCCTCTCCACTTTGTTCACCTTCGGCGCCAACATTGCGTCCTGTTCTCCCTGAAATTTCGCAGCGTTCTCCACTGTTGCTTCGGCAGCAATTCTCTTTGGCAGCGCCACCCCAACCTTGTCGCTTTCACTGCCCTCGTGTCGCTGACCACTGACGCACAGCGCATTGAGCGCGGCAACACGCACAGCGTCAACTCTTTGTTGTCCCTGCCGTGCTCGGTACTGTTTTGTGGAAGCAGGCCCGCCCAAACATGGCGGCAGTCCTGCATCCGCCGCAGGCTCGTATTTTGCGTCCTCGTCGACTTGTCGTAGAAGTCGTACAAACGCCTGCTCGGTGTAGCATCTTTCCTGCGCTGCAAGTTGAAAAAAGGCGTCTTCAGTATCCAACTCTTTCAGAAACACTTGTAGCTGCTGTCGGTGCGGCGCACCCATCACCTTTAGCTGGTAATATACCCTGACGGCCAAAGCAGTTGAAGGGGGGCAAAAATACCCAAACCTGCATTGAAATGCAGCTGAAACGCCGCCCGTAGGCTCCGCAAAAAATGTTCTTGTTGTCGTTGATTCTCCTGACCACCCTTGGCGACGAAATCCACAATGCCCAAAACAACGAAATTGTAGCAGGCCGCTGGCGAAGCAAACGGGCACTACAAAGCGAATCACGCTGATTTCGCTGTAGCACTCTTCTTAGTGCCTACAGACAAAATGAAATGTATTTTGAAGCATTAAACATACAAAACATTCATGGATCAATCAACAATCTGAGAATCTCTACACTCAGATCTACATGCACGCGCTAAGCGCCTTGAGCGCGCATGTGACTGCTGCATACAGCGAAATTGTAGCAGGCCACTGGCGAAGCAAACGGGCACTACAAAGCGAATCACGCTGATTTCGCTGTAGGACCCTTCATAGTGCCTACAGACAAAATGAAATGTATTTTGAAGCATTAAACATACAAAACATTCATGGATCAATCAACAATCTGAGTATCTCTACATTCAGATCTACGTGCACGCGCTAAGCGCCTTGAGCGCGCATGTGACTGCTGCAACAAGCGCGCAGTGAAGTGAACCAAAGGCGCTGCCGCCAAAACCAACGGTGAACAGAAGGAGGTCAACAGATTTGGGAGAAGACGAACGCAGGTGGTAACAAGTGGTGACACGTGGATCAAGATGGCTGCAGGCGTTGGCTACAAAGAATTCATGGTAAAAATCCGGTTCCCATGTTGTTGCACTACATAAGTACGAATGGATTTAAAGTCTGAAAGTGTAGTGATTAACGGGAAGCCTACAATGCAGCACTACTACAGAACTGCTACCTTGGCTAAGGCTACACTCTGCCTTCTTCATTTATGATTTCTGTCATGTTTGCCAGCACTGATGCATAGTGATTGTTTGACCCGCTTTGTGCTTTCTAAGTTGGAATTGCTTCTTGTGTTGTAGAGGTCTCGTTTTTATCGTTCTAAGCACCGTGGTCCTCGTCGTAGAGAGCACCCCCCAACACACACACGCACACAGACACACACACACACACACACACATACACACACACACACACACACATACACACACACATACACACACAAGCGCACACACATGAGGGAAATGAGGGATAAAAATATAGTAGTTGGTGCCCTATTTGTTTTCTTTTCTGGTTGTCACACTGTTTTGGATTGGCAAAGGTGACATGCATGAAATGGCCACATTGTGCCTTGTGTATTGGAACGTGATGGACAACACGTAAGATAAGTCTGGGACAACTAGTAGTTGATTAACATTGCCTTAGAGGAAAAAACCAAAGCCACTGCAAGAAACAAAGTTCAAATTAGCGTCAAACAAAAAAATATGTGTTTTGGAAAACAAACACGTTGCTTGAAAGAGAAGGAAAATGCGGTTAACTAGGGTAACAGTTGATGCCAAATAAGCAGTTTGCTCTGTCCTTCAGAGGTCTACTAGTTGCGGGTGCAGGCGGAGGCGGTCCAGGGAGAGGCGGGGTAGGTGCGCGGGCACACCATTGAGCCGCAAAGGGGACACCTGCTGCCTATGGTAGTCCCAAAAACTGGTTGGTGTGCCAAAAGTGTTGCTGCATGTACATGTTGCGCATGTAGAAGACACGTATGTTGTGACCCTACAACTCATCCAAACAAGAAGCAGCACATCAAATGACAACACTATGCCATGTTTTTCAACATTGCATTGGTTGTTGTAATCTGCACAAATTCCATCGACCCTGTTGTTAAAGTTCATATGCAATGATATTAGCGTGCGGTGATGCAGTGCCTTTGTATATTTCAAATATGGGCATCGGGCGAGGATTTTTGGAAATTCATGTGCTACATCTAGGCAAGATGGAGGGCTTCAAAATTTTCTGAATTACACGTTTGCAGACGGAGGGGGTCCAGGAACTCATCAATTGGATGTTGGTAGGGGGGGGTGGTCTGGGATATTCTACTTTGCAGGCGGACAAAGGAGGCGGAGGAGGCGGGGAAATGGCGGATTAGCATGGGAGACTCCTATGTCACTGCCACCCACCAAGCACTGAACTCAGTTTGTTGTTACACTTTGGGCGGGAAACCGCCATGCCAAAAAAAAAAAAAAAAAAAGGAGGCGGAGGAGTCCAAAAAAACATGGATTGGAGGTGCACACGGGGGACATTTCCAAGAAACCCCGTTGTAGGCATGCGGGGAGGGTCATGTTAAAGAGTCCCTACTTTCGGTGCATCTCATCCCGAGACAAATAGTGCGAAATGAGGCTTCATTGGGTGACAAACAAAGCGAGGTTCCACGTGTGATAAAGAAGTTTCTGTGCTACACTGAGATTCCGGGTGATGTGCCCTGTTTTCAACATGTCCGCTTCATCTTCAGCACCTCCCACATCACCCTCCCCCGTTCTTTGGTAACCACAATATCTTTCTTGCGGCATACCCAGCCACTCACACAATAGCAAAGAGCACCACACGGGCACTAGAGGGCTCTGAGGAAGCCTGAGTTCAACCACTAGATTGCTATGCTATGTACATGGGTGACATGCATATCCGAGAACGGATTCTGAGCGGGACAATATGTAATGCCAAACTTTAGGGTGCTAAGCACTCGCACAAGGGCACCAAAGGCCCCAAAGAAACCTATGACACAATAATATCTTGCACCACATTGGTAGTGCAGAAGTGATTTGAATTATGATCACGCCCAAGGAATTGTTATAGAAAAGGTAGCTTGATGACTTAGTGTAGGAAATTGGCACCTTGGGGCCGCAAAATCAAGCGCCGAATGAACGTTCGTCCTCTTTCAGAAAGCCAAATCATACTACATATTCAATACCGTAATGCAGCTCTGAGGATGGAGGCACTTCTTTGCACGGGCGTGAGTTTACATCGTTCTAATGCTGATTTCAGTCCTTAGATGAAGATGGAATTAGCGTTGCGGACACGCGTGCGCAGTGCCTTGATAAAAATGGCGCAACATGATGCCCTGCTTTCACATTTGTCAAAAGAGATATGGGGAACTCCAAAATGGACCAAAACGGTGTTTTAATACTACAAATTGTTGATAAATAGCTGTGTGGGCTCAAGCAATAGCATACTACAAACCCAAATTCACCTTCCTTGCCCCAACCCACATGTCTGTGCTTGTTCTCGAATTTTTTGTCCCTCCATGCACCTCCTTTTCCCTCACCAATAAACAACTAGAGAAAATCAAAAAACAAATGGGGGGGGGGGTATGACCTGTTCCGGCTCCCTAAATTAGATCATTGCACCTTTTTCAAAAGTTGAAAACTTTTACCTTTTTGCAAAAGAAGTACGAGGTTACAAAGATTTCCTCTCGAGGTTTTAAAATGTTTGGTAGAAGCCGCTTGGAAACCAAAAACCTTACCTCTTGTCAAAACCACAAAAGGTACCTCTTAAAAGCTCTCACCCCCAAAACCTCCTTAATGCCCTACAGATGACTTGTGTGTGTCATGAGTGCACATTTGTGAGCTGAGTATCTGGTATATGCCGGCATGGCCGCATTCCAATTGCATGCTACACTAGGCTCTAGGGTTCCACACCAAAAAAAATGCACCCGAAAATCCAAATTTGCAAGCTTCACTGTTTCTGACCACTAGACAGTGCCCCCCTGTTTGAGTGGTTGCAGGACCAACGTCCAGACTGTATATCAAATAACACAGCCACTATCCCCGCATTCCACATGTTTGATAATCTGAGCTTCAAAGCTCCGGACCAAGAAACATTGCCCCCTCGAGTACAGCTGCCTTTTGTACCAAGCTTTGGGATTCTAGAGCATGAGACAATGAACCCCCGAATACATGTGATAACTGACCAATAATTGGGGGGGGGATTGACATACAGCAACCTTTCTTCCACTACTTTGGTTCCGGGTTCACATGGAGATGGGCCACCCCCCTCCCCTTAAAGGGGCAATACCCCACCCCCAAAAATAAATAAAATATCCCCCCCCTGAAATAAAACCACCCCCGAAAATGGGTGATAAACCCACCCCCAGGGGTGATAATCCCCCCCAAACTGGGGGATAAAACCACCCTTTTGGGGTGATAACACCACCTCCTAAATGGGGTGATAAAACCACCTCCAGGTGGGATAAAACCACCCCAAGCGTCCAAAAGGGCCAAAAAGGGGCTGGGAGGGTGGTTTTATAACCCACTTGGGAGTGGTTTAATGACCGCAACCAGTTTTGTCATTCACCATTCGTCATTGCAGCCCAGGCAGAGCCCCCATCCACCCCCACCAAAATAATCACGCCCATCTGACATCCATCCCCGGACCCTAGATACCCCCTTCTTTTGGTGGTGAGGAATGCTGCCAAGATACATTGACAATGGCAGCACTATATTGAGAGACCATTCCACTTTCATAGGTTGGTGAAGGTATGATATAATATTCCGCAATGCGCAGCAGGTCTCCAAACACAATTGTCATCATTCTTCCCCAAAACATGCTCTTTGAGGACAGCACCCTTGGTTGTTACGCAAATGGCACAAAGAGCACATACACAATTTCGGAATGGATTCAAAATCACGGTTCATTATGCATCACGGGAGGGCAAATGCATGGATCCGGGTGGATTCCCTCCCAAGTGCAACCTCCTCAAGATGAAAAATGGGCTGTCTGAGGCAGATGCAAACACTTGCGCACACATTCCTGTAGACTGCTTTCGTCGAAGGCATCAACACTTAACAAATACCAGCACACATGCAATGCCTCCTCATGCTGTCCTGGCACAAAGGAACAACAGAGAGCATGTGTGGTGCCAGGTAGAGTTGAAGCAAAAAGCCCTGTCGTGGTTTCTTTGCATATTGAGCATGGCGGGCCGTGGACAGCTCTATGGCTTGTTGGCACTGAGCTTTTGTACAGGACTGCAGACTTGGCAGTGACTGCAAATGATGTCACAAAACCTCAAGAGCATTTCACCAGATCAACAAAATCATATCTGCAACCACAACCCTCCACTCACAGTTCAAAATGCCGAGTAGGACCGGTCAAGGTCTATTTGGTTGATAGTAAACATGCCGTACAGGCGGTAGAGGAGACACTCCACCTCATCCTGCGACTAAACCATGGCCAGCGGGAGCAGGCGCTTTGCCCGCAAACAGGCCGGCCAGGCAGGTCGCTACAAAACCAGAAAATGGAGTGGTGTGTGAGCGGTGTAGGGCAACTGACGACCCACTAATAGTGGGTCAGTACAGGGCCAGCATATGGACTGCAATGTAATTGGTGATGTACAACTGAGACCAGCCTGCAAACCATACTGTTTGTGTTATTAAACACCTGAGTGCAGGTGTGCACTTGGACAGCCAACACCTTGGACGCATACAGATCGTTTGCGGAGATACTGACATCAACGGCGATACCAGGTGCCAGCATGGATTGCTGGGCAACATCAGCGTGAACCACCATACGCGGCAGTCGCTGGCGTGCCTACTTCACTTATAGTTTGTCCCCAAAGGGACTCTCGGCTCAAGGCCTTTATAAATGTGCATATATGCAGCACGCAGGACTGAAGCTGCATGACAGACAAAAATGGTACTCCAGTGCAGCGGAATACTCCATGCGATCGCCTTCAAAGGTCATGCGAAAGTGATCCTTGCACCTTGTGCAGGAGCACCATCAAAATGGGCGGCTTAAAACCCAAACGTAGCGGTGATAGCGTTGTGGTCACTCGTACTCCGTTGCATGATGGTGGCATTCGTCACCGTCAGTGCTGATGAAAGAATGAAATCGATGCGTCCTCCTTTCCCTGGAAATGTGGTCACCCCGTCTCCATAGACACCGTTTCCAGTGAAGGCGTGGTATGCGTCTTGAAGCGGCAAAGGCGATCTAGAGCCATCCACTGTCACGCCAGTCAAGTACCGAATGCCTTTACTTTGATCGTAGGTCCCCCCATGTGAGTCCACATTGAAGTCGCCCGTCAAGACAGCCGGAAACTGCCTGTGTGTCGCCATGCGCTGGGCGATGGTCTGGGCACAATGCAGCAGCTTGGTTTGATCACAAAGACACCAATGCGTGTTGTAGTGGTAGAAGACCCTATCAGACTGCTTGTGCTTGAACTGGGCCCAAGCACAAATACGTGTCCCCCAATGATCCTGCTCTGGAAGATCAAACGTGCCACTGTCCTGGAGCTCGATGGTACTCGGGTTGTAGCAAATGGCCACACCATGCCTCTCAGTTCCAGCAAGCCGCATGCCTGTTTGCTGTGCTACGTTCCATGCGCGTCCTTCGCACTCCTGGGCACCCAAGACATCAGGGCCAAAAGACCTGATGTCGTTGACCAACGCCGGAGTGAGGTTGGGGTTTTGTGCCAAAGTGTTCCAACCCATCAAGTTGTAGGACATGACCTTCAATGCGTCTGATGTCGGCCCCGGGGGCCCCGGGGGCGTTGGGCTGGGCGCACAAGAGCATGGGGGACAATACGGGCCTTCGTTCTCGTTCAAATACTTTTGAATAGAGCATTCACTTCCATCGACGCCGTGGGAGGTGTATTGGGGGTTGTTCCAATTCTGCAGCATCCAGTTGATCCGATTCTGGCATGTCGGCCACTGCGCGAAATCTCTGTCGCATTGCGCTGCAGAGGGTTTGACAGGCACTACTCCTATCGCCAAATGGCTACCCTGAACCTGGGCCCGTGCAGAGAGTAACACCAGTTTCCAAGGAAGCCAAAAGGGCATCAATGGTCATCCGCATTCGGCTCTGGCCGCGCCTGCCTCACAACTTTCATCGCCCACTGTCCACGCTGTTCGTATCCAGTGCATTCAGGTCCACTGTCCACTGATAAGTTCTGGCTGAATGGTTTGGGTTGCGCTCATCACGACTCTACTGGGTCAGGTGTACA
Source organism: Eutreptiella sp. 'Long Island Sound 2002' (assembly GCA_964036045.1). NCBI lineage: Eukaryota > Euglenozoa > Euglenophyceae > Eutreptiales > Eutreptiaceae > Eutreptiella > Eutreptiella sp. 'Long Island Sound 2002'. Next base: position 69,243,886 of record OZ038388.1, on the reverse strand, counting down.
TCCTGGTCAGTGGTCACTCCTTCCCCAGGTGCTTTGAAGCTGGCCCCACTCGGCCCTGCCAGGTCTGGCAGTTGTGTGGTCCTTAGGTTTAAACACCCAGTGGGTTCAGGTTGCTGGTTCGGGGGTCAACAACATACAACATTCAGCAAGTGTGAGGGAGGAGGGGGTTGCGCGTACTGCCTGCTGGGAGGCTCCTCCAAGCGGCTGTTGTTTAACCGGTTGGTAACCTCCATTGCCATCAGCTGCAGTTCACGGCGTTACACACTGTGACCCCTCTGTGCTGCACATCACCGTCATGGCCCCTGACTCATGTGATGCATCTGAGCGTGGGGACCCCAAGTGTACCGACGACTCTTCCTCATCCTCCATTAGTACCAAATTCAGGGAATCAAGAAGTCGCTGGGATACCCTCGGGGACACAGGCAAACGTGTCTGTGGGGTATGGAACGTGACCCGTGGTTGGGTCGCAACTGGTGCCGGTGTAATGGGCGTTGCTGTCCCTTCTGTTGGCTTGGGTGCTTGCACTGGCGTGTAGTGGAGGGGTGTGTGTAGCCTTCTCCTTTTTATTAGCTGTACTGCCGTGCACACTTCAATATCCCATAGTGGAGACTGGGGATGGTGTCCCGCTCTGGAGTGCTCCGGTTGGGCACAGATGTTGCGCAGCGGTGTCCCGTGGAGGATTTCCTTCGTGGGGGAGGGGGAGGGGGGGTGAGGGTGGCTGTTGCTCTGCTTCCTCCTCCTCTAGTTCCTCCTGCCGTCTGGGATGCACCGATATGTGCCCAAATAGCAGCGGGGACTTGCGCCGTCCCACATCCGCCACGCACAGGGGGGGGGGGGGGGGTTGCACAGATTGTTTTTTGGTATGAGCAAATTTCGACGTCAGTCGAATTCTGTGGGTACGAGGCCTCTTGACGTGGATCATCCCTCGCTCCTGGAAATGAACAGTACCATCCTGGAACCTCCTCGAAAGCCGACTGGATTTTAATATTGCAAGGCTAGCATCGCTAAAGGAAGGGTCAAAGCATATGGGTGCGAAGTTTTCTGCAGCACATTCGGGACCGAATGCGAAGTAAACTCAGTACCCCATCTACAGATGTGAGCTATGCTTGGCAGAGGCATGTGAACAACAAGCAACTTTGCTCAATTTTAAAGAGTTTATTACACCCAGCGACCTGAAACTTGTGTGGGAGTCGCGAAATTTCCCACAACGAAAAATAGCCTTCACAAAATTAGCCCCCCGCACTGCAGTTTGGTGTCGCCCATCCCTGACTGTGAACAACTGCGAATTCCATTCGCCAGATGAAACAATTTTTTGACTGGCCGGGAGTGTCTGCGCTCCACAGAAGGTGATGTTAACGGGGTAGAAGGGCCTCTAATGTCCGAGTGCTCACAGCAGAACAGTCGAAGAGCCGTTGAATGACCCAAACTGCCCAGTTCATCAGGTGCGTTCCTCACCCCAAGGAAAAAAGGAGACATTGGAGTGGGTTGAAGAGTGTGCCCGTCTTAACGATGCCACACTGTCAACTTGGCAAAACACTGCCCTCCTCTCTGGCGACGCCTGCCACATCCTGGGATTGGGGTGCAACACATATCCTTGGAAAGAAGGATATGACAGAACCCCCCCCGAAACCAGCATTGCGGTGCGGTGGTACTCGGGCAGTAAGTGGAGCCCCAAAGGCCACTTGCGTCGTACAAAACGCCGATGGCGATGGGATGAAGATGACCTTATGCGGGGCAAGACCAACTCGCCATGCTGTGTGCTATGCAATGTGCTTGCAGTCAAGGTCTGCCAAAATTTGCCAGTAGCATTCCAGAATCAGCAAAATTGCAGAACATTTTCAATGAGTTTGCTACTTCAAAATCCGCACACCTCCCACTTTTCGGTTCACTCGGCTTGAAGTTTCAAGCTTGAAGCAGCCTGCTTCAACATCCAGCTCCGCATCGCCAAAGAGGAGGGCAATGAACTTTGCGCCCCTGATGGACTACCCCTCTGCCCATCGAAACTGACAAATTGAGACTACAGCGGTAGTTAAAAAGAAACCTGACGGTTCATAGATAGAGAGAATCGAGGCACAGACAGCACATACCCGGAGGAGTTGGGCCAACAGTTGGACCAGGAGGAGTTGGAGTCGGACTTGGGCTGGATGTTGGACTCGGAGGAGCTGGTGTTGGTGCTGGACCAGGAGCAGGCTCAGGACTGCCAGGGCCTACTCCAGGAGGGCATGTCCACCATGGCACCGACGAGGCCGCCGCGGGAGTCTTACAGTATCGGCAGGTGTTGTTGCCATTACACCCCAACCCTCCTCGTGCGCATGCCGGGTCGTCGTACGACCACACCCCATTGGCCTTGTTGCCAGAGCCTGAGTCGCACTGGTCAGCTGCGAGGGACAAGAGGCCAAACAAAAAGGACAGAGTACATGCCACTAACCATTTTTGTCCTGCCTTTGGTTCTGCCAGGGGGTCCTAAAACTGCCATTGTAGAAAAAACCGGGAACCCAAATGCCATGCATGACTGAAATGGTGGCTTTGTGGTGCAAAAATGGCATGCACACCGAAAAAAAGGGGTTTCACCCCACCTGTAAGCATACAGTGTTCAAGCGGGAGTACCAGATGCGGTGCGCACGCGGTGCACGGGCGGTGCGTATACTGGGAATGTTCCAAGAACGTTACATAATTTAGAGGCTACTGCGTCCAGTTGGGAGCCCAAAGACGTTCACAATATGCATTTGCGCCTGTTTTTTGCTTGTGCCATGTCCTTTGTAATGTTCCCTTGTTGGCAGGCCTGCAATTTGCTTTCTTGCAGCCTGTGGCTGCACCGTTTGCATGTCAGCCAGGGGGGCCTCGCATCCTGCCATAACTCTTCCCCCAGCAACCGCCATCAAGGGACCAAGGGACCAGTATTTACAAGGGCTTCAAAGGTAGGCCAAGAGAAAGCGTTCAAATACCTGACGTGGTGCGCGAACTCCCCGCAACAGGAGAAACAAACCAGGAAATGAAGGATGGCCTCTGGTCCCTTTGGGATCATGTCACTGACAATGCAGAACCACACACTGCAGAACAGGCAAATTCACCAGTCCCCCAACCTCGTGGCCGTCGTATGGCAGAAGCCCTGCAGACGCTTTCCAGGACGAGGGGCCCTAAAACCAGCTCCATAACCTCCTGCCAAAAAGTGTAGAAGGCTGGGCCCCAACACCCTGCAGTGGCTGCACACCCCACTGCATCATGCTCTGACCACGGTGCAGTGGCGATGCCGTAATGCACGTTTCCTACGATAGTTCCATCTAACGTCCTTAATGTCGTCGTCGTATTTTTCAACACCCATTTTCTGCAGATGACTGTGTGTCATAACTTTGGGGAATGCTAACATTGGTGAGGGCCTGGGGCCTACCTGCACATTGACTTGCAACCGACCAGGGACCGTCTTGTTGCTGCACTACAATACCGTTGCGGGAGTCGCATGACCACGTCTTACACGCCCGTCTGTTTCATGGAGAGTCTTGTGATGCCAAAGGCTTGGAACCCGATTGGACCCATCGTGCGTGCACAATGGACTGTGTGCAAAGGAGCGCAGACCTGGGGCTGGACCTGGATCTGGCGCTGGTGTAGGGGCTGCTGTTGGTGGCGATGATGACCCGCAAGAACAGGCAGGGCAATACGGGCCCTCCTCATTCAAATACTTTTGGATGGAACAAGGAGTCCCATCAACGCCAGCGGCCTGGTAATTGGCGATGTACTGCGGCCTGTTCCAGTTCTGTTCCATCCAATTCATCCGGCCCTGGCACTCAGGCCACTGCGTATAATCCGTGTCACATTGCCCTGCTGGCGGTGCTGGGCTCCGTGTTGGACCTGCTGGCGGTGCAGGGCTCCGCGTTGGGCCGGTCGGTGTGGGACCTGCGGAACGCAAAACGCGAAATCCCCGGGTGGCTCCTTCAGAGAGAACAATGCCTTGGCCTCATGTCTCCCCACTTTCCCCCAGGCAGAAGCGGCCCGAAAGCCCCCGCAGATCCGTGCGTTTAGCCGTACATGTACGGCTGCGTACAGCTGATTTCGTCTTTGTACGGGCCCACACACAGATGATCGCAAGGCGTTCGCTTTTGGTTGCATTACACCATTTCCCCGACAACTGAAAAACAGTACCTCTCACATGGGTCACTGGGATCAAGCGGTCTGCCGAAATGACGAGTCAGTGTACCGGGGATGCCCGCATGGCAATTTTGGGGGTCGCTGCGTACAGCTCAGTTCCATGCTTGTGTCCAGCTGTGTACGGCTGAGCTATCCTTGCTACCTACCTACAGCGATGTCTACCTGGGTTGCGAAAATGGAGTGGGCAAGTGCATGACCTGGGACAAAAACCCGCCCTCCAGTGCCTTACCAATACACACCATCATTGGACGCGGCTGGCACTTGAAGCACCAAAAACCTGTGTATGGCTGCGTACGGCCACAGTGGAGAGGCTATGGCCCATGCTTCTGTATGGCTGTCACCAGGGGTCTGCTTCGCCAGAGGGTGGGGGGCGGGCGCAATAATGAAACGGCTATGCATTGGAGAGAAACAAACGCACCGCGCGCACCTCGCATAGCATCCCGCGTGCACTGCGGCCTCGTTCTTCGTTGCTGTTTTACGCACTTAGGTGGGGTCGTTGAATGCGTTGTCTGCGTGTGGGCTCGGGTGGGAACGGAAACAGGGAACCAAATGCCAAATGAAGTCAAGTGGGCACAGCCCTGGGTATCCTCGATTGCCATGTGGGAAGCTCTATGCTTGCAATCCTGCATAACAGTGGGGGAAAAGAATAAATTGTTCGAACGGTAAGTCACAAACTGTGAAAACTCTCTCACACAGCCAAATCCGGGGTCGCATGGCAAATATGAGCATTGGTTTTGGCAACCAGAAGACTTGGCAGTAAAAAATGGCGGTATCCTCCATGGCCTGCATGGGCTGGTGTGCTTGTTCGGTGTACATCCCTCAGAAAACAACAACCCGTTGTGGCACCCCTCTGCAGCACTGGAGTTGACGTGCGTCAAATGTATTTCTGCTTCGATTTACAATGGCCCTACGTTCTGGGACTCAGACACATCCTCCCACCACTTCGAAATCTTTCACCGTGCCTTTTTGCTGGATCGCTTGTCACCTCACCGTCTGGTGACAAAACAGGCGAGCGGATAATACACTTACGTACACACAGCTGAAAAAGACTGGCAGGACCGAGGTATGAAGGCAAGCATTCAATGCCCTTAGGGCATGTCGTCCGCAGTTTGGCAACACTCTTCGAAGAAACCTCTTCGCTCATTGTGTGTTGAAAAGGTGAATAGACCGCCTGTAATACTAACACACCCCAACGAACATAATGGGAGGAGCTGTTTGACACTGCACGTTGTCACGCAATTCTCCACACGCACTGACACTGGCCCAAAGCTCCTCTTAAAGCGTGCATTTCCCCCGTTTTGGAGCCAGAATCCATATCCACGGCACAAGCCCAACCGCATACGGCAGACCCCCTGTGCCATGAAACAGGAAGGGGGTGCCTGGACGGACCTGGGGTGCCCTCCAATGCGGGCACGTTGTACTTCTTCTGCCCAGCCTCATTCAGCCACCCAAAATAATTCTCTTTCAGGGATGAGGTCCCGTTGGCGCCCGTCTGAGCCTTGAGCTGCTCATCGAAAGCCTCAAAGAAGAAGATGCTGTACGTAGACTTCTCGATGCAGTTTTGAAGGAAGGTTGCTGCGTTTGCAGGGGTTGCCTCTGGGTCAGCCCCATGGTCGCCGTTGGTGGGCCAGCCACACTCTCCAATGCAAATAGGAAGCGTCTCTTCGGTGTAGCTCGAGTTCAACTTGAGGAGTGCAGCACGGACAGCAGCAGCCTGCAGTCGAGATTAGGCACTGCTTTTCAGGTCAGGCTCCTTGTTGCTTGAATTTCGCACAGGCGTTGCCTAGCGGGCCACTGTCCCCATCTCTCTTATTCCGAATGCACTTGGCTGACCCAACTTTGGGAGTAGCAGTACCCTTTGCCTTCTACACTGCATGTACCCAATTGGTTAGCGGCAAGACTCAAGGTCAATGCTCAAGAGCAAGGCTGCCATCGAGACATACCGCTTTTCCATGATACTTCTCGAAGCTCTCTGCTTGTCCCCAGCGCCTGGAGTTTGGTGTTTCTCTCCCACATGTTGCCCTGAGGGTTCACTTTGCAGACATCCATTGACAATGGGCTCCAGTGACCATGGGTTCCCGTGTATTGTGGGTCAGATACAATTGACGTTCAAAAGTTGCTTAGAGCAGCAACCCTTCCGTGTTGGGGGGCTGGTACGCATTCAGGACTTCTGCGCCTCAGGTTTACGAGTTCAAAATTAAAATACAGCGTTTGGAGCACATCGCCACATGAGGCCGAAGTACCCTCGTCGCTCCGAGTCTGACTGAGGTCAGGCTTCCGATTCCATGAGATAAGGGGCATTGGTTGCGATTCATGTTCACCTTGACATTGCTATCGTGCTTCGGATATGGGTCACGGGTTCGGCGAGCCCTAGGGTGGACGAGGACATTGCACCAGGCACCTGCTGGTCCAACAGACAGCTGTATGTCACCCCGTCGACGGTGTTGCCTTCATTCCCCAGCACGAAATTCAAATTGTTGACGTCGTTGATGGCAAAATACGGGTAGATGTTGACATCGAAACTGGACCCAGTGGCCACCAGCTGTTGGGCCACGCTTGCGATGACGCTGGCATCCCGTGGGTCGAACGTCCCTATGTGTCAACATGTCAACATACTCTCAGGGCCTCTGAACACCGAGCATTTCGTACTCTATCCCCTGAATGTGGCGACCCGTTTGCTGGCCTGGCCAGGGGTTTGCATTGTCTGCCCCCTTGAGAAGACGGGGGGGGGGGGATGGGTACCTGGGCCCATGCACCCATGTATTCTAGAAAAGGGGAAGGGTCAAATACAGATGTAAAAAGGGGAGGCCAGTATGCACATGCAATACAAGGGTACCAAGGAGGTCTTTTACCAGAGCTGTTATCCTTCTTTTGATTTTAATGGCATGTCAGTTATCTCTCAGATGAATGGTCCCCGTTTGATGGGTATTGGGATTGCTCTGGCGGGGAAGGGAACAAGGCACATTGCACACCACGCACTCCGCACACCACATAATGCACGTTTTGCGCACTGCACAATGTGCAGACACCCTGCACAATTGCACATTTGCACCCTGTGGACTGCACACTCTGCACACCACACTGCTCAACAGCTCTTCACACAACACACTGTACATACTGCACACTCTGCACACTGTGCGCACCGCACGCTGTGAACCCTGTAAATTGCACACCGTGCCGCTTGCGCGCTGCACACTATGCACATTGTACACTGCACACTGCACACTCTGTACATGGGACATGGTGCACTCTGCACACTTGGTCCTACACATTTTGCACACCACACACAGTGTGAACTGCACACTGCACAGTGCGGACTCTGCACACTACACAGTAGACACAGCGCTCCCCGTACTCTGCAAACTGCACACTCTGCGCAACCCTGCACATAGAGGGCATTTGCGGGCCTTTTGTTGCGAGAAAGAGGGCCACCAGCTTTTTATGGCCTAAAAATAAGACTCCTGGTATCCTTGATGATTCTGGAGCAGTTTAAGTTTCTTAGGGTGCACACGGGACAAAAGTGGGCGTTCATGGCCAAAAAACACCACTTTTGCCGTCCTAGGTGGGCCCAGATCATTTCTGGAATCTGTTTTTGATGAATCTTTGACCCCTGGGCGACAGCTTGTAACCTTAACCCAAGCATGTGCAAAAAATACACTGCACGGTTCAAATGGGCAAGTGAATGGTGTCAATGGTGCCTCAACATTAATATTCGGTATGTATCTTTGGCAAACGTTTGCCCCCCCCCCCATCCCCACCACCGGATGCACTTTTGGGGGGAGGTAGAGGGAGCCCCCCCCCCCCCATCTGGGGGTGGGGAGTTCAGCACAACATGTTTCGGAGCACGTTGGCACAGTGAGTGGACTGTATGAGGGCAAAAATATGAAAACATGGGGTATGACATCACTGCTGATAGGATCCTACCCAGAGTGCCAAAAATAGCCACCTTACCACAAAAAATAGCTCATCCCTACCATTTAGTCCCCCCATACCATGGAAGTTGGAAACATTCCCCCTCCTTTTGTTTTTTTTTCCATCAATCACAGTCACTTGTAGGGGTGAATAATGGCTCACATCATCAATTTTGTCCGTAGGTTTCTTATTTTTAGCAGTCTGGGTAGGAGTCTGCCATTGGTGATGTCATACCCTATTTTTAGCCCTTCCAACCCCTTAGTACCCCCCAAAATCCACCCCCACTCATCCTAATACCTTCCCAAACATGTTGTTTTGAGTTGCCCACCCTCAAAATAGGGAGGGGTATCCTTACTTCCCCTTCAACACCCACCCTCTAGTGGGGGGTGGGGTGGGGGACGGAAAGCAAACTGTTGCCGCATAATTTTATATGTACATGTATGTTTGGTCCTCAAGGTGTTTCATGGCGTTCAAATGACTGAAAACCATTGAATCCTGAAAAACTGTGCATTGTGGGTCATTTCAGCCCCTTAAATGGCCTAATTGGCGCCAAAAAAGGATATTCATTGCCACCTGGGTCAAAAGCATAGGAGAGGTGGATACAATGCATTTTCATCATCATCATCATCATCCGGTGTGCATGGGATCCACAACCAGCGTCTCCATTCAAAATGCTGTAAAAATCGCCATTTTTAACGGATTTTGAAACCAGGCGCCACCGCTGCCACAGCCAAACCACACTCATGCTAGACCAACCTGGTTTTCGGTTGTTGAGCACACTTAGCGGAATTCAACCTCAAATAACAGAGTATCATTCACCAAATTCGGGCAGAGGCTAAATCACCACAACGGAGTTCTTCTTTTTTGCACGCACTTGCTTTGGATTGCAAGTTGCTTGTTGAAAGGGGTGCACCACTCTTCACCCAAACCAAGACTGAGTTTGAACACAGAGCCAATGGGGAAGGGAACATTGCACACGGTACACACGCTGCACACTACTAACCAGCTGAAAGGGCCCAAAGAGACGAGACGGGAATGATTTTCAACACCAGGCAGTGTCTACTAACAACACGGACATCCATCGGAAACACCGTGGTGCAGGTGACAAAGCAATACATTCTGGCGTTTGTTGGGTCAGGAACTCCAAATAGTGTTGAAACCTGAAACCCAGAAAACAAGGGCACCCACACCACGACGCTCGCAAACAGATGTCTCCCTCCCTGCGTGTGGACCATCCAAACGCGTTCAAAACGTCCGTGGAGACTCGAACAACCAACGCCTAGGCCCTCACTAGGCGCAGTCCAATCAGGGACGTCTAAGTATGTGGGTGCCCATCTCCAGCCCGCTCCTCTGTGTCTTTCAGGTTCGAGCGCTTCACCCTTGTCTACCCTGGCCAATCAGAAATGAGCCTGCGCATGTGCTTGGCAAGGCCCCATGTCCGTGCGTACTCAGAATCTTGCCAACCTCACTCAACGGAGTTGTGCGCCTTAACCACACCCAAATGTAAGCTCAAGATCCAGAAAAGTGTTTTTACCCAAACAGGCCTGCCGCAACCCACAAACCCAGTCCCAGGCCCTCATGCCGGTGCAGGGGAACAAAATCCACCTGCGGACGGGGGGTAGCTGTTGGAAAGGACACCGACTTGAAATGGCACCGTCACCTTCACCGAACCAGAAAGGCCCTCCGTTCTGATGGCGGTTATCATGTTGGCGACACAATTGGACAAGATCGGGTGGTACGCACCATTGTACCAACTCGCCAAGGGTTCATTCCCTACCATGACTTGAAACTGCATCCCAGCGTCAATGAAAGGCTTCAATACCTGCAACAGGTGACGAATACAGGGTTGCAGCTTCCATTTGCAAGATTTAGAGCTTCCAATTGCAAAGTTTGCAGCTTCCAATTGCAATGCCAAAGAATTCTCAAAATCGAAACTTACCAATGCCAGAGTCCTCTCCAACCCGCTTGTGTTTGCAGAAAAATCAGTGTCATGGAAAATTCTGTGAATTTTTTTGGTCAAAGGTCTTTTGGATGGCAGATGGGGCAGTGAAATTGAAGTGACAATCGTGACATGAAGTGACAATCGTGAAGTGAAGTGACACGGTTGACACCACCAAGGAAGCCACTGAGTTGGTACCACGCCATGATCCCTCCTTCCATCTACCATTGGGCGTTGGGCTCGGAGACCGCTGGTTCCCACTGCCAGTCCTCCCCTGATTCTGCCCGTCCTACGCTCCCTTGCAGAGATCTCCAGAGCCCTCCCTGTTGGCCCCTGGGCTTGCGCTCCTGGTTGGTGGCTCTCTGGACGGTACTACGTCTCTGGGTGACTTGGGGGAGGATGGGGGGGTGCCACAAAGGCTGAACAAGTATACTGGTTGGTGCTTCCGGGTGCACGTACGTGTTTACCTTTCGAGGACACCCGTGGATAAGTGGGTGGAGGGGTGGGGGGATGAGACCTTTGGCGTTGAGCGAAGGTGTAGGTGAAACCTTTGGTAGAAGAACCTTGTTGAACACAGTCACCTACCAAGAGCTCCTGGATTGCAACCACTCAAAGGCACATGGCTTCAAAAAGGAGGGGGAATGAAAGATGCACTGTCATAGTGAGAGCCCACTGCATTTATGCTTTTCGGAGCGTTGCCTGCATACAGCAAAGCATCAAGAAAGCAACCCGCTCAACGTCTTTGATGAAGTAAAGACACCATGCATTACCGGCATTGCCAGGGGGGGAGGGAGGCATGTAGATGGAGTTGGCTTGCCTGCTGGTGCTCCAGCTTCTTTTTCTTTTTGCTTTGTTTTGTTTTGTTTTGTTTTGTTTTGTGCATGCGTCCGTACTGACTACCCCTCGTTCCCACCATGTAGACACTGTTCCCTTCCTTGGGGGGGGGGGGGGGGGGTTGTTCAGGCGCCTTCATGCAAAAGCTCATCCCTGGTGACTAAGGCACTTGTGAAAGGGCAGCAGTAATATTGGAGCCATTAAGGGGTCCCCCTTCCGCACCTGAAAATATCACACGCACTTGGATGCATCACGGCCCCTGTCACTTGCATACCGCTGCCACTAAGCTAGCAAGCTGCTGCCACAGGCCGCCACAACAGTCGCAGAGCATCCCACACCTGGCACACGCCCGCCGCGAAAGAGGTGCTGGCATTTAGTTGCGGAAGGTTGACATTGGGCACTGACACCGACACGTGGGTGATCCCCGCGGACTGCAACGCGGCGATGGACGTTGCATCGTAGTTGAAGAGTTTCATCGGCCGCACGCCGCCCGCAGCTACGATGGCCCTAGCAGCTGCTTCGGGACTTAAAGGGTTCCTCATCTGCGAAATGTTCCAGTTGAATCCAATAATTCGCTGCGACCCGCTCCCGAATATAGAGCCACGCAAACTGCGAATGAAAAAAAAGCCACAATGCGTGCAATCCGTTCGATACGCAGTGCAGTGAAGGAAATTCGGTGCGCATTACAGTTTCCGCAAAGCGCTGTGGATGGAAATCATTGTTGTATTTTTGCTGCACCGTCATTTGCGAAGCATCCTCAGGGCCTTGACCAAGAGGTGCTTGCCGGCCGGCCCAATCCCTCCCAAAGAACTCTGCCGCTGTCGATTTCTGTCTCTTGCCTTAAAGGGGGGGCAAGGGGTCGTCACCCAAGAAAAACTAGAGCAATGGAACAAGGGGGGGTTGCCTCCTCCTGTTGCAGCAAACTTAGAGCAATAGCAGCATGGCTTTTCCAGAGGTGCAGTCAACAGCAAACAACTAAACAATGGGCAACAAAATTAGTGAAGAGACTCAGCTGTGCAGGGGATGACAAAGGGGTTAGTATGACGAAGATGCCAGCAGCTCAGATGAAGAGGGAATCACTTCAGAGCATGCTGAGTGGAGTAAAGGTCCCTCCCCTCTTTCGGTGGCAGGATTTGTGGCTATGAAGGAGACCTGGGGCCAAGGACTTTTTCGACAGCGGGTTGCTGCAGGGCTGCAGAGATCATGGACACCGCCTGAAGGACAAGATGGCGGCACGGGAGACTGAAATGTGCGCCACAAAAGGGCAACGAGAGGTTGGATGCTGCACACTCACAGGCATGCCAGTGCCAATTTTGGGATGGGTGGTTTGTGAAGGGGGGGGGTGGCACGACCCTGTTCAAAAACATGGGGGCCGGGGGGCTTTGTAGCATGCGTGGAATCCTGAGTGCGTGATTTAGGTGGCAACTGACGAGTAAGGCGCCAGAGGGCTGGGACCAGGCGCCCCCACGTGACTTGCTCTGAGCACACATGGCCTGCAATACGAATTACATTTCTTGGGATCGTGAAGGGGGGGGCGGGGGGAAGATGGCCGAATTGCCGCACAGCGCACGCACAGCACCCTTGGCCCCGTTGGTCGCAGGATCGAACCCTGCCTCTGCTGAAAAAGTGCGTCACCATCCGAGGTTGCTGGGGCGTGGGCATGCGTCGGAAAAAGTGGAAACAGCGCTTCTTAGAGGGAGTTCACGCACCGCGCGCGCACCGTGCTCGCACCGCGTCAGGTATTTGAACGACTTCTCCAGGAAATAGTCTACCTTTGAAGCCCTTGTAAAGTTTGTCGTTTGGTGGAAGTTGCTGGGGGAAGAGTTATGGCACGATGTCGGGGCCCTCACGTGCAACCTTGCAGCAACAAGCTGAAAGATGACAAATATCGCACACCAATCCCAATTTTGCATGTGGCTACACTGACCAACTTCCTTCTGCAGTGTCAGGTACAGTTGTGGGGAAAAGCATAGGCGCCAACAGCACGTAGCCTCTAAATTAGCTGAAACGATCCACGCAACAACCCCAGTCCAGCTTACGCATCGCGTGTGCACAGCGCGCGCACCGCGTCTGATACCCCCTCTTATGGCAAGGGGCTGCGAATCTACCGCAAGGCAACGCTCAAACTGTGCATGACGGTTGGTAACCGAGCAGAATAGGGACAGATCAGGCACAAGCGGCTGGACGGATACCTGAGCAACGTTTGTTCCAGAGACCACCAAAGTCACGGGCTTGGCATGGGTGATGGGTACAGCAGCACGGCCCCTGTGCAATATGCATTGAGGGTGGAGGCATTGCAACACATCCAGAAACATCTGTATGCAAAGCTACACCATTGTGAATCAGTGTTTGTGGCGGCGTTGAAGGCAGCAAATGTATCCCGTTAAGTGTACGTAGCCCTCGACCTGGAATATGCGATCAAGACAACATTAGAAACAAGTGCCACCTGAAGAACTGCTGCTCCAAAGAAAGAAGCACTTTGCTTCGCACAGACTCCGGGACAGCTTCCAGCAATTTGACGACGTGTGGGCGACGCAAAACATGCAGGCGGTCGTTGTTGTCACTCGACACAGAATAGTGACCTGCCCATGTCTCTACGTCGGCAGAAACGTTACGGGATTGCCTAAGTGCCGCCCCAAGTGGCACGTCAATGAATACTCGCAACGTCCTGTCCCCAACGCTTCGTGAGGTAGCACTGAAGACACAGAAATTGCATGCAAATGCAGAGTAACAGGGAAGGCAGTGCACGTGGTCCAAACTGAGATGTGGCAAACCCTTGAGCAACGGGGCAACAAATAGAAGTGAACCCAGCGAGCACCTTCAACCCATTTTACATGGCAAGCAGTTGCAGACCATCCAACTCGATGGCCTACACATCCGGATTACAACCTCCGCCACCCTGTGCACACTGAGGTAGAGGTCTAGGGGTAGGAACCCTCTCATGCCCTTCCTTTGGGTGCACATACCTGCAACTCGATTTAGAGTTGCAGTGGTTCACACTGACAGAGCACTTGCTTTCACCTAGCACTGGATCCCCTGTGGCTTGGACAGCAGTGTTGCTTATATGCTCAGTATTGGTGTGTGGAGGCACCCTGGCTTTACTTTATGCGTGAGAGCCGCTTGATAAGGCAAACAATTCACTTCACTGATGGATTGCACCAGAGAATCACAATCTCCGTCGGGCATCAATTGAAGCATTGAAGCATCGGCTCTCGGATGAGCTCTCAGATAAGGTGTTGCTGAGCCCTGCATGCGACTTGGCATCCTTGGCTAAAAAATGTTGCACGAAGGCACACCGGGACCGAATTGCTAACGTCACCCTTCCAAAGCTGTCCAGGGAAGCGTCTCGACGCTGCCTCCATTCAGGATATTGCTCTTGGAAACGGCGAACCACACTACCAAGGTCAGAACCTTGGAGCGCAATGGTATCGAAATTGGATGATCCATGCGGGCGGCGTGCGCAACAAAGCATTCTCCCAGGAGACTATGATGGGAAACAACAAAGCATAGCACAGCATGAGCAATGGGAGATGCATCTCCAAGGGTCAGCACAGCACATAGACAGCAGTGAAGTAGAGTTGGAGCATTTGGGGTGTGAAGCGCAGGATACTTAGCTTACATATACCTCCGGGACACAGGTACACGGTCATTGCTCATCAGATCAGCACCGAACGTTGCCTTGAGTTCACTGCTTCCAGCAGCTATCGAATGCTTCATGGGCTGTCTGGTCAGCTCGTCCTCCTCCGTTGGTGCCGGTTAACAAGCATTTACCTCGCCTGGGGCGTTTGGGCGAGAATATTAGAGGCACAGAGTCGTCACGTACCAGACAACTCATCATCTGTGACCCTGAACCCCCCTGACACATTGGAACCCATATATTCATGGGGTATCTCTTCTAGCCCCAGCACTGCCTCAATGTCGACTGCTGCCTTATGCACCGTCACGTGGTGCAGAGAAGCTTTTGCTCCTTTGATCGGCCCTCTCATTACCCTCCATCCCCACATGTGAAGGGACCCACTGAACACTAACACTGTCTCCCAACAGCAACCTACTATCCCAGAGTTGTACCCACAAATCAGTATGTGAGAGGGGCGCCTGCAATCCCACCCACTTGTGTCTTTTCTACTTTTCACATTTTCCTTTCAATCCGAGATACACAAGTTTTGAGTCTGAGTTGGAGCGTTTGGTGGCGCCATGAAGCAACGGATACTCAGCTACCGAACGCCCCTGTGTCACAGGCGTTTGGTGGGGGGAGGGGGAGTGGGGGGGAACGCATTGTTGTGTTCTTGTGTCAGGCTTCAGGACCCTTGCAGGCAGATAAAACCTTCCCTTTGTGCAAAATATATCAACACCAGCTAGGACGACGCCAAAGGAAGCCCATAATACACACACACACACACACACGTTGCAAATTTGCAGCATGCTTGTCTCCAACGCATGTACCTTTGCCCCCCAGAAAAGTCATGCTGCAAAACAATCGCCTTGGGCCAACACAATTGTTCCACATAGGGACTTCAGAAAACTGTCTTAGAAATTGGACTTGAAAAGCAACCTGCCGTGGATTGTGACTAGTGACAATTACCGACCAAACAGTGAATTTTTGGGAACAGTGAATTTTTGCGTATTTGCGTATTTGCGTAAACGAATGAATATTTTGTCAAAAAATTTTGCGTGACAGGGCAGAATGCCAAAAAAGGTTTTTTTTGCGATTTTTTCTTCGGAATTAGTGTTTTGCGACCAGAAGTACACCGAGCTGGGCAAATATTTATTAAAATTTTTGCGATTATTTTTGTTATACTGACAATTTTGCAGTGTGTTCTTGAGGCCACTACCATGTTTGCTTTACCATGTTTGCTTTTCTGCTTCCCACTGACCCAGATCTCTGTCCCCATCCCCAGACACACCTTTCTTTTGGTTGTTGCACAGTTAGAGTCACATGGAAACCCACATTCCCCGATTTTAAAAAAAAAGTCACCATCTGGCTTGTACATAGTCCTTGATCAAGGTATGGGAACGAAGCTCAGTGACATCCATTTGTATCTCCAATGAGCCGGTGTATACCCCTTTTCCATGGTTGCACGTGCACACGTGTGTGCGTGCGTGTGTGGTCAGAGAGATAAGGGAGAGGCTTACCCACCTTGAGCCTGAATGACCAGGGCAGCATGCTATGCGTGCTTCGTAGGATCCAAGCAAAGACTGAGTTGAGGTGCTGCACAGCTGATCGTCCTGTTTCACCTCATCACAGAGAGGCGCCTAGTGCCGCGTTACAACATGCCTTTGTTTTGACACTGCACTTGACGAGACTTAGTACACTCAGGCCGTGTTGACCAGTGCCCTGTTTGTCACGTCTACCGTGTGTGTGTGTGTGTGTGATGTACACAAGGGGAAGAACAATGTGTGTGATGTACACAAGAAAAATTTCTTTTCAGGGAAACCTCACAAAAATTGGTCTGCCTGAGACCCAGTGGGTGATTTTCTGTCCCATGCAGTGAAATGGGAATGGGAATGCAGTGTAATAAGCATCAGCCATCACCCAACCCTTCATGTTGAATGCACACCCGACAAAAAGGGCAGTGTATGTTCCTCTCTATGTGTTCTAACAACTGTGCAAGCCCGAAGATTTTCATTAAAGGCTAACGCTTCTTTTGATGTCATGTATAGGGCAAACATACACTTCATGATAAAAGCCAGGTGTTTCCCCAACAAATTAATTATCTTGCGGTGCCTCGCAAAATAGGCATATTCCTCGCAAATTTAGAAAAATATTTAATTGATGGTCTTGTGCTTCCTCATGCAGGTTTTTGTTGGCTGTTTCCACTTGGCAGATGTTCACTTTGCAATCATATTTTTCTTCTTTGCCCCCAGAAGATGCCATTGCGCAGCGTTCAGGGGTTTGACACAGGACTGCAGTTTGAATGGCCAATGCTATAACCACTAGATCCGTTGTCACTATCACTATGTCTCCATCTTTTGTTCTGCCTTCTGCCACTCGCGCCACCCATGGCCATATGATGCAAAATTCCTCCATGCATGCAACTGCAGTAGCTTCCAAGCTTCACATGAAAAGGGACATCTTGTCCAGCCAGTTTACGTGTCAAACCATTCGCCTAATGACAAACAGCCAACACCTGGGCACGGCATTGTGAAAACCCAAACTTCCTTCTTGCTAACACCAATCATTGGCTGCGCAAAGAACGCATGAAAACTGCATGTAAAACCGTGGCTTTTGCAGCAATACATGGGTCACCTTGCATTGTGGTCCCGGGCATAAAACCACCCCCAAATGGGGGATAAAACCACCCTTAAAACCGCCCCGGGTGGTTTTATGCCCACTTTTAGGGGGATAAAGTCACCCCTTTGGGGGGATAAAACCACCCCTTTGGGGGGATACAACCACCCCTTTTGGGAAATAAAACCACCCCCCTTGTTAAAGCCACCCCCTTCTGGGTGATAAAACCACCCCGGGGTGGTTTTATGCCACCAAAGCAACAAATGACACAACGCAGCAAACAAAAGCAGTCTGAGCAATGCTGCCACAAAAGCAATGCATGTTGAACTGGATGAATAGCAAACCCAAACCATGTCTGAAATCCGATCTCAGACCCCATTTGTAAAATTGTCCCCTGCCAGGTCAGACATCCTAAAACACATATACAAAGAGCAATTTGAAATAAAACACTGAGTGTAAAACCATATGTCGTTCCCTCACCCTCCATCACCTCTCCTACTTCCATACCCGAACTTGTATTCCGGTACTATGGTTCTACGTTAACATAGAGATCGGCCATACCCCTCCGCCCCTAAAAAGGTGACAACCGCCCCCCCCCCCCCACCCAATGGGGGGATAAAACCACCCCAAAGGGGCAATACCCCCCCCCCCTCAAAATGACCCATTGGGGGGATGAGACCACCCCCTTGGGGGGATAAAACCACCCCTTTGCAGGGATAAAACCACCCCTATGAGGGGATAAACCCCGACCCCCCAAAGGGGGATATAACCACCCCAAGTGGCATAAAACCACCCCAGGGGTCAAAAATGGCCAAACTGGAGGTTGGGGGTGGTTTTATCCCCCATTTGGGGGTGGTTTTATCCCCCATTTGGGGGTGGTTTTATACCCACGACCACCTTGCATTGACCAGCAGTGTATATAGTTGGGGACGAATCGCATTTCGGTTTTGGAATAACAGATAAACAAAAATGCTTTCAACGTTTCTTGATGTTTTCAGCAATCACCGTACATTCTCGTCTGTGTCCGGGCTGGCATAACTCAACGTTTCAACGTTTCTTGATGTTCAATGGTTGCCAATATTCAACCTCAGCGTTCACATTCATTGACCAACCTTCGCCCGCACACATTTACATTCGAGGTGTGTCATGGCTGCCGACAAGGGGTGACGAAATGGGTGGGGTTTCACAGGCTTAATCCAGCCAGGAGGGCAGATCACACAGGCCTGTTAAATATCTGTGACTTTGTGCAAATGGTGCCCCCTCAACCCTCAACATCCCTTAATAAACCCAAAAAGTCCCCAACGGCTCTGAGAAACATCACATAAAATTGAAAACAGACAGCGACAAGCAGCCACATGCACCTACAGACACAAGCAAATACAAGGAACTTGCAATCAACAAAGGTCAACAGTGCTACCCGTGTTTGGATGCACTGGTCTGGCACTTCTGATTAGAATGAGGCAGCAGAGGTGATCTGCTTCGCTGCAGTAGTGCAAAAGAGTGTACTACAACATTGAGCTTGCATGCCCCATGGGCAATGAATTTCGGGGTAGTAATAATCATGCACCCTATGTAACCTAAAATGCTGAGGGCATGGCAGACATTGAGAAAAGGAAAAAAATAGGCTATGGAGGAGGGGGAGGGGGGCTGCGCGCCAATCTGAAGAATGCAACGCCATATGGGAAACTTTGGATGCATCCACTATGAGCAGGAGAGTTGGGAGACAAAGGGATCAAAACATGCCCTCCATGAAAGCCCCAGGGGAAAACAAAAAGGCACAAGAGGGGTTGTCATGCACCCACAAGATGCCCTTTCTCGCTATGAACAGCAGCGAAAGAGAAATTACACACAAATATATCTTTTTGGCCAGCATCCACCACATCAGCAGATGACCCTGGCCACACGGACTTATCGTGGTGTGCTTACCCGAATCTCATTCAACCCCCTTCATGGATACCCAAAGACTGCTGTGTGTGACACAATGCCTGCCATTTTATCCGTCACCTGCCATCACCCGATCCCTGTTTGCTGCCCAGCGCCTCAACTCTGTTGGCCCAAAATCCTGTCCATAGCAGCGACTGTGAACCTGCCCACGTGCAACCCAACCCTTTGTTCTGCTGTTGCCTGGCAGCATGTGCCGCAAGCGGTGCCCTAATACCAATCCACAGTCTGGATTTGAAAGCCACCAAACCCCGTACTTAACCGAATCATAGCCTGTGCCTCGGCGACCCCATCCACTCTTCGCATCAATCCAGGCCCAATTTACAGGTCGGAGCCAGCGAAGCACCTGTCCAGCAGGTAAATGACACCAGATCGAAGATTCAGGTAATCTTTGTTGGAAAATAAGTATGTCCAAATACAATCAATCCACAGTGTGACGCAGCAGCCTCCAGCCCCCACAACTCACTGGCAAATGCAAAGGCCAGTGATACACAAGGCCCTATTCGATACTTGCAATACGGACTGTTCAGAATTTGGACAGAATCAGCTTCTGCTCGTTGTTGACGCAGGCTGTCTGCACCCTTGCCTCCCAACCCGAGCCGAAAAATTGGACATGTACACACAACGATCTCAGTCCTGCTCCTGACCTGATCCAATCCTGCTCCTGACGATCTCAGTCCTGTGATGATGAGCCCAACGGAACGCGGCTGACCCGATAATCTGATACTTCCGAATCATAAGACACTTGCAAAAAACGAGCAAATGCCAGCCTCAGGGTCATACTCGAGGACAAGAAAATGCATTTTTTAGGCTTCAACCTTACTGAAGTGCTGTGAGGGTATTTTTAGAGGCACCACCTGCCGACCCTCCCTTAAGTCCGTCGAACGACGCCTGTGCTCCCTGTTGCGATTCATCATTACCTGCATTATGCTGGTCGCCTTGAGCATTCCTTTACTTTCGTGCAATGCATATCTTCACCCAACAGCGTCCCAGAGAACCTTGGCACTAGTTCACAAACAAACAAACATGCGGACATACAGACAATCATGCAGACAAACCCAGATGGTTCACACCACCAGCCGCCAGGTAGTGCGACACAAACGCGCAAAGCGCAGAATGTAGTGTACAATGATATAAGGGATGCATTGCAGCGCAGGGTGCTATAGCACCGCACCTGCAATGCAGGGCACTGGATGTATGGTTCGGCACACACAACCTTGCCCGTCACACACACAGTGACACGCACGAACGCACGCACGCTTACGCACATGCCTGCACACGCACAACCTTGCGCGCACCACAGACACGGCAACCCCATGCAAACACGCACACACCCATGCACATCACACACTGTGCGCACAGTGCCTGCACATGCACGTGTGCACGGCCATGTACACCGAGGTATACAGGGGCAAACACTCCGAAACCCCCTGTGCACCTCGGTTAATCGTTCAGCATGCACAGCAGCGCCACGCCCCGGTGGATCCAGTGGGCAGGGTCATGACTCAGGCTGGGCAGGTCCACATTCATCACATGATTTGTACTGAGGCCGGTCGTGGACAGCACCCCCTGACGGAGAGAGGTCTTGTACAGGGGCGCTGCATATATCTCCTCAGAAGCTTGCACCTCAGATTTGTGGACACAATCCAGGTGGACGGCCGGCATGGCCTGGTACAGAACGGCCTATCGAAGCGATGGGAGGAGGTGCGAGCAGCATGAGCAGTGCGGGGTTGGGGTACAGAAAGATGCACGAAAGAATACCACTCAGGGTATCGTCCGCAAGCGACTGACGGCAGTTGACGCATTGGCGGTCACCCGACGAGGGTTGGCTGGTAGTCGCTGGCAATTAGTAGGCACCGGAGGGTGTAAATTTTGCTACGTGCGAAACTTGGAATGTGGTGCGGAGAAAAATGGCACCAATTCTAAACTACCGCTGGAAAATTTGGTACAAAATTCCCAGATTTTGGAACGAAGCATAATGCTTGCTCATGAAACCAACAAACGTCGTACCTCACAAGTAGTAGATTCATAGTACAACAAGCATAGGCCGTGAATGGTGGCCGTTACTTTCTATGGGCCTTTGAATGGTTGCTGTTATTTCCTGGTGGCTTCTGGATGCTTGCTGCTATTTCTTGGAGGCGATGCGCTTTGCTCGAATTGGTAATGAGGTGATACATGAAAGCCGGATCTCTGAACATACTGATGTATTGAAGACAACACCGTCGTGGACGCATTTGTCGGACTTGGTTCTTCATAGGTTAATGGCCATATGACGATTGTTTCTGCCTCTTGTGCCCGTCACGCCACCTAGCTTCGCTAGAGTAATGGCCGACATGCCTGCACCGCCCTGCCCGTCCGATTAAGTCATCCGCGGGGTGGAGCTGATGACGTACTCCACCAAAGACCTTACTCCAGGGGCATCAGTCATTCTGCAGGTGTTCGCTTGTGCAATCTTGTGCATTTTTTGGGGTAATGGGCCGGAGGATACGGCGACTTGTCTGCGGCAAGCATCGAGGAGCTCGGGGAGAAGAAGTTCCAGTTGTAGCAGGTTTCTTCTTCGTGTGCGCGTGATGTGCCTCACTATGTTCACAGCTATGTGAGTGTGAATTTGACACGACGAAAAGGTATTGTGTTGAGCCTCCAAGATGACCTCAGGACGGACTTCGGATGGCAAAGGTGGTTACTTGTGAAGTCACCAAATGCCAAGCAAGTCCTGACGTCGACCTTTCCTGCACTGATGCACAAAAGTCTGCTATACTGTTGTAACACTGCAGGCTTTATTGCAAATTTCAGGTCACTGGTGTGGGGGGTAGGCTGGCATAACTACCCCCTGACTGGTGGAAAGGTTCGGTGAAGGGTTTCCTGTACGATTTGTCCCTCACAGACACGATACCGTTTGCAGATATAGACCTGTGGTTTCGGGAAGGAAAGGAGTTCAGAAGTCAGTGTTCGCCACAATGGGAATGTGCATGCGAACAGCGCTAAAAATGACACCTGGAAAAATGGCTACAGATCTTAAAACACCGTGGGGGAATTTGGCACATTGTTGTTGTGCCAAATTTTGCCGTTCCAAATTTCGCCTGTTCCAAATCCCCTCCCCCAGTAAGCACCAGTCGTGACTGGCAACCGCCAGTCCGGGGTCGACCGTGCTGTTTCGGGAGGCACGCGGAAAAGCGGACCCCGGGCCTGTGGCGTTGGAGGGTCAAGGGAAAGCAAGGGCTACCTTAGCACTTTCCGCCAGACTGCCATTGTCGCCATCCCAGCGGCAGCCCTCAATGTACACCCCGTGAATATACACCCCCGTGTCAGCGGCCGAGTGCAGCTCCGTGTGCTCCACCGTCTGGACGTGGGTCTGGAACGCGACTTCATCGATGGGGATTGCGAAGCGGCGGCTGTGCGTCTGCAGAACTCCCGTCAGGAACCCCTGTGAGCAATAGTAGTGAGACACCAGAGACAGTGAGTGTGTAGGGGACGGGGACGGGGATGGGGACGGGGACGGGGACGGGGATGGGGAAGGGGAGAAAGGACTGGCAGGAGGGACTGCACGAAGCATTGGTGGGTGGGGTGGGGTGGGGTAGGGTGGGGTAGGGCAGGGATGCATTAGAAGAGCCTCAGAGGCGGCCCCAGAAGCTGTTAGACAGGCGGTTGGAGGAAATTGCCAAAGCGGTTGGGGGCGGTTACTGTCGATTACTGCCATTGAAGCTGGCACTTGCCGTCAGGGAGACAGTGGCTGGGCATAGGCTGGGCGCCCTGGAGGGGGATGGGGGGTACCTCCCCCACTTCCAATGCATCCCTGGGGTAGGGGGAGGTGGTGACCCCTCGTCTCCCAGACGCGACTCTGTCCCCACCCGCACCTCCTTGGCCTTCGGCCACAGGTGGCTGCCCAAGGTGCAGGGATGACCATCGCCCAAAATTCCGTCGATGGTGGGGTACCTACCCCCTCCCCAAACAATTTCCCATACCCCAGGGTCTAAACCTCAAATGGTCAGCGGGACGTGGCGATCATCTTGAGGTTTATGACATGTTGCGACTCCCCCCCCCCCCCCCCGGGCAGCAACTCGAATATTATTTGCCCAGTGGCAGCCAAGAAAGCCCACAAGACAAAGGCGCCAAATGCACCAGAAATTTTTTGGGGGCTCAGTTCCCCTCAACACCCGCCGCTCCCAAGTTTTTACCCCAGCAATTGATCAGCGTGACGTGGCGATGACTTGGTATATGTCTGTTGACCCACACCGTTCTTCTACACTCGGGAGCAACGACCCACAGGACCCCTCTGTGCTACAAAATGTGGCATCTCTGCAAACACATGCCCCAATGACGTTCTTTGTCGAAAAAGGGAACAGGTGGTGAATTCCACAGGGGATGTGATATCTGGCACGGAATTCATATTCTTGCGAGTCTAGACCGACAACCCACCTGTCTGCCCTTCCCTTCCCTTGCCTTCCCTTCCCTTGCCTTCCCTTGCCTTCCCTTCCCTTTCCTTTCCTTCCCTGCCCTGCCCTGCCCTGCCCTGCCCTGCCCTGCCCTGCCCTGCCCTGCCCTGCCCTGCCCTGCCCTGCCCCACGGGGCTGAATCTGGGGACTCGGCACTCAGTTCAAATGTAGCATTTCAGTGCACCTCCTTCCCTCTTCAATCCCTCTGCATTTCCTTTCGTGCATTGCCCGTGCAATAGTGCGTGTTGAAGGAGTGCTCATTAGCGGCCAACATACCTGATCAGGGTGGCCGAAGGTGTAGGTGGAACCTTTGGCCCTTGCCATCTTGATCAAGGTTGTTTGCGCCTCTTGGGACCGGGGTGGGGCAGGGGGGCTGGGGGTTGTGACGTACCTGGTGGAAAGCAGAAATTCTATTACTACTGTCTGAAATTAGCCTCTGGAGAACGTTCCAGTGTCCCATTCTGCCCCATGCACCGTCATCCATGTGGGATCACCAGTCTGCAGGCCACCCGTGGCAACAGCTTGTGAAACGCGGGGACCACAACAGATACAATTCACTTTTCATGTAAGGGGTTTATTTTGTCGAGGTATTTGGGTTTCTGATCCTGATGGAATTACTGGAAATGTTCAACCTGTTACTCCGGCTTGGGGAGCGGAAGGTTTTCATCCTTATGATCCAGGTGGTATTGCGTCGCATCATATTGCTGCATGTGTTCTTGGTATTGCAGGTGTTTTTCATTTGACAGTTCGTCCTCCTCAGAGATTATATAAATTTTTATGTATGGGAAGTATTGAAACAGTTCTTTTGAGTAGCATTGGAGCTGTTTTTTGGTCAGCTTTTGTTTTGAGTTGCTTATGTCCGGGGGTAAGAATGTCAAGGACTTCGAACCACAACAGATGCAATTCATTTTGAGTTGTTTATGTCTGGGGTTGAATTTCGTACTATCTTTCCCCCATTCTATCCCCTTTTTCTGCAGAGGTATGAGGTTCCAGGCGATGTTCGGTACGTCTTTGTGCTGCTGGTGATACACTTCGTGACGTGTTGCTGCCAATTCAGGTGCAAAGCGGAGGTTACACCTGTGGGAAGAAAAATCCTGAGATCCAGTAGCTTGCCGGGTTCCCATTTTGCATCCAGGTCCTCAGGAATGCCATACGCGCCAAAAAGTCTGGATACCATGACGACAGAGGCTTGAGGCAGGGGTAGCCCACTTTGCTCCACAGCAGTGGCACTTTGCCGTACAGGAAATCGTTGTACATCTTCTCCAGATCAGCAGAGAGCACCACCTGCAGTGAGTACAGTGGGACATCCAAAAGACTTGCCACTAGCACCCAAGCCATCCGCCATTCTACTGTGGGCGGGGTTGTGTGCCATAAAGGCTGAAGGAGCATGCTGGTTAGTACTTCCAGGAGTACATATGTGTTCGCCTTTTGGCCATAGATCAACGATGGTCGTTACCTGCCAGAATCACTCTGGCATCCTCAACAGTACTTCATGTCTCAACAGGTGTTTGCCTTTTGGCCCCCCCCCCCCGGGGGGGGGGGGGTTCGTAACCCCCCCACTCCCCACCCTCCCCCTGTTCCGCCCCACCCGTGCATCAAACACCTGCCAACTTAGGTGGCATTCACTGGGTCAGTCAATTTGTGTGACCGCATGTGTGCGCGCGTGTGTGGGAAAAACAATATTGAAGAGGGAGACCCGCATGGGTCAGGAAACCCCCCCCCACGACACCTGTGGTGCCATCAACAGCAGGTCAGCTTGCAGTCCTGTCGGCCTGTCTGCTTTCCTGTCTGGCGCCTGTCTGGCTCACTGTGTGCGCGCGCGTGTGTATGGTGTTCAAGTGGTCTGGGCGATTTTACTTGTCTTGACCCTGGTCAAATTCGCAGAGCGGATCACCAGTCTCACTAGGTCCCTGTGTGTAGCATGGAACGATCCCACCCCGGGTCACCATTAAAGCTGAGCTTCAAAGCCTGAATTTCATAGACTGTGCACTCAGCCAAGGGGAGCATCCTTTGGTTGTGCCTTCTGGGCAGCACACCGGACCGCTAATCATCTCAGCGTTGCTCTCCTGGCTGGTGCGGGGATGTGTGAATTGGAAGGTGTACTCATGAAGCCCCCTGTCTGTGGATCTGCCAGTGTGGATGCCGGACAGGAGCGCTGGGGTGGTTGTCATCATGGCGAGTTCGCGTGCTGTTTTCCATGTCACAGACCACCCACTTAATTGCATTCGGGTAGGGATTGAGCCCCCTGTGGGTCTAGACTTACTGAGTTTTGACTTTGATGTTCCGATGGCTTGGTCAGAGGGGCTCCCTTGCGGCCTCACTGCAGCACTGAAGCAAGGGCTCATGGAATGTCAATTGTCTTGATTCAGATTTAGTGTGTGATCCTTGTAGGTAGCCCTTCTGTGGCTATTTTCTGTTACAGCGAAGATCTTATCCATTTCACAGCCAGTTTTTACTTCAACTTCAGGCGGAGTTCCTCAACTCAGTTTGAGCCACATGTTGGTCATCACTGATGTTACGAAGGCATGAAGCATGTGTGTGTGTGTAGGTAAGTGCGCGTGCGCGTGCATGCGTCTGCGTATGTGCGCGCGTGCGTGTGTGTGTCGAGGGGAAAAATCGAAGGGGGGGGGGGCATGTGTTGTTACGGTTACAGCTGTCACCAGGTCCTTGTCTGCTGGCACAGTGCAATACACTTGCCCAAATCAAGATCACAGCCCCACTTAAATGTGCCCCGTGGCAGATCCGTTTGTACGCCTCATTCTATCTGATGTTCTTGTTGCCCTCTTTCATCACAAGGTCCACGGGTGCAGTCACAAAAACGTCGCTAGAACCCAGTTCAGAGCACATGGCAGGGAGGCGAGGGGGGGCAGTATCTTTCTCCACAGACTGTGCGGTTGGACGCCCGGCTGCGTCATTACTGCGTGTACCGCATTTGCAGAATGCGTGCGGTGTTCAGGAACATTGGAAATAGAAACGCCATCCCCCCACACCACCCGAAGCAGTCGCCCTCCCTCAACTCATCCCAAAAGGTACAGTGGAAGAGGGTGTGCGCCCTGCCACATGCCCAAGGGGAAAATGTTTTGTCCGGACTGTGGCCTTCTTATACTTCTTCAGCTGGATCTTGACCTGTGCGCAGGGCGGTCCTTAACGGAAAGAAAAAAAAGTGTTCCGTTACACTGATTTCCCAAAAAAGCCCGCGGGCACTCCCTGTGTTCAACCATGGTTGGTGGCGGTTGGCGGTTGGCGGTTGGCGGCGACTGGCGGTTGGCGGTTGGTGGCGGTTGGTGGTGGTTGGCGGCGGTTGGTGGTTGGGGATTGGTGGTTGGTGGCGGTTGGTAGTGGTTGGCGGTTGGCGGTTGGTCGCCGCTGGCGGGTGGCGGTTGGCGGCGGGTGGTGGTTGGCGGTTGGTGGCGGTTGGCGGTTGGCGAGTGTTGGCGGTTGGCGGTTGGTGGTCCCTTGGGGCGGTCCATAAGGGCGGTCCTTAACAAAAAAAAAACCTGGTTCCTTAACGACCGCCCTGCCTGCGCGTGCTTCGTTTGTGCTTGGGTTTCTCCATCGAAATCTTATCCGAATTCCGGTGGTTCCCCAAGAGCATGGAACACCCGCCAAGCAAAGACAACACCAATACCGAGCATGTTCGGTAAGCCCGATGACGAGACGACGGAAATTGTGGTGTCGAGGCCCTGGGGGGCGACCTCCACTCGGTTGCGTCCATCTCCCCTCCCCCCATAACAATTCATGCTTCGACAAACTAGCAGCGGTCGTTCATCATTTTTCTCTCGTTGTCTTCTATTTGTACAATTTGGGCCCGCCATAGGCTTCACATGGGCGTGAGGAGAGGGACGAAAGTTGCAGGACACGGTGTGGTTCTGCAATCCCACCGGCACCAAAATAATTACGTTGACGTATACACAGCCCTGGCGGCGGAAAAATGTTTTGCAAGCGGGGGGTTCCTGGGAAATCAAGTAGGCTGGCGTCCGGAGCAGCCAAACCTCCCCAGCAATAGCTCGGCGCAGCTCCATAAGGGTCGCCTTGATGACCTTCACCAACTTGTTGAACCGATCCACCTCCTGGACCAGCACCGTGGTCAACGACGGGAGGATTCCCTGATCCGTCATCTTGTAGATGCTCGGATGTGCGTCCTGAGGGCACACACGGCAGGCACACAGGGTCGACGAGAGATGGGAATGAAGGATGCCCATGCCACGGGTGCCTCATAGCGCCCCACCGTCCCACATGCTCAAAGCGTCACCGCCCCACAGTCCCACAGACATGCACCCCGTTACAGTCCAGGACGTGTGGGACGGTCTAGGCAGAGAGGGGGGGGGGGGAATTCAGGCCCATTCGGGCCCATGTTCCATCCCTCTTCCGGGGTTGCTCCCGTGATGGGAGCCCCGGATGGGCCTGCAGGGGGTGGGGTCCGGGGTAACCCGAAATATATGCCTTGAAATGATCGCCACAACACGCTGATCATTTTGCAGTATATATGATGGCGAAATTTTCCTTCGATCTTTTTTTTGTTTGGGCCGTTCGCGGCCCGATTTCTGAGCCAAGGACCGGTCCTCGGACTGCCACTGATTGTCACACCTCCCAAGACGTTCCGTTTCCACCACTTACTACCCCAGTTTCATGCATCCCTTCCCACCAATCCCCTGATTGTCGCAGCTATACGTATCAACACAGCTGTACAGCGAACACGAACGTGCCGTGACAGCAAACGCCGTCCCCAGCACCAGTCAAGCATGCATTAGAAGAGAGGGGGGGGGGGCGTCCGGCCCCAAAAAGTTTGTGTACCACAAATGGCCCAAATCAATGTTTCCTTTCAGTAAATTTCAATTTTTCCCAAAACAAAATCTGGGTATGGGGGGGGGGGGGAGGACCCCTTCTGATGCGGTTGTCAGCCGTTCTACTACATCCTTGGCACCAGTACCAATAGGTACCCACCCGGAGCTTCCTCAATATCCGTATTGCAACACCAGCATATGGGACCGCATCTGTGGCTTGCAGCACAACGATGACGGCCTTGTCAACATGTGGACACCAATGTTGGCAGCCCTGTCATAATTTTGACCGGGCTCGGGGAGGGTTCTGCGTAGTTCTGAACCCCAACAGCCGCGGCGTTTTTTTGGGGGGGGGTGAAAAAAATTGGGGTTTTTGGCAATATTTGACATATTCTGTACATTGCACTTCCAACTGATGGGTGGTCGGTGTAGAGGTTGACAGGCAAGACGTGAAAGCCTCCTGACCCGACATCTTGACACCGATGTTGACACCCATGTCAGCCCCAACAGCGGCAGAGGATTCCGCGTTTCAATGGAATGAATAGCGTTCGCGGGTGATGAGGGGGGGGTGGAGAGGTTTGCACATCTTCCCGTTTCATATCTACGTCACGCATCCATCAGTTGCCGCGTGGAGCATGCCGGCAGACGAGCCCTGTTGGGCAGAGCGATCCACTTCAGCTGCTGGCGGGCATCGCTTCACTCAGAGCACAATAGATCAGCTACACCGCCCCGAACTTGGCTCCGGCTGTGGCTGCTTATTAGAGACCTGCATCGCGGATTTTGATCAAGGCATTGTCCCGGTGAGGGGCTCTGTAGACCCGTTGGGTGACAGTTGCATTGTGTTGGGTGGCAGTTGCATTGCGCAACCGGTCTGGGCAAAGGAATCGGATTCGAGCTCGATGTCGGCCTAAGGCCCGGCAATAGAAATGAGTTGACCTCTGGATAGGGCGAGAGATTGGGTTTGGTGGGTGGAGGATCAAGATATGTGGCGAACCTCCTTGTCAATGAGCGGCACGAGCTTCTCCAAGAATTCGGAGGCCAACGCGTCGACCTGCGCGTCTGGCCCACCCCCGCCCCCACCCCCGCCACCACCGCGGGGCTGCAGTGAAATGATGGAGTCCAGGGTCCCACGGGCCTCGGACTGCTGGACAGTGATGTCGGCATTGGCATGCAGCCCAAACACCTGAGGTCACAGAGTTGGGGAGGGTCTTGGGGGGTTCGGTCAGCTGTTGGAGGTTGCGTGAGGCTGGGGAAAGAGTGACCTGCAGCAACATGTTGGGCACATACTGGTAATCATTAGCATGGGCAGGGGCACACAATACCACTTGTGGAACCATCTGTGAGGGCCTGGGTCTTGAGTTTGGGAGATGTGGGGTTCGAATTCTATTGCCTTCGGCAGTGCACCTCGAAGAGAGGTTGACAGTCAGCCAATCAGTCATTGAGCCAGCAAGCAGGCAGTCAGACACATACACACAGTTTGTGTTTTGTCAGTGGCAGATACGGCCCCAAGCAGCAGGGAGAACGTCCGCCGTAGGCCGAGTGGTACCGCAGCCGACCGGCATCCGTGTCGCCGGCGGTTCGAACCCCAGTCTGCCCACTTGGGCGCCGCCGCCGGCGGCGCCGCTGGGCTATGGGATCAGGATTCTAACCGACGCCTGCACGCCTGGCATCGGCTGCGTTACCATTGGACCGCTGGCCGTGTTACCACTACGCGTCCCCACTGCTTGTAGGCTATTCAGCGAAAACTTTTGACCCCCCCCCCCCCCACCCCCCCCCCACCCCCCCCTCAAAAAAGTGATATCCAGTTTTAGGGGGTAGAGGCCTCAAAATCAAAAAATCCATTGGGGGATGCTCTTATTGGGCAAAATAATGATTTTACAAGGGGTTGGACATCCAATATCATGCCTTGGGGTATGCTACGCGAATGACCCCAAAAAAGGGGGGTATATGACGCCCGCGCCTGCGCTTGATCTAACAACCTCTCTTCGAGGTGATTTGGTCCACCGGGGCCAGGGACAATTTTTGCGGGCAAAAATCTGCAGCGACGTATTCGGACTCAACGAACTCCTTCGCAATTCTTAAAAAAAATTGGTGACCGAATTTCGCATGGCATCCGAAACTTGCGCATGTCAAACAACGGAGGCCTTGAATGGTTGCCAGGCCCCAATCAGTACCACACTGTTGTGAGGCAGCCTGTGACTGAATCTTTGGGCACTCGTCAAATTATTGTCTGAATTGTGTCGTGGCCACTGGTGGCGTGTGGTGCTTTGGTGTCCTTTTCAGCGTTTGCACGTCTTAATATGCCGCACAAATTATGTTCAGACTTTCGCAGGAATCCCCCTCCACGGCAGTGTCTACGGAGGTGGCTGAAGCAGCAGCAGCAGCAATCAGGTTGCGACCCTGACCTGCGGCAGTCCAGCGGCGTCAAATCCCACGCTGATGACAGCGACTCTGGTGGTAGTGGCCCAGGGGACCATTTGTATAACCCAATGGGTTGATCGGCACTGACATCTGACTCGATGCGCCCTTGAATGCCGTACCCCATGACTCGGCAGTTGACGCATGATCCGTTCATACGTGACTACGTGAGACCACAATGCGGATTCATACGTTTCGAATGCCTCGGGTTCGGTTGACGTGGGGTTTCGTTACGGACACAATTGAAAAAGGCTCCCTGCCCTTTGAGAACAAGACACCCAGCGGATGCAAAGAGGTCCTACAAGTGAGAGGCTTTTGCCACAGTCGTGACCACGCAGTACTCATTCCAAAGGCGCATGACATCTTCCCAATTTCTCAACCCAAAAGATGCCTCAAATGCTGTGACCTCAGGCTTGTTACCTGTACCTGATACAAGTGGCGCCCCGATTAATACGCTCAGAACACCCACTGTCCGTGGGGCAGGGGACGCGTTGCACACGGGTGAGGGGGAGGTGGGGGTACAGAGCACGGCTGTCGTTTGCTGTACCGAATGCTATTGTGACCAAAAGTTGCAGTGCACCAAAAAAAGGCATACCTCTGGGCTCTCATGTGCTGGCAACGTCCCCAAATATTCAAAGATATCTGAGAGGGGCCCCGGGTTCGGAGGATAGTAAGTGCCATCAGAGGTAAATTGGCAGCCTTCCTCCAAAGAGCCTGGCTCCAAGTACTTGTTCAGCATGGACTGTACACAGCGGAGATCAAGGAAGTCGGTCACACGCCCACCGTACACGATGATGCCCAGGATGTAGCTCACAGCCGGCCATGGAATAGACTCGAAATCCTGCAATGGGGCGGGTGCAGGGGGCAGGGGCAAGGGGTCAATGCAAAGGGAATGCTTCCTGCTTGCCGAAAGCGCCGCAGGGTAAGGGTAAGCAGCTGTGGGGTAATTAGCACCGCATTCATTTTCCTCCATTTTGGGTGAAGAAAGTAGGTCAAACGGGCACAATGGCGAGGCACAATACCCAAAATGGACAAACATGATGTGGCGTCCACTCCCCATTCAGAAGTACGATTCACAAAAAAAACAATTCCCCATGTTCCTAATTACCTTAATCGCGCGCCGCAGGACTAGCATTCCCAAGGGGTTGCCGATTGGCCGCAAACAAAAGTGAACACAAAGAGTAC
Source organism: Eutreptiella sp. 'Long Island Sound 2002' (assembly GCA_964036045.1). Classification (NCBI taxonomy): domain Eukaryota; phylum Euglenozoa; class Euglenophyceae; order Eutreptiales; family Eutreptiaceae; genus Eutreptiella; species Eutreptiella sp. 'Long Island Sound 2002'. The sequence continues at coordinate 69,212,071 of OZ038388.1, read as the reverse complement.
AAGGCGGTCTCAAACTACCAGGTGCATGCATTCCTCCTACAGGGGGGCGGGGGGGATTTTGTCCAGGGATAATGTCGGCGGGGAAACAGGGGGGGGGGGGGGGGCAATGGGCCAGACGCCGACTCCCTCCCACTTTCCTGCCACTTGTAGGGAGCCGGGGGGGAACGGGGGGAGGCTCCCGTACCCCAACATATTTGGCTAAAAATGAACGCCTCATCACGCTGATCCTTTTCCGGTACATCTTTCAGGGTGAAAGAAATTCCAAAGCATGGGGGGGGCGGGGGGGGATGGTAGGTGGTATTTTTGTTTAAGGGCATAGCACCCCCGAGTCAATTCCCGGCCACAGTTGCCAACAAAGGGGACAAATCAGAAATGGCTGCATAACTCTGCCTTTGCAAAGTAGTTTCATGATGAGGGTCAGCAAAACAAGGAGGGAAAGCAGCTCCACCCCTTTTGCCCTGTGGCACATATTTGACCCCCCTAGGAATTGAATCCAGGACTTTCCAAACGAAAGTGCAGTGTGCCGCCCACTAGGACACTAGCCAACTCTGCAACATAGTTCTCAGGGATGGGATACCCATTTTGGGCTATCTTTGAAAATGCCCATTTCTGTCCATTTTTGGACTCTCCAGAAAAATCCGAGTATGTAGAGTATAAACACATGGGGTGGAAATACAGCTTTTTACCCTGTGCGAAAATTCCACATGGCGCCGTTGGCACCAATGGTCCGGCACTCCCCTGCCAATTTCCAAGGGGGGGGGGGGGGATTTTCATGAGGGGAAATTTTTGGAACATCTCCAATTTCGTGCGGGGCCATCAGACACGGGAAACTTCAACACCCAACCGTCAAAAAATGCGGCCTTTTTTGCACTTGAACCCAGCTCACAAACATTCTCGGCGATGACCAACGGCGACCAAGTGCTCACTCCTGAGCGAGCAATATGAATGGCCGTGACGAACAGACGGACTTTGTGGGGAAAATTGCAGCACCAAACTGAAAAACAACAGTTTCCCCACAAACCTGTCCCCGTTCGACCCCCCCCCCCCCCGTACTCGCTACACCACATTGGCGCAGCACATCTCCCTAGGTCAACCTCAAGTTCCTCATTGCAACCTTCCCCTTCCTATGGAATCCACTCAAGCTCTGTTATGGCAACCCAATATCCACGGCAACCCATCCACGGTCCCTGCACAAGGGTGTAGAAGCCTAGCTCCCTGCACCATGCTTGTCGGTGTGTATGTCTGTTGGGAACGCTTCTTGCGCACCGCAAGGAAAGGGCAGTTAGCTTTAGTGTACACTGTGAAGGAAATATTCGCAAGCAAGTGCACCAACCCACCAATATTCACCCAGCTGGTCAATCAACAACCAGAGCTTGTAGACCTCGCCCTCATACTAGGGTTGGAATAGCACGTCGTTGATGGTGCCACTGCCGGACAATGGAGCTATCCCCAATGAGTGTCACAAGGTATGGGAAGAGGGGTGAGTGGTTGTGCTTGTTCAACCTTCCCTCGAAGTCTAACTCATTCGCATGTTGCAAGAAGTAGTCGAGGCACACCCAAAACTCTCATTAATTGCACACACCAACACGGCGCCTACTCCCGTCGCTCTGCGGTGAATGCTTTCTTGGGCGCCTACTCCCATTCCTCTACGGCAACTGGTTGGGTATGGTCTAGGTTTGGGCACACACGGGACGAAATGAGAAAGGGCTACTTGACCACTACCGTCTTGTGGGACCATATTGGTATTGGTATTGGGTACGGAATCAAGTGCACCATGTGCGAAAGAAAGAGGCCCAAAAAGGAGAAAGTAGCACTAAAATAGGAGAAAAAGTGGTGTTGGGGGGCAGACGGTATGTGAAAATTGTGTGTATTTATCCGGCACTATTCCGCCTCTATTTTGTGATAAATACCCGAACTGCACACCACAAGGCGCACCGCAGGCACCGCACGATAAACGTTCCTGCTTGTTCGTATCTATTTGTTTGTCTGTATTTGATTGTCTCTGATTGTGTGTCTGCTTGTCTTTCTATTGGTCTCTCCACTAGGCCTGATTGTATTTGCAATTTGAAACAAGTGCTTCGCACCCCACAACCCCTGTTCCTTCCCACCTCAACCTCCTTTGGGGTGCAGAAAATGGCCGAGTGGCATTCCTTGGACATCCCAGTACAGACATCCTTCCCTAGGGCTGTGTCGCTACCTCATAAGAACAGCCGCAATCCTCTTTGGGGAGTCCTCTTTGGGGTGCCTCGTGTCAGAAACCCTTTGGCTGTGTTGCGACACCCTCTGTTGCCAGCATGCATGTTGCCTGCCTTGGACAGGTTTCGACCTCATTTCGCTTGGCACGGCCGCAGGGGATCGAAATCATGGGGCCGCTGCCAAAATGATCTGGAGGACTGCCTCACCCGGCCAGAGGAGGAGGACGAGGGTCAAGCAGAGTGGTTGAAAAACGCTTAACGGCGGTCGGAAAAGCGGTGGGGAGGCATGTTCTGGAGGGAGGCTTCTTGGGGGCGGACAAAAGTGGTTGGCAGGGCTAGCTGTCATGGGGGGGGGGGGGGTCCCTCCACCTTTCAAGCGCAAGCCTGAGCCCCCCTCACCCCCTTTGGCCCCTTTCAGACAGCAATTTGCTGCACCTACTCGTCCAGCCCCTCTGTAGCAGGGCTGTCCTTCAGGGGAAAAAAAGGTTACACCAACAGAAACGAACCTTCACGGGGAGACACAAGACCACAGACGCATTATTGAACAATGGTTGGCGGTTGGTGGCAGTTGGCGGTGGACGGCGGTGGGCGGTTGGCGGTTGGTGGTTGGTAGTCCCTAGGGGCTGTCCTTACCAAAACAAGACTTAACAAAAAAAAAAAGGAGTTCATCAGGACAGCCCTGCCCTGTACTGCCTTTCGTCCAGTCTGTCAGGCATGGAGCCTCGGACCGTCACTTTTCCCACCCCCACCCCCTCAGGGCCTTCCCATTCTTTTTGACGGATCTTGGAGCATTCGGTACTGCTGGACTGCAGCCCTCGAGGGGATAGAAGGAGCAGACAGGCATGAGTGGGAAGCAGTCCTGGGGGCGGGTCCCATCCGTCACTCCCCTTCATCCCCATCTGGTTAAAGCTTGGGAGCAGGGGCTCACCTCGAGATAAGTCTGCAGGTACTTCAGCCCAGCGCTCAAATCAGAGTTGTTCCATTCGTACGGCACGTTCCAGCCCAACGGTCCAAACTTACGCCGCTCTTGGATCAGCGCATGGAAGAACACCTGCATGTCCGGTGGCGCGATGGATATCTCCTCCTCATTCGTGGGGGGGGGGGGGTTTGGCACGAGGCCCTGGTGCTGGTTTGTTTGCTGTTGGCGGCGCCTATTGGCCGCTCGCCACTGTACATTCCGACCCTCTGTGGGTCCGAACGTGGGTTGATTGTGTTACCGGAGCTCCTGGATGACTTCTCCTGTTTGACTACTCCGGGGGTCGGCCATCCCGGAGATGGGCTGTTGCCCGTGCCGTTGACCAGGTGCATCCAGATGCACACTCCGAGCCCATGGGCGGCGGGGGGGGGGGTGGCACCCCGACCCACGCCCGGGTCAGCTCGTGGGCATCCATAACACACACACACACACACACAATTCAATGCTCAGCACAAAGCGTTGTTGGCTGAGTGAAAAATCCTCGTCAGTTGGTCATCAGACAAGACGGCTGAGTGAAAAATCCTCGTCAGTTGGTCATCAGACAAGACAAACAGAGCATGTCCGACGCCAATAGGCGCCTTTCTGCAGTACAGGGAGCGGACACACACACACACACACACACACAGCACAGCACAGGGCCAGGGCAGCTTGGCCCTGGTACGAACAAATTGGCTCATCGTGAAACTCACGAGGCGGGCACAGCGGAGCACCACGGTGATCCCTACCGCAACGGCGCTGGTCATGGCGTGCGTCATGAGGCTGAGAATTAGGGGGCTCCGCCCCAAACACCAGACCAGCCGCGGCGTTGGGTTCCTACGTCCATTTCACATCTTGTTGCTCGGGGTCCAACCGTCTCCAATGATGCAAAACAGCGGGGGACGCCATCCTATCCTCCCTCCAGACTCCCCATCTCACGCACACAACCCCCTCCGGCCTACGGGACCCGCGTTCACACGCTCTGCCGGGGGCCAGAGGGGGGGACGAGAGGGCGGGGGGTGTTTGAGCTGCGGGGCCCAGTGTACGAGCAGTCTGAGCCCACTTACCACTGGCGCAGGACCACTGCATCTCCCGTGGCAAACATAGGGATGGAGTTGGTTGCGGGTTCATTCTGGGTGGAGGTTTGCGCGCGGTTGGGGAGACGGGGTCGTTCGAGCTTCCACACACCCCCCCATCACGGCGGCCCAAGGTGGGCCCTGCAGACGCAAGGACCCAGGCCCTGGACCTGGGCCTGTTGCTGCCGTTGCTGCGGGCCGTCCTCGTGAGAGGCGGCCAGTCATTCTTGTGGGGCTGCAGTGGGATCCCAACGCCGCAATGCTCAGGCGGCCCCGTCGCCTTTGCGGTCCAGAACACCGCCCCCATTTGGGTCATCTGGCAGGCCTCTGTCATGGAAGCCCCTTTTCCAGCCCCTTTTCCCGGGGGGATGGGGGCCTTCCTGCAACCTCAAACCGGCGCACGCGGAATACGCCCCCGGCACACTTCTCCGGCCTTCACGGCGAGCCCCCCAAACAAGCCCGACACAGTGAGTCCGGCTGATAGCGCCACGTCTTTGTTCTGGCAGACGCGGCCCCGTCACACATCCACACGAGCCAAAATGGCGTCCACCACGGGTGGGCCGTCCCCTCGCTTTTAGACGCGACTCCCCCCCCAGTAGAAGTGGGCCGAAGGCCCCTAGGGGGGGGGGGGGGGGGGGCATTTGGGGGGGGTTCAGGGAGGGGCGATGGGGGGGGGGGTTCAGGGAGGGGCGATGGGGGGGGGGGTTCAGGGAGGGGCGATGGGGGGGGGGGTCCAGGTGGGGCAATTTGGGGTAGTGGGGGGGGGGGCATAGGCTCCCGTTACCTCCCCTTGCCCTCCCTCATGGGTGAGAGCTAGGGCTAGGGTTAGGGGTAGGGTTAGGGTTAGGGTTAGGGTCACCGAGCTGGTGGAACCAGTCTTGGTTTTATAACCCTCTTTAGGGTCTAGGGTGGACCTACCAGGTTTAGCAGCAGCAGCAACAAGCAGCAAGCAGCAACAAGCAGCAAGCAGCACGCGCGAAATGGGCAAAAATCAGACATCCGTCGTGGTGCTTCACATTCGGCTGAAATTTTGGTGGATGATACCTATGGGTGTGAGGGACAACCACACAAAGTTTGAGCCAGAAACTCAACGGTGGCGGCCGGGAATGGGTGTCGCAAGTGGCGGACCTCAGTTTCAAAAACTGCAATTTAGGGCCAAAAACAGCCATTTTTGGGCCAAAAGAGCCCTAGAACCCATTCAAAACGGCCAAGGAAAGGGAAAGGGTGGGTGCACTCCATGTGCGGCTTGACTTTCTTGTGTCAACGAGCCATTTGCGGCCCTCTGACTCCACCATATGTCCCGGAAACGGCCCAAAAAGGCCCCCACAAGCCCCAAATTTTGTGGAGATTGGCTGGCGACAGCCACAAACCAAGAATAGGCCATATCTTTGGCTACATGGCTCAAAACGCGATTCCGAGGGCACCTAATCCACCCGCAACCCCCCTCGTTTTGTGGTTTCCACCCCTCAAAATTGCCCAAATGGACGCCTAGACCCCCCGTACCCAGGCCCAGTAGGCTGCGGCAAGCTGCAAGCTCAAGCCCAAACAGGTGGGTGCCCAAATGGGTCAATAGGGTCCAATAGGGGCAGAAAAATGACTTTTCTCAAAAATGATCCTAGACCATGTGTGATGCTAAAACAAGTGTTTTTGGACTGTTTTGAGCTTGGGGTGGCCCATTTTGGTCCTCCGAAAATCCCAAAGTGCCTTGAAGATGCGCTGTTTTGGGACCAAAAATGGGTCAAAAATGGGTCAAAAACGCATTTTTCCAAAACTCATCCTAGACCATTTGGGGTGCACAAACGGGTGAAATGAGCCTATTTTGAGCCCATTTTGGGGCATTTTGGCCCCTCACAAGTCCACAAAAGCCTTGAAAGTGGGCCTTGTGGTGAAGGGGATCACTTGCAAGCTGATTCCACCCTGTCAACGGCCTTCAATGTGTAACTCATTGGTGTCCCTCACCATTCATATCTAATGTTCCCTCCCCCACCAGCTCGGTCCCAATATTCAGTCTTGATTAGGGTTAGGGTCATGGGTAGGGTTAGGTGTAGGGTTAGGAGCAGGCTGAGGGTTGGGGTGGGTGTTAGAGTCAAGGTTGGGTTCAAGTATAGCGTTGGGGTGCTCCACCGCCTGGGCGGGGAGGGATGCTATGTTGGCAAGGGGAATGAAAAAAATTTTCGGGCGCCTTTGGCGCCACCATATGTATGGCCGGTAGCCATTGACCCTTGGTAACTAAGTGGGCCCGGAGGGCCCGGAGGGGGGGGGGGGGGGGGGAGTCGCGTACCCAAACCGAGGAGACGGCCCACCCGTGGCGTCCACTGTCGAGGCCTGGAGACCCTTCACTGTGACGGCAGAGCGCTCAGAGCGAAGGCAAATCACTTCGGGGCAGTGGGAGGGCACCGGATCTACTTCACGTCCGGACTGTACAAACATATGCCCCGTCATTGCCCTGCGCGCCCGCTCTGCGCCCGCTGTGTGCCCCCGTGTGCGCACCCCGTGCGCCCCCTCCGCAATGCTACTCCCCAAACACAAAGAGGCAAAGCGGGCGGAGGGCCAGACCAGACTGAACACCAGCTTCTTCCACTCGTGCGGGCGGCTGCAGCCTTCCCAGACCTTCTCGGGCACGACGCCGGTGATGGTGTCACGGAGGTTGGCCTTCAGCCCTTTCGGGGGCTCCTTCGTGATCTTCATGCCCGCCTGCAGCACGGGCACCGGGAACGAATCGGAGGGCATGGACGTGAGCCACAGCCGGAAATCGGCGTGCAGCTCCTTCAGCGCCAGCTCCTCCAGGATCTTCTCCAGGCCGGGCATCCAGGAGGCACACAAGTGGCAGTTCTGCAGGTACACCCACTCGCCGCTCTTGATGGCGGTGTTGATCATCACCTGAAGCGGACACAGGCAAGGGCAGGGGGGGCAGTCCCAGTGGCAGTGGCAGGCCATGGGGCAGCCACAGCCGCAGTGGAAGTTGCGTGGGCAGTGGCAGCAGCAGGGCCAGTGGTCAGTGCGGGGCAGGGGGGAGAGCAAATGGCCGGCTCTGATTGACTGAATGCCCCCGCCATAGGCACCTTCGGCCTGTCATCTAATGCGATGCGTCCCCCGCACTAAAGCTGCAGTCCACCGCGTACAGTGGGCACTGCTCTACAGTCGAAGTTCCACAGCATATTGACAGACCAAGGGCTATCCATGCCAGACTTGGTACTGGCGTCTGCCAGGCCAGACGTGATCGGAAGGGAGCTGGATCTTACTGCGTTAGACACGGGATGCGACTTGTTCCCACTGAGTTGTGGTTGCAACAGCGGCGGATATTACCGAGTGGCACATGGTACGGGGCTGATTCCTGAAGAAACTCAGTTCCCCTACCGGACACTAGTGGCACGTCTGATCCATGCGAAGTGTGGGGCAGGGGCAGGGGCAGGGGCACAGGCAGTGGCGGGGGCACGTGCAGGCGCATGCACCGGCCGGCGCAGGGGCATAGGCAGGGGCTCGGGGCCAGGCGTGGGCAGGGCAAGGGACACGGGCAAGGGGCATCGGTGCGGGAGGGCAGGCCTTCGTCTGACGGGGGGGGGGGGGTGTTTGAGCAGAAGGTGGCGGCTTAGGTCATCCAGTTATCTGTAGATCAGGTGATCTTAATAGACGATTTGCTGACTCTTGTCAGGTAACAAGGAGCTTCTCGACAGCGCCAGGGGCTAGAGTAGATGGCATACAAGGGGCCTGACTTGCCAGAGGAAAATTTCGTGAAATCTGAAAGCAACCCACGAATCACGAGCTCCACGGAACTCGGTTCGAAACTTTTCGTGGTCGCTTTACCCACCAGCCCCGAAGCCCCCAAGAAGAAAGCTGAAAAGAATGGGCAGCACCGCCTTCCGCTACCCTCCGACCGCCGTGGGTTTCCCCCCAACGGTCGTCGGTTACCCCCCAACGGTCGTCGGTTACCCCCCAACGGTCGTCGGTTACACTCCAGCGGTCGTCGGTTAGCCTCCGACAGCCGCTTCAGCTGCCCTCAGCCGCTGTCCCCAAGAACAATACAAATTGACATGCTTAAGGCTGATGCTGCCCTACTGCCTGGGCGAGGGGCGGGGCGGAACGAGGGCAGGGACCTCAGCCTTGGGGCCCTGGTCCTGTCCGAGACTCAACATCATCTTCTTCTCCGCAAAGCCCTTTTCTTGCGCGAATGTCAGGAAGATGACCGTTGGGTCAGACCCCGACGACAAGACGAAGATCAGAGGCATGATGGGCTCTGAGTCGTCGTAGGCGGCGTGCAGATCGAAGGGAGGGGACTCCGTGAAGACTTGTCCGAGGTAGGCCATCACCTGCACAAGGGCCGGGCGGGGCGCATGGCGAGGGCGGGCGCTGCCATAGAGAGGAAGGGGGACTGTGCCGGTTGGCACTTGGGTAGGGGGGAAGGGGGATCAATACCCCTGGCCGAACCCCCCCCGCGCGCGCGCTCCACAAAAATCGGCTCAATTAACGGTCCCCCGAAATGCAAACGGGGCCGACGCCCCGCGCCCCGAAGGTCATCCGGACCCCAGAATTCGAAAAAAAAAAATTCAAGGAAATGGTGCGTCAAGCGGATCCAGGAAGTCATCGTTCGCCTGATAGTCAGTGCAAAGAGAAAACGCCCTTGAAAACCCCCCCAAAAGACATGTGGGGGGCTTTCAGCTGGTGACCGATCAATGGCCTGGTCAATGCCCCTTTCTCAGACCCCATTTGCCCCGCTGTTTCGGGGGCTGCTCCCCCCCCCCCCTCTCCCTGTCCGTTGAGTGCGCACTTGTTAGGGTTTTGGAGGAGGGCGGTTTGGCACAAAGCCTCGGTATCAGGCTTTGGAGAGGGGGGGGGGGCTACGTTGCCTGTCCCTGGACGGTTGGGAAGGGGGGGGGGGGCGTACTTCGGGAAGTGAGAGGGGGGCAGTCGTCCCTCACCCGTGTTGATTCCGCCCCCCGTGGCGTCGACTCCACTGCCAGAGCCGGCAGCTTTCACATGTCCACAGCGAAGGCCGTGAGGACTTGGAGGGGGAGGACTGTCGGGCCAAGCCATCGGTTGCGGTGCGGCACATTGCATCTCAGGGCCAGAGGGTCCCCTATCACCAAAGCGCCACACATCAGCGGGGGTTAAGACATTCCCCCCGCGGTGTTGCTTGGGTGGGCGGGCTTTCGTTTGCTGGGGGAAGGGGGGTCGATAAAGCCCTCAAGCTAGCCCCCCCCCCCCCAAAAGGCTCAATTGACGCCCCCCCCAAAACAGGGGAGGGGGGGTGAAGCGGGCTCAAAAGGGGTGGGGGGGGGGGTGGTAGGGGAGGGATGTGTAGGAACAGAGGAGGAGGGGGGGGGATTGGAATCCAAAAGTAAAGTAGCCCAATCAATATTTCTTTTTGTAAATTTCATTTTCCCCCACGATGAAATCTGGATGGGGGGGACCTCCTCCTACGGTTGTCAGCCCCATACATCCCTTGAGGGGGGGGGGGGGACAAGTCCATCTGGTCCCAATAGCCACAGCAGCGGGGGGGCAGGGGGGGGGACGCACCATCTGCTGGATCACGAACAGCAGCTTCTCGGGCCGCATGGCCTTGAGGAGGATCAGCTTGTTCCAGGGCGACAGCTCCATGTCCCCGGGAATGGGCAGGAACTGCGGGTTGTCGTCCTGGTACCAGACCTTCCACTTGGCCTCGTTGGCCGTGATGTTGTCGCAGATCTTCTCAAAGCCCTCGAGGTTGGTCAGCCCCTTGCACTCCATCCACACGGGCGTGGGCAGCCACGCGGGATGCGCGGAGCCGTCGTGCTTGAGGCCGCTGCCGCGCAGGAAGAAGTCCCACGAGTTGTCGCGGATGGTCTGCGGGGGACATGAGGCCGAATGAGGGGGGGAAGGCCCGACCGGCGAGGGATCGGCCCCGCTGCGGCACTCACGGGTCATCGCCGGGTCCCTTGCGGTGCCCGGCCGCTTCGCGTGCCACAAGCCGCTAGTTTTTTTAACCCTCAGAAATGCTGTCCCGGATCTCCCCAACGGTCCAAAAAATGGGGGAGAGCTCAGTGCTGCCTCGGGCCCCGCCGCGGAGTTTTCCAGGATTGGACCCGAAGTCGCCCATTCCGCCCCGCAAGTCCGCGAACTCAAGTTGATAAAGGCGCATGGAGGGGCTGTCTGCCCGGGGCGCGCCCTGCACGCGGACCGCCCCTGTTCGAGCATTTCCCACAAACTCACGGTTTATTGAGAAAAACGAGGGGCTGGACATAAACTTCTACACCCACCCCCAAAGGTGGTTCAACACCGGAAACACTGTTCCGTTGCGGGCACACACACACTTTGTTACGACCAAAACAGAAGTGTGAAAGACACGCGCGCGCGCACCAATGGTATACTGTCACAATATCACCAATGCCAGCCCTCTGGCAGTGTACAAACGGGTCTCCTAGACTGCAAAGAATCACTTTTGCGGCAATTTGCTCAGAAGTGAAGGTCACGTCTTTTGCTTTCCGGACTCTTGTGATGTTTGTGGGTGGCGAAAGCCACAAGCCCTTTTGCAGTCCCATGACGCGACGCAGGCGGCGGCGTGTGGCAAGCCCGGCTGGGTAATAATATGGCCGTGCAACATGCGTCCAGCAGGCCCCCTTCATCCCGGGTGACGCGTTGCACCCGCCCTCCCCGCGGTCCGAAGGCTTGGTTTCCCTGCGTTCTACCAATAGACAACGTGTTGCGGTTTGTGACACAAAATCAGAATCGAATCCCTGTGGTCGTGTTGACTTGATCTGATCGAACTGGAGTGCGTGTGGCTATCCACAGCAGTTTTCTTTTGTATCTCAAGGGCCCCGGGAGGGGATACCGCGGTCCGCATAGTGGCAGTGCCCATGCATCCCGCTGCCGAACCGTGTCACTCTTCTTCGGTGACCGTTCAGGCAACCCACCGTTTGTCATCCCCTTAGACGCAAGTGCCCACGGTCTTTTCGAATGGCCCTCCACAGGCTGCGCGATTCTCATGCCTTTGTCAGTCACCCCCCGACCGAGGGAGCGTGGCCTCTGTGACTAATGGCAGGGGTGGGGCAGGTGCCGCCTGCAGCCAGAGGCAGGGGTTGCGGGGCTTTTGTGCTTTCATTTCTGGGGCCAGTGGTCTGGCCGGCCACTCCCGACTGGAAAGCTGGAAATGGCAGTGCGCACGCACACGCCAGGGCATCAAAGAGAGCAGGGCCATTCGAAAAGACCGTGGGCACTTGCGTCTAAGGGGATGACAGACGGTGGGTTGCCTGAGCGGTCACCGAAGAGGAGTGGCACGGTTCGGCAGCGGGATGCATGGGCACTGCCACTATGCGGACCGCGGTATCCCCTCCCGGGGCCCTTGAGATACCAAAGAAAACTGCTGAGCCCCCAGACGAGCAACAGATGAGATTGATCAAGTTACACGGTGCTACAGCCACTGGCCTAAATCAGGTCCGCCGAACATCCAGGCTTCCCTTACCATTCCTGTGTGCTTCCGGGCCGTGGTCAACATCCATGATGAGTCTGAGGAGAGGCGCGGACACCACAGCGAGCCGTCGAAGAGATGGCTGCCTGAGTTCAACGTCCCCCCGGCCCTTGGCCGCCGAACCTCCGAGGTCCAGCCCCAGCCGGCGGCTGCAAGGACCTGAGACCGGGGCCGTCATGCCACCGCCCCTCCCTTCCCGCCGTGGGTGCAGGCGTCGGTGTGCACTGGTCCAGCGCGTGCAGTGCGACGTGCCGTGCGGTCGCATCCCCAGGGACGGCCCCTCGCGAGACCTGCTTGTGCCGCAGGATCTCCACCGCCATGAGGAAAGCATACAGCAGCTTGTGGGACTCGAAGAGCCCGCGGCAGATGCCAATGTACGACTGCAGCGTGATGGCCGCGATGAGGGACTCGATGCGCTTCGCCACGTCGTTGTTGCGTTCGGTCCGCTCGATGGTCTGATTGAAGAGCTTCTTGTACGCCTGCAGCGACACCTGAGACACGGGGGAGAGGAGTGCACGACCCGTGCCCACGAGAATGGCTGAGCAGAAACATGGCACTGACCGTGGCCCTGGACCGGTAGTGGCACGCTGCATTCAGGGGTTCCCGGTCCCAAAGAAAAACGAAAAGAACGCTCAGGGACTGCACAGTATCATACCACCGACGACCATGACAATGACACGGGGACGGCGACAATAATTCGACCAACAAAAAGAGAAACGCTGACAACAACAACAGCAATAACGGCCACGACACCAATAACAACGACGACGACAACGGCAGCAACCATGTCCCTGTCCCGTCCAAACCTGATACATGTGCTGCAGGCCGCCGATGCTGGCAATCACACTGTAGATCAAGGAGCCCCGCGTGGCCACGATACGGTACCCCTCCCGAGCCTCGTCAATCTCCTTCGACGTGCGCTCCGCCACCTCCAAGTCTTTGTTGATCTCTTCACTGGTCTTTTTACTCTGGGCCAAAGTGTTGATCAGCACCTCGTCCTCAAGAATGTCGTCCCCGGACGACGCCAGCAGCGAGAGGATCTTGTCCTCCAGTGCCTTCAGCTGCGACTGGCCCTCGGCGATCTGCACCACGAGCTTGTCCTGTGACGAGTCGCAGATGAAGCGTCAGTGAGGCACATACCCACCCAATCCACTCCACTTACTCCAGGGGGTCGGGAGAGGGTGAGATTTTGACTACAGCGGCGAGAGAGTATGCATGTGCGTATGTGTATGTGCATGTGGACGTGCATGTGTATGTGCATTTGTATAAGTGCACTTGCTTGCGCAACAGTGAATGTTGTTGCCGCGTTGTTGTTGCTCTGCCTGTGCATCGAGTGGCCTAGGCAGTGAGGACGGGGGGGATCTTTTCAGGCCGTTTTGTTTTTTGCTCTTAGCTCCTTTTGCTGTCAATTCTTTTTCGATCAATTTTTCACTTTTCGCAGTCTTCAAGTTTTTCATACACGCCATGCACATCTCCAGCTGCTCCACAGGTGAGGACCCACCTACACAGACACCAACACGTACAGGTACACGCACATACGCCTACACCTATGCGCAGTTGTTGTTGTTGTTGTTGCTGCTGCTGCTGCTGCTGCTGCTGCTGCTGTTGTTGTTGTTGTTGTTGTTGTTGTTGTTGTTAGTGGTTAGGGCGGCATACACACAGGTCCTGCAGCCCTCTTACCCAGAGGCATCTCATCCGTGCATGGTGGAGAGCTGGAGCTGATGGACGCAACCCACTGTTTCTCAATTGCCCTCTTGTTTGCTGGTTTTTTTTTCACTTTTGGGTGATTTTGGGTGATTTTTACGTGAATTTCTGTTTGCATGCGCCACATTTGCAATCACAAGACTGCGGATCTGGCCGCAGGTGCACATCCCCCATGCCCCCGTAGCCGTGCAGAACTGCAACCTGTGTGTGCCCTGTGACTGAGGGCCTGGGGGCCGCAGCCATCACGCAGATCAAGGATCTAGTGCTGCCAAGGGGGCCAACACACCTTCTGCACCTCCAGCTCCGCCCGCTCAAACCGCACGACATCGACCAGAAGCTGGTCCTCCAGACCTTTGGGCGTGACAGTGAAGTTGATGATGGTGGTACGGATCTGGAGCTCGGGCATGTAGTGGGGGTTCGGCAGTTTGGTGGTGATGAAGAACTTGAAGTTGGGGTCGTAGTCCACGTCGGAGTCGCCCAGGCGGATCAGGAGCCGCCCACCGGACTTGAAGACCTGCTTGGACAAAATGGGGTCCAGGGAGGGATCCAGTTGCTCCCCCACGTTCTCCAGCAGCACCGGAATGCCCACCCGGATGCAGTTCTCGAGCGTCCGGAGGATATTGGCGTCGTTCAGTTTGATGACCTTCAGGCCCTTGTCGCGATTCATGTTCTTGATCCACTGATTGGCCTGGCCCTGAGGTCGGAGGCAGCGGGTTCGCACGCATTCATGAGGTAGGCACAGACACGCTCTGGACCCGGGAGGAGGGGGTCTGAGACCCAACGATCTGTGTACCGAAATTCGCCCAAAAGGTCGTTTCCAGCGAAAAATTAGAAATATCCCCTGCGGACTTTTCTGTTGCGAGGGGACCCCGCACGGTCACCCCACCGCCTTCTGGAGCGCAGAATGGCTGGAGAGTGGTGTCTGAGCACTGGCGACTTTCACCCAAAGTCCCCCCGAACCGGGCCTGTACGACAGCTAATTCACGGGGCTTTGAAGAGTCACCCATGACATCCGTTGCCGCCGGTCGATCTTCCCCTCGTGCCGCTGTTGTACTCCGAAATGAGCTGCGTGGAGCTGTGCGGACTTGTGTTGGCTTTGGCATTGAGCGGTCGATGAGAGATAAACGTGCCGGAGCCTGTGGACGGTTGCGCTCCGTAAGCGTAGCGCAGGTGTTTGACACAAATGAGGGGGCGGCTGCAGGCAGCCCGCAGAAGAGCTACCAGACACCCTCACTCTGAGTCGACATGAGCCAACGTACGTCAACAGCAGCAGACATGGACCAACGCCAGTCAACAGGGGTCAACATCGATCCACATTGACCAATTCGTCAACACGGGTCAACGTAGGCCAACACTGAGGGACACAGGCAAACATGGGTCAGCTGAGGACAACGCACTTCAAGTGGTGAACACAGCTCAACAGAGGTTTTTGTGTCGTTCCCAACGTAGATTTTTTAGGACAATCCCTCCCAGGCCTCCCGGCCTGCGCTCAGCTGTGCTGGACTTTTGATGGGATTTGTACTGCGGCATTGTGACGCTGCGAAAATCTTTTGAAGGGGTGCAGAGGGGAGAGGACGAGTTAGAACGTGGCTGACACCCCCTGCCCAAGATTCGGCTTTGAACGGTTTGTGCACTGTGGGGTTCGAACTTCGGACCACACATCCGCAAGCATTGGCAAGCGGCTGCTATGACCACTGCAGCAGGGGGAACACTGCATCAGGAATCCTTGGGGCGACGCCAAACCAAACTCGAGGGGCAACCCTGCTTCACTCCAAGCCAAAAAACAGATGCAGGTTGATGCTCGACTTTATACCTGCAACCCCCGCTATGGGATACAGATGCGCGTGCACGACCGGGAACAGGACGGGCAAGACAGAGGTACAAAGCAAAGGTCAAAGAAAAATGCTCTTCAGCTTCAGCGACATGTCGTGAGGCGGCTTTTACTATAGTGGAGAAGCAAACGCAGGAGAGTGCCGGTCCACTACAACTAGGTCCTGCGCACAAAATTCTGGCTGACTAGATGGAACAAGAAGTGTAACTCCCTGATCTGGATCAAGCGTCATCGGGCACAGCAGACCGCCCCCCCCGCCCCCCCCCCCCCCCCTTGTGACATTCGTCTGGTTGTTGCTCCTTTACGGGGCCCTGGACAGTCACCCGTTCTTCCCTTCGCATGTTGCGTCGGGTTGCTGCTTTCTGTCGGCCGCTGCGGCCGGTGCTCTTGCTGGTGTCGTTTCCGCGTTCGCGGAGCCCAGTAGTTGGTGTGTTGGGGCTGTGCTGAATGTGGCATGGTGTGCCGTTTGCGCGTCAGCGGCGCCCAACAGTTGGCGTATTGAGGATGTGCTGGTTGTTGCCGGGGTCGTTTGACTGTTTTTGCTGTCCACGCGCCTCTGTCCACGGGCCGTCCATAGCCTGCCTCGCTGTGTTTCTGTGTGCGTGAGGCCCAGGTGCCCTGTTCCTCCACGCGCTGTCCTGGCCGTCCACCATATGTCCTTTTCCCCCTCACGGCTGGTCTGCCCCTGATGGGCTCCCGCTCCTGTTGCGCAACCCCCCCCCGCGCGCGCAATGACCCTCCTGTTGTAGGATCTATCAGGGGTCGATAGTATCGGGTCAGGAGCTGCTGCAACCTGAGGATCGATCATGAGGCACCACCGCCGAGCGCGGCTCTGAATGGACCCATTCTCGATGGAGACGTTGTCCAACGGCAGCCCCTTGATACCCCACTGCCGGATGGTCACGGGCTCCGTCAGGCTGTCCAGCGTGAAGTCTACATCCACAGGCATGCCCATGTCTTGGCATTGCTTCACCCAGTCGGCGAGCATGTTCTTGCGGTACTTGGACGTGAAGGGCCCGAGGTACGCGATGGCGCCCGCAGCGAGCAGCATGTTGCCCACGAGGTTTTCCTTTTTGGCCCCGAGGCTCGTCACAGACGACTCCCACCGGACCTTCTCTGAGGACAACCCACCGATCAGCTTGCCGGCACGCTCCAGCCGCACCTGTTGAAGGTAGACCGAGGAGAAGGAGGGGGCAGTTCGCTCGCTCGCTCACTCACCTCTCACATCTTTCCCCGGTGCCCTTGGGCTGCCTCCTCAGCTCTACGACTCAACCAAAGCCCCTGGGGGGGGGGGGGGGGGAAGGCTCAGTAGGTGTGCCGGTTGGTACGTCCAGGTGTCCGGTCTGGCTCGATTTGGTTTTTCTCGCAGGAAATGGTGTACATGGGTCTGTCCCAAGCCACTGGTAGGGGGAGTTGTCCCTCTGCTGACAAGTGCTGCCTCTGCCCCTTAGCGTGCCTCCCATGCCGGCGCCGGAAGGCCCACATTCGGGGGCCGGGACATGCCGCAAAGTGGCTGCCGGTCCGCCCGGGGCTCGGGCGTGCCACAAAGTGGCCTGCGGCCCGCCTGGCGCCGGCGCGTGCCGCAAAGTGGCTGGTGGCCGGCCCGGGGCCTCCAGAGTACATATCTTAGAAATGAACACGACGGGGGGGCCTGGGTCGACTAAAATTTTGCCAGGACCCCAGATGACCCCTGCCCCCCCCCCCCCCCTCCGGGTCCCTCAGCAAAGGCCTAGGGTCAACGGGTGCACATGTGATATTGCACCCACAAACGCAGACCGCAAGAAAAGGGCGGTCTGCGAGGCCCCATGCGGCACGCGACACGCAAGACAAGCCCAAAGAAGAAGGCCGAAATGGTCCATAGCCTCTGGCCGTTGACGGATGTCGGTATGGCGGTGGTGCCGATGGTATGAACATGGGACACAATGCCGTGCAGGGGGTCAGTCCCCCTGCCCCTCCCCCGCGAGGCGCAGTTGGCCTGGTCGTCCGCCACCTCCCTCCCCCACGCTGCCACGTGTGAGGCCCAGCTACTCCGACCCCCCCCTCCCCCGCGTGGTGCCCACGGGCGTTGCGAAAACGGGGCGGGGGGTTCAAGGGTGGTTGCCGAAGCGGTTACTGGCGGTTCAAAAAGCGGCCGGGGGCAGGGTTTGGTTCACGTCATGGGAATGGCATGTGAAGCCTCTGCCGGCGCCGGCACAGAGCCTGGACGCCCTGGGGGTGGTATGCTGCCGTGGTCAGCCGTGAGATATGAAGCGACAGAGCAGGACTTGTCCTCACCCACTGCGCATCCCTGGGGGGCAGGACTGGGCCCACTGCGTACCTGCGTGATCTTCATCTCCGCCTCCAAATTCTTCCCCTTTTGCACGGACTCATCGTACGACCGCTGCAGCTTCTGGACCTTCGCCTCCATTGCCGCAAGATCCGCCTGCTTCTCCGCCAACTTCTTCTTGGCCGCCTCTAACTTTTCCTCGGCCACAGCCAACTTGGCTTTCTTGGGGGCCACTCCCTTGGCCACCTGAGAATTTCGGTGGGGGGGGGGGGGGTTGGCACAAGGCCTCGGTATTAGGTTGTTTGCCTTTGGCGGTGCCTATTGGCCTCTTGCCACGGCTCATTCTGACCCTCTGTGGGTCCGAACGTGTTTTGGTTGTGTCAACAGAGCCCCTGGATGGCTTGCCCTGTTTGACTACTCCAGGGTCGGCTGTCCCAGAGACGGGCTGTTGCCCGTGCCGTTGACCAGGTGCATCCAGGTGCACACTCCGAGTCCATGCTGGGTTTGCCGACTCCACCACTGACTTGTGTGTGTGGGGGGGGGGGGGGGGTGAGTGGAGGTCCAGAGAGAGACGAACGATTCCTGTGCGTGTTGTGGGAAGGGAGGACACCTGTGCAGGGTACCAACAGGTCCTGCTCCCCCTGCACCGCTCCTGGTCCAATTGTATGCGGGGGAGGGGGGGTGGGGGGGGTAGGGAGTGCTCCGTTGTGGGGAGGGGGTTGTGTGTTTGCCAGGTGCTCCAGGCTTCATGGGGGCAGGCAGGGGGGCTTTACGCTGACTCCAACAGCCCGGCACTTCGCTGTGAGCGTGAGGGCCCTGCCAACCGGCAGCACAACCCATGCCAACCAGCAATCAAGGAGTGCGGGTCCCGCCCAGTCGAGTGGTGTGCCTCAGCCCTCCCTGTGCCCATGGATGGCTTTGTAGCATGTCTCTGAGACCTGGAGGTGGCATGCCTGGGCCCATGCCCTCTCTTGTGGGCTCGGGGGCGCGCGCAGTGCTGCCCTGCCACAGGACCTGTCCAACGAGACGCCTGGGGTGCGGTGCTACTGCCCGTGTCGATAGGGCACTGGTTGGCTCTGAAAAAGCGGGCCAAAGGGCCGGGAAGAAGCCTGTTTTCTCACGACCACCATCCAGGGTTTCTGGGGGCCAGTTTGGTAGTTTGCAGCCGAAGGGCATCAGAAAAGCACTGCAAGTTCTCCAGCGACAGCAATTAGTTGGCACTGGGTACAGGGTTGAGGCCGCATCGTGACAGGCGGCGGCAAGGACGAATGAAAGGGCCTGCAGCCCGACAGAGGGGCTCCATAGGCAATAGCCCCCGTACGTATACATTTCCCCGCAACCACACACAGCCCGGAGGCACGCCTCCACAAAGCACAACCAAGTGCACAGGCACCAACCGTAAAACCCACCCCACCCCTGATGGTACCCGCCCTGAACCCCACCCACAAACTGCTTCCCCGGGGCTTGCATTTAATTTTCATTCCGACAGGGCCAGCCTTTACGCCCCCCAACTCCCTCCTCAATCGCAGGAGGGATTCGATGCCTCCTTGCACCGAATTGTCATCAACACAGTCCCCCGTTATATTTGTTGGCTCAAACCGATCGCTGGCTGGCGCCTCCTGCTTTCTGTTTCATTTTTTGGTCAAAGACAGCCAGTAGCTTTCCTGTGACTTCAGGCTGCAGCTATGCTCGGGTTTCTAATGGGGATTCAGGTTTCCTCGGAAGTGGCCCGAACAACTGCCTTCTTCTGCATCACTCAGTGCTGACTGGGTCCAGGTTTGTAATTGAGTGCCCACTTGCGTCACAACTGCGGTAACCAGTGCTTCCCCTAGGCCCCCCCCCCCGGCCGCATTGCATAAGGAAGCCTCCCCCTCCACTCCAGCACCAGCATGGGCAACCTTGGAATACTTATCGATGGCACGCACCCAGAGGCACAGGGATTTGCATGCAGTTGAGGTCGCTGCGATGATCTCCGGCGTGAAATTCTCATCATTGATCCATTTCTGCAGCTTTTTGGAGAGCCCCTCCGGGATGTTGTCCTTGTCATAATTCCGCAAGCGCGTCAGGAAAGCACTGTCGCTCATCACACGCTTTGCAACGTCCCATCCAGACTTCTCCTTCAACAGCAGCAGCACCGCTTCGAGGGTCAGCTGCACTTTCTCTGGCGGTTTGGCAAAGGATTTCACCTGTCAACAGAATGAGGAGATGAGGCATAGAGCAAGAGTGGATCACAGCATGTACACTGACGGTGGATTGTGTGCTAGCCTCACCCACGCCTCGCCTTCGCTTCGAAAGGGGGGGGGGGGGGCGGCTGGAAGGCTGCGTACAGGAGCAATGGTCTGCACAGGCTGTACACGGACGGGCCAACAACAGCATGAGCTGCGCACAAAGAAGACACAAAAGCACTGGAATGAGGGGGGCTGCAAACGCAACGCCCAACATAAGGAGGGGGCTCACACACTCGAACCGCTTTTCCGGGCCCCCCACCCCAATCGTCAAATCGCTCCAAAGCCCTCTCCTGCCACAAAATGTTCATCAGCACAGTGCCCTGCTTCAGACCGATCGCTGGCTGGCGCCAGTGTGTTTCATTCATCGGTCAACGGTCCCCAGGAATTTTCCTGCGAGCTGCAGGCTGTCACGCTGTACAAGGGAGCGTCAATAATAAGAGCTAAACAGAGGAACGGGGTTGCGCCACCTTGACAGCGCAGTTGTGGTGAGGGATGGTCATACCTCATCAATATCCTTCTTGTTCAGTGCATCCAGTGCATCCACAGCTGCGTAGAACGCTGGCATGGCAATGTCAAGCTCCTGTTGGCAGGCGTCCTTGATGACTTTGGCCTCCTCCATGATGACCTGGTTGGAGGTTTAATGTTGGGGCAAAGGGTGGGGGGGGCTGGGCGATTCATACAACCCATGAACCCAGCCGACTTTTTTGTCAGTGTTTTTGTTCTTGGCGGCACTTCAATACTGTTCCGATTGATTTTGGGCACGTTTTGGACCGCGCCATCTACCCTCTACCCTATCCATCCCCGTGCCCCAACGACGGTGGGGTACAAACGGCAGAGACGAGTACTTTTGGTCACATGCACGAGACCAGAGGCAGCCTACAAATGCCGTTTCATCCATTTTCCACCATACGCACCACCACAAGCACCCCCCACAACAACCACACGTGCCACCGACATCGCACCCCACGAAGTCAGTTCGTGCCGCATTTTTGCCTAACTGAATGGGGCCGCCTGATTCCTTTGGCTGTAGAATGTACTGCTTTTGGCGTGCGAGGGTCCTGTCCATGTGTGCTGCTGTGCGGGGTTTTACGCGGTGGCGTGTGTGTGGTGGTGTTCCGATTTGGGTGGTGCTTGTGGTGGCTGGTTGTGTGTGTGTGTGTGTGTGTGTGTGTGTGTGTGTGTGCGTGCGTGTGTGTGCGTGTGTGTGGATGTGGGTGTGTGCGGGTGTGTGTGGGTGTGTGTGGGTGTGTGTGGGTGTGTGTGGGTGTGTGTGGGTGTGTGTGGGTGTGTGTGTGTGTGTGTGGGTGTGTGTGGGTGTGTGTGGGGGGGGGGGGTGGGGGTGTGGGGGGGGGTGTGGGGGTGTGTGGGGGTGTGTGGGGGTGTATGGGGGTGTGTGTGTGGGGGGGGGGGGGTGTGGGGGTGTGTGGGGGTGTGTGGGTGTGGGTGGTTGGGTGGGTGGGTGGGGGGGTGGGGGTGGGGTTGGTGGTGGGGGTGGGGGTGGGGGTGGGGGTGGGGGTGGGGGTGGGGGTGGGGGTGGGGGTGGGGGTGGGGGTGGGGGTGGGGGTGCGTGCGTGGGTGCGTGCGTGCGTGCGTGCGTGCGTGCATGCGTGCGTGCGTGCGTGTGTGTGTGTGTGTGTGTGTGTGTGTGTGTGTGTGTGTGTGTGTGTGTGTGTGTGTGTTTGAGGGGAGTGTAGAACAATATTAAAGAGGGAGGCCCGCATGGGTCCAGGGCCCCCAGCGGTCACCTGAGTGTTTGTGTTTGAGGGGAGGTTTGTGTTGCTCGTGGTTTGTGGGTTCACGCAGGGTGTGTCTGTGTGTTGGGCGGGCGTTGGGGGGGCTGTTCAGGCCTTTGGTGGAGTGTGCAGTGCCCTGTGGTGGTGCGTATCGGGTGTGTTGTGCCCTCATTTCTGTTCTGACTGGATTGCGAAGGGCCCTCTGGCCTGGTTCAATGTCAGCAAGGCTGAAAGGAGCAGTTGAGGTGGGGGATGGGGATGACCTGTGTCTCCTTTTCCTCCTTCAGGCACACCACCTTCGCCTCAGCAGCGATCTTCTGGTCCTTCTCCAAGACCACCATCATAGCAGCGGTGTCTTTTGCAGCCTGTGATCCACAAAACAGGTCAAATTGTGGGTGTCAAACGTCGGGTACCTTCTCGGTAGGCTTTCATGGCTTCAAAAAACAACAACAACCTTCGGCTTTACAATCAAATAGTTGTGCCCGTGCTGGGGTTCGATCCCGGGGTCTTGGATGCGGGAACCAGGCGCACGAACCACCCGCAATCTCCTCGGCCGTGAGCGGTAAGTGATGGGGCCCTTGCTTCCAAACAGGAAATGGGGTGTACCCAATATGAGGACCAGGCCTTTGTAGAGGAGCTTTCCCGCAACCCAACTCGGTACGCACACTGCCACCCCGACGGTTGGAGCAGTAAGGGGAGGGGAAGTGGGTGAGCCTGCGACTGCCGACAAAGCAGCGAAGAGAGGCTGGCAGAAATCGTCCATGCCGATGCATCAGTGAAGGGGTTTGCGTGAAGACAGCGTCCCATCGATGCACCAGTAAAGTGGCTTCTGGTGCACCAAATGCCCATGTCAACAATGCACTCATTCCGCACAAGCATGTTAGCACACCTGCTCAAGCACAGGCTGCATGCGGCTCAGCTCCTTCTTCATGTCATCGACCATGCGCTGCGTCTCTGCCAGCTTGTTCAAACCGCCTTGGAACCGCTTCATCTGCATTGAAGGGGCATCGCACAGCTCAGGTCAGCCTGCTCATTACACTCTAGAGTTCGAGGCCAACCCACAGCAATCGAAAGCAGGCAGGCGCAAATTAGGCCAGTCGGAGGAGTGCCGCGGGAATGAAACAAAACAATGATACCAGCGGACAGACCGGACTGGCAAGAGACATGAGATGTGGGGGGTACACCCGCGCGGCGCAGGCACTGCAGGCCGGGAATAATGCTCTTACACCCCAAAAACACCAAAAAAGCCTACAGAAAGAAGGAAAAGCCATCAGCCCTTTGGGACATTTGTCCACAAAAAAAAAGGTTCCCAGGAGGGTCTCTTGGCACCATTGCTCTCTGCAGACGCGAGACTACGGCCTGGCTCAATGTGCAAAGGGCGGTGAGGAATCGCGGACTGGCTGCCGTATTCCAAAGGCACGCCGCAAAAGTGTAACTCCCATTAGCCTCTCTTGGGGCATAGTACCTTCGCACAAACAACAGTCAGCGTTGTTGCACCAAGAGGGTGGTGTACGAACAACGACCGTCTGGGACTGCTTGGGCATCTTGGAGTGGCGGGTTGTTGACATCCGTGCAACTGGGGTAGGGGGCGGGGCAACCATCGCAAACAAAGCATCATCCAACAAGGAATCTGTGCCAAACCACATCCAACGCACCGCTCACGGGCGAAAAACCAAGAAATGGCACCGCCTAATTCTGTCCGGCCAAAAGTTGCAGAAACAATGCCTGCTATTTGGACAACGCGCTGTTTGTGTCAGGGGCCGGAGGCTACCAAGGTGAGAAGCCAGGTATAAACGAAGAGTGCGCCATCTCATAGCAAAGCCATGGCCCACAAATGATCACGCGTGGCAGTCTACTCCCGGGATTCAAATTGCAGACAAGAGCCTTGAGCTTCATTAGCTGCTGCTGCCCACAACCACGGGGTTGCCGGGTGCAAAGAGCAGAATGGCGACCAACTACCAGGACCAACTACGAGGTCCCAAACCCGTCAGCGGGACCATGTGCATACCCCTCACCACAAAACAGGTCCACAACAGCTGCTGAACCTGCATCGCCACCACAAATGCATCGGCCCACAAGCAGCAGACGCCACAGCAACTCCTTGGGCTTGCCCCAACACGGGCGCATCGTTGGACGCCACTGTTAGAACCTCGAGGCAGTGCCTCTGCCCAACAGCCTCACGAAATCCCAAACGCAGTGCCGTTTACGTGACAGCCCCAGCAATGCCTCTGCCGCACTGATGACAGAGCCCCAAACACAGCGCCTCTGCTACACGAACCAAAAAAGACTTCACACAGCCCAAACTCCGTGCCTGCTCCCGTCGCTGACCTGCAGATTCACACTGCCGCCCTGCTCATCCAACATTTGGATGTAGCTGCTGATGAGCTCGAGGTACGACGTTGGCGTTGTGTAGTTCCGGCGCTGGAGCTCAGCATAGAATTCGTCAGACGACTGCTGCACGGACATGTGGATCGTGACGCAAAGATTGCACACAGATTGGCGGATGGACTCGCTGTCGAAGACGACCTGAGACAATGATGGGCACTGCACAACCCCGTTCCTACAGTGCAGCGCGCCTGGGGCACGCAAGAGTCCAGCCGCAAGGCGCGACGTGGCAGGGGCATTGAAGGGCACGACTGCATGGCGGGTGTGCAACTGCAGGTGACAGGGGCAGCAGCTGTGCAGGTGTGGCCGTGGCAACGCGGCTGGCCGACGCTTGTTACACAAAGCCGGGTAAAGAGAATGCAAGCGAGGGGACATGAGCGCTGCTTGAGGGGGGGGGGGAGTGGTCACGGACACGGCGTGAGCCAGAGCGGGTTGGCGTGGTTGCGGAGCCGGTTGCCTTCCGGTGTGCAAGGGCCGTGCATTGTGCGGCCCTTGCCGCATCCCGACCGGGGGTACTGATGCTGGCGGCGATGCGGGCGTCGTGCCCGCCAGGGAGGGGGGGGATCAGGTTGCGACGCATGGTGGTTGCCCTGCGGGCCTCGCCAATGGTCGCATTGCGGGCGGTGGGGTGCGGCAGCGGCACAAAGGTATGGAAGAGGCACAGCGGTTCGTAGGACTTTTCTTATTGCTCACAACAAATAACAACAGACCCCGCCCTGACCAGCTGCTTGAGTGGGCCCTAAGCGCCCGGGAGAAAACTTGCCGTGCAAAGCAGCGGGCGCACACAGACCATTATTTGATCCTGAAGTACCTTGAAACGGCGGCCAACGGCCGTCAACTGGTCGTGCGGCGACCATCACCTGCCGGCGCTCGGCGATTAACCGTCAGCGGTTGCTGGTCAACCGTCAGCAGTTGGCAAGTAACGGCGGTTGGCGGGTAACCGCCGCCGCAGTCCCGGACTGTCCCCAAGAACAAAACACAAATCCCGTCCCATAACGAAGCCCCGGGCAGTTTGCAAGCGACCTTATCGAAGAAGCGCTTCGCCACAGATTTCAGGGCGTCCTTCGGCCACAAATTGTACCAGTCGATGGTCATGCAGTTGACCAGGGACGGGAACATGCGCAGCCGCGTACGGAAGTTGTCACCGATGGGGGACATCACAAGGACCGTGTGCATGTTCTCACGGCACAAGTACACAAAATGTGCGAGAATGGTCTCACGGGTCTCGGGCTTGCCCAAGGCTTTCACCTGTATGCATAAGTGCGCGGAGCGGGGGTACACTGGGTGCAGATACGCACTGTGCAGCCTCGCTCCAAGCCCAAGCAACTGCTGGTGCAGCGCATAACAAATTCTAGCAGGCTACACAGCTCGCGAGACCGATTAGGGTCCTCACAACGGTCATAACTGTGCCAATAATTTCAAGAATTTCCACAAATTTGAGTTATTCGTGGCTCTAGAAAAAAGCGGTTGGCCTCCCGCCTGTGCCCTACTCCACAGCCTGTGCCCTACTCTGCAGTCCGTGCCCTGCACTACAGCCCGTGCCCTGCACTACAGCCTGTGCCTGTGCCCCACACTACAGCCTGTGCCCTACTCTACAGCCTGTGCCCCACACTACAGCCCGTGCCCTACTCTACAGCCTGTGCCCCACACTACAGCCCGTGCCCTACTCTGCAGTCCGTGCCCTGCACTACAGCCTGTGCCTGTGCCCTACACTACAGCCCGTGCCCTACTCTACAGCCTGTGCCCTACACTACAGCCTGTGCCCTACTCCACAGTCCGTGCCCTGCACGACAGCCTGTGCCCTACAGGCGAGGGCCCGCCCTGCAGCCTGTGCCGGCTGACAACCTTCAACGACACTGAAGACATGATGCGCTCCATGTCTTCGTTCTGCATCAGATTGGGCACTTCACCAGTGTTCAAGATATTATTGACATCCTCGAGGAAAGTCTCTTGCGCGATCTGCGTGTCGTTCAGCATGAACACCAGCGGCTTGTCCAGGCAACCGGCGTCCAGCAGCACCTGCGGGATTTTGAATGCGATGCACGGCTCATCTGCAGTTGACAGTCGACAGTCGACAGTTGAGTGTTGATGACGTTTATAGAATGCCAAAGGAGCAGGGATGAGAGGGGGTTGCCGTAAAGGCCCAGTAAGTATGCCAGTTGGTACTTTCGGGTGCATGCACAGCCTTGGAGGGGGGGGGGGGGAGCCCGTTTTGAGTGGCCAGATCAGAAGCTCCGTGAAATGTGCCAAAATACGGTGTGGGCGAAGTGGCTCTGCAACGCCTTCATATCCACAGAGTGCAACCAGTAAAGCTTCAAAGATGAGCAGGACGCCTACAACTGCCCCAGGTGCCTATACATCGCCTATGGTATGAAGCTCGAGGAATCTACAGCATTGAGCGTGTATCAATCAATCAAATATTGATGTCAAATTGATGTCCAGCCTGGCCTGCCGAACATGATGCACATGCATACCAAGACGTGCATGTGTGGAGCCCTTGTGACCTGCTTGGATCCCACAGTCCAAGGTGGGAAGAAAATTGCTCTGCGGGGGGGGGGGGGACACGGAAGCCCATTTTCCCAACCCCCCCCCCTCCTTGGCCGCCGTGACGGGAGGGGGGGTTCAGGGCGGGGGTGCCTGACCTGCCGTGCCGGGGGGGGGGGGTCAACCCAACATCTATGGCTCAAAATGATACCCACGTCGCGCTGATCATGTTGACTCCTCAAATGTGGGGGGGGGGGGGGGTTATTGGTGGAAAAAACTTTTTCGGGCCAAAATTTGTGTTCATGCGCCTTCGGCGCCAACATCCGTTCTTACACAAAACAAAGGGCCCGACACGGAACCCCATTTCTCCAACCCCCCCCCCCCTCCTTCGGCGGGCGTCCATGTCCCCCCCCCCCCCCCCCCGCAGAGCAATTTTCAGGTCGCCCAAACCGGTCCACAGGGTTTGGACAAAAGGCCCTCAGGGGAACACTGAAATCATACCGGAAAAACCTTGGTGCTATGTTGTGTGGGAGGGACGCAACAGTCAGATCGGTGGAGCCTCCAGACAGTACATCAGGGTGAACGCACCCTTCAGGGGGCCCAACAGCTGTTTGGGCCAAATCAGATATGCTTTGGAGCGGGGGAGCGCAGGGGGTTTGAAGCACAAAGGTTTTTGCACTAACTCATGCGTGCAGATTGCATACATCCACCGCAGTTGACTCTGGGATCTGGTGCCATGCCACGTGTTGACACCCCTAGTACCCCGGCCACCCATTCAAGAATGGTTGGCAGGAGAGCTCCTGTGCAAACATCTCACTTGCTGCAGGTGAAATTTCACATTGTGAGCATGCTTCAATTGATCCCCCTCCTCTGATTGGAAATATTCAACTTCCACATCCCCCCACATTAGTGTCTTCTGCAAGGAGTCGGGTCACAAAGTGACAAACCGTCTTATGACTCATGTCTCATGATCATTCCATTCCCACCCATGAGGATTCTTTTGTTCTGCAGATATTTTGAACAAGTGTTTGGGTATTGCAGCGGTGTGTTGCAATGGTAGAGCACCCACTGAGAGCAAGTTGCCTATGAGAAGGCTTTTCCTGTGGCACCTATGGCGCACAAATTGTAGAAGTATCCCACGCCTGGAAATTGTAATTGCGCACACAGTGAAGAATTCATCCAGTGTACCCCTATTTGCTTTCTTTGATGCTAAATTGGTGTAGTAGCCCTTTTGGGCCTCTTCTCTTCAGAGGGAGAGTACATGGTGTCCAAAAAGTCCTTGTCAAAGCGCCAGTAAAATACAAAGTTCAACACATGACCCTTACCATGCGAGCACGTGCAATGCACTAACATACATACCAACCTGCATAAGAACCTACAGACGAATCTCATACATACCGACCTGCATGCCAAACATACAACCCCACCTGGATTACAATATGCATGACTTCATGTCAATGTACAAATGTGCGGCAAAAGGGCACCAGTGTATCTACAGGGTCACCGGGTGGGCTTGGCGATGGAAGTAGGAACACCCCCCACCCATTTTGAGGGTGGGAAACGCAAAAAAACATGCTTTGGAAGTGAATTAGATGGTTTTTAGGGGGTATTTGCCCCTACGAAGGTCTCACCATGCCTAAGAATAGGGTATGACATCACTGTTTGCATGTTTGCAGGATGCTAGCAGAATTACCACAAATGAGCAAAATGAGCGTAAAAACGAGCTTACTGCATCCTCAATACTACAATTCCCAAGAGAATAGTGAACGACAATGCAGAAAACAATCCCATATTACATGTTTGGGGGTATGCTTAAGGGTTGGAATGGCTATTTTTTTTATGAAACCGTGCCATTCTCTATAATTCTGCTAGCATCCTGCAAACAGCGATGTCATACTCTATTCTTAGCCATGTTGAGACCTTTGTAGGGGCAAATGCCCAGTAAAAATACATCCAAATCATGTTTTTTTTTTGAGTTTCCCGCCCTCAAAATAAGGGGGAGAGATCCCTACTTCCCTCCCGAAACCCACCCGGTGACCCTTTACCCTGATGGATACACCAGTGCCCTTATGCCAAATGTACATACCAACATACATACTCACAGACAAATAGAGAAACATTGTTTTTATGTGCCACAAGCGCACTGCAAGTGTGCAAGTTTGGAGGTTGGGGCACAGGTTGGGCTGCAGTGCTGGATGCTTGCCGGTATTTCCTGACGGGTTCTGGTTGTTCGTTGTTAATTCTTGGAGGGTCGCCCAACACGTTGTACAGCACAGCTGTCAGTGAATGCTGCGGGCCGTGCACGAATATTATTTTTGGGTGTGGGGGGGCATCTCAAACTGAACGGTGCCACAGTGTTGTCCGTCTGTTGTCACGCAATGCTTCTTCATTCCTCGATCTGATGTGTCACAAACAGCATCCAAGCAACTTGAAAGCTACTGCAGCTGCGGTTGTGGCCAATTGGGAAAAGTGGAAGGAGTCTGATGTGTGTGCCAAGAAAGCCAGACTGTACTGCATGACAAATGGGGAAAGCAATTCTGGCTGACGGGCAAATGCTGGTCAGTCCGATTGGTGTGATAAAACGTGTCCTAAATATGGCTATCATTTGGCCCGCTATCTCTGGACGGAATCAGCTTTTTTTAGAATTCTTGGGTTGCACCCCAACCCCCCCCCCCCCGGCCTCGTACCACAGGATTTTGTAGGGGTACCTACACAGTCCACGTAGTAACCCCCCCCCCCCCCCCCGCGAGGCAGCCCTTGCCCCAAGGGCCCATCTGGAAAAGCGCGGCGTAAGAGAGACAGAACCTTCTTAAGGTCTTCACGGAACTCCACGATCCCGTACCCACGAGTTACGGCAATCATGTACAGCTTCATGTCCGCCATGAAAGCCGCAAGGCGCGTCAAGCTCTGCCGCCCACTGCCCCCGACCCCGACCAGAAGCACGTTGCCACGGGGCTGGCGCAGCACACGGCAGATGCGGGAGAGATGCAGCACGGCGTCATCGAAGAATACCAAGTCATCCTCTTTGTTGAAGTTGACATTGTACGCCATCATGGCCTCCACAAGGGCCTCTTGAATCTGGGGGATCCCCGCTGCTTCTTTGTAGATGGTGGGCCTGGTGGGCGGGGGGTACGGACGGCAGTGGTAGGGGCAGGGGCGACGGCAGGAGAATGTTGCCCACTAAAATCCTCGCCAGCAGGGGCATGGCCAGGTACAGAACCAGAGCAAGGGGCAATGGCAAGGTAATGAGCAGCACCAGCAGCAGGGGCAGGGGCAGGGGCAGGGGCAGGAGCAGGGGAATATTGCCCACTAAAATCCTCGCCGAATTCATCACTGTACCACAACACCATCACTACAAAGAAAAAATGCCTGTATGCGAGATTGCACAGCAGAAGCAAAGAGGAGTGTGTCGAGAACAGTTCACAAGCATAACCATGGACTAGTATGCACCGAGGGCTCCTGGCTGGTTTCAGTCAGGATGTAAAATTCAATTTCATTGTGACAAAATGCTCCGTGGGCATATGCAGAGGCCACCTTGTTGAGCAACCACCAGGCACAATGTGTCTGCTACACAACCGAGGAATTCGGCCATTATTACTCACTCACAGATTCTAGTTGCCCATGGTGTAATTTGATGACAACAGATTCTTCATGGCATCTGAATTTGATCCAAGCCCAAGTTTACCAAGCCCCTCACATAGAATCATATCATGGAACCACCATGTAATGACACAGATTAAGTTGACCAAAATGACCTCATGAGATGCCATTGTGCACCAGGAGTGCCACCTCAGGCACGAAAACTGTACTAGGCTTCCCTATCCATTTGGGTAGCAACGATTTGAGGGCCAAAAGAAATAGTTAGATCAAAAGGTTACAAAACTGGATGTCTCCAATCTTTTATTGGACACCAAACAGTGGAGTTTTTAGCACCACTGTACTCGAAGTAAACAGCAGTGGTGACGAAAATGATGACGACAAAGAGGAGAGAAGTGAGAGGGAAGGAGGGGGCGGCAACGACAACAACAAGGGTGAGGGACATGGAATAGTGATTGACAATTACTCTGATAATCATGCAGGTGTCAATGCACTGACCCATTCTCGTCAGCACCTTGTGCATCACCTCACAGTGGTGGTGAGATCAAAACCAGGCCCCCACCACCCATGATTGGAAGCACCGAAGTTGTTGTAACCTGGTTTGGATTTGAGTGTCCCTTGGTCGTATTTTATTTTTCAAACACCGAAAACACCACCACCCACAGGTTTCGGTGTCCAAAGTTTTGGTTCTGTCCCCGCCGAAAATACGCAGAACCATCGTTTCGGCTGTGCCTTGCAATCCAATCTGGCTGGCATGCTGATGCTAAAAATTACGCAACCTGCTGGTTTCCAATAACCACTGGTATGATGTGACCTCCGTTGAATTGGGGCATCCATTTGTTTATTTTTTTGTTACACTGCTATTGCCACCAGATTCCAGGATTTGGTCCAATCTCAACAAAATGTCACAGAACCATTGTTTTCACTGTGTGCCTGCTTCCATGGTAAAGGCCCATTCGCGAACCAGATTCCAAGAAATAGGTCATCCAAAGCAGGCTGGTGGAATTTTAGAAATCTCCGAGTGGACATTTCCGACCCTGTAAATTCGCGCTCGATGTTGCAATGCATCCAGGCTTCGTTGATTCCTCGAAAGAGCGCGGGGGTGAAAAGGGCAGGGGGGCGCGGGAGCCCAAATACCCCTGGGAAGGTTTGTTGATGAAGTCACAAAAGACGTTCTGCTTGAAGGCATCGCTCCATTCCATCTTGAAGCGCGTCTTGATGAGCTTGCCCAGGGTTCCCCACCACCACTTGCGGTCGTGCTCATCAATGAGGCGGTCGTGGAACACGCGCGAGGCCTCGTGCATGAAAAGTTTGATCAATGTCTCTTTGTCCGGCACATTGGCAGGCGTCACCATCAGAATCCCTGCAAATGGTGCCGAGGTGTGTGACAGATCCCGGAGCCGCAATCTCCGTCACTAGGGGATTAGCTTCGCATCAATTGGGCAAACTTGTCAGTTAGGTGTGTTTCGGGGGCGGTGGCGGCCAAAAAGGCGACTTGGTCTGAACGTCCAGCATTAAATGGGCCGAGGTAAATGGCCTTCCCCATGACGCGCTGATCATTTTGAGGTAGTATCATGAGGAATGTGTTTTTCATAAAATCTTTCGTTTGGACCGCTTTGCGGCCTGCGTTCCAAGCCATCAGTGGTCCTCAACATGCAATTTCATAAGGGCTGCAGTGGGAGTTTCGTCATTAGCCATTCGTCATCTTAGCCCAGCCAGAGCCCACCACCCCTCCAATTCTTCTAATGGTACGATCGGCACCAGGAATAGGGGAGCACTCGTTTGCATCAGCCTGAAATGGAACCCACAAGCACCCACAGTTTCCCCAGCTCCACCTCTATGGTTCAACCCCCTGACCCACCATGGGATGTATTCGAAAGGCTGACAACCATTAGGAGGAGCCCCCCCTCCCCTGTCCTCCGCTTCTAATGCATGACCCGGGTAAGTTTGCCTTGAACATCCCAGCTTTCTTGTGCCGCGTAGCGGCAGTGCCTTCCATTTGAAAGAATACTTGCACCACAGATTCGGGCGCTTGGGGGTGCGGAGTTCTAAGATGGTGCAAAGGACAGCTGGGATGGGACACAGCATCCGGGCACCTAGTGGTCACCACGGAGGGGGAACTCTTGGGTGCCGCAGTTTGAGGACACAGCCTTTCCTTGTCCACACAACGCTGTTGCGCCTACCACACACCATCAATCACATCGGAATCCCAGTTTTGCCTGCCGGGCAGGGCTATGCTTGAATGGGGGAAGGATGGGATGGGACCAAAGGGCTGTACAAAAGATGGCCCGAAAAAAAATCCCTTTGTAAAGGTTGATTTTTTACGCCGAGGGTTTTTTTTCGGGTTCGGAAGAGGGGGGGGGGGTACCTGTTCTTTTTGCCAGAGGAATGGAGTTCAGAGGGGGGTGGGGGCACCCACACCCAAATGACGAATGGATTCCGAAACTCCGAGGACTGAAAAATGGGCCATGCAGGGGGTCGAGGGAGGGAGGTCCACGGTGCCCCACATACATACCTCAAAATGATTCCCATGACGCGCTGATCATTTTGAGGTAGTATCATGGGGAATGTTTTTTTCATTAAAATTTTCGTTCGGACCGCTTTGCGGCCCGCGTTCCAAGCCATCAGTGGTCCTCAACATGCAATTTCATAAGGGCTGCAGTGGGAGTTTCGTCATTCACCATGCTCATCCTAGCCCAGCCAGAGCCCACCACCCCACCCCCACCAAAATATTCACGTGAATCTCGTATCCACCCCGGTTTTCCTATTTAAGCACAGCCCTGCTGAGGGCTTTGCACTTGTTTGCGTTTGGTGGAAACGGAAAGACATTGAGAGTAATTCAGAACCATGCAGGACAACAGGGGTTTGATATTGTGTGTGCGTGTGTGTCTGGGTGTGTGTGACAACTGTCGACAGATACGCAAATGATCCGATCAATTGGAGGGGGACCGTTCGAGACCTGGCCTCATGTGAAGGCAAAGCTTGTGACTGGGGCTGCTGTACAATCGTAACGCTAGCGCAAGAGAAGTCGGGGCTGTGACTCCAGAAGACGGAGTCCACCACAAAAGTTGGACAGGGAACTGATTGCCTCCGGTGGGGTGGCCGAAAAAGCTCACGCAAAGACAGTGGCCCGCCTGTGTTTGGAACCCCAAAGCGTCACGTGTCCATCAACGCAAGCCGCTTGCGAGGCCGTGTGGCAATGTGGCTGTGGTGTTGCATCTGATCATCATCCTTGGCCCCGCACTCGCAAAGCTCGTTACTCGCACCACGACCGCTTCTCTCTACGGCAAATGAGTTGGGAGCCAGCCACACGCCGCTCATCAATGGCTGCAAGAGGCGGACACATCACACTATGCACCCGATGTTGACGACGCGCCATGAGCACCCCCTTACTCATGGGCCATGAGTACGCAACCCTGTACAGCACGATCATTACCAGTGTGCTGGCCATACCCTTGACAAATCGAGGTCCGGGACTTGTCCTGAGAAACATTTCTTGTCGAACAATATGTTTCGCCCAAAGTGATCAGCCCCGAAACAGGTCTGAGGGAGCCAAACGAGAAATCCAGTGCACACAGCAAGTGCCAGTTCAACACCACCCGCCCGTCGACTGCCTCAACAGTAGTTGATAACCGACGTCAGTTGGCAGTTGAGCACCGCAAGGGTATATGTGCCCCTGGAGAGGGGAGCAGCATACTATGTTTTTGTTTCCCCCAACCAGGGAACTGGCGGAAACAGTGCAGCAAGTAATCTGGGAGAGGGCTGAGGGGTGAGGAGGTCATAGTAGTGCCAGTCGGAAGAAAGAGAAAGGGCTCTGGAGCCAGCTTGACCCATAATTTCAAACCTACTTGCCCCCTATTTTGAAGCAAGCCGAATGTTTGTTCCGGCTGAAACGGAAGCCTTTTTGCGCATCGCACTACGAGCG
This sequence comes from Eutreptiella sp. 'Long Island Sound 2002', assembly GCA_964036045.1. Lineage (NCBI taxonomy): Eukaryota > Euglenozoa > Euglenophyceae > Eutreptiales > Eutreptiaceae > Eutreptiella > Eutreptiella sp. 'Long Island Sound 2002'. The sequence goes on along the minus strand of OZ038388.1, from coordinate 69,178,254 downwards.
AGTGTTGCCAAAATCAGTTCCGGCCAGTTGGCCAGCCAACGGCCATTTGGGCACCATTTGGGGAGACCGCGGAGAATACCCCAGCTTGACACATAATTTCAAACCTACAGGGGGGGGGGGGGGATAATTCGTGCGGGGACTATTTCGCCCGGGAGAACTTCGGAGGGGGGAAAGTTCGCCACCCTTGCAAATCCCACAGCTTACACCTCCTCGCACACACACGCACACGCACTGCACTGCCAAAGCCCCCACGTTTCGCCAGGGGAACATTTCGCCGCCTTCCTTTGAGACGAAATCTTCCCACGAAATTGTCCCCGCCCCTGTACTTTTCCCCCCGGGTTGGCGGGTTGGCGGGTTGGCGGTCAACCGCCGGCGGCCGCCGACCCGCAGGTCCGAAGCTGCCCTGCACTAACCCAAGAGACCACTCATCACCCCCTGGCGAGCGCAGGCCGGGGCTCTCAGACCTTGGATCACTTTGCTCAGGTCACGCATGTTAAACGTGTAATGACTGCGAGAGGGCGTGGGCCGCATCTCGGCCCCCATCAAATTGTACACCTCCACAACGGCGTCCACAACCGACACCGCACAGTCCGAGGCCTCCTTCGGGAAGATGCTCAGGAACCCCTTGAGGATGGTGCGGAAGATCCGCAGGAGGGAGGTCTCCGCGAGCGTCGGGAAGCACAGCAGGTGGAACTTGGAGGACAGGCGCGGCGTGAGCTCGTTCTTGCCGCCTCCGGGGGGACCGCACGCGGCCACGACGATGAGGTCGTGGATCTCCTTCCAGAAGATCTTCTTGCGGTCGTACAAGCCGCCCTGGTCGATGACCTGAGCGGGCGAGGCGCAGCACGATGGTTTGGGTCTTGGGGTGTGTGTAGGGGGGGTTGTTCGCCATTTTTACCAGGTGTCCGGGTTCAGCCTGCATGGCCACACTGGCGTCCTCGGGTCGGGTCGCTCCCCATTGGTGCAGGCCTTCAGTAACAGGCCAGGGGTGCGTCCCTGTGTTGCCCCTCGACCAGTGCAATATGCACTCGAGGCCAGAACCTGGCCACTGCCCCAGGACCACCCTGGAAGTGGGGTGGTGGCTCCATGGCTTCCGCCCCCAGCTCCACAGTATTAGTTCAACGAGGCCCGTCAGCGCCATTTTGCCCCGTGTGTTGTGTGTGTATTGGGTGGGCCCCGTATGTGTGCCATCAGGGCTGAAAGAGGACGCTGGTTGGTACTTCTGGGCGTAGGTACTTGTGCGCCTTTTGCCTCCACGCTTTGATGGGGGGGTTGGTTGTCCACCCATTGGGCTGGGGCTGAAGGGGCGGGCTTGGAGATTGCAAGAGGTGGCGAGCCCGCTCATGATGCCATCTTGACGATGTCCCCATTTCAGAACTACCCCATCCACTGGCATCATGCCTTTTGGGGGCTGGCGCCTGGTATTTTGCCACATATCTCGGGTTTCGACTTGGACGGGGGGGGGGGGGGGCATCCGGCAATCAAGGAAGGGGGGGGGGGTTAGGTTTTGGGCTTGGGAGGGCTGCCCGGATGGGAACCCCAGACGTCCATAATTCGTCAAAACCGTCACAACGTGGGTGCATTTTCTGTGCAGCTTCCACAGAGCTGCTGGGGAACACACAGCACCGCTCCGCAGTTGCTTGCGGCCGAAGGGCCATGGGGTAAAGGCGCCTGAATTCTTCATCCAGCCCTCCTCGAATGCACCAAGCACTGATCCCTGTGCTCTGTCACCTCTGGCCTCAAGGTCCTAAGCTATTTCCCGTTCATAAATCCTCACTGCTGCGCGTTGAGTACTTCCCGCACGACTTTCTTGACACGGCCCTCCAGTTCTTGCCCTGTCACGAGAGACTGTGGGGGGGCGGAGATTCAGAAAGGGGCCCTGAAATGAATAAAAAAAAACCCCAGTGATCTGCGCCCATGCAGAGAACCACTGCGGTCCAATGCCTGTCCGCTTTCTGTCAGTGTCACCCAATCATTTTGTCAGGCCGCACCTGGCGCACCTCGCGGCTCAGGCCTTCGATGTTTTAGTGTTGTTCTAGCTATTGGATGGCAACCACCCAAAGGCACATGGTTTCAAACAGGAGTGGGAACAAGAGATGATGCAAATTGGCGCGTGAAAACCGCCCTGTCGAAAACACGCTGCCAGAGCGGGAACCTACCGCATATCTGCTCTTCGGCCTTTTGTCTGCATGCACACAGCACGGCAAAAAGAGAGTGTTGCGAGTGACCAAGACGCTCAACACCCTTGATGAGGTAAAAGACACAATGCATTGCTGGCATGACTGCAAAAAGTTCCCCACCACTTACCCGCCCGCCAAGTGAAGGGGAGAGAGGATGGCGGAAGAGGGGGGTAGACATTTGTTGTTGTAGATGTATTTGGGATGTTTGAATTCTTCGTTCTCAGCATTTCGACTGCACATCAGTGGGGGGGGGGGGGGGTAGAGATCTGTTGACCACTCACCATAAGGGAAAAAAACCGACGAAATTCTGGCAGACACATGAAGCTCCAACAGCATCCAAGAGCAGTAGTGCTGTCTGTTGACGGCCCCGCTATGGAGGCACAAAAACTGCTGTTTCAAATGGCCGTAGGTTTGAGGGTCCGGAGGGGGAGGGGCGGTTGGTCACTAAAATGTCCCTGTGGTCCCGGCCTCCCTTGGCTGCTCCTACCTTCTGCAAAGCCGCCCAGACATCACCACCACTGTGATGCTGCTGTTGCAGGTGAGTTGCACAAAGCGCAGACATCTACCCCCTAACCCCCGTAACACAGCCTTCCTCACAGGAGGCTGTTGCACAGACATGCCCCTAGCGTCTGGCAAAGAAACTGGTTCTCAGCAGCGATCGCCCCCGTACCAAAGGCCACTCAGTAATACCCGCCCCCCTGCACCACCGGAACTCAGTAGGAACGTGCTGCCGCCAGTGCGTGGCTCAGTAGGACCCTGCTCCATCTGATCATGTCTGAGCTGGCAGACGCTAGTGGCATTGCACTAGAGCTCCGAGGCTTTTGTTGAAAGGGGGGAAGGGGTCCCTCCAAGACGCATGGCATCAGTCGTATTCAAGGGAACCCCTTGCAGACCGTACGCACGGGACCCGCTGGCTGGCAAAGCACCGATGCGGCCGTCCACATCCCCACCAACCAGTGGAGAACGTGACGAAGAGCGCTTGGCAGCGGACCCCCTGTCCGAATGGGTGCAGTACTTAGGTATTGAGCTGAGCACACGGAGGCAAGAGCCGGCGCGCCGCGAATACCGGGCGCAAAACATCACAAAGCACATTCCCCACGCGCCAAAGGCGCCAGAGAAATTTTGCGAGCGCGTTTGCAGCCCCACAGGCACGGCAACGAAAATTCTGAGAAAATGATCCAGCTCCATGGCATACCCCTCGTCGTGCCGATCATGTTGAGGTTCGCTTGTTGGTGTTACTCAGGAGCCCCGCTTCCCAAACCCCCACCCCCCGGACGCCCGCCTTGTGCCCCCCGAACTCCCTCCCCTCTTTCTCCACCCGTCATCCCGCGCGGATGTCGGGGTCTGTTCTACACTTCAGTCGCCCCCACGAGTGACGCATGGAGGCAAGAAGAATGATGATGTCTGTACAACGCATCCGGTTGTGCGGAGGCTTCTACCGGAAATGATCTGTCGGGTTTGCATTGCGCGCAGTGTTTTTTTTTGGGGGGGGGTCCAAAAGGGGGAGTATCTGGGCCCAGACCTTCAGTGCCCCCCTCCCCCCCGGCCCCCATGGCTTCACCTCAATCCCGGTCGGGGCCTCCTCACAGACCTCCGACTCTCCCCCGCCGTGCGGAGGGGCTTCAGGGCAGAAAACCAGACCCATGCGGGTCCACTCCGTCCCTGCCATTCCACACCACATGCCACGTCTCTGTGCCCACAGGCCACACCCCTGCCCTCCTCCCAGCAACAGCAGCAGTGCACCTGCCGCAGAAGCTCCACCGGCGGCGATGCTCCGTACTCCTCAAGGGCTGGCATGTTGATGTCATCCACGAAAAACACCAGCTGCTTTCCGGGGGGTGCCCCCAGGACCGCGTTCCCTCGCTTCTTGCTGAGCTTGCTCTCCAGGCGCTCCTGCAAGTTCTTGCTGCTGGTCTGCGTTGGGGAACAGTCAGCGTGGGGCGTTGGGAACACAAGCGTGTCGCATAGTCCGTCCGCACGGCGGAGTGGGGTCCGGTCAGCCCAGGGCCCAGTGCCTTACCCCTGTCCCCCATGGGCTGGCCCTCTCATACTTCCGCAAGGGGCCCATCTGCGCTGCCGGCTCCCGTGCCCCGAGGCAGTGCATTTCAGCTTCAACATCCAGGACTCCCCCTCCCCCGAGTCTGCGAAAATTTCCAAGAAAGCGGGGCAACAAATCGAGGGACTTGGCGGGGCCTTCGCGAGGCTGGGGGTGGGCGGTGGCGGAGGCATTCTACCCGCACTCTTTGATGGGCTGAGTGAAATGTATAGAATCTTCTACTTTAACTATGATTCCATTTCTGTGATGATTCTTCATTTAGCTGGAACATGCAATCTGATGTTTGACAGGCGTCCATGGAGCTAAAAGGAGCCTGTCCGCTTTGATCGCTCTGAACACTGCTTGATCAACTGGATCGGAAATACCCGACAACCCGGACCGCAAACCCGGGGCAAATTGAAAAAGCAGCATTTGAGCTTGCCGCAGCTCGTGCGGGCGCAGCAGAATGTCATGAGGTGCCTGTCTTGAGTAGAGTGCCCCGACGTTCCCAAGACCGTTTACAACGACCACAGCCATTGGGCGGAGGAGGACGCGTCGTACGCTTCTTCGAGTTGTAGCGATACCCCTGCGGTGCACCCTGCAGTCCTCTGGTCCCCCCTCAGGGAGCGAAAAGTGAGCCATCTGTCCAGGACCCGGTTTGGGGCGAGTTGGTGCATCTATCTACAGTGGCCTCTCCAGTGGACACCCGTCACGTCGCCAGAGGCTGGGCCAAATTTTGAGACTCTCGGACTTCTTCTGAACCTGCCGCCCGGTCCCTCGGAGACCGCGCCGCTGCCTCCTCCTGCTTCGTCCTGCGCCGTGTGGACGTCTAATCGGCCTTCGCTCGTGGACCATCTCTTATTCAGTCCTGCTTTCGGTGTCGTGTCGGGATTCTGCCCTCTCCCCCCCTTCAGAAGCAACGTGGGGAATCGGGTACAGGTGAAGCAATGATTATAAGAGAAAAAAGTACTTTTGTGGCCTTTGGGAGTACCACAAAGACCCTCTAGGGAACTCGGTGTGAAATTTTCGTGGTCCGCAGCCGACAAGACGCAAAACATCGCAAGAGAAAACTGAACAGAATGAGGGAGCAAAGCGTTGACGGTTGGTTCGCCTTCGTGACCGGTCAGCACTCAGGCTAACGATCTTTGTGTGCCTCTTTGTCGCATGTATGTTGTGTGTGCGTGTGTTCGTCTTTTCTGGCGCAATTTGTAACACATCCTCTTGGATCTGGTCTCTTGGGCTCCTCGATATTGCGCTATGCAGCGTGGTCCCCGTCGCCCTCCGGAGCGCCTACACGTGTCAAACCGCAGGGGTCTGGGGGGTTCACCAACCGAAACCTCCTTTTGTGGGGCCAACGATCAACAGGCCCCACAAAGGGTAACATGGGATGCAAAACACGTAATGAGGGCCAACTGCATGCAACTCGTATGAACTTATTTACTCATTTTCGCAATTATCTACTCACAGGTCTCGTTGAGGACGGAGTAACCAAATTCAGGAATTATTCTAAACTTTGTCGTTGAATTTGAAATTCAGAATCTCCGCATTGAATTATTCGGCAAATTTAGCGAATGTTTCGCAAATTTTCGGCGAATTACGCAATTCAGGATCTCCGTATTGAACCTTGTGAATTGAATTTGGTTACACTGGCTATGGATGACTGTGAATGGCATTGGTCGTAATATCAACAGAATTGCGCCCTGTGGCACGACATGACACGGTGTCGGGCAGCATGTGGCGAGAGATGCTGCGAGGGGCTGCTGACGGGGTCCCCTCGTGGGACGTTTCAATAACCTGCAACGCTGCCTGGCCGCGGCATTTCAAGGACACGGCAAAGCACCTGCGCACTGAAGGTGATGTCGAATGTGCGGTACTCCGAATCCGCCGAGTCGCTCTTGAGGCCCTCCAGCAGGAACGACGAAATGACCTGCGACTTGCCCACTCCCGTGGGGCCGTTGATCATGATGTTGCGCCGCACAGTCATCAGGTTCCGCAGGAACGTCGTGAAGACGGTTGTTTCGGAGGTGGGCACGAGGATCGAGAAGTACGGGAGCTCACGCTGGTACACGAACTTGGGGATCTTGTACGTCCAGGGCACCCACGACATGGACTTCTTGTGGATGCACCAGTCGTACACGGACCCGTCCTGCGCGCAGAGATTTGTCCATGCGGCCCGGAATATGAAATGCGGGATGTTAATGCTAATCAATTACCAAACAATAGATAATAAATAGTAAATAAATAAATAGGTAATTTATTAAGTAATTATTTCATTAATTAATCAATCAATCAATTAGTTAAACGCTGGACTGCAGGTTAGGGTGCACCTGGACCGCAACGGAGCAGCGGCCGACGGTTAAGGGCCGGCCGCCGTCGGTTGACTTCGATCCCGCCACCGACACCTTCGGCTGTCCTCAACGAAAGAGACACTTCCGTCCCCTCAGCCCTGCACTATAGATGACCACGGCACTCGGGAGGGTCCTGGGGGGTGGCGTGGGGGCCCGGTGCTTGACCAGGCAAGAAAAACAAGGGCCGCCCGGTTGATATGAGGGGCTATCACAGGGAACCCCAAGACACACTGCACGGCGGTTTACTTCCATCAGAAGCCTCCGTACAACCGGATGCGTTGTCCAGACATCATGCGTCACTCGTGGAGGGCGACTGAAGTGTAGAACAGACCCCGACATCCGCGCGGGATGAGGGGTCGAGAAGGGGGGGGGGGGGCGGTTCGGGGGGGGAGGGGGGCTTGGGCCATGGCGGGCGGGTCCTGGATCACACCAACACTTCCGCAACGGCGGTGGACGCTCCACGGATGTTTGGTGGTTAACGGACAGCAGGTCACCAACGGCGATGAGCGTTTAACAGACGACGGCTGAATGGTGGTTGCAGCAACTCACAGAAACGCCCTGGCCCCGGGCGCCACGGTACTCAACACGCCTTCGTGGAATGATTTGAAGAAAGTTCCAGCGGCGTGCTAGCCCTCGTCCAAAAGCGGGTGAAATGCTCCTCAGACGCACAACGACGCGGCAATAAGGGAAGGGGTCGACTGCCTGGATCCTTGCGCGACATTAGGGCAGGGGGTCTGGAGGGGTTCGGGCTGGTGGGTGGAGGCTTTGGACACTGTGCTGCCCCGTGCCTCATGCAGGCGCAAACGAGCGCAGGCACAGACAGAGCGACACCGGCGCTGCGGGCAGTATGCCCCGGGGCATACCTCAGGGAACTCCGGGGAAATCTTCACCAAGTAGGGCCGCATGAACTCGTCCACTTTCGGGCGGTCAGTGCCCAGGACGTTCCCCCCGACGGTCCAGACTATAGACAACGCAATGTACATCTCGAAGATCTTTTTGTGGTCCATGTCTTTGGGCGGCAAATCCAGTTTGAGCCGATCTTCCTGCGCCAGACAGAGCAGCGTGACAGGTCAGGGCCGGGGCCAGCCTCCGGGAAGAGACCAGAAGCCCCCTTTCGTCGTTCTCCGCGTGATCCAGAACCCCCAGGCCCTGTGTCGCACTGCCCACCAGTGATACCTAACACAACGGGAACGCCGCCTGCGCGCCGCAGGCGCACTGCAGGCGAATTAGCGGTGCGGTAATTAGCACTGCATTCATTTTCCTCAATTTTGGGTGAAGGGAGTAGGTCAAACGGGCACAATGGCGAGGCACAATATTCAAAATGGACAAACATGATGCGGTGTCCACTCCCCCTTCAGAAGTACATTCAGAAGTACGGCTCAAAAAGGGACCAATACCCCCTGTTCCATGATAAATACCCAAATTGCGCGCCACAGGGCGCATTGCAGGGCGCGCCACAGGCGCCGCAGTTCCCAACGGGGTGGGTCCTGTTGCTTGGACCACCCCGCCCCCCCTTACTGCACTCCAAACTCATAGTATGGAGGAATGGCCTCGAAGACCCCAACGGCGCCCTTTTCTTTGGGGGGGGCGGGGCTCGGCACAACATGGCAAAAGGCGCTTGGTGAGTCTCCCTTTCGGAGGCATGGTGGCTGTGCGCAGGAAAAATGATGGCTCGCCCTGCCTGGCTTGCCCACTGTCTGGCCGGCCGGTCGGCCGGCTGTGCAGTTCATTGCGGTAACCCCCCTACCAACAACCCCCTACCCCGTCCTCCCCTTCATTCCGACAACCCTCCGTTCGGTGCGCCGCTCATGGGTAAATGACCTGAGCGGCCCGTTTGTTTCCCCCTAATATTGGCACTTCGCGTCTACGACATGCCGACAGCGTCTACAACTAACAGACCGCATCTACAGACCGCGTCTACAGACTACAGACCGCCTTAGATTGGTGCACCGGTAAACGGGAAGGGGTTTGTTGGTGGGGGGGGATTACCGGAATGAACCGCACAGTCGGCCAGCCGCTTGTCCGCCGAGCCGGTATGTCCGCCGAGCCGGTGTGTCCACCGAACCCATGTCCGGTTTATTCCGTCAAGCCACGGAGCGCTGAACACGCCAACGCACATGCGAAAGCCCCCCACACCTCGCCTCTCTACCTACCAACGCACGCACGCAAACCCCCCCCCCCCACACACACACCCTCTCTTCCTACAATCAACCCAACACCAGTACTCCTATGCCATTGTCACCGCCATTGTACTGTACACGCCGGCCATGTCGCTGTTTGGATCCCCTCGGGAGGCTTGCTGCTCCGGGCAGTCCAATCGCCATCGGGGCAAGACCCACCCCCATTGTGCTGCGGGGCCTGGCTGAAGGGTCCTCGCCCCCCCTCTACGTCAGGGCGTTTGCTGTAGTTGCTCCGTCTCCTCCGCCTCCCACTGCGGGTGCCCTTCGCCCCGGGGCTGGGCTGGCAAGCTGGAACGGGGCCTGAGCGGGAGGGTGGGAGGGAAAATGGGTGCGGGCACGGCACCTCCTCCTCCGCAGGTTCGTCCGGCTGCGTTGTTGGGGAGGCCGGCGCCTCGTCCTCGTCGTCGTCGTCGTCGTCCCCCTTCTTCTTCGGCTTCGCGATCTGCCGCCGCACGGCTTCGGGGGGCTCGTCGTCATCCACCTCCAAGTTCTTCAGGAACGACTCCAGAAGGATAATCAGCGACTCGAGGACCTGGGCGTTGACGGAGGTCAAGTACTCCTTCGTGTTCTGGCGGACAAACTTGAGGCTGGGGGGTAAGCAATCCTCCAAGATCTGCAGAGAGTGGGAGGAGAGATCATGACGGACTTGTGCAAGGATGATGGGGGGCTTCTGTGAGGGCAGTGGAAAAGGGGTAATGGAGGGATGGCACAAGGATCGGGTATGTCTACAGGGACACGGCAGGCTAACATTAGAAGAGAGGAGGGGGGGGGGTGAAAGGGGAAGGGCTGGGGGGGGGCAGGGGTCCCGCTGTCACACTGACAAATAGGATGCTCACGATTACCCTCCAACCGCCATCAGTCCCCGTCCAACCCCCAGCGGTTACCGCGTCGGCTACTCCCCAGCGGGGAGCCGTCCCTTGTCCCTAATCCTGGTCCCTCAGGGGGGAAAGAATCTGGATCCCCACGGACAGCCCTGCACACATATTTCATTTTTTTGCAGCCCGGTGGATGGGAGAGGGAGTGCAGCACCTCCTCCAGCCGGTCCATGAACCACAACTCCGGATACTTGGCATGCATGGCTCGATTCATGCGCTTGGACAACAAGCGCCATCCATCGTGCACGTCGTGCTCCTCCAGCAGCACCATCCCGCAGCGGGACACCGTGGCAGGGGAGGCGACCCGGAGGTCCTGCACCTCGAAGAAGAACGTGACCGTGTCCGGGATTTTGATGCGCTCGCCGTTGACTAGGCAGAGCATTTTGTTGTCGTCCAAAACGGTGTTCAGGTTCTCGATCCACAAAGCGTCCACAGGGCCGTCGAAAACGATCCAGTTTCGCTCCTTTGGGTGAAACGCAAAGGGGTATGATGGGGACGAGCAGACACACCCCAAACCTTCACCAGCAACAGCAAGGGCGAATGCAGCAGCAACGCCAACGATAACACTAACAGCAACGGCAAAGCAATAGCAATGACGAAGACGACCACAGCAGCAATAGCAGCGAGAACAGCAAAAGCAATCGCAACAACGGCAAAGGCAGCAACAACATTGGCGACAACAAAGCCACGGTACACCCCCTGCCCCTGCATTTATACCGCGGGTTATAAACATACCTGCTAATCACACCTGCCGAGGCAGGTGTCGGCAGGTGTGAAGAAAACTTCCGGCAGGTGTCGGCAGGTGTCAAGCAGGTGACGGAATGCACTCCATGCATGTGATTGCACGCTGACTGTTGCATGCAAACACAGCCACACACCCCATCAGGCGCTCATGTGTCTGGAAAAAGTTTCCAGCCGGTGTCGGCAGGTGTCACAAAAATTATTGGCAGGTGTCGGTAGGTGTCTCAAGACGTACCGGCAAGCGTGTTTAGCAAATACGGTCATAAATTCCGTCCGAATGCTCAAATGCTCAATACCCAGGGGTCTCGGGGTGTGGCGGAGTAGAAATCATGCAGGTAAGTGTGAATAACGGGCGTCCTTCAATTTTGTTTTGGTGTGGCCACATGCGAGAGGAGAGGGGGGATTCCTCTAGCAGGTCCAGCGAGTCCAGCCGACCTGCAGTCGATGTACCGCAGGAGCTACAGTCATGAGTGGCATTGTGGTCCGCAACGAGGGTAGGCACATGCCACGAGTACACACCGCCGGCCGAGTAGGAATGGGGGAGTGCAACCCTGGGGAGGAAGGATGAAATTGTGAGTCACCTTCCATTGCAGTGTGGGCTGTGGCGACGCACGCAATAAAGCATGAGGCTCAGTACACGAGGTGTCGCGTGTCCCCCATGCCCATCCGACGCAGGAGTCTGCCCTCCCGGTGTGTCAGGTGTGTCATGTGTGGCTGGCCTGCTTCCGATTGTGGTGTGTTCTGCCCTTATCTACGCTTTGTTGCTTTCTGGTGGCTGCAGTGGTACGGCTGCAGCACCTTCACCTGGAGGGAGTTCCCATTGCCAGTCCTGGTGGTGGGAGTTGCTTGCGACCCATCCAACTCGGGTCGTGGGGGGTGGGGTAAGCACTGGTAACAGCGACAGGACAACAACGGTAACAGCAACAGCACCAATAATACCACCCCTGGCAGGAGAAGAGCAGCAACACGCTGCAGTACCTTGGTCTCATTTCGGACGACTTTCCGCGCAATATTGGACAAGATCCCATCCGTCCACTCACGGGTCACCTCATTCACAGTGCCGTACAGCTCCTCCATCCACACGGCTTTTGGGTTCATGGTGTGCAATGTCGTGGGCTGATAGAACTGGTTCTCTTTGTTTGGGTCAATGTCCGGGTCGTTGTGCAGCCGCAACAGGCTGCGCTTGAGGGTCTCCGCGCACACCGTCTTGCCACACTGCGTCTGCCCCACCGTCATCACCCCGTGGCGCACCACCATCGTCTCCTGCAGTTGCACCACCTTGAGCACGAATGGAGGATATGCCTCGTAGTTGTTTTCGGTGAGCTCTTCTTGGATGGACTTCTCCAGCGCCTGCGAGCGTAATTGATGGAGCTCCGCGCCCGCTTGCGTGCGCAGCTTTGTGGGTTCACAGGCGGTCACACATCTGTCACAAAACTCACATCACAGGTTCGATACCCTCCAACACGGTGCTAACTCGCTGGTCTTGGGCGTTCGGCATGGTTCCGCCAGAGCACACCCCCGAAGCCTCATAGCACCACATCCTCTGAGCGTCACTGGCCCGCAGGCCGCGATGAAGATTGCTCCCGAGGGGGTGGGGGCACATTTCGAACCCTGTGGCCCCGCCCCCCTTGGCAGCCGCGCCGGTACCCTTGCTCAGCCAGGGGTGTCATGAAGGCTGGGTGGGTGGGCTGGTGGGTACTTCCAGGTGTACGTACTGGTTTGAGCTTTCAGGAGGACATGGCTTGAATTGTTTATGCACCGCCGGTGGAGAAACGTAGTGAGACTGGGACAGTTGTCCTTCTGCTCACAGGTGCTGCTTCTTGCGCATTTTCAAGCATTTTGCCTCTGAGAGAGGGGGGGCGGGGGTTAGCTCCACATGTGAGTCAACATGATCCCCGTGATGCGCGGATCATTTTGAGGTACATATCGGGGGGGGGGGGACCCTCTCCCTAAATCCCAAAAATTTCCATGCGGTGCAGCCCGAGTTGCCACTGGTGGGGGGCTGCCATAAAGGCGCAGCATGCCCGTTGGTGATTCGCCCTGGTTTGGGTTATCAGGGGGGAAATGCCTAAATCGTTTGTTCACAGACGGTGGTGCGAAACGTTTTTGGCGGGTGAGAGTGGGACAATTATCCCTCTGTGTACAGCTGCTGCTTCTGCCCCTTTGCGCACCTCCCATGCCGGCAGGTGCGCCAAGGGGTGGGGGTAGGCGGGGGGGGGGGATTCTAAAGCACCACTGCCCACCGGGGTCAACTCAACCTCCAACCGTTCCTGATCCGCCACTTTGCACAGGGCTGCGTCACATCATGGTCACACCACACGGTCACGAGCGCCGCAAGGGCGGAGGCCCGGGGGCAGCGGCCGGGCAGGATGGAACACAGGGTTCCCTCATTCCGGACTGTGCCGTGCCGTGCCGTGCACAGTGCCACCAATCCAGCGCATCTCTGCGTGCCTCCAGAATACCTGGGGAGATAGGCAGGAGGAGAGGGACGGGGGGGTGTGACCTAATTAAAAAACAGACAAAACAGACAAAAGAGGGACGGGGGGGGGGGGGCATCGGAGAGCTGGAGCACAGAACAGTGGGGCGCCAGCGTAGTACCGGGTTGACAGCGTCCACAATCTCAATGCCCGGGAACAAGTCCGTGACGAGGGCCATGAACAGGATGGCATCATCCTTCAGAAACTTGGGGATGTTACTGTCCCGCATGGCGCGAATCAAAAGCATGTCCTCCGGCAGGTTGGGCTCCGCGCGCTTCAGGGACCCCGCCATCACCAGAATCGACTTGACGGCGCGCATTCCAAAGTCGTAGTGGTCCTGTTTCGACAGCTGCTCACTGGACAGCCGGTACAACTGTTGCATCTTCCGCGCCAGCGTACGGGCGTCTCGGAAGCCCTCGGAGTAAAACATGATCTGTAAGCACGAGGGGCGCACGGGGGTGCGTCTTGATTGGATGCCTCCAGCCCTGAACACGCACATTTTTTCACCTACACTCATCATGTCGATGTCGGAGTCGTTTTGGCCCGACACATACGTTGAACAGGGCGTAGGGTGGCTCCTAGACACCCACGAGGGCAGGGTAGGCTAGAGTAGGATAGATTAGGGTAGGGGAAGATAGAATAGGGGAGGGTATGGTAGGATAGGGTAGGGTAGGGTAGGGTAGGGTAGGGTAGGGTAGGGTAGGGTAGGGTAGGGTAGGGTAGGGTAGGGTAGGGTAGGGTAGGGTAGGGTAGGGTAGGGTAGGGTAGGGTAGGGTAGGGTAGGGTAGGGTAGGGTAGGGTAGGGTAGGGTAGGGTAGGGTAGGGTGGGGTGGGGTGGGGTAGGGTGGGTAGGGTAGACCGGGACAGAATAGGGGGGTAGGGTAGGGTACAATAGATTAGGGTTCGCTACGGTACGGTACGGTACGATCGGATAGATTAGGGTAGAACAGGGTAGGGTAGGGGCAGGATATCTCTCGGGGACATTCAGAACGTGCCAACACGGAGCAAATTCGCAATTCTTCAGGGTTTTCTCACGTTTTGGTCCAATGCACCAAAATTTCGTTCCATAGGGGGGGGGGTATGTGTATGCTTTTCGAAATCTGTGAGAAAAGGCCGTTTCAGAAATGTATGGGTTGGGGGGGATAGGTGACCATATCTTTGAGTACTGAGGCCGAACTTTTTGGCGTTTCAGGGTTTTCGGGCCTCAGGCAGCTCCGCTCACGCGTGGGGGACACCAACTCACAGGTTTTCCCCTGGGTGCTCCGACATATTGTGGAGTTGGAGCAAAGTGAAAGGAGGTAAATGGATGCATTTTCGCGTGCTGAATCCAAATATTGTGGTCTCATGTCCCAACTTGACAGCCTGTTTGAGAAATTCTGTCATCCTTGATTTCTTGCACTCTGGTGAGCTTGATGCTGCAAGTTGCACCAGGCATCACCCGGGTGTCCACGGTAGTTATTGGTCAAAGTCTTCAACATATTGGGGTCTTGAGGGGACCCATGTTGCACATGTCTTCTACACATCAAATGCAACAAATCCACCCTAATGACTTGACCCTCATATGCCCATATGTTGGAGTAATGGGGGTAGGGGTGCGGTGCAGTCTGTCTGAAACCGGACTAGAACAGGCAAAAAAAACCCAACCTGTCAACGGTAACGGCCAGTTTTTGAAAAAATATGGTTCCGTACCGCCCCCTAACCCATACATCTCCGAAAAGCCCTTTTCAAGGGCTTTCCGAATATACCCCACATACCCACCCCTTTGGGACACTCAGCGGGCACAAACGAGGCAACAATGACGGCGACCCCAGAAAACGCTCCGTGTTGGCATAATCGGTACCGTCCCCGAGAGATATGGGCAATGTACGGTAGGGGAAGGTAGGGGTATGGTAAATAGGGTAGGTGGAGGGTATGGGTAGGATGGGGGTACGGTAGGTTACGGTAGGTTACGGTAGGTTACGGTAGGGTGGGCAGGCAGGGGGGGGAACATGTCTGGATGCCTCCCCTTTGATTTTCTGTCGGTAGAGTTCGGAGACAGTGCACGTGCAGGTCTTAGAAGCTCCTCACAGGACTGCGCGCACACCTCCGCGATAAGACCATAATCCGGCACCATGAGGCATACGGGTCGGAACAAGGCCTTCAGATTGTCAGGCAGTTCCTGCCGCCCGGCGTACCCCGGATTCATGGTAATGAACACCCCGAAGTCATGGTTCAGACTGATGTCACGCCCCTCGAAGAAGAGACTGGTGGCCTTGGCGGCAATGGCTGTGGTCACCGCCAGCATCTGCTGGGCAATCACAGACAGCACCTGCAAAGAGGGGCACACAAGATGGTCTGTGGCGTAATCAGAGAAATGCTGGGCTCTGCCCAACGCTGGTCGCCCAGGGTCAGGTAGAGCCCTCGGACAGGGGGGGGGGGGGGCGACGATTTTGGCGCTCGCCGGTCGGCTGCAACTCGGCCTACCGCATGTGTTTGCCTTCTTGTCGAGGCGACAGTCATAACACGCGAGTTTTGAGTTTGATCCGCGTTGCAGAACATCCGGAACATGCCGAACATGCAGATGAGATTGTCCATACCAGCGGCCCTGTGGGCCTGAGGTCTGGTCGCTGCTTCGGCCCTCAACGCACTGGTTGCTCAGGTCGCTCACAGCACCCTAAGTCCTCGCCAGCAGGCCACATAGCCTCGTGCCAAACGGTGTACCCTCCACCCAACCTTGAAATCTCCCCCCGTAGCGAGCAACGGTCTCCCCCACAGGGGGGCAGGACAAACGCCAAAAAACAGTCTTCCTCCCCAGGGGGGGGGGGATTTCAAGGGTGTTTGAAGGCAAACTGTGGTGCCCTCCACTGATGTGAGCAAACAGAACACACGTGAAGCAGCTTTTGCATTGATGCTCTGCCAACGTGATTCATGCAACACGAATCTTATTGGGGGTCCAAAGGAACAGTAGAGACTTCCTGGGTACGAGAATAGCATACATACCCCGAACCGCAAACCCCACGTGCACTCTTTGCCCATACTACTTCCACATCATATGTACCGAATGTGGCAAAACTGCGGCCCATTTGGTGAAGGCCCCACAACAGTGGCCAACACATGTGCACCAAATGTGCCTGAGTGGTACCATACACGGTCACCGGGAGAAAACATCTTGGGTCTGAAAAAGGGACAGACCACCCTGTACACCGCCTTTGCCAAGAAGGAGCCTGTGACGCGGAGGCGAGCACCGGGCTATAGAGACATTAAGGTGACCATCATCATGGTCGTAAGAAGGGGTTTGGCAGTGCACACAGGCATGGACAAAATGTTTTTTTCATTTCTTCCTATTGTCCCTCCCATAGCAGTACTCATGTGCAGTATGTGGGTTCTTGTTCAGTAGTTCTCAGACCCTTCAATCATTCCTACACTGTTGCTAAAAATCTTGACACTGTTCCTACCCCCCCCCCCCCGAAATCCACCCTCCTTTGCCATCCCCCCCTCCCCCCCAGGGGGGGAGACCGTCACTTCACTGTTTTGGTGGGCAATATCTATGGTTTGTGTTCCCCATCTGCCACACACCCGTTCCTGCAATGCTTTCCCATTACTCCAAATCAGTCGGTGGGCAATATCTATGGTTTGTGTTCCCCATCTGCCACACACCCGTTCCTGCAATGCTTTCCCATTACTCCAAATCAGTCATGTGTGTGTGTTCTGCGATATTCTCTCCCCTGGTAGGCAAACCAGGTGGTTTGCCAGGAGTTCTGGCAAGGCACACAAGAGGTTGATCGAGCAGCAACCTTCTTGAAGAAGGAGTGCACCTTTTCAGTCATGGTGTCTGTCTGCAGAGACTGAATACCACAAATACCTGAATACCACAAATACCAGACACAAAGAGAAAGGATGGGCCACAAATGACCTATAAACCAGCAGTACACAAAAAAAATTGGGAAGAACCATGCATGCCAACAGTTTTAGGAGGAACACTGTGGGAACGATGTATCCTTGTGTTACAAACAATGCCATGTGGCCCTCTCGTCTTCGCAAACTTCATTACAAGGGGGGGGGGGGGCTGGGTTGGTGCCTGCACCTGCGCTTGATCTCACAACCCTCTTCGAGGTGATTTACTAAAGGGGCCCGAAATTGGTGGCCTATTTTAAGTGCACAAACGATTTTTCTTTTTGTGGCCTACCCCTCTTCCCGGGGTTGGATGTCCGCTACACTGAGCACAAGCCCGGCAGGGATGCGCTGTGCGGGGAGAGGGACGCGAGAGTGGCTGCAAAAGTGGTGACCATCGAATGGAAAAGCGGTTGGAAAGCAATTTCCAGGGGCTTGGTCATGGAAGCCCCTTTTCCAAACCAAGGACCCCCCCAATCCCCCCCCCCCCCCCCCCCCGAATGGACTTTCGAACCCCTTTTTGTCGTGTGCGGCCGCAAGGCACCATCAGGCTGCCCGACTGTGGTCCGGGGAGGGTTGCTAACCCCCTAAGTGCTCCCCAACTTCATACTCGAAGTGGGGACACAGCTGCGCCGAGAACCACCCTGCCTTCAAACAACAGCACATCTGCATCACACAAACAGGGGCTGCGGCTGGGTGGTGCTTGGGGTGCGCCTGGGCAGACCTCTGCGCCAATCCGATTGAACTCATCGAAGCACGCCCACGCCCCGGCCTGTGCCAATCCGGAGAACATTCTGGCCATCATCTTGTAGTCCAGCCCGTCCGAGCAGTTGAACACCACGCACTGGCGGGCGAGGGCCTTGCCCAAGTCCTTCACACTCTCGGTCTTGCCGGTTCCGGCGGGCCCCTGGGGGGCAGCCCCCAAATTGTAATGGAGGGCTCCACTGCACGTCAGGTACGCCCTGTCTGTCAGGGCCGTGATCACCAGCCGCGGAGAGTTGCCGAGGTACTCGTAGCCGTAAATGAAACGGGCACTGGTCTGCCGGATGCACACCTGAGGGCCCAACGCGTCCCGAGAAAACATGCCGCGTCAAGTGGCACGGGGCGCACGGCCCCGCATCCCCGTGTCCCGCAGGCACGTCGTATGACATTGCACAGCCTTGGATATGCTGCATCCCGGGAATCCTGGCGCGGTAGGGCTAGACCCGGCTGGTCCGCGCCATCTTGGGGCCCGGGGGGCTGTATTTTTTTTGGGGGGGGGGGGGGCACTGGCACCGGCAAGGGGCAGGGGGCAAAGGGGGGAGATCAAAGCGGCTACATCACCCCCCGCCGTCTCGCCCCCCCCCCCCGCACGTCGGGGGAAGACGTGACCCAAAGGTCTCGGCCAAGCGGCACTGTGTTGGACCCGGAGGGCCCTTGGGGGGGGGGGGGGTCCTCGGGTTGGCTGAGCCGGGCATACCATACCGAATCTGAAGGAGCACACTGTGCCACGTGCACGCGGCACAATATCCGAGTGGAACCGACTGTGCGCGACACCCCGAGCGCGCTCACTCGTGAACGCTATGCCGCCTGCCCAGTTCAGTGCACCAGCATCCAGCACAACTGCCTTGGGGTCCCTCTTGCGGGAAGTCAGAGGCCGGTCGTTACTCCCCCGTCCGCACCGAAACTCCACTGCCTCCACACGGGCCTGCACCCCGACCCTTGCGCTTTCGGGTGGTACTTCCGGTTGAACACACTTGGCTGCTTTTTGCGGAGGCGTGCCTCGGGCTGTGGGGAGTGAAAAGGGGGGGGGGGGGGTTGTGCAGTGTTATGTTATAGTATCTGTCCGCTGCTCACATTTGCTGCCTGCTGCCTGCTGGCGTCCACTCCCCTGCCAGCGCTGACGGGCCTCACGTTCAGTCATTCCCAGACCGCGAAGTTTGGAGGGTGCTCTCCATCGCTCGTGGGAAAGGGTAACACAGGGCCGAGGGTTCCAGATCATCAATGTGTGTCACGCATCAGAGGAACGGGGTCAGGGAATGCTGAACCATACATTGGCTGGTCTAGTGGAATTGAGCTTGTGGGCATCTCAAAGGATTGGTGAAACTGGAACACAATTGACACTTTCTTCCAGAAACATCCCGAAATTTTGCTAAAAAATTTTCCAAAATTTTTCAGAATGCTCACCACCATAAATGATGCGGGAAGTGGAACGGGGGGATCCACATCACCAAGTGTTACACACAGCGGTGCGTGGCATTTCCATTCATTTTGCATGTTGTGTTGCCAGTGGCGTCCACTCAGTGTGCCCCTGGCGGTGTTTGGCCACGGTGCGGCGCGCAATCACACATCGCAGGTCACGGTGCACGTCATTGTGGGGGGGGGGGGGGTCAGGATGTGTTGTGGGTGGCCACATGATGGACAATGTGTAGACAATTCATCTGGTTGAAAGGGGGGAGGGGTGGCTGTCGGACACGCAGAACACCACTCTCCACTGGGCCGTCAGAGGGGTACCAGGGGCAGGGGCATGGCATGTGACACAGTCTATGCCTATGACACCTGCTCCTTCTCCCAATAGTACCGCAGCTGCATGTTCCACTCAAAGGCCAGCGGGCTGTCACAGCCAGCCTTTGCAAGGATTCCGATCACGTCACGGGCATGCACACCCACCACGATCAGCGTTCCTAAAACCGACAGGGACAGCGGTCAGGGCCCAGGGTGTGACGAAGGGGGCGTGTTAGGGGTTTGATAGAACTTGATTGCAATTGGGACACGTTGTGTTGCGGCGGGAAAACTTGTGTTGTGATGGGAACACGGAAAGTGGCATAAGCACTGTACACCACAACCATGTGGAACACAATGAGGGGAAGGGATCCAATACCCCCTCCACTGGGGCAGTGTGCTGCGACGATGGGCAGTGCTCATGTTTCCCTTTGACCCCAATCCCCCAAGTCCCAAGGGACACAAGCGAGCAACAAGGGCCCACAGGACATAAAGCACTGGACACCTTACATCGCAGTGGCAACATTTTGCATTGCGATTGAGATACTCTCAACTGTGCACGGGGACACTTCATACGACGGGGGGCGTCCTATTGTTGGGTGTCCCGGGGGCCCTGCTGGCGTGCACCCCATCCCACGGGCCTCTCTGCATGCCATAGCCTCTACATGTTCAGCCCATGGGACATGGGAAGATCAGAGGCCTTCACATTCAGAGAAATGGGCTGTCATGACCAGGAAGGGCAGACTCAAGTCTGGCAGAGGCATCCCACTGCACCCCAACTGATCAGAATCAAAGAACTGGCCAGTTGCCGCATTGTAGAGGAGGGCACAACAGGTGTGTCTGTTTTTTTTTGGGGGGGGGGGGGGTCGTAAAGGTTGGTTGCAGTGTCAACCAGTGTCCTGTGGGCCCTTGTTGCTCGCTTGTGTCCCTTGGGACTTGGGGGATTGGGGTCAAAGGGAAACATGAGCACTGCCCATCGTCGCAGCACACTGCCCCAGTATTGGATCCCTTTCCCTCATTGTGTTCCACATGGTTGTGGTGTACAGTGCTTATGCCACTTTCCTATTGCCCAATGTGAGAAATAAATCATTCACAAAGGTTGCTGCCCTTGCCACCCCCTTGGCATTGGGCACTTAGAAGCCAGGTGCTGCAAAGCGGCCTATGTGCAGTGTGCCCTTGAGCGCACGCGACCTCGACTTCCTCGGCTGTCCGCCTTGCTTGCCTCAACAAACCCTATTTTACATGCAAGCCAGTTATGGCGCAGCACATAGGGAGTTGGCAAGTATCATTGGCCCACGTGGACAGCATGCACACATGCATGTGCGCCACCACATAGGCTGTGTGTATATCAAGGCCACAGGGTGAGGGCCGTCCAAATGGCACTAGAGAGATGCATTGTGTAATGACACGTGCAATATGTAACGAGCTATTTGTGACTAATTTCTGCAAATTGCTTAGGCCAGTCTGAGGACTTGACCCATTTCTTGTAGTGGGGGGTGTGACCTCCTTGAGTTTTGCATGCAGTGCCGCTGGCAGGGTTCACTGAACGAACTCCTTGAAGCCTACATCTACTTCAGTTAATGTAAAGTGCCTGGTTTGTCAAGCCAAACAAGGGCTCATAGCCATCGCAGAAGGTCTGTCATGAATGCAATTTCCCACTTCCACCTTTTGGCAGTGGGAGATTGCAAAGTGACTATGCTGGCTGGTACGGGCTGCCGTAGCAGTCCCACCAACTGCTGGTACGGATAGGTGCAACCTTCCCCCCCTTGTACCTGGTCTGTTTTGCGAGAAAAGTTGAGGGCTTTGTTGATCACATGGCTACCTTACTACCAAAATTGCCATGTAGAGTATGTGTAGTGCATGCAAATATTTGAGATCTGTTTGATCTGCTTGTTTTCTTGGGGGAGGAGTGGGGCAAGACCAAATCGTTACAAGCACAGCATGTGTTTACGCAGACACGTGCGTGTGTGCGTGCGCGTGTGTCCATCTGGGGGGAGGTCAAAATTACGGAGGGGACTAGTCCAGGTCCAGGATGCTGGTGCACCGGGAGGTTGGTTGCAGAGCCAAGAGAGGGTTTGAGCCCCCCCCGCCCCAGCCCTCTCGGCGAGCCCCAGTAGGCGCGACGCGGCAGAGGAACTGATTGAGAAACACCATTGGCCTCATCGCATGCCCTACCACGTTGCTGCCCCAGCATGGCTGGAGGCGCCCTCTGGGAGAAACCCAGCAATAGCAGCGTGCCCCTGCCCGCTGCCCGCCACCGCTTAGTGGGCCCTATCGCCACCCCTCGCCGGGCCCGGGGCTGTCCCCCTAGAGAGCCCCACCATTGTTCGCATGGCCATAGCCACCCCCCTGCCCCTAGCACTCCCTGAGGCCACTCCCTGAGGCCCACTCCTCCACTGCCCGCCCAGAGGGGGGGGGGGTGTGACCTAATTAAAAAACAGACAAATGCAAACCAGAGGTAATGCACTCCACAGTCAGGCATAAGTGCATCTTTATTCTCTATGCCAAACCTGGTTAAACCTCAAGACACACACTGTGTCTGAAACAGAAAACAGAACATCATGTCTGACTACATTAGTCAGACAATCACAGTCAGTAGCTGTCAGTCAGACATCAGCAATCAGTGTCGGATAAAGACACCATGCATTACCGGCATGGCCGAAAAGAGCAACCAGAGGGGGGGGGGGGGGTGACCTAATTAAAACAACAGACAAATGCAAACCAGAGGTAATGCCCAGAGGGGGGGGGGGCGGGGAGCGAAGGTAATCGCTGATATGTGTGGGCGGGGGAGTTTAGGATTGAAAGCGTCTTCCATCAAATTGTTGGCGGGGTGCGAGGGCAGACCAACACAGCGCCGCTGCAACTTTGTCAGCTGCCCACGGACCAAATCCACAGTCTCCTCCAACTGCTTCGCATAATCACCGTGGAACTGTTCCACAGCCCCTGGATCCCCTGCCATTTTGCTTAGCGCGTTCTCGGTATCCTTAGTCCACTCCTGCTGGTCGATCACGAGGATGGCCTGTCCAAAACACAGTGTGGCGAGAAGGACAGGGAACGAGTAGGGGATGTGATTAGCAGGAGTCCATTGCCCTCCCTGCAGTCAAGCAGCGGCTTGCTTGGGCACGGCCGGTCTTGCTGGATTCAGCCGCGATTCAATCGCCCTATCACCACAAAGCCTCCCACGCACTGTCCAAGGGCTGTCACGACCTCATAGCCCACAAGCCTTCTGCCACACTCTGCCACACAATGACCGGCGCTACCGCGAAAGGTGAGTTTGCACAGGCAAGCTTCGAGGTGGAAACCTTTATGTGCGTTTGGAAGGGGGCGAGCTTTGAAGAGTGAATACGATGCAAGCAATCTTTCTCAGCCAACCCCCCCCCCACCCGCCGCCTGGCACAAGCGCAACCAAAATCAAGGAAAAGGTTCACAACGGGGCTCCTTGCTTGGACAAGGCTGTGCTTCCACGCAACAAGCGGTATCTGCCCACACATTCCAAGCTGAACGTGGACTCGTGTGTGTGTGTGTGCGTGTGTGTGTGAGTGCGTGTGCGTGTGCGTGCGTACGCGCGCGTGTATGTCTATGTGTCGCCCAAACCATTTCCAAATCCCTGCACTGGTCCGGAAACGGTCTGCACTCCAGGGCAGACTGCATTGATGAGCAGAAGCAAGCCTCACAAGAATGTTCCAGCCCCTCTGCCCCATTACGATCAGTGCATATCACTGTCATCCAGGCCATTGCTTAAACAACCCCAGTGGGGGCTGGGGGGGGGGGGGGGGGGTTGGCATTTGGAGGCCTGGCCAACCCCAAGCGACCCGCCCACCCACACAACCACATCTGAAAAATTGTCGTGACGGTATTTAAAGAGCAGGGTTTGCCAACAGTACTTAATTTGTTGCTCATTAGCAACACAAAACCTCCAATACGGCATCGCAGGCATTCAGACAACGCCCGGTGTTGTTGACGCGAAGGCGTTGTCTACGCGCGACGTCTCCCTCTAAGGCAGCGTGCCTCACGCGGTGGGCCTCAGGGGGGAAATGAAGTTTATTAATGGGTGCCAGGAGTTGGAGGCCTGTTTTAGGTACACAAACTTGGAGAGGTGGCGATTTTGTTGCCACTAAGCAATGGCCTGGTGTCATCTTACATTCTTGAACACAACAGCTGTGGTCAGAAAAGCCGCGGTTGGACGGGTCGCAGTGCCCACCGGGAGGGGAGAGGGGGGCACTGAGGGCCAAGCGAAAAGTCAAACATAGGACTTTGTGAAATGGATTTCTTGATGTTGTGTTGCGTAAAAATGATAAAAAAAAGCACTAGCAGAATCGATTTTGCACCGCTTTCTGTGCCTTCTATTTCAGAGTCCGGGAGGGGGCGGAGAGGTTGCACACCGGCGAATGAGCCCAGGAAGAGAATGCAGGCGGGGTCAAAAATCCAAATTTCCCAAATCAGATTTTTGATAGTGGGACCACCGAACCTGATCAGCGGTCGCCGTACTTGCGCAAGGGGGGGGGTGATACATGAAAATGGATGCAGCCAAGATGATTCAGTGGCATAACACAAGCATCGCATCAGCGGCAGGGGCACAGTGCAGAGGTGATCAACGGCAGAACCTGTGCGGGGAAGTCCCAGTACCATTCTGTTCGTGGTGTTGTGAGGAATGCCTTCTGTGCTGCTTTGCACTGGTCCAGCACTGTAACTCGCATCATGGACTCGATCTGGCTCAGCCATGTCTCCACGTTGCCCTTCGCATAGACCATCGTACTGAAGGATACCAGTTCCCCTTCGCTACTCTTCATCCCCACGATCTCGTACAGTGAACCCTCCTTGAACTGAGAGAACGAGAGCAGGTAAGAGGGGGCGGAAAGGAAGAGGGAACGGAAGGATAAAGGGGGGCGGTGTTGTGGAGGGAGGTCAAGGGTTGTGGAGGGCGCAAAAGGAAAGCACTGGCAAAGCGTTTTCTCCGCCCGTTTTCTGTGGTTTTCACCCAAATACATTTAAAGTGGTGTCGGATGGCTGATGCAAGGTCTGACAGGGGGTGACAGGGGGTTGTGCAGGGGGTAGACGGTTGTGGTGAGTGACAGGGGGATGGGAAGGGCTATGGCAGGGTGTTAAGGGTTGAGGAAGGTTGCGGAGCAGGGGGCAAAATGGGAGTTTAACAGGCAACAGCTCAACCCATAGCCCTACGATGCAGTGACGTACGTTTCCCCATTCCGAAGTCCGTTTTATGGCAAAGATTTAGTCTTGCACTGCGGCCGTTGCTTCGTGAGTCCTGAAGGGGGGGCAAAAGCCAAAACAACAAAGTTTGTGGACCTAAAATCCGCGTTGAATGCCGGGTCCTTCAGGCAATTTGATTGCTCTCCTGGGGAAAATATTCCCGTAGAGGGCGGGTGCATGGGTCGACTGGGATCGGCCAGTCCAGGTCCCCCATGGCTGTCTTGTTCTTATAAACCTCATTGACTGCTTGCCTTGCTCGTTACTGCGCTTCGGGCCCTGCCGTCTGCATCATGGTCCTCCCCATGGTCTCCCCCCGCCCCCCACGGCGTGGTACAGTGGGCGACGGTTGCCCCCAAGTCTGATCCTGCTTCCTACAGGGGGGCATGGAAGGCGCTGCAGGGTGCATGGGGAGGCGTAGGGCACTATGGGACCGCGTGGGGGGGGGGGGGGTAGAGCCAGAGCATTGTGGAGCACGTGGGGGTGTTTGGGAGCGCTTCGGGAGGTGCATAGCGCTGCCGGGGCCTTGTTGGAAGGCGTAGAGCGCTGTGGGGATGTGTGGCGGGGGGGGGGGGGGCGAGGCACAGCGGGAGCACGTGGTTGGGCACTGGTTGTAGTTGGGCGACTGGACATCGGCGGGTGAGGGACAGAAGCCTTGTGTCTACCTTCAGTTCCTTGATATTGTCAAAGCACTTTTGGAGATGCGGCTGCACGTTCATCGGGTTCCGCACGTCCGACAGAATGGCCAGCAGCTCATCGTTGGACAAGAAATAGAAGCGCGGGAACGCAGAGCGCTTGGTCTCGAGGTAATCCTCCTGTGCACACCAGGGGTGACTGGTCAACGGACAGCACAAGTCGTTGGGATGGCCACCCTCGGAACAGTGTGCCAGACACGAACGGGGTGCAAAGGGGCTTGCAGCAAATCAAGGCAGGCCCGGCACTCAGCATTCGCACGCCTTCACTCTCCCACGCATGAGGCGGGCCTGTGCGCGCACGGTCTCCGGTCGCCACCCATCGCACGTTTCGGTTGCCGATCGACAGGCTAAAGCCCAGGACAGACGTGATGAGAACCCCAAAGCCACAAGCACGACTCGAGTGGCTGGCACGGGGCCAACGTGTTTGCGAATCAAAGACGTCCGCAACTCCTCCATCCCTCCGTCTGCCTTTCCCTCCCTTGCTCCCTCCGTGTCCGTCCACATATCCCGTATCCCGCCCATGCGCGATAAAGGAGGCATGTCGCCGCACATTCCAAGCAGCGTCCTCTGCCCCCCCCTTGCCCAGTACTTGGTTGCACTCCGAGGCACGATATCGTTTTGTGCACAAACAAGCCTCACAGGCATGGCCCACCCCATCTTTCGCACTCCACTGGCCTCGCAGATGTGCAATCTTATATTCTCGACTCCCAAAACTGCAGTCAGAACAACAACAATCAAACGGACTCCCTGTGCTCCCAACACCAACATTGTGCTGGTGCAGGGGGGCAAAACCACGGTGTCTTACTATTTTTCTCTCCCTCCCTCCCTCCCTGCCTCCCCCCCTCCCTGCCTCCCTCCCTCCCTCCCTGCCTGCCTCCCCCCCTCCCTCCCTCCCTGCCTGCCTCCCCCCCTCCCCGCCTGCCCGCCTCCCTCCCTGCCTGCCTTCCTGCCTGTCCGTTCACCCATACCGTACGACCACAAACCCCTTCCTACAACGGCACGAGACCTCCCGGCTCTGAGAGGACAGCAGGAAACCCCACCCAACCAGGTAGACGTCGCCCATCTTACAGGCATGATCAGAGTGGGGTAAGAGGGCAGAGGGCAGATCACCAGCTTCTTCTGCACATCATCGAGCATCTTGTTGCACTCCCTCAGCATGTCCAATACACCAGGCTCGCAGCAAACCTGTGCAACCACAGCACACCAGATGAGGGCTTGGACATACAGTAAATGGATGGCACAAATGGGCTGGCATTGGACAGGGTCGGGGGTTGGGGACAATGTTTGGCCCAGGGTTCGGCAACGGGTTTTGGGACAGGGATTGGTGTTGTGTTTGGGACCGGCTTGGGACAGGTTTGCCATGGGGTCCAGGATAGGGTGGGATGGGATCGGAGGGTTTGGGGACGGGCTTTAGGTGCTTCTCAAGGATGTTGGAGATACGCTGTGTGGTAAGACTCTTGAATGCAGATCAGACTTACACAAAGACAGCCTGTCCGTGCGCTCTCTTTGGCATGTACTGCATCAGTCATCTCGCGACGGCTTGGATGCCTGGATGCATGAATAAATGTGCGGCGGGATCGATCAATGTTGTTACCCAGCTGCTGGAAGCTTCTCCTCATGGCTCCTCAGGACGACCAGTTGTGAGTGCATCCTGCAAGAAGCCCTGCAGACCTTGTTCCGTGTTGGATGTCAAGGAAACTCTGCACTCTGTGCATACCTCTGCAGAAGGTCAGAATGGCCAAAACTGCGAATTTCTGGCTCATGAAAAGCGCTTTTGGTTGGAAGTTCGCGCACACGTGTTTAATGGCGTGGGCCACAACATCATTACAACAGCACCATTGAGCAGTGCAGATTCTTCCCGAATTCACATTCGGATTGTCGGTAGCATACAGTGTGCCCCCGGTGAGTAGCAGTTGCACGCTGCAAACCCCCTCCCGAACACCAGCACGAAACACATCCCAAACCCTGTCCCAAATGCTGGTCCCCAACCTGGGCCGAGTCCCTGTCCTAAACCGTATCTCCGATCCCATCCCACACACCGTCCAGCATCCCATCTTCACCCCAATCGCAAACGCATGCCCACAGCCCTCTTTGCAGCCCCGTCCCAAGCCCGGTACCGATCCCTGTCTCAAGCCTTTTGCCAAACCCGATGCCAAACTTGCACCACTGCCCCCAACCCCACCTCAGCGTTTCTGTAACCGTGGTCCCACGTGTTTGCCCAAACCCTGTCCCAGAACCGTGTTCAAAAGCTTGTCCCAAGCCCCAAACATATGCAAAACCAACGAGACGATTCAGGGAAACGCGCGGTTTCGGTTGAAAAGCACTATGGGGCGTCAATGGATGGCGAGACAAATCCTCTAATCAAAGGGGAGGTACCCGGAACACGGAGGCGCCCGCGCATTCGCAGCATCGCACTGAAATCTGAATTAGGCCGTGTTCATCATTGCATTCGCATGGACTTTTGCGATGCCTTACCACCGTTACATTGTGAAATCGTGCGTTCTGTGGTGCTCGTATCATTGCGCTTTGCCCGTAGTACGCCACAGCGAAGACCCAGAACAAGCGCACAGAAGCGGATTCTCTGCCATCACGCACGCACGTTCATCATCAAGAACTGAGACCCATTTGTACATTCTGATGCCGCAGCATGCCGTAATACATGAAAACAGACACACCGGCGGATTTTTGGGTTACTGTGTGTTGACAGGGCCCGGAGGGCCTACAATGGAGACAAAATGCACAGTACCACAATGCTCTGGGAACTGTGTTGTGAGAAGCCCAACGAAGTATTCCGACGACAAGGCCCGTACCATGCCAGTGAAGACCACGTTTTTTTGTTTGAGCATTTTCATCGAAAGGACTTGGAGTGCCACATCATGGAGTTCGCTTTTGAGATTTAGATGGTTGTGTTGCAATTTTGCTTGGATTGTCTGCCCAATAACTGGGCAGACAATCGGCATTTTGTGAGCTCCGACAGCTTACAGACATTCGGTTATTAGCAGTGTGAAGGATGTGCATGTGTCGTCTGTTGTGCATGCAGAATCAATGGATCAATACCCTGAGTTGGTATATTGCCCAGTGGCAATGCTGGATGGTAGAAAGGAAGCCAAGCAGCAGGGTCAGTTGCAACTTCGGTTCACCACATTATCCCTCTCCATCGGCCAGCTTCTTGGTGTGACCTCTCACTGACATCGCCGATTCTACGAGAGGCCAGCCACTGCACCAAAGGTCCAGCCACGCAGTAATCCACAAACAGCCCAAGGCATCCGGGGGCAGCAGTAACACCAACAACAACGCACGCCGCCGCCACTACCTACGCCAAGCAACAAGGGGACCATGCTACATCGCATGTACCCACCCAATTACACACACGCACACACACACGTACCCGCACACGCACACACCTGCATGGCGTTGCGCACGTTGTGCGTCTTCTTGGTGAGGTCCCGGAAATGCCCATCCACCTGCGCAAATTTGCGATGCTCCTCTGGCAGCTGTCGCTTGATGTCCTCAGAACTGAAGATGAACTCCAAATACATCCACGCCTTCTGCACGTTCACCCACTCATCGATGACGTCCCACATGGTCTGCAATCTGCGGTCCCACTCCTCCACGCGGGACCGAATCCCGTGCACGAAGCGCGACGCGAGGCAGGTCTGCATTGTCACCTTCGCAAAAGACAAGGACATGGTCTGCCGCATCTGGCTTTTTTTTTAAAAAAACAGTACCTGTTTTCATTTGTGTGTGTGACCATTTCTTTGTGTGTGTATGAAAAGTGTACGAGCATCTGTATGTGTATGTGTATGTGTATGTGGATGTGTATGTGTATGCGTATGCGTATGTGTATGTGTATGCGTATACGTATGTGTATGTGTATGTGTAGGTGTGTGTGTGTGTATGGTGGTTTCACCATTTTTCCCAGGTCTCCGGGTTGAGCCTGTATGGCCACACTGGCGTCCTCGGGTCGGGTCGCTCCCCATTATAGCAGGCCCACGGTGCAGGCCAGGGGTGCATCCCTGTATTGCCCCTTGACCAGTGCAATATGCACTTATGCCAGAACCTGGCTCGCTGCCCCAGGACCACCCTGGAAGTGGGGTGGTAGCTCCGTGGCTTCCGCCGGGCCAGCTCCACGGTATTAGTTCAGCGAGCCCGTCATCGCCCTGTTGCCCCGTGTGTTGTGTGTGTAATGGGGCTTTCACAGCTGGTGGTGCTCGCGGCAGCGAGGCGGCCTCCAAAGCCTACTCAATTTGGCGATTTCCCCAGAAAGGATGTCCTTGACGCACAGCTGCCACCGCCCGCCTCCAGACATGCCCGCTCCGGGGATCGATCCCACGATCTTTCGGTTGCGAGACCTACGCTTAGCGCGGTTGAGTGAGCCGGGGATCCTTGTATGTGTATGTGTATGTGTATGCGTATGTGTCTGTGTATGTGTATGTGCATGTGTCTGTGTATGCGTATGTGCATGTGTATGTGTATGTGTATGTGTATGTGTCTGTGTATGCGTATGTGCATGTGTATGTGTATGTGTAACAACAACACCATATTATAGAGGAAGGCCTGCATGGGTCTATGGGTTAGCTGCAGGTGCGAGGGCGCTCTCTGCTGCGCTTGCAGCCCTGAAGAGGTGTGCTGCCGGCGCCCTCCTGCCACCGTCCCCTCGCCTAGGCCAGAGCCTCTGTGTAGGTGACGGGGTTATGAGCATTCCGTATCCGCGCGGCCATGCCGCTCCACCATGCGCCCCGCAGCGCGCAAGCGCTTGCTCGGCACTTCTGCGTGTGTGTGTGGGGGGGGGGGGGAGGGTTCCCTCCGCTGTTTCATTGCTCTCCTGCCGATCATGCCCCCCCCCCTTCCCCCGGGGTTGCCCTTGTCTTCCGAGATTTTGTTGCCGGCGTGAGCCCCCCTCCTGGGGTCCTCTGGCTGCTTCTGCGCCCCCCAGTCTGTGTGCGCGTGCATTGGGTGTGTGTGTTCGTGGGTGCCCCTGGTGTCCTTTGGCATAACAGTGCCAAACTCCTCTGTGTGTGACAATGCACTCATTACTTGGCTCTTCCAAGGCTCCGGGGCTTGGGATCAACGGGGCAGTGGCGAGTACCTGGTTGTCCTCCAGCAGCTGCAAGACCTCCTCGACACCTCCGATGATGTACGTGTCTTTGGAATCGCGGTGAGGCTTGGTCTCGATCTCGATCTCGTCCCACGTCTCCTTGATTTTGTCGATGGTGCCCTGCAAGTTGGCCTCTCCGGTGGCAATTCCAGACTGCTCCTCCACAAGCTGCTTGTAATCAAAGATCTTCCAGGCGCGCAGCCCGTCCAGAGTGTACGACGTGTCCGGAGCGAAGGGCTTCTGCATGCCCGCAAAGATCTTGGCCCAGTGCTCCCTCTTTAGGTTCTTATTGCCAAGATCGATGATGACGGGCATGTACTGCTTCTCCTGGGAAGGGACGGCGTGTGGGAGCGCAGGACGGGACCGAAGCGACGCAGAGTGCGACTACGAGAGTACGTATCCTGTGATGCCCCCTCCATGGTCAGCCTTGGGTGGGCTGCAAGTCAAGTCGTGGGTATGGACAGGCACTGTGCTGGTGCACGTTGCGTGTATGTGCCTCCGAGGTTGCAGAGGACCAGGGGGGGTGGGTTTCTCGGAAATCAGATAACACGATTAAAACCCCCTCCAGACCAAAATTTAAAAAAAAAGGGGGGATGTAATGGGGGTTTTCGCTGCGTGGGTGTATAACCGGAGAGTTGAGGAGAAACTGAATGGTGTCACACGGCAACGTGAGGGCAAGGCAAATTTGACCCTTCCCCAGCCCCGAAGGGCACGCCCCTGGGGTTTTGGTGCAACGAGGTTCCCATGTGTCTTCGACACTGCACACGCACTGCTGAATGTCTGGCATTCGTCTGGTGGATGTTTCACATTCTGCAAGCCAGGGATGGATATAAGCAGGGGGGGGGGGGGGGTCCCCCTTGATGACGAAGTACGAATTACGAAATTCGGGTGGACCAGACACGGTTCATGTCAGCGCCACAATTCCTCCTCACACCGTGCACCCGATGGTAAAGCATGCAACAGTGAGCACTGTGCAATGATCCTGCACAGAGGGTGCGACACAGAGCCCTACTGCTGCTTGGCCTTGACACATTGTGCCAAAATTTCTGCAAGCTCGGACGCATCACTGTCTGAGCTGGAACCAGAGCTGCAACTGGTGGAATCATTGCCACCTGAAGATCCAGATGAGGAATCAGTAGAGGCATCTACTACAGGCGTCCTGTCAGCAACTCCTCCAAACGACTATCGTCACATGTCAGGAGTGTAACAGGCTTGCGCTTTCTGCCATTGTCGCTGCGAGCTTTTCGCTTGATTCCCCTAGTGCACTGTGAGGCAAGGGGCAACAAAGGATCAACCAGCTTACAGCCACAATGAATCCCTAATTCGTCTTCAGAGCCCTCACCCTGCTGCAAGCACCGGGATATGCCCCACACGCTCGGGAATACCTTGCACCCGCAGGCATTGGGATGGGCAGCTGCTAGCTGTCAGCCGGCACCGTGGTTGAGATCACGGGGGTGGGGGTGGGGGGTCATTTGGAACCCCTTTTCCAGACGCCCCCTCCACGCGCGGGGGGGGGGGGGGTGACTCCCGCGACGGCAAACCCTGGACGGACCCTGCGGGGGTGGGGTGGGGGGTTTATGGGGTACTCCAACATATGCTGCAAAATGATCGCCACGACATGCGGGTCATTTTGAGGTTTATATCACTGACAAATCTTTTGTCAACTGTTTTTCGACCTTTGGATTTCTGAGCCAGGACTGGTCCTCAGACTGCCACTTTTTCAGGGCCTTGTCACGAGAGCCCCTTTCCCTAATATCTCCCCCCTCCCGAATTAAGGGGCCTCCAACGAACCCCATCCCCCCCAAAAAGCCTTTTTCCCACCTTTCCCGCCATTCCACGACCCAAAAGTTCCTGGTGCCCCTTTCGCTACCTTAGCCTCCTGCCCACCAGCCCTCCAAAACGCCAACCTCCAACCAGCCCTCCAGGCCCAAAAATCTATCCTGTCGGACAGTCACTTGACCCAAAAGCGCCCAAGACTCATTTTGCAGCCTGATTCCCAGAAACGTTTCCATGGAAGGCACGCGATCGCACAACCACACGCACCTCCTTGACGCAGTCCAACAAATACTCCGTCACATCGTCCTTCGTGTCCTTGTGCAGTGTGAAGGCGGTCTTGAAAAATTCATTGACCTCGTCGCGCATCACCTCTACGTCCAGCGTGTCCAGAGGCGAGGTGCCCCATTTGTGCTTCTTCTCCTGCCACCTGCAGCACACGTCAACCGGGTCACAGCCGCGGCAACAACTCTAGCCCATGCAGGTGCATCACATTGGTTCTCCCATGGAGAGTCGTGGCGTGGAGTTGCGGCTTTTATTGGCGGGATACGGTACAGAGTCCCGGCATCGAGGTGCGGGAAAGAGTCGCGGTGCAGTCGCGGGATCCGGTTCAGAGTCGCAGTATCGAGTTGCGGTTTTGAGTAGCTGCATGGAGTCGCGGTACAGAGTAGCCGTACAGGGTCGCGGTATGGAGTGGCCCCACCGATGACGCAGTTGTTGTCAGGCCGGCCTGAAGAACTGTGATGCTTTCGGCCGAATCCCCCGAATCCCCCCCCCGCTGGTGGGCATGGCGGAGGTTCCTTGGTTTGTGGCTGCATGTATCCTGAGCTACTGATGGTAAATTGGGCGACACTGGCCGGAAGGGAGCAGCCACCTCAAGCTACTTTCAGCGCAACCACCATCGAGCTCCACCGACCTCCACTGCAACCCCCAACGACCTCAACCAAACTCGAGGAACGCACGCTCCAGCAGAAGCTGGGGCACTCCCGGTATCTCCCGGGATGAGCAGTGACAAAACAGGGACGCACCCCAAAGGAATCTACCCCGGGCTGACCAAAACAAACAAACGCTGCAGGAATCCGTACTGTTAGGCAGCAAAGCGGCCGATGAGCGGCTAACGGCCCAACCAGCGTTACCCCATCCCCCGCGTTTCCTGCTCGGACGAGAGGACAAAAAAAGACCATGCGAATGCAGACTACACTTGCGAACTGGAGGCTCATAAATCGCGATTTTCGGTTGAAACTGCGCGATTTTGCACGCAGCGAAACGCAGACACTATCCCCCCACATGTGAGTCGTAGACTGCCTGTATGCGGCGATCCGAACATCGCTCGGAGCCAAATTTTGTCTTGGAAGTGGACCCCCGAACAAATGATGGGGGCCGCAGTTGCTCTTTCCAGTAACCGCAGATTGGCTAATGACCCCATTCACCCGCAGAGGCCAGGCTGAGACCAGTACGAACATGGCGAACGCCTCGACCATGACGATCAACTGAGGTCGGTTGACCGGCAAATGGCTAACTGCCAAAAACCGTCGATTGACCGCTCAGGCTGTCCTCAGTAGAGACAAACCCCCTCCAGGTGCCGCCACTCGCCAGTAAAGCTCTGTGCATTTTTCGCTGGGAGATCCTGGCACGTTAGACGGCACACAGCGGTACACGAACCCGAGGCCTCAGGCGTTACGCCTCTTCAGACAGCAGGTCAGACAGCCCCGAGACCGCCACCAGAACACACCTGTCAAGGGTGGACCAGATATCGTAGCGCTGCTTGTACCGGTTCTGAATGTCTCGCAAATTAGTCCATTCGGAAACGGGAATCTCGAACAGCCTCTGGTACTCCGCATAGGTCTCCACCTTTTCTTCAATGACGGTGATTTCCTTGTGCACGTCCGCCAGCTGCGTCAGCACATCATTTGTGTCAGAGTTCGGACTGATGTAATCCTGAAGGAACGAACAGTGAAGGTATGGTCGAAGACAACAATGTAGACCCCCTTGCCATCTCGCACACCCCATCAAAAAGGAATTCCGAGTAAAAACACACCCACCCACCCGCACCCACCCACCCACACGGTTGCAAACAAACCGACGAGCACAACGCAGAGTCCCAATGTCAATCTCCTCGTCAGTTGGCCGTGTGTGGGGGGGTTGTCCGAGACTGGGGAGGATGCAGGGGCCGTTGGGGATGCGTGGGGGTTGCAAAGAGGGCCGAGGGGGTTGGAAGGGGCACAAGGGCTGTGGCAAGGAGGGCCACGGAGGGTGTGGGGAGGATGCAGCAAGCAATGGGGGCAACGCAGGGAAAACCGGAGAGGATGCGGGGGGCTGTGAGGATGCGGGGAGGGCATGCTGGCTTCCCCCCAGTCCGTTTCGAGCAGACCCCACGTACCCTGGGACAAGCCCTGGGGCCAAGGGAAGGATGTGGGGCACACCCCGTTGTTGAGGATGGCCATCGTGGCAAAGAGCTCCTCGTTGATGTGGTCGATGCTGAGGTCCAAATGTGCACTCATGACCTGCAAATGAGGGTGCACAGGGTACAGGGCAGGCCGATTGCCTCAGCTGATCGAGGCCATCTGTCCCTCTTCATAGGGGGAAATCATTGCGAAAGGATCCGCGGGAGGATCTTCAACGGAGAGGTCTAGGTCAGTCCAGGCCTCCATGCCTCTGCTGCGCCCTGGTCTTTTTCAGTGGAAAAGACAGATTTGGAAGCATCGTCCCAGAGAGGGGGAGAGGGGGGGAGGGGGTCGGGTAACGACACGAATATCCGAACTAACAGTGGCCGAAATCCCCCTTGGGGGGTGGGGGGAACCACGGGACCGGGTAGTGGTGGTGTGGGGGGGGGGGGGGTACCAACAGAAAACACTCAAAATGATGGGCACATCGCACTAATCATTTTGATGTGTATATTGCGGGGCCCAAAAACTTTATTCGGGGGTCAGCAGTGCAGGGCTGCACTGAAAATGCCGCATAACCTCTCCCATATCGGGGCCCTAGAGCGGGGAGTCAGGGGGTCAATCCCGTTGCCAACAATGTTGCCGATCCCATTGCCAATCCCGTTGCCATTCCCATTGCGAATATCCATTGCTGATCCCGTTGCCAGTCCCGTTGCCAATCCAATTGCCTCCGCGTCACCCGACTGAGAACCCCCCCCCCCCTCCGCATCGTCCCCATACACAGACACTGCAGGCAATGCAATCGTGGGGTCATGCGCAAGTGTGGAACTCTCATTTTGACTTGACATTTTCTGGCGCTTACCGCTGCCCAATGACTGCACTTCTGCCACTTGCAGTGGCAGACTGTCATCGAAAAGCGCGCTCGTATGGTGAACAGGCTTTGCACAATCTTTATCGCCCGCACCCCACAACCGTAACCCCCAACAAATGGCAGCTTTCGTCAAAAGAACCATCACAGGAGGTCAAATGGAGTGGATCATACATCCACTCAGCCATGAGTTGCTCTAAAATTCCAAATCATCGTGGGGGAGGTGTGCCCCTCCCTTTGGGCTCCTGTCGGCTCTCAACGGCCTTCCCACCGGTTTGTACGTGCCAGAAATTGCCTCCCACGCTTTTCAAACCACCGGTAATCGCTTTTGCAACCCCCCCCTTTGGGACCCTCAAGCAGACGCGAAATCCAGCGTCCCTCAAATGTAGTGCAATCTTGGTTCAAGGCATGCAAACAGCTCAAAAGCGAGCTCGGTAACCCCCCAACCCCCGAGCGTGTATCCGCGCAAACGGTTGCACAGCATGCGCCAGGGGTATTCACGCAACAAACAAAACGGCTGGTTTTCGCGACCTCAACAGCACACGGGCCGGTTAGCAACCGCTGTCCAGTACCAACCGCTGTCCGTTAACCGCAACCCGGCCACCTCAAAGAGTCATGCTCCTCAAAGACACAAAGTGCGCCAGGCGCATTGCGCCCACTCGTGGGGTGTCGGCAACTGGTCCCCCCCACGCATCCCATGACGCATAGCCCGGCACCCATATTTAAGGAATCGTTTCCTGCCCACGACCTTAAGACACAGCGGCCTGACCGTGGGCAAAGCGTGCATCGGGAGCCGAAATTCGCACGCACCAAAGAATGGGGCGCACATCGTTCCTCGCAGGTACCAAGGGCGGGATCCGCCAAAAGAAAGTGGACCGTCATGCTCCACCGAAGGGGGCGTTTCAGCGTAATTCTGGACCCCAACACTCGCGGCTTGAGCGGGGGGGGTCCTGGAAACATATTTTGATTATTATCATTATTTGATTATTTATTTGGCATGGCTGAAGCCCTCACTAAACTCCGAGCATTTCGACTGCACATGCGTGGGCGTCAAAACTGTTCATCCCTCACTACCAAGGAAAAAAAATAGGAATTCTGGCAGATGCATCCACGAGCATCGATGAGCCGTCCGTCATGTTGTCGGCCCCAGCGCTGGGCCAACAACCTGCTGCTGGCCATCGGCGTAGGTTTTGGGGGTCCGGGTCTCCACTCCACCGCCCTCCACGTGCCGTACGCACCGTAGGCAATCCGCATGAGTGGGCAGAACAGCATGACAATCAGAGCAAGAAAACACCGAGCAATATGGAGAAAGATCAGGGACATTGGGGGAAAGGGGGCGGGGACGGGGGGGCATCGATCGTGTTGACTTGCTGTACGTCGCCTTGTCGGTAAAAGAGACGTGAGGGAAATTCCCTCTCTTAAAGACGGGCCCTCAGGATAGGGACCGGGATGGGCTGAAGCCCCCCACAGATCAGATCCGCACCTTCAAGTTGTTGATCTTGAAGTCCGTGGCGTGGGTGATAGCCTCCAGGAACGTATCCCTGAGGCACTGCTGCGTCATCTGCGCCCCGCCGACCACCATGTCCTTGTTCACGATGTCGTCCTGCGGCACATCCACACCGTACTCCTCGGCGATCTGGTACAAAGCCTCGATCTCCTCGGCCTCGGAGGTCAAACCGGGCGTCTCTGCTTTGATCTCGTTGATGCTTTGCACAAATGCTGCAAAATTCTTCAGCGTCAGGGGGTCTCCGTAAAGGGTCTTTGTCTGATGCGGAATGGAACGTGACGACCTCAACCATAAATGGATTCAATGGGGGGGGGGGGGGAGCTGCCATAGAGGCTCAGTCAGTATGTCGGTTGGTACTTGCAGATGTGCGCAACCGTTCAATTTGAGAGGAAATTTTCGTCCTCAGACGATGGGCACACACGTTTTGGCAGATGGGCGTGGGGCGGTTGTCCCTCGGCTCACAGATGCTGCTTCTGCGCCCGTGGCGTCCACTCTGCTGCCAGCGCCAGCAGCCAGCCTTCACATCCAGCCATTCCCAGACCGCAAAGATCTGGAGGGTGCTGCCCACTAGGATGCGGGAATTGTGACACAGGGCCAGCGTTGCACACCAACAGCAATTTGATAGATTCACTGCTTCTGCTTAACGTTCGATGCCGCAGCATATTCCAGATAAGGCCCCAGACTGTTCAACACGAGTCAGAAAATCCACATGGGCCTACCATGAGACAAAGCTGACCAGAGCTCACTCAACGCAACTACCAGGGGGGCGGGGGGGGGTTTGGCGTAAGGCCTCGGTGTTAGGTTGTTTGCCTTTGGCGGCGCCTAACTGCTCCTTCTGACCCTCTGTGGGCCCAAACGTGTTTTGGTTGGGGGCGGGGGGGTGCGAAGTTTGGAATGGCAAAATTTGGTGCGGAGAAAATTTGGCCTCAATTCTTAAATACCACTGAATTTGGTATTCCCAGATCGTGGCACAACAAGCATAGACTCCGAGTGGTGGTTGTCAGTTCCAATCGGTCTTTGGTTGGTTGCTGATATTTCTGGACGCTTGTTGTTATTCCTGGAAGTTTCTGGGTGGTTGCACTCATTGTCCCTGTAGAGCAAGCTGCGAGCCATTTTTCTAGGTGTCATTGTTAGCAGCGACAAGCCTGACACTGGGGGCTCTTACAGCGTAGTGCGCGCGCGCAATTCGTGCTCGCCGGACACATGGTACTTGATTTGGCACCTACAGGGAGTGACACCTCCGATGGCATGTGCGTTGGCTGGCTGGCCTCGCATCTGTCACACCAGAGAAGCATGTTCCGAGAGGCACCTGGTGCGTGCATGGTAAGAACCTCAACCAACAAGCGCTCGGACTGGACAACCACAACCAAGGAGCAGCACCAGATGTACGGTTGTTCCCCTGAAAACCCCGCACAGCTTGAGAATACGGATCATCAGAACACTCAGATCCTGAAGGGCTGGACCCGCCTGCCAAACGGGGCGCACACCCGGCGACCTGGATGTGCCGCAGGCCGCCGTATTGGGTGTGCACCTGGTGTGACGTGCAACCTGCGATCCCTACTTTTGTGACTGGTTGCTTACTGTTCTCCCGCCTCCCTGGGAGCATTCCGTCGCCGAAAATAAAACACATATCCAAGTATCCACGGGCCGGCGCCGCCCGTGGCACGTTGGGCGGGGGGACATTTTCTCCGGAGCCAATGCACTTGGGTCCGCAAACGACCTTCTCGCCGGTGCCCCACGCCCCCAGATAGGGTCAGTTTCCAAGGGCTCCCCTTGGCACATGCCTTGGTGTTGAAATCCGTCCGGAGCTTCTCCGTCTTCTTGCGGGCAACCTTAATCAACTTGTCGTGGATGGTCACCAGCATGTCCTGCATCTTGGGTTTCAGGTCGTCCTTCAGTTTCTGGGAGTTGAAGTACAGCACACCAATGCTCTTGTTCCCCATCCTCTGCAGCTCTTGAAACGATGTCTTGACCTGAAAAGAGACCAATCGCCTCGCTTTGCTGTCTCTTCGGAACTTGAAAGTCAAATGCTGGCGTGGCAACTTACAATTGTTTCGGCACGGGTGCGTCTGCCCTCATGGGGACCACACCTCTGAGCACCTTGGGGGGTTGGGTCGCACTCCATACATTAACTCCTGTGCCCGGGTGCCCCTCTTCATGACGAAAAGTTCTTGCCCCATGAAAGCAGCCTGCGAAAAGTTCCCAAGTCCACGTGGCAGCGGAATGCCTTTGTTCCAAGAAAAAGGCTTCAGCTAGACAGGGTGGCTTGGGGGATGACAGGCAGGTACGGTCGGATAATGGGGTGGTACAGTACAGAGTGCAGGTCTGATGGAGACCACCATCTGCACCCCCGCAGTTGCTCCCCTATCCGGTCGTTTCCCCCGGGGTCTGCCCGTTTGTGTCGGTGGACAGCGATGTTGCAGACAAAAAAAATGGGCTCCCGGTCATGCAGTTTGGGAAACACGGAGCATACATACCTGCGCGATGCAAAGCAGGCGGTTTGCTTGGGTAGTCGCATGAGGACCCGCAGGACAGAGGTGGTCCAGCGCACAACGGCGCGCTACTTTTACGGCGGGCTTTTACCCCCTCCCCAAATGCCCCCGAAGGAGAGCAAACCCTTGGGTGCAAGACCTGTGTAAACTTCCCTCCGTCTTGCCCTATCCGGCGCCTCCCAAGGTGATAATACATAAGATAGCCCCTTGGGAGCAACCATGACCCCAGTTTGGGGTCTTCCTGCTGGATTGTCATTGTCCAAACAGCCGAGGGAAATTACAGCTCTTCCGGTCGCCACCAGTTAATCTACAGCTGCTTGGTCGGGCCAGACGCCTCAATCTCCGCGCCGGGTGTGCCGCGTCAGGTGCTCCCCCAATGGCTATGCCGCACGCCCACCCTAAGATGAGCGCCAGGGGGGGGGGGGGGTTCCGCTGCTAATATGCAGCGGGATTCAAACCCATTCCTTCTGAGGTGTCTCCCCAGCCCGACCCGTGCTCTCTGCGGTCACCAAAGGAATCGGAACTGTGATTGGAGCGGCAGACTGTACTGATTCTGACTTCCCCCACCAATGACGGATTGCAGTCCCTCAAATGCACGCACATTTGAGAAGAGCAGAAGGAGGAGGCGACTGCATGCCACTCGACGATCACTCGGGCGGAGTGTGGAGGAGTGGGCGTACCCTTTTCATATACTTTGTGAAATGATGGTGCGTCATCTCCGTAAAATCCATTTCTTCCCAGCGCTTACTCTCCTCGGGCCACTCTTCATCCACGAAGATGTACCACAAGCGGTATGTTTCGTAGGATTTGGCATGAATGCGCGCCTGGAAAGAAGGAAGGCGAGGCCAGGCCCACATCAACCCACACGCGGAAATACCGACCGGCAAAAATACGGAAATGAAGCAGGCCTCTTCAGCAAGCAAAAATGGCACTTTGTGGCCCGCCACCGAGAGCAGAGAGGCAGGGGATAAGGGATGGTGATCGGAGGGAAAGCGATTTTAATGGGGCAGGGAGGCAGGAGGTTAAGGGCTGGTGGCGGGAGCGGTCCGCCCCCACTTACCACTCCTCGCGTCACCACCCTTCAACCCCCCCCCCCCTGTGTGACATTCCGTCTGGTTGTTGCTCCTTTACGGGGCCCTGGACGGTCACCCGTTCTTCCCTTCGCATGTTGCTTCGGGTCGCTACTTTCTGTCGGCCGCTGCGGCCGGTGCTCTTGCTGGTGTCGTTTCCGCGTTCGCGGAGCCCAGTAGTTGGCGTGTTGGGACCCCTGCCCCATCACCATCTCATAACCCCCCCCCCCCCCCCTCAAAACAAAAAAATCAACTCGTGCGTCCTCTTCAGAAAATCGCATCTTCAGGGGCGCCGAGAGACAGGGTCCGCGGGGCTCGGGGGATGGGGCAGCACGGACGCTGCAAGGCACCACACGCCGATTCCCCCGTAAGCGAAGCACCCTATGCAACACGGTGATCCGCCGCCCTCCGGCCCGGTGCTGTAATTTCCCACATCGGTCGTGGCACCCTCCAAACTTCACGATCTTGGAATGGCTGTATGCGAAGCCTGTCAGCGCTGGCAGGGGAGTGGAGGCCGCGGAGGCCGTATGCGGCAACTGTAACCATTGGTACTCTCACCCACAAATCTATTCGGAGGAGAGGCAGATGGTATGCGATGGTGATGGGGTGGGAAGCATGCGGCTAAAATGTGGGTACGGGTGGCGCAGTGACGCGGGGGGTGGTAAAGGGTAGGGGATTGTGATGGGAGACAGAGGGGTATTGGTTCCGTGACGGGGAGGCGGGGGCACGGGACGGCGATGGCAGGGGAGGCAGCGGGTAAGGGGCGGGTTCAGCTGGAGGACCTCCTTGAAATCGTCGATGATCAGCTGCCGGGTGTCTGCGCGGTGGCCGTTGTAGCGGTGGTCCTGCCGGATCTCTTTGTTGAGGTGGAAGGATTTGGGTGACGACGAGAAATGGACCTTCAGATTCTTGAGGTAAATCAAACGGGTCACCTGGGACACCAGCTGCACCATCTCCTCACAGAGCTGGTCATACATATCCAAGACATTCTGGGAATAAAAGTGGTGGTTGAGGTGGAGCGCCTCAGGAAGTCTGGGAGGCGATCGGGAGAGGAACCGGAGGTGATCGGAAGGGTGACAGGAACCCAGTCTCTCCATCAAATTCTTCAGGTGTCCTGGCCTTCCTTTCGAACTCGAGGCGCCGGGTTCCCAGGTTGCTGCTGGGGCGACCACCGACAACTTTCGGACAGGCTTGGGTCAGGCTTGGGTCAGGCTTGGGTCATCATTCGGTGACTACATCGACATACCAAACCGGGAGCCTTGTAACACTAACGAGGCCCCTGTTGGTGACGACGGGCCTGTGCAAGGGCTGTTTTGGGCTTCATCAGCTCATGTGAAATGATTCCGGTAGGCCACTGGGCTCACTTTGTGGAACGGCTTTTTGGAGCAGTTCTCTGCGATGTGGACTTACTGAAGGAAATAGAATCACTTTGCGGAGATGATTAGATCCAGCGCGCACTAGCGCAGTAATGGAGCACATAACTCCTGCACCCACGGCTCCCGATCCCAAGATTCGCAGGATCCACTCGACCGGACGCCGGGAGTAAAGCCGCGGCCTCCGAACGCTCCAAAAGACCCCATGGCCGAGAGTTTGCACCCGCGGTTTGACACCGACGTGCGCCAGCGCATCGGCGAGCGGTCTTTGGAAATAAGACTCATGCCCCGAAATACCCCCATCACCCCTTTCACACGCAACCCTGCGGCAAAGCATACCTTCTCGGACGGGATGAAGGCCAAGGCATCCCCTGCAAAAGAGATGGTTATTTGGAAAGTGATGAGCTTCTCCTGCCGCTTGAGCAGCTCCAGCAGCATGCGAATGGTCATCACGCAGTTCTTGAACAAGTGTTCGGCTGCCATATAATCCACCAATCGGATGAAGTCCCCCAGCATGTCATGCTCGACCATCGCGCGCTTCAGCTGCCGCATGCGTTCGCGTTGCTCTTGCTGAGCCTCAACCATGGACTTCATCTTCTTACCGGCCTTGCTGCGGTCATTCCCGTTGGTGACGGACGCGTTGGCCTGGGATAGCACATGCGGCTCGAAGAAACCCTCCGGGGGCAGTCACAACACAACCCTACCTGGAAGAGGAGGGTTTTCAAGGGTGACATTTGGAAAAGCCTCGGCAGCATGTTCGCCCAAATCACGCCCATCTTCCCCACGAAAAATCCCATGCTTCCTCCTGGCAACCCCATATTCCCGCCACGGCAACCACAACTTTCCGCAGGGGGGTAAGCCATAACAGTGGAGGGGTTCGCTTGCGGCTGGGCAATTTCCGCATTCCCATTTGAGCACAGGCCCGCGCTTGCACTACGTCTGTCCGCTTGCGCCGTTCGTACACTGACTGCTCCGAGCAGGGAAGCGCTTACATCTTGGTGAACCTGATGATCCCCTTTGGACCGCGTCGCCACACTATCACCGTTTACGATCGGCCCATAGACGACAGATCCGATTCTGGAACACACGTTGACACGTGGGACAAAGGACTTTGCGGATTGGTCCGGGTTGCCAGGCTAGGTCAGGATTTTTAGGGGCTTGAGGATTGGGGAGGGTTGTGTTGAGTTGTCACACATTATTGTGCTGACCACCAAATGGGCGTTATGCGCGTCAATACTGCAAATGCACCCAGAGCAGCGATCAGCATTATGAGCGTAGAGTACACAAATATGCACAAGACACCAGCAAATACTGTTCCAAGGACTCCATTGTCGTCAAATCGGGGACGTTGGCTCTCTGGGTCACGGAATCGCACAACTTGAGCAGCTTTGTCTCCATCTTGTCCATACCACCCGAGAATTCCTGGGTCACGGCCGTGCGCTGCTGCTGCTGAACCTCCTTGAACTTGTCAATCAAGTATTCCTGCACAAACGCAACTGATGTACCCCATACCCACCCATGTACATTGTGCAACGTGGCTTTCATCCTGTATCAATTGAAATTGGT
Organism: Eutreptiella sp. 'Long Island Sound 2002'; assembly: GCA_964036045.1. Lineage (NCBI taxonomy): Eukaryota > Euglenozoa > Euglenophyceae > Eutreptiales > Eutreptiaceae > Eutreptiella > Eutreptiella sp. 'Long Island Sound 2002'. Next base: position 69,135,036 of record OZ038388.1, on the reverse strand, counting down.
CACAAGATTTTGTGCTGCTGTGGTTTCTTTGGGTGTGGTGGCTGAGTTGTCTGCTGATCGTCAGTACCCAGAAATACGCAGGAGAACGAAAGCGCCAAGATGGAGCGGTGGACTCCGCTACATGTATCACAGGCACCTGCGGCCTCGTCACCTTGACGGTGTTGATTTTCAGAAGGGTGTGTCATATTTGTGTGGCTGCTAGACTCCTCTGTCTGCTGTCTGGATGCTGGCTCCGCTGGTTGTGTGTATGGAAAACGATTCGCAGGCCAAGAAATTGGAGTGACAGTTGTGGCTGGGTGCAAACAAAGACCTCCCGTGGGAGACCTCCCATGGGAGTGGCTGATCGTGTTGTTTTTCGATACCAATCCCGGCGTCGTGCGCCTGCTGGCACTGCCTCTTGCACGCAATGCGAAGAGCGAAAATGACGTGAAGGTTGAATGTGGGTGAGAATGTGAGACGCACGGCGAATAATAAGCAGGTGTGCGTTATTTTGGGCGTGGTAAATTGGCAGTCCATCAACCCAAAAGTTGTGTACTCTAGGAAGAGTGCCTTCACAATCAACGCCAGGCACCTCCCTATGACCCTCGCCAGGCTTCGTTTGTAAGAGGGGGGGGGTATTTTGGACAAGACCCACCCACCCAACTTTGGACCCACCCACCCAACTTTTGACCCAACCAGACCCCCTGTGTGACATTCCGTCTGGTTGTTGCTCCTTTACGGGGCCCTGGACGGTCACCCGTTCTTCCCTTCGCATGTTGCGTCGGGTCGCTACTTTCTGTCGGCCGCTGCGGCCGGTGCTCTTGCTGGTGTCGTTTCCGCGTTCGCGGAGCCCAGTAGTTGGCGTGTTGGGACTGTGCTGAATGTGGCATGGTGTGCCGTTTGCGTGTCAGCGGCGCCCAATAGTTGGCGTATTGAGGATGTGCTGGTTGTTGCCGGGGTCGTTTGACTGTGTTTGCTGTCCACACGCCTCTGTCCACGGGCCGTCCATCGCCTGCCTCGCTGTGTTTCTGTGCGGCCCAGGTGCCCTGTTCCTCCACGCGCTGTCCGGGCCATCCACCATATGTTCTTTTCCCCCTCACGGTTGGTCTGCCCCTGATGGGCTCCCACTCCTGTTGCGCAAACAGCCCATCTGGGCTGCGGGAGACACCCCCCACCTGATGCCGGTTGAGCAGGGGTTGCCCTGGCACCCGGTAGCGACGGGGTTGGCTGGCCAGGCCATCCCCTTCATTGTCGCTGCCTCCCATGCGCACGCTCTGCCATCCGCTCCATTCTGGTTCTCTGTTCCCGCTGTTCCAGTTGCCTCTCCCGCCTTGCTGTGCCCCTCCTCCTTGTCTGCTGTGCTCGCCCTTGTCCCTCCTGGTGTGGCTCCCGCGTTCTGTGTGTCTGTGTTGCTCCTCCCCCTGTCTGGTGGCGCTGCTGGGTGCCCATGTCGCGCACCCCCTCCTGTCCCACCCGCCTGCCCCCCCATACGAGGATTTCACATCTCCACACAACGTGGACTGCCCCGTGCCCGACCCAACCAGACCCCCCCCCCCTCTTATAATTCTGTGGGGAGCATTTTTTGTGAACCAAATTGAAGCCAAGGCGCTCTCCCGGTTTAGGCATCCCCAAAGGTCACACACCAAAAACTTCACAACACCAGGGTTTGAACCTGGGATCTTTGGAATTGCAGTTAAGTTCCTTGACAACTTACCAACCAGCTCTGACAGCGTTGTGCAACAAAGGGTGCACAGGTTTAACATGTTATCACAAAAAAGTCCGCCATGTGAAAAATTGCCACCTGCACACCTGCCACCTGCACAACGACACAACAGAAAGGGGCACCAGCAAACAGCCAGACAAGGCTCCTGTGACCAAAGAAAGAAGGTGTGGCAGGAGCCCAACCCAGGAAACCCTCAGAATTATAAGAGGGGGGGGGGGTCCAGAGCTTTAGACCCACCCACCCGGCTGAAGACCCACCCACCCAGGACCCCCCCCCCCTTGCAACTTAATTCTTATAAACGAAGCCTGACCCTCGCATATCTTTTCAACAGTACATTACAGAAAGCAATCACTTCTCTCCATCTCACCAGAGGGTCACTTCCACATTCAACTGATTTCCACTTCAACGTCGCAAAAAGCGAAAGGAGGGCTCGATGTGATTGGGCGCGTTTTACCAACTGCGGGTCCCTCAAGGGAGGGTTGCCCTTTCGGATGCCTCCTTGCGGATTCGTGACCATTGACCACGTGACAGCACTTCGGTTCAACCTTTTGTATCCGCAATGCGGCCCCCTTGCATGGGATGCTGTCACGACGGTGTTTGGCCTCGCCCACAAGTCCTAGTGTCCCACTTCTCCGCGTGACCCCGACCTGAATACCACTATCTCTCCTGCCCCCATCTGCAGCATTCTGCACTGCGCATCAAACCAATTGCATCACCGCTGCCCCCCAACAGCAACACAAACCACTTTCGTATCCGGAACAGTTAGCATGCTGTACGTACTCAAATCGTAGGAATGCCGATGAAGATCCATCAGCGTGCGCGCGAACGTGTGCTTCGACACGAAGAAAGTTTTGCACAGCTTCTTGCGCGTGAGGTTGTACATCTTGAAACGTACATTGCGTTGCCACTGCGTGAAAGCCTTGCCGATCAGGTAGTGCTTGAAGAACTTAATGCGCGTTAACACGTTGAATAACGTGCTTTCGCGCATCCACTCTGACAGTTGCATGACCTCGGAAGGCGCTCCTGGCGCCATGTGGACGACTCCAGTGGCACTGATGACAAAATGCTCCGGCTCTTGCTCTCCCCGCATGACCACCTGCACGACCACAGGTGTGGGCCCCGTGGTTCAAGGCCCGATGGTTCACAAGGAGGCCCTCACAAGGCTTGAATGTGGCGCCGCCGGACGCAAAGGCATGCTTAGGGCTCAAGAGGGAATCCAGGTTTGCCATCATATGCCGTCGTCCCTTAAAATTCAACCAAAATACGCGGACCATCCAAACGCTCGACATGCCACCGCGCAAGTGGCGCCCGGAACGAAACGCGAGAAAGAACGCATTGCGCCTTTCGCCAAGGGGTAGCGGTATGCTCTCCCGCGTGTGTCAAAGGTCCACGGAAAATCCACGGCACGTGCGGCTTCATTTTGAATTTGACGTGTGTCGCTTTGACGGTGTTGATTCCCAAGCGGGCCGCTCATGTTTGCACGTAGCAGTTTGGGTGGGAAAAAGAAAGCCGGCTGCCATGTGCCAATACGTTGTTAGATGGACACAGGCAACCTGAAAATGGGTTGTTCTCGAAGTACGGGCGTACGCGCAACACTCTTGGGCGATTGAATGACATTTACATGAGTGAGATAGGGAGTAGCTTGAAGGACGCGTTTTTGGTACGAAGACACAATCGTGAACACATGGTTGCGACGAATTTGCATGTTGCCCATGATTTGTGCGTGTCAACGCACCTTACCCCTTCTTGGCATGCGGAACATGGCGTGTGGCCTACGCAAGGCCGACCTGCACTACCGAGTGTCTCAAAAGGTTTTGTGGACGACAACGACGCTGAAACATGGCGTTAGCACAAAGCAAATCTTCTTCAGTGAAGAATTAGAGATGTGTCAAGACGTGACGGCATTAGCAAATGTACCACGAAAGGCAAAATACACGGGGCGCACACACCTTTAGGTCATATGGGCGGAACCGCAGTTGAGTTTTCGCGCGATTCAAATACACAAACTTGACGGAAGTGTTAGAGCTCGTCTTACTACTTAGGAACGAGATGGTGTCCTCCGCATCGTTCAATGAGAGAATGTCCTCGTCGTCGTTGGGCGCGACCGGGACAACTGAGGAAGAGGACCCGATCAACGGATCGCCTTTGGGCCGCTTGGCAACGGCTTGTCGTACGGTTTGCACCAACATGTTGTCGGGGTCAGTGAGGTCGTCGGCAATTGGTGCCAAGTGCCGCAACTTTTCCCGCTCGCGAAACTCGGGATCTTCATGCCGCTTTTTCGCGATCTCGGCTTGCTTGGTCTTCCGTTTGTCGATGGGGGCGCAAAAATGCGGCCGGCGGGTTGTGCTGCCCGCAAACAAGTCAATGCTAGACGGCGAGACAGGCTCTGCGGAGCCATTAGTTCTGTGAGGCGACCCAGGCCCACTATATCCGCCGCCGTTTTGCATCGGAGCTTGGGCACTTAGGTATTAGCCACCCGTGAGTTGCTCCGCGACACGATTAGACCATGCGCGGAAGTGTCAAGAAGACATCGCCTATTGCAAAAAGAACACGAAAGGGCACATGGGAGGTTTTAATTAGCTAGCATAAAAGCAATCGAAGCGTCCAAACGAAATCATAAGCGAATCGTTCGAGTTTCTGGAATTCATCGCACAAAGTTGCGACGGTCTTCGAAAGCATTTGCCACGTGAGTGCATGACGCATAGTCAATCGTTAAAATGTAAGCCATTTCAACGAGGACAACTGCGTCACGCTCGCACTGTTGCAAGGTGACGAGCGTATTAGCTCGTCAATTCGGCTGCTCTTCAAAACAACTGGTCAAACGTTACAAAATCATCCGCCTATCGCATGGGATGCACCATCTTGCGGATTCTCACTTTGTGTGTTGTGTTGCCCCAAGGAATGCGTGCCAAACGATATCTTTCTCAAATCCCATGGACAAAGTTTATCACAATTACACGCTTTTGGCGACACGCGGAAGTTTGCGCTTTTCGATGATTTTGTTTGCGTGACCACGTTTGTGCGCGAGCCTTCTAATAAAGTGTGCGTCGATGCTCGTGTACGTTGTGACATGTCCCTTTTCGGCTTCAGCTCGCGATTGGGTGGGTGGTTGCGTTACCCATTACCATTGTGTTGACGCATAGACGGGCTCGGAAAGGATTCTTTGTAAATGGTTGCTCCGAAAGTTTTCCATCGTCTACCACGGTTTTGGGAGCTTGCATTGCTCCCATGTTTCTTGGAAATCCAATGCTTGAAAATACCGTCTTTGGGATCGTGCATCGGTTTAAATCAACACAACAGCTCACATAATCAACGAATAGAAGTCATCATTGCTACGTAGCGTGCAAGCTTCAAACGGTGGTTGCAACATGTTCGCGGTGATTGTTCCGCAAACGGCTATCTCCGTAGTCGGGACAAGAGTATACACGTGGCTAGTGATACTTGTCACCATCGCAGGCTCTCTCATGTTTTGTTTTGCTAACCACGCTCCTTGGTCGAAATATGTCCTCGATAACGCGCACCTCTAGCTTGGTCACCATCGTTTTGTTCGTCATTGCCCCCCGCAAGCCGTCCAATGGATGTGTCACACTCCTTCTTCGGCTGGTGTTTAGGGAGTCTTAAATCGGCATCAAACTTTATGGAGGAGAGGGAAAAACACGAGTAGACTCCCGAAAAGGTGGTATGGATGATTGAGTGGTGGAATGATTCGTGAAAGATCAGCATGAGTTGAATGAGACACAAGAGATATGAAGAACACAGATTTTTCCAAACTGGTCTCCGCTTTTAAGTCAAAACACAGCTGAGCTCGCGTTGCCGCGGGGAGTCGCGTGCTCACGTCGTCTGGTTTGTAGAACTTTGGTACTACAGTATCCTTAGGAACTAGGTCGGAGAATTCAATCTATGCATACAAGATACCTATTTAAATTACATTCAGACAATACTGAAAGCTATTAAAAGTAAAATCCAAAGAAGCAAAATTTATGCTTAATACTCTGCAAAACGGCGGAATCCAGATCGGAAAAATCGCCATGCGGAAAATGAGACACTCATGTTCTGGATCTTCGAATTTTCTTGTTCTTATGTTCTTGTTCTTATGTTATTACGAACCACTCGCAGCAGACGTCGAACGATTGTTCCCGTGAAGTGTACTTTGCGGCGGACTGGTGTGCTTTATGGTGGTGGTTACAGGCCCTCGTAAACCTGAGAGAGGCACGTGCCCTAAGTGTGTTGTGTATGGATTTGACTCAAAATAATTTGACTTGCCTTGAGGCAATAGACCTGCACAGACTGCATCTGCATTCGTCATTGAATTCAGTTGCAGACACTGTGCATCGCAAACCATTGTGATGCAACTATTGTGCGATACTGGAGTGGTATGTCACGGGAAGAAATAACCTTCTCAAAGATGTGACCATACTGTTGTCTCTTTGTTCATACAACTTTGCAACAAGGGAAACAAAAATACTTGGCAGCTCAAACGATTTCTCAAACCTCTCGGAAGTCCAAAAGCAGCGGAGGTTTCACCGGTTGCAATTGCGGCCTGGTAGTTTGTTGCTTGCACCATCACTTATCTTCCAGCTCTCAAATGTTGTTGTGATTGGCGGTGATACAGCAACATGTTTTCGTTTGGGCAGACTGCAGGAGGAGGGGGCTTTGGATTTGGCCAGCAGCAGCAAGCCCCAGCTTTTGGGCAACAGGCTGGAGGATTTGGCCAGCCACAGCAACCGGCATTTGGAGGATTTGGTGCGCAGTCCTCGAGTAGCAGCTTGTTTGGAGGAGGAGGTGGTGGATTTGGAGGCTTTGGACAAACACAGCAAACACAGGGAGGATTCGGAGGTTTCGGACAAAGCTCTTCTGGCTTTGGCGGCTTTGGCCAGTCTTCCTCCAGTGCGTCCGGTTTCGGAGGCTTTGGGCAGCCATCCGGTGGGTTTGGAACCACTGGATTTGGTCAGACTCAACAATCCGGATTTGGTATGACTCAGCAATCCACTGGTTTCGGCGGCTTCGGCCAAGGAAACGCTTTCGGCGGCAGTAGCATGGGTGGTGGAATGGGTGGCGGAATGGGTGGCGGAATGGGTGGCATGGGCGGTGTTCGTAAGTTTGAAAAGGTGCAGACAACGGAAGGCACCCCCGCGCAAAACGTGTCCTTTCACACTATCACCAAGTTTGAGCCCTTCCAACAGTATTCCATCGAACAGTACCACTGGTTGGAGTATGAAGCCAAAGCCAAAAACCAGCCCGGGTTGTGGCAGCAGTGCCCGGACAGCCCGCAGAAGCAAGCGGCGTCGGGTCAAGCAGCTGGAGGTTCGTCCTTCGGGGGGGCATTCGGCCAACCGCAGTCCTCGCAGTCCAGTTTTGGTTTCGGTGGTGGTGGTGGTGGTGGTGCATTCGGTGGGTTTGGGCAGAGTTCCAGTGGTGGTGGAATATTTGGGGCCAGCCAGAGCAGTCCTTTCGGGGGCGGGGGCTTTGGCCAGTCGAGCAGTGGAGGTTTTGGTATTGGAGGATTTGGTGCCAGCAGCAGTGGTGGTGGATTCGGGTTTGGACAAAGCAGCAGCTCAGGAGGGATGTTTGGAGGGGGAGGCTTTGGGTCTTCGCCGTTTGGCCAGAGCACATCAACCTTCGGGCAACCCTCAAGCTCAGGGTCTTCCTTTGGCTTTGGTGGCTTTGGGCAACAGTCGTCAAGCGGTGGAATGTTCGGAGGAGGGGGAGCGTTTGGCCAGTCTTCTGGCGGCAGCCTGTTTGGTAAGCCAGGAGGAGCTTTCGGGCAGGGGGGGAGTACCTTCGGGATGCAGAGCTCCAGCTCGTTTGGAGGGGGTGGTTTCGGTTTTGGACAAAGCAGTTCGCAAGCGGGAGGCTTCGGTGGTGGAGGCTTTGGTGGCTCAACGCCCTTCGGCTTTGGTGGCCAATCATCCCAGTCAGGATTTGGCTTTGGGGGAGCAAGCTCCAGCAGTGCTGGAGGATTTGGTTTTGGAGGAGGCTCAACGTTTGGTGCAAGCAGCAGCGGCGGTGGCTTCGGGTTTGGCGGTGGTGGGTTTGGTGCCAGCACCGGCGGCAGTTTGTTTGGCGCGTCAAGTGCCAGTAGTCCCTTCGGAGGAGGTGGATTCGGAAGTTCCTCTGGTTCCACTTTCTCGTTCAACTCAAATACCGGTGGCGGGTTTGGAATGGGTGCGAGCTCCGGTGGCTTCGGATTCGGCGGCCAGTCCAGTTCCAGCGCTTCTGGCTTCGGTTTCGGTGGTGGTGGTGGCTTTGGGACGCCGTCTTCCGGATTTGGCGGCTCCAGCCCCTTTGGTGGCGGCAACCCAGGATTCGGTGCACAAAATACAAGCAACTTCGGCGGAATGGGGTCGGGCGGCATGGGTATGGCCACATTTCAACCACAGCAGCAGCTTGTGCCTATTCCACAGGTGTGTGTACCGCTTGCCGTATGCTGGTAGTCGGTGGTTCCCCTCGCGGTTAGCAAAGCACCCGTACATTTTACAGGGGACGTTGCAGGATGCTGAGAAACTGATGCGCTGTCCATATGGCAACAACCCAATATTTGATTTGGTCAACCAGGGAACGAGCTCTGAGAACGCTCCCAGTGCTCCTCTCGACATCATGCACGTCAAAAGTTCAGCCGGCGCGCAGTCCAGTCTCACAAGCCTGTCAACACCATATTTTGCCAGACAGCGGGATCGCGGTACGCCAGTTTCATCAATGCGGCACATGACGATTTTCAACAAACCCACTCCCGAAGACGCTGGTCCGTTGAAAAGCGTCATCAACCCCGAACTTTTCGCGTCTCCCGCCAAGGACCTGAGAGCGTTGATTTTTGAGGAGCCTGACAGCATACCCGGCGAAAAGGAAAACTCTTATTTGGAATCACCCTCGAGCGGGTGGCTAAGATTGGCGGGGAATGATTCGCCTGTCAACGGTCACACGCCGTCTGTAAGCAGTACCCCGCTTTCAGTCCAGAAGGATTTGCAACGAGACTTCGGCACCCCTGGCTCCCAGTTGCCAGCTCCAGAAGCTGGGGAATACTATTTCCAGCCTCCCCTGCCAGAGCTGCGAAGATTAAGGTATTCTTTGTTTGATTGCCGGGATTCGTGGCGTGGTATTGGCGCGTGGAGGGGATTGGACAGAAGGTTGCAAGGTTCAACAGGGTTGGGCAGGTTTAGGTGGGAGGTGTTGGGGGGTTTGCGTCACCTCTTACAAGTTTCCAGTAGAAGGTTTCAGGCGTGCTCTCAGGACAGGCTTGGCACCATTGCCCAGGGCCAAACGTGCGACCGACGCAGCATGGCATCGCTGAGCTTTTTCTCGTGGTGGGTGAAGGTGGGTGGGTTGGGGGAAGCAACAAGTCGAAAAGCAGCAGGCAACCTAGAGAAATTTGCCGCAGCCGTAAAACGATTTCTGAATGTTGAATAATACAATGCAATTGTTGTTCCCGTTCCGCGTCTCTGAAACTGTTTCTTGCAGTGCTGATGATCCCAGCAAATTAAGGAAGTTGGAAAATTTCGAAGTGGGCAAGAAGAATGTGGGCACGTTGAAGTTTTTGCAGCCTGTGGATCTGAGCGATGTTCTGGATCGTATTGATGAAGTTGTCCAAATCCTGCCCGGAGATATCTGTCTCTATCCTGCAGACCGCAATGACACCAAACCTGGTCGTGGAGAGGGACTCAATGTCACAGCAGAGTGTACTCTGCATCGCATCTGGCCTAAGAAGCATGAAGCTGGCCAACCACTGGAGGGCAAGAAGCTGGAAAAATTCATAAAAAAGCTGCAGACTGTCCCTCAATGTGTTTTCAAGAGTTATGATGGTGTTTCGGGAGAATGGAAGTTCGAAGTAAAGGAAGGGGACTGGTACTCGACCGATCGGATCGGATGAGTCAGATTGAATGAATGCATCCTCTCAAGCCACGAAGCTGTCTCTGCCACTGAATGGCCGTAATGGTAACCCCACCCACAGACCACATTTTTTTGCACTTCGTGCAGACTAGTGGCACCTTGCACCCCACCCAAGGATTCGAAGTGGGGGGGATGCCCCAACCCTGCTAACCTTAGCCCCAAGCAGCATATGTCGAGGTGAAGGGCCAGGATATTGGTCAAAGGGAAATGGGTGACGTCTCTTGAAGTGGGGTCAATATTTCATTCACGTGGTGAAAATGCCACACGCCATGTGGTGCAAGGATCGCTCGTTCGGGGACCCTTTGGGCCCTCTCACTTGCTACTCTGGCCTGCTAATCTTTCCAGCACCCCTCCTGTAAGTCTGCTGAAGTCTACCACATGTGTTCCCGAGTTGAGGCAACTGGGGCGTTTTTTTTAACCCCCTTACATGGGATGGCCAAGGAGATCAGAGCGTCAGATATGTAACTGGGTTCCCAAGCCAATTAAAGTCGTCAGGGCACCCCTCGGCCAACAAAGGATTCGAAAGTTTGTGAAATTGCGTCCAGTGGTCATACCATTTCACCATCAGCATGACCCATTCAGCCAGTGTATGCATGGGTCACAAAGACCATTTTTCAGAGGCATTGGACGGAACCTGCCCCAGTAACTTGGGCGCAGTTGTGTTTCGTGGTGAGTGTTAAAATCCAGGCAAACTTCTTTGCCCTTGGAAAGGGTGAATTGCGAGCAAAAAGTGGAGGGGAGCACAGGGACAGTGGTAAGCTCATGTATTGCGCTCTTCGACAGCATCACCCAGATGGTGATTTGTCCTGTCAGGCAGTTTATGACACCAGTGGTTATTTTTGTGACAGACCCAAGTTCTTTGCTGGGCAAGGCATTTTCGAGTGGTCCCTGGTAGATTACAGATTCCAGCTTCCCCCACATTTCCATTTTGATTTTTTCATTTCATTGATTTCCATTTTCTTCTCACCCCACACTTAACACCAATTACGAATGGTAGCTCACCTGTTCCCTCGCCTGTTTCACAAGATCCATCACAATTTGATGGAGTTCTCCCCCCCGCCCCGTTACCCTGTTACACCCTACATGTTAATATGCACTGGTGTCGTGCAAGGACAGGTGAAGAGGCAGCGACATGCACATCGCTGAGGGAGAAACATTTTGAATTGTGGATTGCAACTGTTCTTCAAGGTTTTACTTTGAACAGGGGTTTAAAAGGTGATTGATGAAATTTTTTTTGGAGATGTCATGGCCCACTGCACGGCTGCTCACACATCTCGATTTGTGCAGGACAATTTGTCTTGTGTGGATGTTTTTTGTGCCTATCTTGTGCTTTGTCCAAAGGGACTCGGGTGAAACATCTTTGTCATGAACCACACAGATAAAGGGTCTTATTTATATGTTACCTGGATGTTGATATTTAATCTATTCTACACATTTAAAATTCTCATCAGGATGCCGAGGAAGCTTCAAATTTTGCTGTCAAAGAAGTGATGTGAGGAAGCTGACAGGCGTCCCAACCTTGTCCCAACCTTGGGCATCCAAATATTCGCAGCATTTTGCATGCAGATGATGAATTAGAGAGTTGATTTTGATGCTATTTTTTGTTATATTTTTGATATGATATGATATTTTGGTGATTTCCCCCCCCCCCCCTTTCATGTCTTGGTAACCCCCCCCCCCCCCCTGTCCTAACACAAGTTTGTCCAAACACGGCCACCCGGTGTTTCGACGCTTTTGGGTCTTTTTTGGAACCAGTGTTTTTATGGTTCCAGTCCAATGGTGAAAGCGCAGGAAGGGTCAATATGAGTCGCAAAGTGTTGGTGCAGTTGCAATTCTATGCGCTCTTGTGTTCTAGGTTGTGTGCTGGCCTGTTGGATACCTTTTTGTGGTCATCAATGGGTGGGGGTTGGTTACGTCTGCGACATGTGTTCCCTGGTACATGCCATGCGACAACATGGGTGTGTCCAAACATGATGACCCCGTGTTTCCACTCTTTTGCTTTTTGATTTAAAACCTGGTTTGTGTTAGGATAGGTGGGGTGATATTTGAAATGTGGCACGCAAAAGTTTTGGAGGGAGGTGCGGAATGCATTTGCTCTCTCCGGAAGGCTTGTTTTCATGGTGTTGCAATGATGAGAAAAGAGAAATCAAGCATTGAAATTTGTGGTGGATCTGAGAATGACAGCGCACCATGTGCTGTGCGAAAAGTAGGCTATTTTGTCAAAGTTCATTAAGCACCGGATAATTTGGTTAGCATTGTGTCGGTACGCCAGGTGTTATTTGGTATGAGTGTTCGTGTTAAGATATGAGGCGAGTATGGGCCAACACACTAAAGATGTTTCATGGGGTTGGAGGTTGGGATATATGATGGCGCATCTAAGGGAGGATGAATAAAGGGCGGGATTTAAGCGCATTGTGCGCGCGGGTATTTGGGCATATTGGTGTACCAGAAACCACATTTTGATAACAGGTATTTTGGTGCTAGTTTTACATTGGATATGGCACTTTTGGGTTTTCGTCCAATTTTTTCCCATTTTTACCTATTTTCACTCACCGCATGTTCAACCTTCGAGGTTGATTTCTCCCCACTATGGCAGCCATCAATGTCGGCACTCTGCGTCGACCTCTGTTGATTTGCATTCTGCATCAAATGCAAGTGTTAAGGGCAAGATCAACACGCAGATGACTAGCATGCAAATGAAGATCAATTGTTACAAAGAGCAGCTACATAATCTGAAGATGCATTGTGTGCAACATTGTGTGAATCGTGTTGCCGCAGAGTTTCGATGGGTACAAAGATGTTGTTTTGTTGTTCCTGATATTGGCAGTTGTACTTCTTTGAGATCATAAAGAGTTTCAAAGATCTAACGGACATAATTTTTAATGGTGAGGGAAGGTATTAAGCAACCATCTGGAGCCAGGGTAGCCGGAGTGGCCAAAGTTATAGGGTGTTTGGAAGTGGTTGGTACAGGAGCTTTTCACAAGAAAATCTAGTCCAAAAGTAGCGCGCCGTGTGCGCAAAGTGCAAAGATGATCCCAAAGTAATGCAAATAAAGGTAGTTGTGCCGCACACTGGAGGAGAGGAAGTGTTGAAGTGGGAGACTAAGGTTCGGAACCGGTTTTATCATTTCATCGGAATAACCGCTTATCGGCAATAACCGGGGATTATTTTCAAAACAATCGGCACAACCGGTTATTTTGAAAACAGATTGAAACTAAGTAATCAGAACGGTTGCAAAATTTTGGAATTCTTTTCAGCATTACATTTGTACCATGTTTGCACTAAAAAGGAGCTTTGATAGCAATAAAAGATGGTCAATGGTGAAATGTGACTTCCGAGGTAGTTTTGACCACTGCTCTCCGACTTGTATGGGGTCTCTTTTGAAGGATGGCAAAAATGTGGTTGGTGAAGGGCAATTAGTTGGAAAAACCGGTTATTTTCAAAACCAATAATCGGCAAAACCGACTAAGGTTCGGAATTGGTTTCATGCAAAAATAACCGATTGTTTTCAATTATTTCTATAAAAATAACCAATTCTTCCGATTACATGACATAAAAATAATCGGTCATTTTCGATTGTTGTCTCTACAAAATGCAATTATTGCCGAAAAGCCGTGAAGTTTTACCTACGGGATAGTAAACAGGAAAATAGAGGTGAAAGACATGCCAAACCTTTGACTTTTATCCCAAATTGCCTGTAATTTTGCAAAATCTTCTGGTTTTTGATAAGAAACATTTCATGGTGTATCAACGAAATATTTCTTTTTCATACATAACTTGTCCGATTAATTGCTTTATACCAGTTTTCAAAATAATCAGTTTTGCCGATTGTTTGTCACATTAGACCCAATTAATCCAATTAATCCGATTATCCGATTAATTGGTAAAACCGATTCCGAACCTTAAAACCGACTGCCTTTGTGAAAATAATCGGTAAAACCCGGTTATTTTCAAAACTACTAGGTTTCAAACCTTATTGGAGAGTGAATCAAGTCTACTTTATAAATATTGAAAAGCAAGGTTCATGCTTAACCTTCCTTAGTTTGATGATTCTTGGCTGCAAGTTAGCCTATTAGCATGTCCAATTTACGGCCGCTGAAGCGCCGCAAAGTGCCCATTGCCCATGACATTGACTTGTCCTCAAGGAACTCGGCCAACTACCTTTGCAAGGTTACCAAGAGAGATGGAAATAGAGACCTTTCAGCTGCGTTTATGACAGCGGAAACAAGGAGTGCTCTAGCTGTTTTGCATCATGGTCAAATTTTGTTGCAAGGCTTCACTATGCTTGATGTGCACATCTTGCTTGACTGGGCAGCCGAACCATTAGAGCATCATAAAGTATTGTTGAAGATGGCACTCTTTGATGGTGCATATGGGCTCCGACTTGCAAATAAATCCACTGGTTGGGCATTGCTACAATGGCATGCGATGGCAATCCATCACTAGCTAATATTGAGATTAAAATGGTGCACATTGAAAAAAGGGTGCGGCAGCTGAAGGAGCCCAAGATACCTTTGTTGACCTTGGACTCAATTGTGTCATTCCTTTAGAAAGCCTTGCCCTAGGTATGGCAATGCGGCATACTGAATGCGTTGCTGCATTTCCGCAAGGTGAAGCCAGTGGTATAAGTCAAGTCTAGACCCACGTGAGCTGATGATTGCTGCAAGTTGCTATACCACTTGATTGAAACCCGCTGGTGTCCAAAGGTTTTTCTCCAACTACGCTCTCACTGATTCCGTCGCAAAATCAGTGCCTCCCTGCTGCATATCTTAAGTGTGGCATGTTTGGCCACCGCTCATCGGGCTTTGTCAATCAATCCGATATGGTGCCACAAGCTCTGATAGCATCGTTGCCAACCCTTGTAGGGGTGCGTTAGCCTAGACTACAATGTGCAAAGCAACAATAAGCGTTTACTGAGTCACAAGCTGTTTTGGGAAACCTTTACAAAAAAAGAGCGGTAAACTTTGTATGCGGTGTTTTCGACGGTGAAATGTATGACGTGTCAGAGCCCTGACCCCACTGGAGGGTGTGGTGTGGGCAGCTCCATCGGTCATGACAAAGATGCCCTACCAGCCAAGATGAATATGGTAGCTCAGGATACTCAAGCTCTAGCTTCGGTATCCTCGTTTGCGACGTCTTGTTATTCCCTTTCTTTATGACTTCGGACAACAATGTTGGCACATTCCATGGAGCCATGTTGCCACCATTATCATACCAACCGCCCGCTCTCTATTTGTGTTGCTTGGCAACGACCTTGCACGGCTGATCCTGCAATCAAAGATAATGCTTTGCCCCTCTCACAATGGTACTGCTATATACTTTCACTCGGCTCACGCTCCTGTGCAATTGGTTCAAAGCAATTTGTCAATAACTAGTGATGTCAGGTCCCGACCTCGTCTCAAATAACGATCCAAAATTGCCGTTGAAAGCCGCATCTACCTCCACTTTGCTACATCACATGCTCTATTGTCCATCTATCTCCTTGGCTCTCGCATATGAATTTGGTTTGTTTCAAAACTTTTTTGGTTTTATACTCCGCCTGATCCACGGGTTGGAGCTCCCAACTGCTTGAGATCTCAATCATTTGTGTGATAGATGTAGATATGGAAAAGCATTTTGTTTCTGTCGAAAAGGTCCTTTGCTTGCTTAGGCAAACGTTTTTCTGATGTAGTTCTTTTTCATGGGTCCAATTTGATGAAAATCTCATTCCGTTTTTTCTCAACTTTGAACCATGCAAAAACCTGAACAGAGCACTGATTTGCACTTATGCTTTACCCTTCAAGAAGGCATTTCCCATGCGATTTAAGTTGCAGTCCATGACGAACACATCATTTTAGTTTTGCAACATTAGAACGCCGAGATCCAACTATGGTAAAAAAGAGGTAAATCAAACTCACCAACGGCCTTTCAGTCATCAAAAGATGTTTCATTCTTTGGTGAAAGCATTGCCGGTTGCTGAGAACGGTTCTGCAACTGGCTCCATTTACGGGCAAGAAGTTTGGCTGATTTTGGTGCTTGTCTAGTGTGTGGTTTTGCTACAGCATGCACAACCCTTTCAAACCTGTGAAAAACTTGTTTTTTGCGACGACCACGTAGTTTCGGAGCATATCTTGCCGCCCTTTGGGCTGCATGTGCTGGTGCCTGTTAATGAAAACTTGTTTACGTACAAACCCGCTAGGTCTCACGGACCATGGGTCATCTTTGGTCTCTTTGTTGATCGACCTTGCACAACATTGTGTGTTGGCATCTAGTTTTCCTGAAACTAGATGCCGATGGGTGGGATAGTGCCGAGAAAGCTCTTTGGTTGGACAACGGCGAGAAACATGAGGCTGCTTCAATCAAGAGCCTTTCGAGTGCACAATGGCAGGGGTAATATACCCCGTTTTGGTTTCCTCCCCGTGCTGTGCATTGAGGACCTCCAACTGGGGTAGGGTAATCCACATGTGGGCTTTGAAGATGGGGTGGATGAAAAAGGCGTTTCGGATTTCCCTCCACGTTTTGCATTACGAGCCCCCAACACGGCAAAGCTTAGGTAACCACTTTGCCGGCCTTTAAAACGGTGGGGGCTAAATACCCAATTCTGATTTCCTTCCCGCGCTGGGCGATGGGGATCTCTGAGATGGCAGGAGTTATGCAGCGAATTCGCCCACATATGGGTACCCGACACACCATGCCTTAAATAGCCACTTCCAGTTTTCTTCCCTCGCGGACGCCTCGGATGGCAGGGGTCATGTAGCCGCTTTGCCCACCTGTGGACCCTCAACACGGTAAGGGCTAGGCAGCCCACTCCTAATGCCCTCTCCGTGTTGGGCTGTGAGAACCCCGGAGAA
This sequence comes from Eutreptiella sp. 'Long Island Sound 2002', assembly GCA_964036045.1. Taxonomy (NCBI): domain Eukaryota; phylum Euglenozoa; class Euglenophyceae; order Eutreptiales; family Eutreptiaceae; genus Eutreptiella; species Eutreptiella sp. 'Long Island Sound 2002'. The sequence continues at coordinate 69,118,620 of OZ038388.1, read as the reverse complement.
GGCAAAAAATATGTCACCACTTTGTACACATGTGGGCGGGAAAATTTTTTGGGTGCACTAAACAACAATAAAACCCTGAGTCCATATTCCCAACTCAAAGGGCCACACCGAAGCGTGGGAGTCCATCACCCCAACTTAAGGGGCCTCCAACGTGGAGGAGAGAACTGTGAAACAGTTATCCTCAATAGCACCGGAAAGTTAACAATAATTGGCCCAGTTTCCTCAATAGCACCGGAAGGTTGAAAACCCACGATTGGGCTGATTGGCTACATCATCCCTGCCTTCTTGGGGTCCCCATGGTGCGGGGAAATCGAATTAGAAAAAGAGTGGATCTGGTGGGAATGAGTGAAAAGGTAGAAATGGGTGAAACGAGGTGAAAATCCAATCCTAGAGCGCCTCGGGGGTGGGGTAAAACAATCAAAGTGGCTACATAACCCTTGCCGTCACGCGGTCCCCGCATGCACCACGTTCCCCCGAGGGTACCCAGGGAATCAATCGCCCGTGACACTTTTTTGACCACTTCTTAAATTTTGCGGCATTCGCGTTAAAAAAAAAAACACTCTGCGCAGAAAAAGAATGTCTCGGTAATTTTTTTTTTACCCCTCTGGAAAAAAAATCCGCATCAAAAAAAAATACAGGACCCAGTGGGCCTCCGAGACGGCAAAGCTTCAATAAACACTTCTAATTTACCCTTAGCCCTACGGCGTTTGGGATCCCCAGACGGCAAGAATTATGAAGCCACTTTGTTCACATATGGGCCCCCAAGACTGCAATGCTGAATTAGCCTCTCCTTGCTTCCTCACCGCACTTGGCACTGGGACCCAGGACGGCAGGGGTTATGCAACCACTTTGTCCACATATGGGCCCCGAAGACGTCATGGGTTGTGTAGCCACTTCTGATTCCCTCCCCACACTGGCCTGTGTGGACCCCCCGCTAAAAAAAAAAAGCCATGAACGCTTTCTGCCTGTGGTCAAGCTGCTGTGCGGGGCAGAGAGGAAAAGAAGCAGGTTTCCTGAATGATATGAACAGATGCACGTTACGAGCAGTGCCTTGCAGCGTCCTTGGTCGCGACACTGAGGATAGAGTGGTCAGTGTAGACCCCCTCTCCCCCTCCTCCCCTCCCCTTTGGGGGATAGCACTCTCCAATTGTGGCGAAGCCCCCCCCCCCGCGTGGGATAAGGCGTTGCCCATATTGGTGTCCAGGGGGGGGGGGTACTTTCAAGTTGCTTGGAAATTTATACGGATTGGGGGGGGGGTCTGACTGCCTAAACTTGCCCACCATGAGCTGACGGGTCATGTGCTCTACCACATAAGAGCCCAACGCCTATGGGTGAAGTGCGAAGCAATCCGAGAAGGGTTTGCTGGTAGGGACAATGAGCGGCCAGAGCTGAATGCCTGGGTCCCAGCGAGCTGACCCTTGTAATGTTCATCCATCCATCCATCCATCCATCCATCCATCCATCCATCCATCCATCCATCCATCCATCCATCCATCCAGCCCCCCCCCCTCCCCCACCCAGTGCCGCCTGACCCCCCAGCCCCCAACCTCCGTTAATAAAGCGCAAACCAAAAAGACCACAAGGCACCACTGTATCAAGAACATGCACTCAGTACTGGCAGGGGCACAAATGAACATCAATCAGTGCCAGGACTGCAGGGGGGGGGGGGGGGGTCCTATTACCACAACTGGAGGACAGAGCGGTGGTTTGGTGGGTAATTCAGTGGTACCAGAGGGTCCTATGAGGCTGGTGCTGTAGCACTGAGTTGATGTGGGACGTTGTCTTGAAGGTGGGGCTGTTTGGGGGTGCTCATCAGGCTCGTTTTCCCGGAACCATTCCCCGCCTCGCCCCCCTCCCCCCTTCCCACGGGGGACAGGCAAGCGGATGGAAGAGTGTGTAGACCATGGCCGAATCCAACATAGGCTACCGCAGTTCAGCCGAACAGGACTCCATGTTCTTGCCTAACAATTTCTGCGAACCCAGTACCGCCCAAATCCGACTTGCCACTGAGCACCGACTGGAAATTGCGTGTCAAATGGCAGCCCCATGCAATGGCGCGTCCGACACCCAGTACCCACATCCGATGGGTGACTCAGCGGGGCTCAGCCTAGCCCAAACTTGCAGACGCTTTCGGACACAATACGCAAATCTGGTACCGGACCGCACAACGCAATCGAGCCTCGTCGACCACGCAACGCATCACTGCTACTCCGGCAACCGCTGTTGCAACCACGCCGCCACGGCCCTCAGCTCGTCCATGTTGAGCGAGTGACCCAGGCGCGGAAACGGGGTGAACTCCCCGGTCCGTCCGCTGCCCTGCAGCGCCTCAAAGCTCCGTTCCCCGTACTTAAACTGCACCACATCGTCATCCTCCCCGTGGCACATGAAGAACGGCGTCGCTTGCGCCGCCGCCGTTGTGTCCTCCGGCCACTCCTGGATTCTCGGGAGCCAAGTGGAGAGGCCAAGGATGCCCGCGAGCTCCGCGTGGTACTTGTACCCGCCGTACAGGGCCACCGAGCCGCCCTGCGAAAAGCCCCCAAACACGATCCGCGACGCCGGGATCTTGTGCTCGTCGGTCTCCAGGTCCAACATTGCGTGCATCCGCCCTACGGCGTCGTCCAGGCCCTGCGATGCGGGCACGGAATTGTGGAACCACAGTGCAACGCAGTGGAAACGGGCTGTGGGGTGGAGCCCTTTCAAGCGCAGCCCCAGGCAAAAAGGAGGCCGAAGGGGGTTTCCAAAGTGGTTGCCAAAGCGGTTACTGTGAAAGGCCGTTGGGGGACAAGTTGTGGCGGTTACAGAACACCTGTGCTGCGGGGGGGGGGGGGGCAGACAGAAGTGGTCCGGACGGAACAAACTGTCACGTGGACGCGGGGCCGGGGGTAGCCCTCCCCTTCTGCCGGGCGCTCCGTCGCAGGAATGCAAATCGGATGAGTCCGCAATACAATAGACTGCAGCGGGAAGGCAATGGAGCGGAAAGGGAGTGTAACGGTAATGCAGCAGACTGTAGCGGGAATGCAACGGAGTGTCAAAGGATTGCAGCGGGAATACAGCAGGAATGCAAACAAGAGAGCAACAGGAATGTAATGGGGGGTGTCGGGAGAGTGGAGGAGTGCAACACTGGAGAACAGCCCTGTTCATAACTCCCCAGCCCCTGTTCACTAGCACTAAAACTACCACCAGCGGCCACACCCAGTGTGGCTTGAAAAAAATTGTCGGTTGGCAGACATGAAACTTCGTCCTTGGACCATGCCACACCGCCAATCTACCCTGTTGCAGGCGCATCTGTCAGGGACGGCGTATCAGCCACGGGGGGCCTGGTTCCTATTGACCCTGTACCCGAGTTGTCCCTTGATTTTCAGGAACTTGATGCACACTTGGGCCGCCCCGAAGAGAAATTTCTTGAAAACGTGGTTGCCAAAGCAGTTGCTGGGGGTTGGAAAAGCAAGCGGGAGGCAAAGTCTGGCGGTTCGGATACCAAATGGTTGAAGGCTGTCAGGGATGGACAGAACTGGTTGTAGCGGAACGAACTGTTAACCCAGAAGAGTTGGGGGGGGGGATTCAGGCGAAGGTGAAGTTGGAACCTTTGGTAGACTGACCTTGTATGATGCAGCAGAATACAGAAGAGTTGGGGGGGAGGGGAGATGGACCCCGTCTTTTCAATTGCCGTCGATTCCCGAGTACGCATCCTGCGATCCTCGGCCTCATGCCCTCATGTTACATACCCGGCCCGTGCACCTGCCGTGACCACCCTGATGATGAGGAATAGGGACAAGTGATGTGGAGATTGCTGCCTTAGACCTACTCCCCCTCCCTCCCCTTGAGAAATACCGGCTGTGCACGACAGTATCCCCACACCCCTAGTGAAAGATACCCAAAGTGAGGGTACCCACGCCCCCCCCCAAGGGAACCACAAGGACGTGTGACACGAAGCAAGACATGCAAACATGAGGGCATATGACCCACAGAATCACCAGGACATTGTTTGTTGGGATGTATGTTCAGGTCTACTGAGAGACAGGCACTGTGTGCCACTTTTTCAGGCGCGAGTACTTGACTTCGCGCGTGAATGACAACTTCTCATTTGCCCATTGCCCACCCCCATATGTGATGAACAGCAGTCAGCACCATGCTCTAAGAATCTTGGCAAGCGCAACACTGCCCCCTGTGGGAATGGACACAGTACTAGCTGGGTACATGTCAATATCATAGACATCCATGGCTGGAATTGCGAAAAACTAGGTGTTCTGCGTGACACAGGGTACAATGTACTGCCTTGGATGCAACAATTCAAATTACACAGCAATGCAGCAATAATACTACGTTGTCCAACCAGTAGACAACCGGCAGAGCCCCAATATCAAAGCCCGTAGTTAAAAATGGAAAACTCAAAGTGATGGTATCCCCCCCCCCCCCACAGGGGAAATTCACAGGTGGGTATTTCTCAAGAGGGGGGCGGGGGTACAGTCCACTGCAGACACCACCGAAGTACATGAGCCGTGGATGAGCCACCTGACCAGACACAGGTTGCGTGGAGGGCATGCTAGAAATATGCCCTGTGCGCGGTTAGAGCAACACTGAGGATCTGCTATGCAAATAGACAACACACACGAAGCAATCACAAGGTTGATTCGTGATTACACAAATCAACCACAATTTTGATTCGCGATTCGTGACTTGGTCACAGCATATAATAACACAAAATGATCGCCACGTCGCGCTGGGCATTTTTTTTTGGCCGCACGCAGGTCAAGAAAGCGCTCCACACATGCACGTCCTGGCATGCATATGCAGCAATGGTCGGCAGTTCCACCACTGGGTGAAAATTCCATCCCAACTCTGCTTTATATGTACGTTGACGGGGTCACACTTTCCTTCTGTTGCTTGTTGTCTCCTTCCTAACTCTTGCCCTTCTGTTGCTCTGGCCATGTTTTGTGGGCCAAAACCTCTAGCCTGCATTCACGTTACTGGCAATACCTTGGCTTACCCTTCCCGCTTGCTTGCAGCTGTCGCTCAATTGGCCAACCATCCAGTCACCCAAGGTCAGGGGGTTAGAAAGAGGGATAGAAAGGGAGAAAGAGGGTATCAATGCTGCTTGCACGTTGAGCTAACGTTAGTGCTCAACTCTGCCGAGCTGAGGCTCTTGGTATCATCAGATAAGTCTGTCGTTTAATCCGCAGGCAACTCGGCCTGTGGGGACTCTGCTTTAGAGCTAAGCGCCGAAGCTGAACTATGCACATCCTCAGGACCCGAAAAATCAAATGGTTTAAACGGCCTTCTAGAAACTGATTGGTCATCGTGTAGTGCACCATGCTCCACACGTCTAATCAGCATTGGAGTGATATCATTTGAGGGGAGCAAGGGAGTGGGCTCCACCACGGTCTTTGGTGTGGCACTACAGCACATCAATGAGGACGCCCGGGGGGAGCGCAAGGGCGTCCTTGGGTGAGGAATCGGTCATTTGACTGTCAGATAGAGTGGAAAAGCCTTCCGTCCCAACTCCGCCAACAATTCTGCCCTATTATTGCCCTCGATATCAACGTGACTCGGTATCTTGACCCATGCGAAGTGTGTGACTGGGCTCTCAGGAAGACATTAACTCCGACCAGAGGTCCACATCGACCACCAGTCCCTGGCCCATGACCATTTTTTTTGGGGGGGGTGCAAGTTTTGGCTTCAATGACTCAGCGGGAGGGAGGATTGGAAGGGAGGGGGTGTTGGAGGTACGTTGTCTTCTGTGGGAGCACCAAATTTGTGCTCAACAATGGTGCTGTGTTTGGAGCGCTTCAAACACACAGAGTAGGGGTTGTATGAATCACTTCTGCATCGAGCATGTTGGAGGAGCGGTGCGGTGCACCCAGCGGGGGTGTTCAGTTAGGTTCCGGACACCAACCCCCGCGGCATGGGCAGGAGGTCTAGAGAGAGAGTGTGTGTGTGTATGCAATGGTCGGTTCTGATCGACTGAATGTCCATGAATAGACACTTTCAGCCCTTAGTCCAATTTAAGTGCACGTCACTGTGTTGAAACTTTATCCTTTCTATGAACAGAGAGGTCAGGAGGCATAGCAGCTGGAACTATACATCAGACAAATGGCAGGCAACAGCCTCAGAATATGACTCCGTTTCTCCTGCAGAACAGGTCACTTCAAAAGAGGTGGTGCAAGGAAAACGGACTTGTGTGCTTGCACCGTACAGGGCGACTCTGCACTCCTTGGCCATACAGATTTTCCCCCATTTGAGATGAATGGTAGGAGGAGATTGTACCCCCTGAGTTGTGCATGTTCAAAATGCAGGAAGGCATATGGGCCAGCACAGAGCTGGTTGGAAGAAAGCACAACACTGGCCACGTCAGGGCCAAACCAACTTAACAGAGTTGTTGGCAGCTTTAGAAATGAAGAAAGGTGAGGCGGGCAGGCGTCCAGTGGAGGGGCGAAATATTTTTTGGGGTTTAGGGGACTAAGGTGTACTATAGGGAAACACATGCACCGCGCGTGTGGTTTTACTAGCCTATCTCTGGATTTTTTGTGTATTTTCAGGGTGGCAGGGATGCTCAGGGGATAGCATACAACAATGGAGGCCTCCACTCTACTTCCTCACCAATGGTGGTTGTAGCCGCCCTCAAGGGCAGCCCCAACTTGCCTATGGGGGGGCATCGCGGTCACGGCGCACTGGCTCAACAGGGGGGGGGATGGTGGTGAGGTGCAGAGAAAAGCACCAAGGGAAAGACAATGATGTCCGCACATGTCGGAAGGGCAAACACCGCGCACACCACACGTGCGTTTCACCCACAGCCCACACAGGCCCTCAAGTTGGTTGTTCCTCATTGTTCACTGTTGGAGTGGGTTGAGGGGGGTTCAGATGACACGGAAGAGCCCCCTGTGGGTACAGCCTGTACTTGTGCTGCAACATCTTTTGTACTGTAACCCTCCCGTTTGTGCTGTGCCCAGCCACTTTATTGCTCTGCCCCTTCCGCGCACCACTTGGGCCACAACCCGATGTGCATCCTGCCCCATCCAGTTCTGTGTTGTGCCTCCCTTGTGCTGTGGCCCAGACGGAAGAGCAGTACCGTGTGCGGGTCATCGACCACGTCGTTGAGGCTGCGGATGTCAAACCACGAGGGCATGGTCATGCCCATGTTTAGGGTCACAGGCTGCATCGGAGCCGAGGGCAGAATGAACTTGGTGTAGGGCAGAAGGTGCTTAATGGCCTCGAACGCGTCCTGCCATCCATAGCCGGTGTCACCGAGGCCGTGCAGGAACAATACGGTTGCGGTGTGCGGTTTGCTGGGCTGAATGACGATGTCGGGCATGCAGCCCTCCGCAATGGACTTCGTGCCTGCGCAGCGCCGACTGGCGCGGGCGGCTGCCTTGGAGGCCTGGTGCCACGTGCTGAAGGTAGCTACTCGGAACATGACCAGGGCGGAACAACACACTTGTCGGCAGGGCTAATGGCTGTTGAGTGAGTGAAGTGGAAAGAGAAAGGTGGGTGAGCATGATCGTTCTTCCACCAACAAGCAGTCACGCAGACTCCAACACTGAGGAGACCGCTCAACGCAGAAGGTGATCCTGCAGCACAACCTTGCCGGTCCCTGGGGGGGGCGGGGGGCAGCGAAGCTGAACCGAGACTGCACAGAGGCGAGCGAGCGCCCCGTTGTCGAGGCTCAACATGTCCGTGACTCACTTCACTTGGGGCCGCAGCCCAATTACGCAGACATGGCTCGTGAAATACTCAAACACATAAAACGTCAGCCATGGATCAGGGCGGTGCCTTATCCAGCAATATCGGTGGAGGTTTGCTAAGGGTACCAGTGCAATGTTGTGGAGATCGGAGAACCACAAGTGCCTTCAATCGATGCATAAAGTGGTACCAGTGTGCTATGCTCCAGACCTGCCATTCCAAGGCAACTGGGTGACTTATGGACCGGACATTGAGACGAGGGCTGTTAACACGAGTTCCTGAGGGGCGCTCCTTAAGGGCGCTCCGTATGAAATTTTCCAACAGTCCCGGTAATCAGGGAGTGTGCTAGCAATGAGAGGCTCTTTGGCTGTGGTGCGTGTTTGGAGAAACCCCTCCCTAGTGCATCAGCTTGGACAGTTTCTGTACATCGGCCCCCTCGCCGGTGCACCATCATGGCCATTGGCTTACCATCGGACCTCCCCCCTTATATCTCTGGTGTGCAGCCCCCCCATCCCCCACCCAGGGGCAAGCCTGGGCTATGTGTGCAGCATGTGTGCACAACAGGCGATGAGCACAAAGCGCAGGAAGAAAATTGGCTCATCAGTGGCGTAAAAGACCATAGGTACCTTTCTGTCACACCCAGGAAGACATGAACATGACCTGTGGGTAGGAGGATACCAACAGAAGGCAGCAATCTCGCAGTGATAAGCAAAGCAGCCAGGGGTAAAAACCAACCCATTCTGGGCCAACCAGCCGTAAAGAAAGCACACGGCACAGATACTCCCCCTATTACGCAATATCTCTGTGCAAACACTACAACATAGTTTGTCATGACCATTATGGGCATATTTTCCCTTGACTCATACATGCTTTGCTTTGTGCCATGTTCTTCTTGGGGGGGGGGGGGGCGTCATTTTGGGCCTTGTTCCCTTGGAAGGGAGCCTTGTACATCTGCACAGTCCGAAATGGTGCATATCACACGCGTTTTCTCCAAAATGTGGAACCTACCGGTTTAATGTGACTGTATCATTGACGAAGTTGTTGTTTGCATGAGCTTGCATGACTCCTGCTATGACCGCAATGGGTGTGATATTACAACTTTTTCAAATCCAGAGGTCTCCCCTCCCAAAATGCCCCCGAAGGAGAGCAAACCCTTGGGTGCAAGACCTGTGTTAACATCCCTTAGTCTTGCCCTATCCTGCACCTCCCAAGGTGAAAATACATAGGTCCCTTGGGAGCAACCACCACCCTAGTTTTGGGTCTTCCTACTGGATTGTCGATTTTCCCTACCCTTGTCCAAGTAGCGGAGGGAAACTGTAGCTCTTCCGGCCAGCCACAAGTTGATCTACAGCTGCATGGTCGGGCAAGATGGCGAAATCCCCGCTCCACACGTGCGCCACATCAGATGCTCCCCCATCAGCATGCAGCGCACATGAGTGGAACAATATTCACGTGAGGTTGCGGTTAACCAACAACAATAGGCAGTCAACTGATAGGCGATTGCCACTGGTGCTGGTTGGTCATTTACCGATTTTTTTTATTGGCCATTTTTATTGACCAGCCACGCTATGTTGGGGTCCCCTAAATCCTTTCGCTACTACCAAGCCTTCCGCCAAGCTTGCAGTCAAACTTGCGGCAGGTGAGCCCATTCTAGTGGCCCTTCTCAAGCATGCTCAGCTCTTTAAGGTTGAATATTCTCCCCAAAAAGAGTCGCACATGGAGCCCATTTCTCCTTAGACCTGAGTGCACATTGCAACATTGTGTTGCATGATCATTTGGTGCATGCTCTGTCACGTCTTTGTTTGTGCTAGGCATTCATTGATTTTTCCTTGGGGAGCTGAGGAAACAGTCATTTTGGGTATCTTTCCTCACGGGTGTGGGGTAACCATCACATTGGGCCACCTACTTCCCATTAGGGGGCAGGGGTAGTGTCAGGTGGGGTTAGGTATGAGCCCACTGAGGGTGCATCCGGAATTTGTAGACATAAACCAATTGAGGGTGCATCCCCAAACTGCTGAGTGGGGGTGCATCCCTAACTGTAGGTATAAGCCCATTGAGGGTGCATCCCCAAACTGTCCACCAAAGGAGCACCCCCAAAGGTACCCACAGAGCTCTTCGCTGTAGGGGCTCCAGCCCCTTGCCCAACCCAATGCCAAGTCTCCTCCCAAAGCCACTGCCAAGCCTCATGCCAAACCCTCAACAAAGCCTGCACGCAAGCCTGCCACAAGTGAGCCCATTAGACACTCGCCTCATGGTTCACCATATATCGCACGAAGTCGCCCCCCCCTACCTTGGAGGTAGGGGGGGGGGGTAGGGGGGGTAGGGGGGGGAGGTAGGGGGGGGAAGGTAGGGGGGGGAGGTAGGGGGGGGGGGTAGGGGGGGGGCGACTCCGCGGGTCCTAGGACGCCAACTAACCCCCCCCCCCCAGGGGCCTCCGGCCGACAGTTAGTTGTCAAAGGTATGGGCCCAAGGAGCCAACGGGCGCCGAAGGCGCCCAATGGGGTTATGTAGCCACCTTGCCCACTTGTGGGCTCTTTTCTGATTCTGCCCCCCGCTCTGAGGCGGTGGGGATCCCCTAGGCGGCAGGGGTTATATAGCCACCTTGCCCCATCCTTGCCCACAAGTGGGCCAATTCTGATTCTGCCTCCCCGCTCTATAGCGGTGGCTATTTGGGCGTCTGGCCGTACTAGAGACCCATACTTTGGTATACTAGGGGCCCCTAGGGGCGTCATGGTGACCCCCGGCGTAGGTTTTGACTTCTGATTTTGTTCCCTTTGTTGGGGACCCCCGAGAATGCAGGGGTGATGTAGCATTTCCGCCCTCTTTTGGGCCCCAACCGTCCGGTGCTATTGAGGAAACCGGGACAATCTTTGAATCCACGCTTTGTTGCGTGGTGCATCAGGGTGACCCCCGGCGTAGGTTTTGACTTCTGATTTTGTTCCCTTTGTTGGGGACCCCCGAGAATGCAGGGGTGATGTAGCATTTCCGCCCTCTTTTGGGCCCCAACCATCATGGTGAGATGTAGCCAATTCGCCGAGACCGGCACTTGAAGATCCCTGCCTCGAGCTTTCATACCCCGGCTCGAGGAGGAGGCAATCAGGGGCTTGAAGATCCCTGCCTCGAGCTTTTCCCCGGCTCGAGAAGGAGGCATTCAGGGGCTTTCTTTCTTCCTTTCCTTTCTCATAGGCGTAGGCGTAGGCAGGGGTGACGTAGCCACCTTGCCCACAAGTGGGCCAATTCTGATTGTTGCGTCTGTTGCGTCGCGATTTTCCGCGTTTTCCGCGGGGTTACAAGTGAGACTGGTTTACAGGGTTACAAGTGCAAGTTACAAGGCAAGGGCATCATGCAGCCTGTGCATTTGTGACCACGGCTTTTCCATCACCCATTCTACAGGATATTGTGCATCACCATGAATTACGATTCAGTCGAGGACGTGGTTGCAACATATGTTGCTCGCTATGCAGAGCACTATAGGCAATTCTGGTCGCATCCTTGGCCCACAAGGCCCATCAACGCACTGTTGGTAGACTTGCAGACCGTGGGAATCAAGGCAACTTCGATGCATGTGTTCCGCGCCCTCAATCGCTTGCGTCAATGTGGCGTTTTGGAGTTGACATACCAGCCGCCGATGTATTTGTTGCCGTTCTGTGATGCCTGCCACGCGTGCGGTGGGAATCTGGAAGCAGCCCATGTTACCACTCTGGAAGTATTGGGGAATGCTGAGGTGCTCATTCCGCGTACGATGTAATCCGCTCTGCCAATGTTGTAAGTACCATATTGCGTTCCCGTTCTTCCTTAGGGGAGGCCGAAGGATATTCAACTTGTGAAGGGCACCTGTACTTCGTGCGACATACACTATACCTACGATGGTTTCACCGTTGGTGGTAAATCCTATCGACTCACCGAGGAACGGCCATACATGATGGTCACGAATAGGTGTGTGCAACGTCCGTTTTTGCGTCCATTTCCAAGATGTGTGCCTACAGTGCACGACATCTGTGCAATATTTAGGTCCGTCTTGCGCAAGCGCGACATCGATGACACGGAAGTGAGGTTGACGCTGCAACATGCTAGCTTCCACACACAAGGTCTTGTGTTGGGGATACCACCAAAGATTTTGAAGAAGGGTTTGTTCTTGCGTTGGGCCATGCGCTATCACCGAGAGCAGATGGTGCAGGACGTCATGCCCGATACGGATCTCCGGGATGACACACTCTTTGAGATGTTGAACACCCGCATCCGTAACAATGGAATGCCTTCGCGGCACCATAGGTGTGTGTTTACTACAGTGGTGTTACCCTTCGGTTTGGTGAGTGGACAACTACCATCTCTTGTTTGCGTCATGTGTAGGTGCACAACAGCGGGGCCCCAGCATGTGAGGCACATGAGTTTCAAGAAGGCTGGGGACGACAAAGTGGCATACCTTACTGCAGCTCTCCAGAGGTTTGAGGAGGTGGTGATTCTGGACGGGCACGAGAAGGTTTGCCGCCGTGTGTGTCAACGTCAACGTGGTGAGCGGGGACTACATCCAACAACAGGCTTGAACATCCCTTTGCAATGCTCCCAATGGCCTGACAAGACTACTGGTTCTGCCTACTGCCGTGAGCATAAACCTGTGGATCAACCGGTCGTTCCCAAACTTTTGGATGAGAGCGATGATGAAGAAGATGAGGTGATTGCCCTCCGTACGCGGGCCAAGCAACAACAACAGCCGACCAAGCCCAAGACTACAAGCACAGTGAGCGACGAGGGTTGCACGAAGACCTTCGTTGTGCACCCGGGCAAGACGTCGGGTCTGCTAGCAACTGCTCGGCCTTGCAACTGCATTATTGAGTTGTCGGAATTGATACAGCCGGAGTCTACGCACGATGTCCTCAACTGTGTCCACGCTCTGCGGGAGGATGGTGTCGTCATTCATTACGCTGGGTATGACAACGGTTGTCACTGCGACCAATCCGTTCGCAAGCACAAGGTTTCGACTTTGGAGGACGTGACTTGGTTTGTGGACAGGTATACTTGCAATCCTCATACCTTGCCATAACAAGGATACATGCAATGCATGGATGAAGCTTCTGCTTCTGTTGCTCATAGGTTCCACGAGGTGAACCACAAGTGTACGAAGTACAATGCAGACGACATCCCTGCCTTGGAAGGCGTCAACAGTGAGGCGTGCGAGCAGCTCTTCGTATGGTTGTCGCGCTTCAAGTACATTGCACCTACCATGAATGATGTCCGGTTCTTCTTCTTGCTTTGGAACGTTTGTGAGGCCCACAATCGCTACCTGGGGGCAGGGGGCGACCCGGCTGGCATCTTGAAGCCTTCTGCACCAACTATGGCACGTGAGGAGCAGCTGGAGGATCCCCTTACTTGGATTATTTTGATCGTTGAGCCGACAGTTGCCGTTAGCTTGTCGAACTTTCTTCTGCGGCAATCGGCGGCCTTGCATCGGGCAATGACGTATGCGTCGCCTTCCCCCAACACGCTCCCGGCTAACAACCCCGTCGCACACTTGGCACGCCCGGTTACGTCAACGGCATCGGGTTCGTCTGGTTACGTGGCCATGGGCTCCGTCTCGCGGCGCATTGGGTCCAAGCGCGCGCAGCCCCCAAGTCCAGCGTCAGCAACATCCTCACCGGCCCTAAAGCGAGTGGCCCTTGATCAGCCCGACGTGGACGGTATCGCGAAGCAGCTGTTTGCCACCGATTTGAAGGGGAAGGACGATCCTTTGTCCCCATCTAGTGCCGAATCTACGTCTTCCTGTGGTGCTCCTGTTGGTGCTGCAGGTGTGTGGCGGTAACCTAACGCCTTGGAAGCACTTCTCCGTTCCATGTTGCCATCATGTTACTCTTATCATTGTAGGTGATCCAGCCGCGGAAAAAGAGGCCACTGTTGACGAAGGTGAATTGCACGGTGATGACGCGATGCCAGATGAGGCAGCAGCTCCTGCACCCCTTCCTCCGGGCCGTGCCCCTAAGGCCGTGGCACAGAAGAAGGATAGCGAAGGTTCCTGCTTCGTCGTGTTCCTGCTCCGTAGGTTCGCTGACACTTTACGCATATCACGTTTTCTTTCGTCACATGGGTATGTTTCGTCTTTCTAGTCCCCGACAAGTTGGCGCACCATGAAGTGGTAATGTCGGAGGGCGTCAGGAATCAGCTGAGGACCCTTAGTATTGAAGTTGGGGGTTTCAAGGAGTGGGATGCGGACAAAGAGGCGCAGGACTTCCAAAAGTTGCGGGAGCCACCCTCCGGTTTGTCTGTGGCGAACTACGACAAAATTGTGACCTTCTTCTTGTTGCGCTTGCGTGGCAACGAACCCATCGCGGTCCGCCCGGTGATGAAGGGCATCTTCGGCAAGGGGCAAGTGAAGTGCCCAAGTACAGTGGGTGTGTACAACTACACATGCGTTGCGAACGGGCCTTTTGTTGGTCGCAATACATCTCTTCTTTACTTTCGTCCGTTTGTCCTTGCAACAGGTAAGGCCGTGCTGCTGCGCTTTCAGTATGAGGGGATGTTGCTGCTGCTGACGAAGAAGTCCCCCATGGCACCGCTGCCTTCGCTGTGGATCGTGTTGTTGCCTGTGCATGGCCCAACCCCCATTATGCAGCAGTATGGTGTGGAGCAAGTCGACTGGAATAAGCGCGTGCAGCTGGTGCCGCCAAAAAGTTTCTTGCTGCCGAACAAGACCGTGGAGAAGCAGCAGCCGAAGGTTGGTGTTCCGGAGTAGTCGGTGAGCGGTGTAAGTACGTGCTGTCTACATCACCGTCTACTTGCATTCATCGCTCCCATGGTGCCATTGGCACATGGTGCCCATTGGTTACACACTGTATTTAAGTTTTCACCCGTGTCCTCCGTTGTTTGAGTCCATCATATATGGCACCTTTTGCGTGGGCCGCTATGCCGTGGTATTGTGTTCCTACTGCGGTGGCTTGTCGCTTGTCTTCTGCATTCTTTGGTGTGCCGCCATGCTTGGCACCCTGCGTCCATACTCGTTCTTCTGTTCATAGTCACGTGTTGACTTTGGCGCTGCATACGGTGCAGCAACACATCGGACTGGAGTGGTAGCAATCACTCACCATGGGTCGCAGTTCGTGTTTTGATTTCGTGGTTGTTGTGCTTGCATTGGTCTCCTCTTTGCAGATGGGGTGGAGGTGTTTGGGCGAGAAGGGAGCCGTAGAAAAGAACGGTTAGGTGGTGCGTAGGAGTGAAGTTCTTTGAAGGGCCACAGGCAAGGCGGTACGCACCGAAGGCGGGGCGAACACAAGGCGGAACACACAAAAGGCGGTCTGTGGCCACCGCAGGAGTCTTGTTATTTAAGGGGCCACAGGCAAGGCGTTGCACACACAATGCGGTAAACACAAAAGGCGGTCTGTGGCCACCGCAGGAGTCATGTTAGTTAAGGGGCCTCAAGCAAGGCGGTGCACACACAAGGCGGAACACACAAAAGGCGGTCTGTAGCCACCGCAGGAGTCTTGTTATTTAAGGGGCCACAGGCAAGGCGGTGCACACACAAGGCGGTGCACACACAAGGCGGAACACACAAAAGGCGGTCTGTAGCCACCGCAGGAGTCTTGTTATTTAAGGGGCCACAAGCAAGGCGGTGCACACACAGAGCGGTGCACACACAAGGCGGAACACACAAAAGGCGGTCTGTGGCCACCGCAGGAGTCTTGTTATTTAAGGGGCCACAGGCAAGGCGGTGCACACACAAGGCGGAACACACAAAAGGCGGTATGTGGCCACCGCAGGAGTCTTGTTATTTAAGGGGCCACAGGCAAGGCGGTGCACACACAAGGCGGTGCACACACAATGCGGTAAACACAAAAGGCGGTCTGTGGCCACCGCAGGAGTCATGTTAGTTGAGGGGCCACAGGCAAGGCGGTGCACACACAAGGCGGAACACCCAAAAAGCGGCCTGTGGCCACCGCAGGAGTCTTGTTATTTAAGGGGCCACAGGCAAGGCGGTGCACACACAAGGCGGTGCACACACAAGGCGGAACACACAAAAGGCGGTCTGTGGCCACCGCAGGAGTCTTGTTACTTAAGGGGCCACAGGCAAGGCGGTGCACACACAAGGCGGAACACACAAAAGGCGGCCTGTGGCCACCGCAGGAGTCTTGTTATTTAAGGGGCCACAGGCAAGGCGGTGCACACACAAGGCGGTGCACACACAACGCGGTAAACACAAAAGGCGGTCTGTGGCCACCGCAGGAGTCATGTTAGTTGAGGGGCCACAGGCAAGGCGGTGCACACACAAGGCGGAACACCCAAAAAGCGGCCTGTGGCCACCGCAGGAGTCTTGTTATTTAAGGGGCCACAGGCAAGGCGGTGCACACACAAGGCGGCGCACACACAAGGCGGAACACACAAAAGGCGGTCTGTGGCCACCGCAGGAGTCTTGTTACTTAAGGGGCCACAGGCAAGGCGGTGCACACACAAGGCGGAACACACAAAAGGCGGCCTGTGGCCACCGCAGGAGTCTTGTTATTTAAGGGGCCACAGGCAAGGCGGTGCACACACAAGGCGGTGCACACACAAGGCGGAACACACAAAAGGTGGTCTGTGGCCACCGCAGGAGTCTTGTTATTTAAGGGGCCACAGGCAAGGCGGTGCACACACAAGGCTGTGCAGCCAAAAGGCGGTCTACCAACGCAAGGGTCCGGGTGGGGTGGGGGGCGGGGGTTGCTCGGGAAGGGCGGGAGGATGGGGGGTTGGTGGTGGGGGGGGGGGGGGGGGCAGGTAGGAGTAGCAACGTAGGGGGGGGGGGAGGTAGGGGGGGGGGGAGACAAGGTGGGGGGGGAGGTAGGGAGGGGAAGAGGTAAGCGGGGGGAGGTAGGGGGGGGGAAGGTAGGGGGGGGAGGTAGGGGGGGGAGGTAGGGGGGTGTAGGGGGGGGTAGGGGGGGGTAGGGGGGGGGTTGGGGGGGGGTAGGGGGGGGGTAGGTAGGGGGGGGAGGTAGGGGGGGGCGACTTCGTGCATACTATAGGTTCACAGCAATCCACACGCAAATGGGGTGTTGTTGATGGATATAGAAGCTGAAAAATGTCCCATAGCCCAGCACGTGCATTAAGGCTTGTTGCATGCCAAAAACTGTGTGTCTTGTATCAAAACCATGGCAGTGCATGTAGCATGCAGTGCAAGAATAGCCTCAAAATGCGAAAAGCTACATTTTCTAGCATGATAGAAGGATAAATGTATTGCCTGGATGCAACATACATATTTCCACCACAACATGCCAATACCATTGTAATGTACAACTGCTAGAAACACGAGACAACCAAAAAGTTCGGTGCATTGCTATGTTAAGAGCATTATTTTCTACAAAGGAGAGACTACAACCCCAGCTCAACATGCAAAGCTTGGTAGGAAATGCCACGCTTCCGCTGAGGTTAAGGAGGAGGGATGTCATGCCCTCGGTCAGAAGTAGCAGAGCCCCCTATGCTACTCCTTCCAACATGCGGGATTGTAAGTGAGTCCTCAGCCATGCTATGGTTGTGGGTGAGTGTGTAAATGTGTTTAGGTGTGTGCCGTGGCACTATATGATTGTTGCATGCACATTAAAAAAAAACAGAGTGGCTATTTCTCCTATGGTAGGTCACATGGTTCAAACACCAATAATTGTAGTGGCCGACATGGACGTGCTGCAAGAACTTGTGCGGGACAGTACTAAACCTGGGGCAGTTTGGAGCATCACTAGCACTGGCAGTCGAAACCACGGCTTAGACGGCAGCCTTCTCCATGTTGTTGCCTTGGGCAACATGGAAGTCATCTTTGTGTGCGGCAATCTTGGGGCCTTCCGTGTGCAAGGTGTCTTTGTGTGCTACCTTTCGGAGAGGGGGGGGGGGGGAGGCTCCTGATTTTGTCATTGGCCCATACAACTACATCACATGCTTGTTTTGGACTGGGGTTGAAGGGGATGCTGTCATCAATGAAGTTGTTGCCCGTCCCCAATACAGTACGGGCTACAATTTTGGGTTCTCTTTGCTTTGGAGTCCCCAAGATGGTGGGGTTTGTGTAGCCATTTTGACTTCTCTTTGCTTTGGTATCCCTGTGCTATTTTGAGGTCTCTGCATTTTAAATACATTTTACATTACACAGACACATAGGGTAAAAAAAAAACCCCCTCAGGAAGGGCAAAAAAAAAAAATTCGGCGCCTTTGGCGCCAATCCTTTCCCCCAAAATCTCAAATTGGAGAAGTATGGGTTCGAAAACTTTGGGGGAGTCTGGAGGGGGGGGGGAGGGGGGGGGTTTGGGTCTGGAATTCGAACAGGCCGCCCCCCTTGGTTTGCTCTTTGTATGTGTGCATGGAGAAGCGGTTCTTTCGCTCCTACAATATTCTCAAGGAAGGTCATGGCGCCTACCATGATCGTGATGTTGGCCGCGTGTCGTTCTGCTGGCGGGGGTGGGGGCTGCCAGCGTGGCGTCCTTGAGGCGTTCATGTGCCTAGGGGCTGTGGGGTTTGTGCTCGGGGTCACGCGGTCAGCCTGTGGGGCTTGAGTACCAGCACTGTGAGCCATGGGATCGCCCAGGGGGGCTGCGGGATGGTCCACAGTGCTTCTGCTGCGGGCTATGCTGCCGGGCGGGGGCGCTGGGATACTCGCGGCGTCGTGGGCTGCGGGACCTTCGTCGTGGGCTGCGGGGGTTGCCGCTGTGTCCCCTTCGCGGGCTGTGCCGGCTGTGCCGGGGCTGTGGGATCCGTCCTAGGGACTTTGGGGGCTAATGCCCTCTTCTCCCCCTCCTGTAGGGTCGCGTGCGAGGGTGCGGGGGGTATGGGGCTTGCCGGAGGTATGCGAGTGGTCCCCATTTACAAGTGCGGGGGCTCTCTCTCCAATCGCATTCAAAGCGCACTATTCAACTTCAGCTGCAGCATTAGACCAGCCAATCTGCTCTTGGGACCCAGAAATCCATCACAGACAACAGCAATGTGGAGGCTCTCCTTCAAAATGAAGAGAGCATGATGCACTAGTACCTCTCCCAGGATCCAGTTCAATTTCACGAGGCTGTTGCCGGGATTAGCGATAGAGCCTGGTTGCCAGGCGCCACCATGAGCTTGGGCCATAGTCCGTCCTTTGCATAGAGCGGGGGTATCAACATATCAATGCGTACTTTTTGGGGTTTCCCTGCTTTCTCCCCTCACTACTGCTAATTCCTAGTCGCCTGTGCCACTTGCAGCGCGCAAACAGCATTCTTCAGGGTACGCATGTTCATGTTCGGATGCTGACCGCACCAGAGGTGCAGCTACAGCAGACGCAATACCGTTCCCACACTCCAACCCACCCAAACCCAATGGGGGTTGTAGAGACGCAGTTGCCGACGTGGCTTAGTACTCAAATGGTTCGAAGGGAACCTCAACCTCGAACCTTAAATCCAGCACTTATCCGAAGCCGAATCAGCCATGCCATCCACTGATAGCATCGCATGTAGGCCAGACCTGGATCAGGCATTCCGTCGCAGACGCATCCTGCGGTGCAAATGTTGTTTGCTGGCACTGCTTGGTGAGCTTGCAAACTTCATGTTTGTCATTGTGTTGGGGCAAGAGAAGATTACACAAGAATTCGGGGGTTTCCTGGTTGGGCTCACCATGGCCGGGGGACGGGGGGGTTGAAGCTGTGTGCCACTCGGAACAGCCCCTGAGGTGACCCGTCCTGCAAGACTCAGAAAACATGGGAATGTTATTTGGGAATCGACGCGATAAGGGTATCCAGAGAACTCATCGATTGCGTGGGCACAGTAAAAATTATCCTCAACTATTTTGAGCCCCGAAACGATTATTTCGGCGCGTTCAGAGCCTGATTCAATAACGACTGACTCATGGTCAGGTCCATTCAGCCTCATCCACGTCAGCCCCACCTGGAGAGCTCAAAAAGATGCAGGCAGCGTGGGTGGAGGGTGGAAGCGCAGGGTGGGTGGACTTCGCATCGCATCCTGATACATCGCGGCAGGCACTCCCTCCCTTCGCCAGGCAGGAATGGCTTAAGTGGTTCCGTACAATGTCAGCATTCATCACACTGGACCGTGGCAACACTCTCTCGCCACTCCAGATCTGACCTGCTGCAACCCCGATAGGAAATTTGTGTTATGGCAGTGCGCAGGCACACGTCAACACAACAGAACGCAAGAAATGGGCTCATCAGTGCCCATGAGAGACCATGGCGCCTGTCTACAACCCCCTCCCCCAGATTTGTTTTCTGCATTTTTCGAGCAACTTCGATTTGCGCCTGATGCGGGTGTCTCGTTGACTGGAAGTTTCCATCGGTTGTCAAGGGCTGTGCAGGCTCGTACGCATCCGGCAGGTTGTAAGTGATTGGCGAGAGCTGGTCTGGGACGCTTAGGATTGTGGAAGCTTGGGCAGGGCTATGGAGGGGATGGGCAAAGGGCTACAGAGGATTGTAGCAGGTTACAGAGTTGCAGAGGTTGTGCAGAGTTGAAAACGGTGAGGTTGTTGGAGCTTGAGCACTCTTTGTTGAGAGATGCGGAGGGTTTAAAGAGAATCTAGGAACAGGGTGCAGAATGGTGGATGGTTGCAGAGGATCGAGGGCTGCAGAACGCTGTATAGGCACATGCAAGGTTGTTAATTTATGCGTAAAAGTTTGTTGCAGGCTGTGTGAGCTGTGTGCCAGATGATGGATGGGTCGGAAGGGATCCAGTCGGTTGTAGAATATTGTGCAAGGTTGTACAGAATCGTGCACTTGATGCAGCGTTATGGATGGTTGCAAAGTTGTTGAGCTGTGGGTTGTGCAGAATTGTTGGTGCTTGCTGAGGGCGGAGAAAGATTGCATTGCAGAGGTCCGTGGTGTTGCAGACATGCTGGTCAAGGTTAGAATAGAATGGGCATAACGGTCTCAGTGTTTTGCATCCAGGTAGTATCCAATCACGTCAAACTTCCACAAGGAAGAACCCCAAGGCGTGCCATTCTTCCGTATGGTGAGCCTCACATAGCGTCCTGAGAGGCAAACGGCAGTGATGCGACCGATGATACGTAGAACAAGAAGGTTATACTTCAGAAGGTACATGGACCAGGCGTGCGATATGACACAGTGTGCGCAGCCATCGCGCAATCAATGTAGTTGATACACGTGGCATGCTGCAGAAGAGAAATCACCAGTCAACAAGGACACCAGTCGTGCCAGCATTATCTTTAAAGGTGAAAGAAAGCTAACCTTAAAATGAGAGAATACATTTAAAATTTAATTTTAATCTATTTCGTTTAGGTTTAGATTCGGTTTAAATCCCTGCTGCAAACTAATAATTCAGTTAGTAAGTACTACCAACTACTGCTACTACAATACTAAATTTCGTCAACATAGATTCTGAGAATGCAATGATTGCCCTTCCATATTGGTTGCCAAACTACTGCACAACTTTTCTCCAAACCGAAAATCTGCGCTCAGCTTTCGCAACCGAGATATTGTGGCCCTGCAGTTGTCAACAGTGACCTGCAAACTGGCCATTCACCCCAGATTTCGGGATTTCGGGATTTCGGGATTTCGGAAGTTTCATCAACACATCTCAACCGCAACATCGCAGCCCATTGAGTCAGAAAGCATAAAAATCAAACACAAATGAAAATCAATAAACAGCTGTGCAGAAAAAAAAGCTTTAGCTGTCAACCTTGATTTCAGGTTCCAATTCCAATTCCAGGTTTTCAGTTCCTGGAATTTGGGGTTCCCCTTCCATCCTTGGGTGAGTGTGGACATGCTTTGCCGCACTGACCTCGTCGGCGTGAAACCCATCCTTTCCATGGTGTGCTTGGCTGTGGAGGGAACTGTCAACAGCTGCCGCGCAGCCTTTCAGGAGAGCAAAGTTATGGGATTTTTCAAACACCCCTCTTGAACCATTTCGGTCTCATGTGACCCCAGGGCCTGGTTTCCCTCCTAACATGACAAAGGTGATAAATGTGAGGCGCCAGGTTGGAGTGATTTTGGATGGCCTGGGCCTGAAAGCCCATTTTTCAATCCCTGTCGCCGTCCCACTGAAGGGCTTCAAGTCCTTCGCCCCTTGTCGATTGGCATCCCCCATTTCCTGCTGCTTGTTGCTAATTGCTCACTATTTGCCGCGCGCACTTTCATCCATCACTCTGTAGCACTGGACATTGTACACACAACGGGGACATGGCTAGCAAAACCTGGCAGCTGGGCCTCCGGCGTGATCTCGATGCTGTGCACCACGTGCTTCTTGCGACTTTGTTTGCCCTTAATACCATGGTCCTGCGTGTACACAGTGTGCCAGACCTGTGGACAGTAGGTAACAATGGACCGGCTGGCCACGGAAGAAGCTCCAAGAGGCCAGAGATGGGCCGGGATACGAGAGAAAAGGGAAGAATGAGAGATGCAAAGAATGTCTGTTGGCATCCTACTTTCGGTACCAATCCGTGATCGGAGTAGGTGTTGCGCTCCAGTCCGAGGTGTCGCGCCTGCAAACGGGGCTGTCGCACCCCAAACCCCGGAGAAGCGCGATTGCCAGGCATGGCAGTGGTTCACAAACACACAAGGTTGCATGCAAAGTGTTGCACTCGGGCAGCAGCCAAATTGCGAAGGAGTTGACGATGGACAACACCGAAGTGCGACAATGGGAAACCTGCGCGTCAGAACTGACATCGATGACGTATGCAGAGGCAAAAGCCGTCTCCCAATCCAACTGAATCGACGTCGCGATGCACGGGTCTTGCAAATCTATGTAGAGCCACTGAGGAAGTGGCAATGGAGTGCCATGCATATCAGCAGCAACCTGAGGAGGAGGAGGAGTTGCAGACCAGGAAAAGGGTAGAAGAGCGAACGGAGGGACAAAACAGCAGAGGATGATGGGTCCCGGCCTTGGTGTGCAACGAAGATGCCCAGACGGGGAAATGATAATTGGCCCCGGGCACTGTTGAAAGAAGAGTGGTGCTTCCCCCGCAGGCAAGCAAGTACCAGCACGAAGTTGCTGCACACCGTCGTCTCCGCAGCACCATTCAGTGTATAGCAGTGTGTCCGCCAAGCATATGCTGCGAGGACGTGTCTCGCGTCCGCTTCCCTGGTTACAGCATACGATACCAATCCATTCATTCATTTTGGCGAAATTAACTGCCTTGCGGAAGGGACTGGCAGAGACCGCTGCTGGTGCCATTTCCCCTGGTGTCTGCTGCAGTTCCTGCTACCCCACTGTGTCAAAGAATTTCAATTTTGAAACAAATCATTCTCAGCATTTTCACACACTGTTTCGCTCCTTCTTGCTTTTGCGACCAGGAAGCCCCGTCTTTGTGCCTGGCCTGTCCCCTGACGTTTACAGGTGTACGGTCGCCCAGTGGCCGTTCCCGTGTGAGCCATCCGTTGGATGCCAGTCGCTTGAAGCGCGACCCCAAGCTTGAGCCCAACACTCTCGGAACCGTAAAACTGTCTGCGGTCCCAACGCCCACCTCAATTATCGGAATGGGATCTGGACGATCTAGCGTAAAAATTTTCATGTACAGCGCATGTCCAGCCCAGTTTTGGCTCAAAAACTCCACGAAGAGTTGCCGAAGGCCGTGGACTAGTGAGAAAGGCGGTGATGATTGTAGAGGGTTCGGGAGGATTGCTGAGTCGTAATGAGGATTGGTGCAGGTTTTTCTGGATTGAAGCTCCCGAATATAGCCCCATCCCCTCGGCCAATCCTGTAAGGCACCTGATGCCCTTCTCCGTTTCCGGTTCGACATGAACGGAATCGGTTGAAGCCAGCCGTCCCCCCCGAAGACGAAAGGGGCGTACCCCCTCGCCGCTCTGAAGCACAGTATTGGTTGTTTGCAGCAGCAGCAGCAGGGGGATGCAACTGTGAGATACCCTCATCAGTCACTGAGGGCAAAGGTGTTGGAGATCACTGTGCAGCCATTCGAACCATGTTCACCAAGCCCTCTTCCCATGTCCCGCCATCCCTGTGTGGCCCTGCCTGGGGACACAGAGAGAGAGGCCAGGAGGAGAATGACGGAGCCCAGGAAGAGCTGGGCGGGGCCGTGGAGGATCCCGAAAGAAGCCTCGGAGCAGCTTGAAAAGGGAGGAGCCGGTCGGACTGACCATGCAAGAAGCCTGGTATAGCCGGTTCACAGCAACCTGCATGCACCCACAAGGACCACCAGATTCTGTCCACCGCAGAGGCCGCTTCTTTTGCAACCCAATTGTGGGATCGTAACGTGCACCCCACGAAAGCTTCACAGCATGAGTTCTTGGCCACATGCATTGATGTTGATTTGGAGAGAAACATCACGCATGCACAGTGGCATCAGACAACTTATTTCGTACCGTACGGTGGGGCGTGTCAACAAATCTGCAAAACGCAGTTTTTGCACTGGGGGTCGCAGGCGGTCGCAGGCACTTGAGATGCCCTTTTTCTTGCCAACAACCCCTTTTTTGAGGGCTCCATGGAAGTGTACTATGGGTTGTGACCCCTTTATGTACATATTTTCTTGTGCTCTTTGACATGAAAGTATTTTTGACAACATTTGACAACAACTCCTAAGGCGGGGATGGAAAAGTTGTTCCGGCGACCTCAAAGCAACAAATGTTGAGGATGAGGTTGTTGCATCAGATGGTGAGTGTAGCTACGCAGCAATGTCTCTTAGTAGATAGGCAAAAAAGGAGGCAAACCCCCAATAAAATTAGGAAGTGGTCCAAAAGCAGTATGAAATTGAGATCCACCATAGTGCAAATACCCCCTTGGAATTGGTTTCCCATTGAAGACATGCACTGCTAGCCCCAACCACTACGTTCATTGTTGTCTTGGGATGCCACGGCCGGGTTCTATTTTAAGGGATTTTACTGGGGTTTTGCACACACAAAAGGGGGTTTTTTGTCCGTGCAAAATGCCCTTTTTTCTTAACCGCCAATCTTCTGTGCAGACGCAAAAACCACTTGGGCCTTTAGTTTGTAGTTACAAGGTAAGTGCCGATAGTGAGCATACCTCGGATCCAGTGGAAGCTAACAAGGTGCGTGTTGATCGTGCCAAGCGGCGAAAGGCCAAGGTTGCCTGTGCTTACAAGGAGCCAACAAGCCATTGCCGGCCAATGCTACTCCTTCGCGGAAGAGACAATTGTGATATGTCTTTCCATCAATGGGTTGCACACTTGTAGGGAGGGAGGGAGGGAGGGCGTGAGGGAGTGTATGAGTTATGCCATCGCTAGACCTGTACGAAAATTTTCTCAAGGGTTGCAAGCGGTCGTAGGCGGTCGCAGGCGGTGAGCACCCCCACTACTTCAAGATTTCATGTAGAGTTTTCGAAAATGTGGCCAAGGACAAGGCAGATGCGGCTGTTGCCAACCCCCTCAGCCCTATGAAAAGTGCACAAAGGTAGGCAGCAGACAACACAGTCAAGTTTGAGAAATTTTTGCAGGGTCTACCACACGTTGATAACCGCTTCAGTGACGCCAATCAACCGCATACTGAAATGGTGCATTTGGCCCCTAATGGTGGTCGCCGCACCTCGCCATACCACATGTGGATCCCATGGCTTCAAAAGGATGAGCCATATCAGTTTGCGAAGAGAGGCAAAGTGGATTTTTAGCCGCAAATTTCGAAAACGGCTCAGCAGACCTTGAAAACATTCAAATTGGGGCACCAAGCGCCGATGAAGGATGCGTGTGTGGAATGCGAGCTGTAAACCCCCCCCCCTTTAAAAGCCGGTGCGTGCTTTTATTTTATGGCGTGCTTTTATTCTTTGCTGGCTCTTATTTTTACCATCCATGCTTTTGCTATGTTCTGAAGATGCTTAGTATGGATGCTTCTCTTGCAACTGTTGCTGAGGCTCGAGAATATGATGACTGCATTGTTGATGATGCTTGGGCTGCAGAAACTGATCCAGGGGAATCAGATGAAGGTGAGCATGGGAACCCTTATACTTCCGAAGATGGTGATTGTGGTGATGTTGATGCTGCTGCTGAGATTGATGTTGTTGCTCCTGTTGCAGCGAATCCCCCTACTGTTGATGCGGATGTTCCTGATGTTCGTGATGTTGCTAATGGTGTTGCAGCAGATGCCCCTATTCTTGATGCTGATGCCGCTGATGACCCTGATGCCGTTGCATTGGGGGTATTTGCGGGGGAGAAGGAGACACGATTTCAGCAAGTTCGAAAAAATTTCAATCTTGGGAGGGGGGCAGTGAACTCCACAGGGAAAAAGGTCCATTACACACCGCCCATGCATATAAAACGACATGGCCGCTGTAAAGCGTGTGAATGTCCCGCAACTTTTTAAAGACTTGGGCTACTTAAATCCTGTGGATGTCAAGCTGCGGGTCCCATTTCAGTTTGTGCCACCGGTTGAGGTGGTGCAACCTGGTGCTGCACCAAAGCCTAAACCAAAGGCTGCACCTAAGCAGCTATCTATGGCTTCTTTTCTGAAGAAAAACTAAACCACGAGGTGGTTAAACTGCATGTGTTTGGCAATCAAATTCATGTTCTTGAGTCTTTCATTTGAGGGATGGTGAGGCTGGGATGGTGCTGCGTGCTTTTATTGTGACGCATTTAATAAACGCCGGCTTGCGTGCTTTTATTTCTGTTGCGTGCTTTTAAAAAGGGGGGGGGTTATAACCTCCAACTCAGGACCGCCCCACCAGCTTTGAAGGTTGTCATGCTCCGTCGTCACACTCCTTTGTTTTTGGCTTTTCCAAAGTGTCTGGCGCCCTTTTTTGTCCATTTTCAGGGTATACTTCGGCACAAGCAGGCCACCCATTTGCGATTGGCCACCGAAGGATATGACCGCAACAAGCACCATGGACGGTACCGCATGCAGACGTGGGGCGGAGTGAAAGTGGCGACATTTTCCACCCTTGGGGCCCGGTTCCCTGATCGGGCAGAGCACATGGTCCTGGATTACAGTAAAGCACTGAATTTATTGAAATTGCCCGTGGGTGAAAAGTGGTACACATCCGAGTTGAAGGCGCAGCGTTTGTTGCTGCACCGCACAACTCTTGGTGTTGACACTGTCATGGTCTGGCTGGAGTGTGTGGCTGGTAAGGGGTTTAATGAGACTGCCTCTGCCCTGATTGGTGAGCTGTACAGGTGCTCCACAGAGGCAGGGCACCTGTTTATCCATACCAATGGCTGCTGCTCTGAATTTTTTAATTTGGGCCTTCGGTAGTTTGTATGACAAACTGGTGCAATGGTGCTGGTTCCATCGCATTACTTGGTGTGTTTTTAGCAAAGGTCACTCCTGTAATCTCTGCGATGCAGCGTCACGTGCCACAGACCATGCTTTGCACAATGTTGACTATTATTATGGTCTAACTGACATGGCTGGCCTGACGATCCAGCATGTTGTACGAAACAAACAGAGCTTTGTATGGAAACCCTGCATCTTGAAGCGCAATGATTTTTGGGATGTGTCGCAATGGCTGGGTGGTGCCTGAAAGTCTTCAGCCAGCCATCTGGACCACTTGCAGACCCCTGTTTTGATCAGAGACGACAAAATCAAGTGGTTGGATTTTGGTATGACACCTGACCCTGAGAACCTGCAGCCTCATCCTGGCTTTGTCTGGGTGAAGTCAGGGTACAGTGAGACCATTGCGTGGCGCAAGGTCCAGCTGACCAAACAGCGCAATGTGGACCTCACAAATGATGGCCTCTGGGCCATGCCCTTGAACACAGGGTGGGTGCCAGTCAAGGCACGTGGGCTGCAGGATTGGGGAAAATTGAAGAAGTATGTTCCAATTCACAAGCAGGGGGATGTGTGCCCCACTGGGTTCCCTGCCCTTGTGGAAAGGGGCAACAATGAGGACGATCCGGATTCAGAATAATCAGTGATCCCTCGAGCATTGCTCCGTCCTGTGCATCGTCCAATTTGCAGCTCTGTGCTCAAAAATGTGACCCCCCCCCCCAACCCATATATTTCTGAAACGCCTTTTCTGACAGATTTCAAAAAGTATACACATACCCCCCAAAAGGAACGAAAACTTTGTGCATTGGGCAAAAAGTACACGAAACCCAAGAAAAGTGCCAAAACCCACCGTGTTGGCGCATACTGAATCTCCCCGAGAGATATGCGAAGCACTATGCGGGGCCAAGCACCAGCCAATTTGTCTCCGCGCTTTGCCGAGCCCAGTGGCAGCCAATATGTTTGGGCGCTTGGGGCGGGACGTCGGGGCCAAGACGTAGGGCCGGATGCAAGACAGTGTGCTCGTCAGCCGGGAAACGTGGGCAGGGCAGAGAGTAGGCAGGGGCAGGTGAACCTGACCTGCCAGCGATGCTTGAGCCAGTCTGTTGCATCAGGGTTAGTGACCACGTCCGGGGGGCCAAGGTTGCCATGGACGGAGGCGACCACGCGTTGGTGCAGCGACAGCAGAGTTGGATGTGGGTGTTCTGCTCGGCTTGAGCCTGCAATGGAAACGTGGGAGGGCTTGCAGCTTCGGCCAGAGCCTTTGCAAAGGTGAAAACACATGCTCCCGAACATGGCACCACATTTTTGAAGTACATGGGCCCCTGGGCTGTGAAACTGCCATGTTATCTGGGTGTGTCTTGCTCGTATGCATGCATGCGCATGGTTCGGGCACCTTGTGTCTCCTGGCACACAGTTTGGCGCAACATGCCAAGCTCTGTGAAAACTGGTAGTGCACGCCACACCTGCCCAGAAATCGCGTTCAAGCCACGGCTGGCCACCCGAGGTTGGACTTGGTTCCATTGCTGGGCAAGAGGTCGCACTTGCAGGTTGTGTTTCGTGTGGTGCTGCACCCCTTCAAGGTATTGGTTTTTTCCCCTAATGAAAACCAGACGTTGACCTTATTGGGGTTCGAACCCGGCCTTCGTTGCCGGCCTCAGTGGGTCAAAAATCGAACATTACAAAATGCATTTCTTTGATTTTGCAAAAACAATCAAACGTCACCTGTAAAGCTGTGAGGAGGAGGGGGGTCAGGACTTTGCATGGCCGTCCGTGTTTCATAATAGTCACAACAACAAGAATTATTGCTGCGGCATCCTGTTTTATGCTGATACTGAGGCGGCTTGCGATGGCTGTTCTGTAACTACACTGGTTCTGAGAGGGTTACCTGGAGCTGAGGCATTATCGCTCGAAATCGCCAGCGACGCGTTGTTGAGCAACGGGGGCTTGGTATGATGCACGCTTGCTGCTGTGCCCACAGCTTCGTGCTGTACAGTCCTGTGGGAGTGTGAACGTGCTGAAAACCGTGTTCAGCAAAAGTTGTTGTCACTACCATCTACGATTGAATGGCAATGCCGAGGTCCTGGTTCATGCACTGCATAGTTGGCATCAGCCACAATAAGCCCTGCCGTGGAAAAACAGTCGCAATAGGTTTGTGCCCATGTGCGTGCCTTCTGCATACGGGGAGATTGCTCACTCAATCCGCTTTCGGGATCATATTCCTTTGGCTACCAGACCGGACGGAGGACCGGTCTGGTCTTGTGGGGAAAATTATCACTTTCTGGCAAAGGATTGGGTCAAGGGTTTTTGAATGTGGCGGAAATGATGGTTTTGGTGGTTTTCTTAGACTCAATAGTATTTTAGAGAAAAACAGTAAGACCAGTTTCAGAGACCGGTGGGACCGGTCTTTGCAAACCGAACGGACCGGACCACTTCGGTACACTTTGGAGCACTTTGTTACACTTGCCTCCCAAACCTACCTTTGCGCGCTCGTTGCAGCATGCACGCCACCACACACCATGCACAAACCACACACACATACACAGACTTTGCTTCCCATGTCCTCTTGGGTGTTTCAACGATGCATGATGGGTGGGATGCACCATTAGCATGAAAATAGATCGGTTCAAACAGTTTCATGCAGACCGGTCAGACCGGTCTTCCGAACCTCGCTCCTGGTCCCCTACTTCCTGCTGCCTTTTGACAGGACCGGTCAGACCGCTCTTCCCCGCTTTGTTGCTTAGCCTTCTTTAATGCCGATTTCAGGCCCCGGCACGAAGATCCCCGGCGTGAAGGACGCCGAGACGCCCGTGCCCACGGCCTTCAAGAAGGTCCGGGCCGGCGACCGTGTGGTGCTGCTGCTGAAGGGCTCGCACGGCGGCCGCTACACCGGCACGTGCGAGTCGCAGGCGTCCGGTAAAATGTCCCTATCCGGGACAATCTACTTCACGGAGGACCAGAAGACCGGGGGCTTGAAGCGCAGCATCAGCAAGGGCGAGCTTGACTTCGTCACCGAGGACGTGCTCGGATGTTGGGTGATCGCGGAGGCGAAGACATCTACTCCGGGCCAGAGGATTGCGGCCCGAGCAGCGCAGTCCCGCAAAAGGAAAGTGAACGAGGAGTCTGAAGACGAAGACGAGGACGAGGAAGAAGAGGACGAAGAAGACGAGGAGGAGGAGGAGCGAGAAAGCGTGATGGAGATCCCGGAAGAAGAGGCAAAGGAGGAAGAGCAAGAGAGGAAGAAGAAGAAGCCGGCGAAGGAGAAGCACACCACCAAAAGACGGTTGCCGGTCCCATTTTTCAAGGAAATCAAAGCCGAGGGCAGTGAGTCCGCCTCGGCGCCCCGCACAAGCAAGAAAGGCAGGAAGGCCTCCACCGAGGACGAAGAGAGGTCGGCGGAAGAGGTGCGCATGGGCAA
Organism: Eutreptiella sp. 'Long Island Sound 2002'; assembly: GCA_964036045.1. Lineage (NCBI taxonomy): Eukaryota > Euglenozoa > Euglenophyceae > Eutreptiales > Eutreptiaceae > Eutreptiella > Eutreptiella sp. 'Long Island Sound 2002'. The sequence continues at coordinate 69,088,435 of OZ038388.1, read as the reverse complement.
CGCGTTGGAGATGTATGGCACCACCTTGCCAAGGCTTGGGCAACACGTCCGGCAATGTCTCCGTGGCCAACCCGGCACCAAGACACTTTTGGCGGCAGCGCTGCAGTTGCTGTTCGAGTGCCCGAACAGCATTCTTCGTGGTCCTCTGTGCATTCGGTCGGATTACATCGTGGCGCAGCGCAAGTGTGTCGAGCCCCTTCGTCAATCCGGTGGTCCCCAATACGAGGAATACGCAGGTTTGTGCATACTGTCGTAAACCGTTCGGACCGCTTCACTTTAGCACACTTCACACGAAGACCGGTCGGACCGGTCTGTACAAACTGTCGTAAACCGTTTGGACCGGTCCACTTTAGCACACTTCATACGAAGACCGGTCGGACCGGTCCTTGCAAACTGTCGTAAACCGTTCGGACCGCTTCACTTTAGCACACTTTAGCACACTTTATTCCATTTCTCCACAGAGAAGGTCTTGCAGGGGGCTGCAACGTGTCCGAAGTGCTTGGGGATCAAGGATGAGCCCGACATGGACATGCCCGCCCTGCCCGCCGCGCCCGCAGCGCGCCAGCTCGCCATCCCCCAACCCGCCGCAAGGACCGTTCCTCCGGAGATGCCGATGCACGTGCAGACCATGGACCAGCTCACCACTCCCCAGCTGCGCGAGAAGTTCATGGCCCTCAAACGGGAATTGCAACGCACCGAATTCGAGCTCGTAACGGTATGGAGCACCCAATGGCCGTTCGGGGTTGTGTGTGGAACTCGCTCCCCCCTTTGCCGTGCCATTTTTAGGTCCGTGGGGGTTCCCTTCCTACAAGTGAATGGCATGAACCACACGCCGAAACCAAGACGTTGGGGGAGCAGATCGAAGAGATGCGGACAGTCGCTTGGTTCCGTGAACAAACGGAGAGGATGAGGTTGGTCGAGGAAGAAGAGGCGCGCGAGGAATTTGAACGACAAGAGGAGGCAAGAATCCAAGCCGAACGTGCAATGGAGGTGTGTGTCCAGGGGTCCGCTAGCCTACATTTGTGCATGCATGGAGTCAGCACTGTGGTCTGTGGTCTGCAGGACGCCCGACGTCGTGAGGAGGCCGCGCGTGAACGCAAAAAGAAGGATGCGGCGACCGAGGCTTTGGAGGCGAAGTTGAAGGCGTTGCAAGAGGAGTTGGACGAGGCACGGAAGAGCAAGGAGGAGCCGAGCAAAGAGAAAGAACCCGAAGAACCAGACCCGCAGCAGGTCCCAGCGGAGGAGGCAGGCGCAAGGGAGCCGATCGCCCAGCAAGCCGATGCCCCCAAGCCAGAAGCCGGAACTCAGGCATGCGTGTGCTTCAATTCGTTTTAAAGTGTGCTAAAGTGTGCTAAAGTGGACCGGTCCGAACGGTTTACGACAGTTTGCAACGACCGGTCCGACCGGTCTTCGTGTGAAGTGTGCTAAAGTGAACCGGTCCGAACGGTTTACGACAGTTTGCAAAGACCGGTCCGACCGGTCCTTGAACGAAGTGTCACGAAGTGTACCGGTCCGTGTGGGTCCGGAGTCCCGGAGCCGGTTTGCAGGCCACTACAATGCGTTTGAGATTGTGCAACTTTGGAATGATGTGACTCCACCCGGAAAGGTGCTTGTGGCGGACTCATTCTTTGGATCTCATGATGCGGCGGCGATGCTAAGTGCACAAGAGCGTCCGTTCTTGATGCTCACTTCCACAAGTGCTTTGGTGCAAGATGGGAACGTTGGATTAGACCCGGGGGATGTGAACACGGTGGTACGCAAGGAACATGGGTATGCACTCTCGGTATACAAAAACCCCAAAGTGGGGCGCAAGCCGGCAAAGGTGGTACCACTACTAACCAATTGCTTAACCGGAGGTTCGCTCCCACACCGAAGTGGACGATACCACCTACCGGGGATAATTGCCAACTACCGTAGGTTTGCCCCGGGGGTGGATACGTTTAACCAAATGTGCTTACAACACCGGGAAGAGCACCGGTTTCAATCATGGTGGAAGGCACTTGGGGGGATGGTGTTAAGGATAGCGGCAACAAATGCATTTACGTCATGCCAAGCGTTGCGCCTTAGTCCGGGGGGTGAAACAATGTTTGACTGGCAATGGAGGTTGATGAGATACATTTTTCCGGCAAGGCAAATTGAGGTGGTGGACAAGCATGTACCAATAGTGGTTGGGAAGCGGGGCTTTTGTGTACATTGTGGGATGGGCACCACCCGATACAAGTGCAAAGCATGTGGGTGCTATCTACACGTTGAATGCTTTGCGGACCATCACGAATGAACCATGAATAGATGTCTTGTGAGGATTGACTCCCATGCATTGCAATGCCTGTGCAAAGGTGTGAACACGCACAACACAGCACACGCACACACACAACACACACATGCGGACACACACACTACACACGCATCACCAAGTGCTCCAAAGTGTGCTAAAGTGTGCTAAAATGGTCCGGTCCGTTCAGTTTGCAAAGACCGGTCGGACCGGTCCGACCGGTCTCCCCGAACTAACCGGTTCGCTACAGAAAGCTAAAGTGGCGCGAAACGGTCTCAACTGAACAGTTGGTGATTTTGCCTAGTCGAAACGGTGAGTTAACGAAGACCGGTGGACCGGTTGTGAAAATATTCGCGTATGGTAGCCAAAGGAATATTCCTTTGGCTACCATATGCGAATATTTTCACAACCGGTACACCGGTCTTTGTTAACGCACCGTTTCGGCTAGGCAAAATCACCAACTGTTCAGTTGAGACCGTTTCACACCGCTTTAGCTTTCTGTAACCAACCGGTTAGTTCGGGGAGACCGGTCGGACCGGTCCGACCGGTCTTTGCAAACTGAACGGACCGGACCACTTTAGCACACTTTGGAGCACTTGGTGATGTGTGTGTAGTGTGTGTGTCCGCATGTGTGTGTTGTGTGTGTGCGTGTGTTGTGTTGTGCGTGTTCACACCTTTGCACAGACATTGCAATGCATGGGAGTCAATCCTCACAAGACATCTATTCATGGTTCATTCATGATGGTCCGCAAAGCATTCGACGTGTAGATAGCACCCACATGCTTTGCACTTGTATCGAGTGGTGCCCATCCCACAATGTACACAAGAGCCCCGCTTCCCAACCACTATTGGTACATGCTTGTCCACCACCTCAATTTGCCTTGCCGGAAAAATGTATCTCATCAACCTCCATTGCCAGTCAAACATTGTTTCACCCCCCGGACTAAGGCGCAACGCTTGGCATGACGTAAATGCATTTGTTGCCGCTATCCTTAACACCATCCCCCCAAGTGCCTTCCACCATGATTGAAACCGGTGCTCTTCCCGGTGTTGTAAGCACATTTGGTTAAACGTATCCACCCCCGGGGCAAACCTACGGTAGTTGGCAATTATCCCCGGTAGGTGGTATCGTCCACTTCGGTGTGGGAGCGAACCTCCGGTTAAGCAATTGGTTAGTAGTGGTACCACCTTTGCCGGCTTGCGCCCCACTTTGGGGTTTTTGTATACCGAGAGTGCATACCCATGTTCCTTGTGTACCACCGTGTTCACATCCCCCGGGTCTAATCCAACGTTCCCATCTTGCACCAAAGCGCTCGTGGAAGTGAGCATCAAGAACGGACGCTCTTGTGCACTTAGCATCGCCGCCGCATCATGAGATCCAAAGAATGAGTCCGCCACAAGCACCTTTCCGGGTGGAGTCACATCATTCCAAAGTTGCACGATCTCAAAAGCTTTGTAGTGGCCTGCAAACCGGCTCCGGGACTCTGGACCCACACGAGGGGCTGCACCACGGTACAAATACACATGCCAAATGTAATGGCTTTGTGCGTCGCACAACGCGTACAGTTTCACACCGGTGCTGTGAGGCTTGCGCGGTATGAACTGGCGGATTACGAACAACCCCTTGTGGGGGACCACGGTCTCATCCCCGCACACCACGTCACCTAGTTCCCATCCGCCTTGCCAGTGCATCGTGCACAACTCAATCAACGCATCCGCATCCGGGTCCGCAAGTCGCTGCAGCACATAAAACTGTCGCCTGCTAGGAAACAGTTCCGCCATGTATGCATTGTAGTGCATACTCTCTTTGTCCCACACATCATCTATTCTGCGCGGCTGCAGCATGCCCAAGCCAACTCGAAACAGCAAGTACCGCGGAAGAAGGTCCACTAGGTCTACCCGGTTGGCCTCTTCCAAACACAGCGTCATGGCCTCCAAAATTGGCTGGAACATGAAGTTCCAGACGGCAACGGGGGTCTTGCCATCCTCGGTGCCCTCCAGGAGGCTGCGCCCTTTGCGGAGTTCGTCTCCAAAATCCCATCGGGCCTCTAGGGGGGCCAGGGGTCTTGGTTCCCATGGTGTAGCAGCAGGCATGCCTGAAAAAAAAACAGAATACAAGCTTTTGCTGACCAGTCTTGGCAAACTACCCTAAACCGTTCAAACCGCTTCACTTTAGATCACTTTATCCACAGACCGGTCGGACCGGTCTTTGCAAACTACTCTAAACCGTTCGGACCGCTCCACTTTAGCTCACTTTGTCCAGAGACCGGTCGGACAGGTCTTTGCAAACTACTCTAAACCGTTCGGACCGCTCCACTTTAGTACACTTTAGTACACTTTAGACTTTCTTTGAGTTAGCTACTACTTTTTGCTCCCAAACCAAACACGCAGCAGAAATCATGGAATCATGTAATCCTGGAATCCGGGAAACCGGGAAACCGGGAAAACGAGTTACTCATCCTCGTTATCCTTCTTCTCTTCCCCGGTCTTCTTGTTGCGGGCCTCCAGCTGCAGCGCGAGTCGCGCCTGTTGTGCGGCGAAGGCCGGGGTGATTTTCATCCCCGGAATCCCGGTAGCAGCAGCAGCGGATGCCGCCTGCAGCTCAAGTGCCTGGGTGGAGGGCTCCTGCAGAAACAGGAAGTAAAGTGGTTTCAACCGAACGGACCGGTACACTTCGTGACACTTCGTTTAGGGACTGGTCGGACCGGTCTTTGCAAACTGTCGTAAACCGTTCGGACCGGTCCACTTTAGCACACTTCACACGAAGACCGGTCGGACCGGTCGTTGCAAACTGTCGTAAACCGTTCGGACCGGTCCACTTTAGCACACTTTAGCACACTTTAGCACACTTTAAAACGAATTGAAGCACACGCATGCCTGAGTTCCGGATTCTGGCTTGGGGGCATCGGCTTGCTGGGCGATCGGCTCCCTTGCGCCTGCCTCCTCCGCTGGGACCTGCTGCGGGTCTGGTTCCGGTTCCTGCGATTCTTCGGGTTCTTGCGGTTCCGGAGTCGGCTCCTTCTTGCTCTTCCGTGCCTCGTCCAACTCCTGTTGCAACGCCTTCAACTTCGCCTCCAAGGCCGCGGTCTCCGCATCCTTCTTTTTGCGTTCACGCGCGGCCTCCTCACGACGTCGGGCGTCCTGCAGACCACAGACCACAGTGCTGACTCCATGCATGCACAAATGTAGGCTAGCGGACCCCTGGACACACACCTCCATTGCACGTTCGGCTTGGATTCTTGCCTCCTCTTGTCGTTCAAACTCCTCGCGCGCCTCTTCTTCCTCGACCAACCTCATCCTCTCCGTTTGTTCACGGAACCAAGCGACTGTCCGCATCTCTTCGATCTGCTCCCCCAACGTCTTGGTTTCGGCGTGTGGTTCATGCCAATCACTTGTAGGAAGGGAACCCCCACGGACCTAAAAATGGCACGGCAAAGGGGGGAGCGAGTTCCACACACAACCCCGAACGGCCATTGGGTGCTCCATACCGTTACGAGCTCGAATTCGGTGCGTTGCAATTCCCGTTTGAGGGCCATGAACTTCTCGCGCAGCTGTGGAGTTGTGAGCTGGTCCATGGTCTGCACGTGCATCGGCATTTCCGGAGGAACGGTCCTTGCGGCGGGTTGGGGGATGGCGAGCTGGCGCGCTGCGGGCCCGGCGGGCAGGGCGGGCATGTCCATGTCGGGCTCATCCTTGATCCCCAAGCACTTCGGACACGTTGCAGCCCCCTGCAAGACCTTCTCTGTGGAGAAATGGAATAAAGTGTGCTAAAGTGAAGCGGTCCGAACGGTTTACGACAGTTTGCAAGGACCGGTCCGACCGGTCTTCGTATAAAGTGTGCTAAAGTGGACCGGTCCGAACGGTTTACGACAGTTTGTACAGACCGGTCCGACCGGTCTTCGTGTGAAGTGTGCTAAAGTGAAGCGGTCCGAACGGTTTACGACAGTATGCGCAAACCTGCGTATTCCTCGTATTGGGGACCACCGGCTTGGCGAAGGGGCTCCATACACTTGCACTGCGCCACGATGTAATCCGACCGAATGCACAGAGGACCACGAAGAATGCTGTTCGGGCACTCGAACATCAACTGCAGCGCTGCCGCCAAAAGTGTCTTGGTGCCGGGTTGGCCACGGAGACATTGCCGGACGTGTTGCCCAAGCCTTGGCAAGGTGGTGCCATACGCCTCCAACGCGTTGTTCATGCGCACCTCTTCCGCCGACCTCTCTTCGTCCTCGGTGGAGGCCTTTCTGCCTTTCTTGCTTGTGCGGGGCGACGAGGCGGACTCACTGCCCTCGGCTTTGATTTCCTTGAAAAATGGGACCGGCAACCGTCTTTTGGTGGTGTGCTTCTCCTTCGCCGGCTTCTTCTTCTTCCTCTCTTTCTCTTCCTCCTTTGCCTCTTCCTCCGGGATCTCCATCACGCTTTCTCGCTCCTCCTCCTCCTCGTCTTCTTCGTCCTCTTCTTCCTCGTCCTCGTCTTCGTCTTCGGACTCCTCGTTCACTTTCCTTTTGCGGGACTGCGCTGCTCGGGCCGCAATCCTTTGGCCCGGAGTAGATGTCTTCGCCTCCGCGATCACCCAACATCCGAGCACGTCCTCGGTGACGAAGTCAAGGTCGCCTTTGCTGATGCTGCGCTTCAAGCCCCCGGTCTTCTGGTCCTCCGTGAAGTAGATTGTCCCGGATAGGGACATTTTGCCGGACGCCTGCGACTCGCACTTGCCGGTGTAGCGGCCGCCGTGCGAGCCCTTCAGCAGCAGCACCACCCGGTCTCCGGCCCGTACCTTCTTGAAGGACGTGGGCACGGGCGTCTCAGCATCCTTCGGGCCAGGGATCTTGGTGCCGGGGCCTGAAATAGGCATTAAACAACACTAAGCAACAAAGCAGGGAAGAGCGGTCTGACCGGTCCTGTGAAAAGGCAGCAGGAAGTAGGGGACCAGGAGCGAGGTTCGGAAGACCGGTCTGACCGGTCTGCATGAAACTGTTTGAACCGATCTATTTTCATGCTAATGGTGTCAATGCATCCCACCCATCATGCATCGTTGAAACACCCAAGAGGACATGGGAAGCAAAGTCTGTGTATGTGTGTGTGGTTTGTGCATGGTGTGTGGTGGCGTGCATGCTGCAACGAGCGCGCAAAGGTAGGTTTGGGAGGCAAGTGTAAGAAAGTGCTCCAAAGTGTACCGAAGTGGTCCGGTCCGTTCGGTTTGCAAAGACCGGTCCCACCCGTCTCTGAAACTGGTCTTACTGTTTTTCTCTAAAATACTATTGAGTCTAAGAAAACCACCAAAACCATCATTTCCGCCACGTTCAAAAACCCTTGACCCAATCCTTTGCCATAAAGTGATAATTTTCCCCACAAGACCAGACCGGTCCTCCGTCCGGTCTGGTAGCCAAAGGAATATACCTCCCTTGGCTGCTTTGGACCCAAGTCACCTTCCCTTCAAGTGCTAATGAGCTCCATACACACTTTCTATGCCCGATCTCGCTGACCACACACACGTCCCTTGTGCCCAATCTCACCAAACCATTCTCATGTCCAAAAAAGAGGGGAATGTTTAGATACACCAAAATGTCGCTTCACGCAGCTTGCTGGATATGGCTGCGGAAACAGCTGGCGGGGTCACCAGGCTGGCCAAATCTAGCTGGCTAACCGGCCAGCTGGTTGGCTTTGGCTGCCCCGGCTAGATTCCCCCATCCCCACCCCCACCAGCTGGCACGAAGCCCCTCCCTACCCTCCCCCCCCTGGGGGGGGGGGGATGATGCACTCACCACAAGGAGAAGGGCAGGTTAAAGATTGTTATGCAACCCCGCCAGGGAAGTGACCCAGCAACATCCCAGGGCCCAACACCCCGGTTGGGGAGGGTTCACCCGCCGCTAGTATGGGGTGTCCGCATGGACGCACCTGGCCAATGGCGAGGGCCGTTGCCCTCCTTTGTGTGGACCCGGCACAGAGCACTGAAACATGGACAGTATGGGGGCTATGTTGGCACCTCCCAAAGGAAAGGAAGGGTTTGTAGGGAGGTAAGGTTGGATAAGGTAAGATAGGCAAGACTAGGAGATCAAGGGCACTAGGTGGTGAGAGGCCAATGGGCACTGCCAACTACAAAGGGAAAGGGTTCAAGGAAAGGACAGGGGTAAGTGGTGAGAGGCCAAGAGGTGCCACCAGCTTCCGAAAGCAATCCACGCAGAAGTTATATCAAACCCCCTGTACCCCTGTGAGGTTGCATGTTTGTTTGAGCTGTGCTCAGAGCTGGTTCGTTGCATGTTTGGGTGGTTGTTGCTCACGTGTCACCTGTACCCCCCCTACCTTCCCCTGCCCCCGCACTGTACCTCCTATAGCCTGTAACTTGCAGGGCACTTTTTGTGGGACCTCCAAATAGGGTTACCATGGGGGACCCGAGCGGGTGCCACTTTTGCTGGAAGTTACTCAATGGTTGGCAGGTGCACCGCAACCCTAAACAGGTTAGCTTCCCCATGGGATGCCCCCCTCCCCGTACCTCTCTGCCTGACCCCCTTCCATACCCCCCTTCCGTAACGGGTGCGGGGGGGGGGGGCTTCGTGCTGTACATGACCCGTGAACAGAATGCCCTCTCGGTGTGGCATGGTACAGGTTCCCTTGGAGCAAACTCCTCATGGTAAGGGCTTGTTTATTAGCGGAAGGAGGTCCCAGATCCCCCCCACCCAGCACCAAACCAACCATCAACAATTGAACATACCCACCCAAGCCCCATTCTTCTAAACAACGTGGGGGCGGGCACGGGGGTTGGAGACTGAACCCCATCCCCGGATCCCACCATGTGTGCTGAAATACGTGGTCCCACCTGCTTTTGGAGGCTGAATCTGGGTCTCAAAACCGGGGAGTCACGCAATAAACCAAATGCCATATTTGGATTTGGAGGAGTTGAATCCCCGGTGTGATATGTGGATTGTGCAAACCATCGGCATGGGAAAATTGTAATCTGCGTGCATGGACTCTTCTTTTCCTTTGTACTATGTGCCCAAAATCAACTTGCAAACATGTTGGTTGCACCACCACCACCATCGGTAAAGGAGTCTGTGAAGATTGTGGAGAACGTGCAACAAGAACACCATGATGTTGGAAGGAACAACCCACTGTTTGGAGGCGTGTTAAGGAGGGCAATGGGCCCCCACCCCGTTTTAGGCAAGGTGGGCACGCCCCCACCTACCAACTCATTCAGACTGCTGCACCATTGTGAGGCTCACTAAAGGACACCCGCCTACACGTTGTAAGAGTCAAACCTAACAAGCAAGCATACATACACACGGCTTGAACTTGATACGTGCCCAAACAGTAATTGAGGCCAAGGCCATGAAATTATACCTCGACATGACCAAAAAAGAATCGCATGCCATGATCTACCGGTCCCCACAACTCAACAACTGCAGCAATCCTGTATCCCAATCAGCCTTTTGCAGCACATCTTGAGGCACAAAGCAAGCCGAAGTGCTAACACATGAACCGAATAAACACGAAAACCATTTCCCTTTCCCTACGCCAGCCACCACTCCACAACGCAAAGTCATATCTTCATCACACGCCATCCAATACATCCTAATCCACAAACTCTAGACTACTAGGGATGCCAGGACTTACTTCGAGCCATGAATTCCCTAGTGACGCGAGTTGGTCACGCAACCCCAAAACCCAATGTGGTATTTGCTATTTTGTTTCCCAGGATATTCACGTAGCCTTAACCCATGTGAACATGGCTTGTGTAGAGGAAAGTGGGTTCCAAATGTGGTGGTACCAATTGCACAAGATATCGCGGGGTAACAACTTTGCATAGGGGGTGTTCCTAGCCGCGGCTGGGCGGGTTGGACCCCCCCCCCCCCTCCCCCCCTCCCCCCCCGTGGCTGGCCACGGCTGGCCAAAAATGGCAGGGGGGGAAATTTGGCCAAAATCAAGGAAAACGAAGAAAAAACGGCCACACTTGGGGTCCCTAGGGGTGCAAGCCAACCCCTTTTGACTTGTGGCTATATGTGCTACTGCATTCGGGGCTACTAGGTTGTGTGGCCTCTTTTGAAGTGCGAAATGACCACCCTCCCTCCCATGCTCAATATCAAGTGCAGCTGAAGATACACAATGTGGCAAAGACATAATGCAAAGACAATCATCAATGTCTCATATCGCATTGTTGTGAAGAGGAGCCCCAAACAACGGGCTACCATGCGAAAGTGAAATAGAGAAATTGGGGTGAAAAATATATATCGTGACAAAAGAGGGTGCAAATATGGGACTATGGCTATGCCTCTACCACAGTGCCCTCCTCCTCTTCATCTCCATACACCGAGCCCTCGTCATCAGCAGTGACCTCTTGATACGTCTCAACATCAACAACATAGTACCCTCTCCCATCCATGGAATGGGGGATAATTTCCTTTTCAACCGAACAATAAGGAACAAGGATGTTACCTCCATCCCACTCAAGCACCAACTACTCCTGTCTTGTTTGTTTGCAAACCCAGCGTCCTCTTCAGTGGCACACAAGCAAAGCAAAAGATGCCTTGTAGGCCCTAGGGGTGCAAGCCAACCCCTTTTGACTTGTGGCTATATGTGCTACTGCATTTGGGGCTACTAGGTTGTGTGGCCTCTTTTGAAGTGCGAAATGACCACCCTCCCTCCCATGCTCAATATCAAGTGCAGCTGAAGATACACAATGTGGCAAAGACATAATGCAAAGACAATCATCAATGTCTCATATCGCATTGTTGTGAAGAGGAGCCCCAAACAACGGGCTACCATGCGAAAGTGAAATAGAGAAATTGGGATGAAAAATATATATCGTGACAAAAGAGGGTGCAAATATGGGACTATGGCTATGCCTCTACCACAGTGCCCTCCTTGCCCTCCTTGATACGTCTCAACATCAACAACATAGTACCCTCTCCCATCCATGGAATGGGGGATAATTTCCTTTTCAACCGAACAATAAGGAACAAGGATGTTACCTCCATCCCACTCAAGCACCGCAGACCCATCCTCTTTTTCCTCCCGCAACCGGAGACAGAGCAGCAGAGGATTGGTAGCGGGACACAAGAAAGCTTGTCAAGGAAAAGACATGTCAAATCCAACCTGTGCACAGTTGCATACCGCGTGAAATAAACTCGGTGATGTTCACTTCAGCACAATGTGGTCCTATGTACAGTGGGTTTCGTTCCTGTGTCTTATTGGGAGAGGAGCTACAATTATTTTCATGCAATGTCTAAGTTCAAGGGGGCACTGCGGTGCCCCCCACAGGGTACAAACAGGTATAGCGCACGTGGGCGACCAAATGGGCAGCCACTAGTCAACCGAGGAGTCAGACTCAGGCGTGGTCATGGCCTGCAGGTTCAGCCACGCGATAGCATCAGGGCAGTCCATGGTTAGGATGCCCTGCTGCCACATAGCCTGAGTGGGCGGTGTGGTGTGCCGGTAGTGATGGTGCACATCATACCTGTACTTTTGGTACAGCCACAGATCGTCAGCAAGCAGGCTGTCCAGTTGGCGCGCTTCGTGGTGGCCTAGTATTAACCCCTTGTATGGTTCGATTTCCTGCTGCCACCAGTGCTGCACCAGCGCAGTCTGCTCCAGAGATGCCGTCGCACCGACGGGAGCAAGGGTGGACGGGGGCGAGGAGGAAGTGGAACTACTAACGCTAGGGCATACACTTTCGGCATCGGTTAGGGCGTGTGGCAGATCATCCAGAGGTAGCGGCATGGGGTCTGGGGTATGGGGGGGGGGGGGTTCTCGTGGCCTGGGGGGCGCGCGGGGCCTCACGACTGTGGCAGTGCGTGGTGGCCTACCTCGCCGTTTCGTCGGCACTGTGGACTGCTGTGCATCTGAGGGTGGGGGAGGGTAACCCAGCCTTCTGGTCAACCGTGGGCGCTGTGAGTTTGGTGGCAGGGGGGCTGGCTGGCGCTGCTTTCTCGCTGGGCGTTTGCGCACAGTGAGTCTGCGTGTCCTACGGCGCGCTGGTCGTGCCCGTTTGCGGGCCGTGGGCGCTGGTGTGCCATGTTTTCGGGTGTGGTGCTGCATTTCTGGTGGCACGTGTTGGACAGGCAACGTGACAGCTTCCTTCAGGGGGATCAGGGGGACTCCCGCAGTGGCCAAGTGGCGGATGGTCGCACGGCAGTCACTGTCCTGGGGGAGGGCAATAGGGCAGGGGGTGTATTGGGGGCACAGAAGACACTGTTTTGCAGGCACTGGGGGTATCCATCTGGGGTCCTTCTTTAACTTCGCCCATGGGGTAATGGCATCGGACCTGAGGTATGCTTTTCGTACAGGGCTCACCCACCAGGACATGGGATACCCGCGGTGTATCAGTTCCCATACCACTTGGGAGAAGTTGGACTCGGTGAAAGGCGGGTCAGTAGTGATACTCGCGGCCTTCTTGGACAGTGCAATTGCCAGGCCGTGCACTGTGTCGCGGGCTGTGCTCGTGTGGGGGTCGGGGAAACGGAGGATGGTGGGGTTGTCGGTGAGGTAGCCAGCCAGGACTTTATTTTTCATGCCCCAGCGGATGTTCGGGCCCTCGCACTGCACTTGGACTTCCAAAAACGTGAGGGACCGTCCCATTTGCTCAAAATCAAGGTCTAACTCGTACAAGTCCGTAAAAAACTTTTTCAGGTGGTGGGTCCAATATGGGACGAACTGCAGAGGACAGAAAAACATGAGGTTATCGCGAAAGCGGGCCAATCGTAGGCTGAGCGGGAAGGTACTGCCCCAGGGGACCTCAGACTCAGGCAACATCAAGCATAGGTCGGCGTCTTGCGCACTGAGGAGGCCCCCAATGGCGGCCCCTTCTGTTTGGCGCCTGAGCTCCGAGCCCGTAACGAAAAAATCGTTTAAGAAGAGATTCAGGAGCGCAAGCTCTAAACACTCCTGCGCAGTGTACACGTGCCAGAGGTTTGCGCCCTTGGCTCCTACCTCGTCCAGTTTCTTGTTGGCTGACTTGCTGATGCTGAAATTTACCTCCTTTGTACCTCTCTGTAGGTCCAACATGGGTTTCCACCGTTCGTACAGTTTTTTCCTAGCGGCAATGATCTTTTCTTTTTTGAGGGAGGGGAACATACGCACAACGTCCAGTTCCCCCCCCCCGACTGGTATCCCTTGGGCGATGTAGAACTCTCGCGCGGGTTTCAGGAACCCTTCAATCAGGTGCTCCTGATTTAGCACGTTCAGGGTGAAGAAGGAGCAAGTGTAGCGGCGTTCAAGGAGTGAGCTGATTCTTGAGGCATGGCGGAACTGGGGGTTGAGGGGGTGGCCGGCGTGCGAGAAAACTTCACGGGTGGCCACATCGCGCGAGGGCTTCACGGGGATACTTTTTTGTTTTGCCAGGCCCTCGGTAGTTGGCACTTTCCACTTTCCATGGCGCGCCGGCAGGTGTAGGGAATCGGGGGGACCCAGGCCCAGGTCACGTGCGCGGGCAGACGTGTGCTGAAATACTTGCTCCGCATGGGAGACGAGCAGGTCTCGAGCTCTGGCAGCCTCAGCCTCGGAGGTGGGGACAATCGTGCACATCTTGGGCGGGGGGGGGAGGCGGGCAGCCTTGAGCCAGGGCATGTTTAGGGTGAGGTTGCGGCGGAGCCTTCGGGGTGGTACGTACTTGCGCAGGACGGGGAAAGTCAGCGCCAAGTAGTAGTAGTACAACAGGAGGATGGAGCGGCATGCCTCCGGGGAAGAGTACGTGCGGTACAGGGTGTACTCAGGGCGGTCATAAGCGTTTAGGATGATCTGGACCCAAAACCTCCAACAAAACAAGACATAGCACAAACAGTTTTTGTCAAGGAATATCACCCTTAACCGGGGGTGGTCCTTCTTAAACCGGCGGGTGAGCGGTACCGTGGGGGGTGTGGCATGTGGAGTTGGGTTGTGGGTGCAAGCTAGCTTGATCTGGTCCTGGACAGCATCAGCAAACTTGGGAAAGGGGAATGGGCGACGTTTGGGCAGGGCGGAGTGTAGTGTCCTGAGCGCTTCGCTTGTTGCACGGCATAACTCCCGAGGGGTTTTAGACAGGACAAAGTTACTGCCCACGTCGAAGACCGAGGAGAATCGGGGGCTTGTCACGTGGCGTATCTCCTCCCTGGTGAACCACGCAGGCGTAGGGCAGGCGCATTCAAGCTGTGGGGCCGTGCATGGGGTGGTCGTGGCTATGTTGGGTTGTGTGTGTAACTGGCTGGCACACGGGGTACTATGTGTCAGGGACTGTCTGAGGTCAGCCAGAGAGGACGTAACCCGTCCATCGGAAAGGAGGCGGGACAGCTTGCAGGGAGAGCAAAGTACAACTGAGAAAATAGAAGCCAAGTATGTACACATGACGGCCGGCAACTTTGTGGATCGCAGGAAGTCACGGAACAGACGTTTCACAGGCTTTTTCACAGCGGGGTCCTGAACGGGCAGGCGCAGGGGGAGGGATTTCGGCAGGCGGACCCCAGTTTGTCTCTGGATGTAAGGGAGCAGTTTCCCCTGTAGGGCAGAGAACTGGTGTGGCGCCATGTCACGGCGGGCCAGGGAAAGAATTTTCAGGGCGTCCTGGGGCCGCACTGTCGCGCGGCTGGACTGCTGAAGCTTGGTCCACACATCAGGGTCACGCAGTGTGGCAAGAGGCAGGGCCTTTGACATGTTGCCGCGCACCAGCCACCGAAAATAGGATCGTCGCCGATGACGCTGCTCGTTCAGGTTGGGCGTGACGTTTTGAATAAAACGGCGCTCTATGAGATCGGTATTGCATATGTCAGTGGGGAGGAGGGGAATAGGATTGAAATTCCACGGGCCCAACGCGTGCATGTCTCTGATGTAGAGCGGTCCTTGGGAGGCTGGGGTGCAGGCTGGGGTTCGGTAGTTCACTGGCGTTGACGAGTTGCAGGGGGAAAGTCGTCAGGACCCATTCGAGCAGGCACCGATAGAAGAGGACGCAGTGCATAGCAGTACATTGCAGCCACGTCGTGAGTGGTACAGATGCGGCGTACCCGAGCCATAGCCGGCGTACAGCCCCGAAGCGGTATGCGAGTGACCCAATTTGGGGCACCAGTGGTACATTCTGCGGGTACGGGCTCTGTAAATCAAAGGCGGCGGGTGTACTTGCTGACGACTGCTGCATGTGGAGTTCTGTGACCCTAAGTTCCTGAAGGAGCTTGTGGCGTAGTCTTTCCGCGTCCACCAGGGGCTGAAGGCAGTGTAGTGTACTGCGGGGGGCGCGACCTCGGGACAGGGCTTCCTGGACAGGACAGTGAGTCAGCGGTACGCAAGCCGTCATGCCCTCTAGACACGTCCAGCGGCACGTGGGTACCGTCCAGCGAGTTAAGAACGTCCAGAGATCGGGGCTATTCGCTGGGAGGTCACCCACTAAGCGCATCTGGCTGCAGCTGCAGAAGTGCAGTGTGGTCGGGTGGGCAAAAACTGCATTGTCCCCATGCCGCTCCTAGCTGGCAGTGGCCAGGTTGAGTGCAGCCACTTCGTCCATGAATGAGTCAAAGGGGCATGTGGTGTGGCTATCGAAACACAGCTGCCCATCAGCACCATAAGGGATCACCCGGGGTGTTGCTTTACTCTGGGCGCTCTTATCGGTGGGGAGGGCTGGGATCATGACCTTAACGGCACGGCGTTGTCTGCCATCGTCGCCCTCCTTCACCACAACCCATGCATCAACCGGGGCAGGGCCCATGTCGAAGGGGATGTCTTTAGGGCGCCTCATGAATATGTACGAGGGGCTGGCAGTGGGCGTCGTAGTTGTCCCAAAGGCAGGTTGCGTACCCGTGGAAGGTGTCGATCCAGACGAGGCTTCGGCAGATTGCTCGGACGCACGATCGGCCCGTAGCGCATTGATGATGTCGCCCGTCATGGTGCCCATGCGCGTGTTGATACTAGTGATGTCCGTGCGGATGCCCTGCACATCGCCTTCGATTTTCTGGAACCGGGCCTCGTACGGGTCGTCAGTGGGTGCGGCGTCGAGCACCATTGCGTCCGGGGTATTCGGCGCCGTGGCGGTCTGTGGTTTCGCCGGTGTGGTGGGTGTCGTAAGGTTGAGGCCAATCGGCTCCTCAGGGTCATCGGCGATATGCAGGCCTTCAGGTTCAGCCACGGGTTGGGCATTGATCGCCGTGACGATGACCTTTGACTTGCCGTCTTTCAGTCCACCCAGTCGTTTTGCCACGGCCTGTTGCGCTGCCGGCGAAGCTGTACCAAAGACCAGGGCACGTGAGTTTTGCCGATATATCTTCATGGCCTCCGGGATGTTCTTGGTGACCCACTTCTCATCGGAGTCGGTGACGTCACGGTTGAACACGAGCGAGATGCCGTTCGCCGTGTTCTGCTTCTGCAGCGCCTCGGCTTTCTCCGGGAAAATGGAGGCCAGGAGATCGCGTAACTCAACCTGGACGTTGATGTTGGAGGCACTGGGCGCGTTGTGCTGCGCGGGACTCCGACCAGTAGATCCGGCAGACGAGCGTGGGGCATTACGGCACTCGTGTGGTTCATGGCCAACCCAGCGGCCTTCCTTGTCGTGATAAGGACACCAGATGCGGGGGCCTCCGGTAGGCCACGTGCCATCGCGAGTGCCCGGGGTTGGTACTGGGGAGTTGGAGCGTCGGGAGCGTTCAGGGCGGTAGCCGCCCTCGGATCGTTGCGAGCCTTCGCCGTCGCGTCTCTCGCCGTTCCGCTTGTTGGGGCAGTCGTAGGACAGGTGGCCATAGCCTTTACACTCGTAGCATTGTCGTTGGGACATAGCGAATAGAGTAGGCGCTGGAAGGAAAAAATAGGCAAAATACCCAGGGGCGAACTAGGCGATGGAGATGTCTGAGTGTCGGTACGTTGATGTCACTGTACCCAAATACGTGCTGTAACTCAATGCCAGGATAATGCGTATTGTCAACGCTGCAGAACACGCAGCTCCGTACGCCGGTCGAAGAGCAGCAGAGGATTGGTAGCGGGACACAAGAAAGCTTGTCAAGGAAAAGACATGTCAAATCCAACCTGTGCACAGTTGCATACCGCGTGAAATAAACTCGGTGATGTTCACTTCAGCACAATGTGGTCCTATGTACAGTGGGTTTCGTTCCTGTGTCTTATTGGGAGAGGAGCTACAATTATTTTCATGCAATGTCTCCTTTGTTCGCTTTTGAAAAATAGAAATGGCCATACGGGGGAAGGCAATTTGGCACGGACAAATACGCCAAGTCGGCGAGTAACGTGTCCGAAGCACGCAGCAACGGGCGATATTTTCGCGCCAACGTGGTGTCGGACATTTGCCCCGGATGGGGTCCGGACACATACGCAAACAAGCCCATGTGAGTGGTAATTCCCTGGAATTTCACCACTGCATTCTTGTACTTGGGCTGATATCGGCCACGGCCGGAAAAAACACGAATTGGGAATGTGTCCCAACTACCGATTGTGCCAGGGAAATGGGGCACCTCATTGTTTGGATGGCGGAAATGATCCGGGCTAATTTCCGTCCGCATCACTTGACACAAGTGCCGCAAACCACGCGTGACATGTTGCATTGCGGCATGCTTTCCATTGCAATGCGCGGCAAATGTTCGGGATGAAACTTGCGCAACATCCAAGAAAATGGATATTGCTTCATCCAAACCAAAACGTAGTAAAGTGTGACACGGGGCACGAGAAAAGGCTGGCAACATTTGTCCCAAATAAGTTCAGCCAACCAAGCGTGCACACCAATTGTCCGCAGCACAAATGCCTTGCCGTTGCATGACTTCTCCCAGAAGTTCAGCCCCGGGCACGTAGCCGCACGCACTTTTGCACGTACGTGGGCAAATGACAAATTATCACTCATTAGATAGAAAAACCTAAAATGGGACCAATCAAAATGACGTGGAAAAAATTAAGAAAAAGGTGGATAACACGGCACAAAAATCGACATTGCACGGAATAGATGTAACTGCTAAGATCTGCCCCATTTTGTTCACATGTATGCGTACGCGTTAGCGTACGCACTGATTTTGTAACGCGCATGAACCAGCGAACCAGCGCGTACGCGTTGCGATCTGAGTGCGTACGCGTTGCGTTCTGAGTGCGTGCGCGCTGGTATTTTGGCGCGTACGCGTTGGTATTTTGGCGCGTACGCACTCAGATCGCAACGCGTGCGTGCTGCCTATGGTGCCCGTACGCTGTCTGCAGTACTGGCGGTTGAATCGTGCTGCTTTTGACGTGACAAAGAAAAACTTTTACTTTGCTTCATGTCTGTTTTCCTTTTCTTAGTGCTTTTTTGCACGACATGCCCGGCAAGAAAAAACCGGCGAAGAAGAAGGTGGCGAGGAAGGTCTCCGTGCCTCCCACCGACGCCGGGGCCGTGGCAAGGAGGGCGCCAAGGACAAGTGTGGGTCAAGACGTGGTGGAGGGAGACGTGGATTTGGAGGAGGAGGTGGAGGAGGAGGATGAGGTGGTGGCCGACGGCAATAGGCCCGCCGAGATTGTGAGGCGGGCCTTGGAGGTTGGGTTGTTGGAGGAGGATGAATCGGTGGAGCGTTGGTTCACGGACACTCGTGAGGCAGGAGATCTTGCTCACGGTGTTCATGGTGTTGTTGTTGTTCGTTTAGCGTTGGGTGAGGAAGACATTAAGGGTCTCCCGGAATTGCCAAGTTCATGGCAAGATCTTTTGCTTTTGGATGTGAATGCGCAAGCACTAGGCGTTATTGCGGTTTACGGTTGAGAAAGGTTCGTTGGTGTTCACGTTTGCCACGTGTGGTTACGTGTTGAGGCGGGACGAGGATGGGCCGGAATGGATGGAGTGGGCAGCCATGGGGCATGCCCTGCATGTGGCGCCCGCTAGTGTTGCGGAGGCGGTGGAGCAGAACTGGGTGGTGCAGCGGCCGACGGCGACGGGCGGAATGGCGTACTCATGTGGGTGCATGGACCATTGTGATAATTATGGGGAGGTATGCATTTCTTGCGCATGTGGCACGTACGCACCGCGTGCGTGTTGCGCAAGTGCCTCGTACGCGTTACGTTTTTGGTGCGTACGTGTTGACCTACCAACACGTACGCGTAGGCCACACAGATCGTACGTGTTGGGGTAGCAACACGTACGCGTTGCCCGAGCGCCTCGTACGCATTGACGTACCAGCACGTACGTGTTGCCCCAGTAGATCGTACGCGCTAATGCACCAACTCGTACGTGTTGCGTGCGCTGCCCACACGTGTTGTTTCATAATTAACGTGTCTCTACGCTTTCCTCTTGCAGTTGAACGTCACCCCCTTCAAGTACAAGGAGCGGCGCCCTTGGCCCTCTGAAGCACAAGTGCACCCGACGCCTCCGGATTCGGGCCGGAAGGCGCTGCAGCCGAAGGCGCTTCTTCAGAGCCCCCCACGCGCTCCCTTGGTTGCCCCGGACCCTGAGTCGATAGGGACAATTGCAGGGCAGTTGGTGCAGGTGAGTAAGGAGGATGTGGTGGACAACGTCCATGTTGGGGATGTTGCCAAATATAGTTTTTTTGATCAGGTTACGTTGCAGGCAAAGGTAAAGGAAGACAGTGGTGCGGTCTCATGGCTTGAGCCCATGATGGTCCGCTTTCCCATGTGGATGAAGGGCCATGCCGTTGGCAGGGACCCTGCAGCAATTTTTATTGGGGGGACTTTGTACCAGATCAAAGGTGACAGCCACAGTTACGTGCAGACATGGCGTGTGCATGGAGGGCAGCTCAAGCAGGCCAAGCGTGCTCAGTGGTCAGGGGTGGCGGGTTACCTCCCAATCACCGACGCTGCTGTTGTTGCAGAGGTGGAGGGTGCAATGGAGAGGTGGAAGCTTCTCCTTGCGGGGAAGGTTGGGGGGAAGAGGGACACGGGGACAGGGGGGGATGAGGAGGGCTACGACACCGACCAATCGCGGCACGGTTCTCGTATGTCCCGCGCCAAGAAACCAAAGCTTGGTGCCAGGGGGGGGCCCGTAGTCCCCCAACCGCCCCCCATCTCCCCCTCAGGACCACTGCGTGAGCACCTCAAAGACACACAGGCGCAGCTAAAGGCGCAAATTGTGGAACTTGAGAAGGTGCGCAAGGAGAGTGCGGCGGCACAGAAAGCTGCAGAGGACATGCTGAGGGAAGAGCGTGTAAAGTGGGAGGATGAGCGAAGAGAAAAAGACAGTGAGATTAGGGAGTTAAGAGTGAAGCTGCAGGATGCCTCTGTGAGGGCAAGCAAGAAAGGCCCATCCAGCCCTGGCCCTGGGGAGGGGGGGAAAGATGTGGAAGATCAGAAGAATTTTTTGCAGCTGGCAGCAATGGAAATCAGGGATGGCCTTGTCCAAGCCACCACATCCATTGAGGACCTGAGGGATTCACTGCAGGATGCAAGAGGCAGGGAGACATCACAGGGACAGAAGACTCTCACAGCCCTTATGGCATTGACGGACAAGTACAATGTCCGGAGTCTACAGTCCGGCAAGCCGGCGGAGCAGCCCGGCGGTGGCAAGGGTGGTGGGAGTTGACTCCCAGGGGCTGCTGCTCTCCCCTCCTCTCACATATGTTTTTTGTTGGAGGGGTTGGATGGGGGGGTGTGGCAGTCCAAGGACAGGTGGGGAGTACGATTGCGTTCCGCGATGTTTGGGGTGGTGCAGCGTGGCAATGTCCGGGTGGCGGTTGCAACACGCAACTTCCCGAAGGTGTGCCAGGCCATCAACGCCTACGGGCGCGCACGGTTGCCATCGTGGTTCACTTGGACTGCCGTCCAAGTGAACCATGGTATGGGGTTGTTTTTTGCAGTGGTGCTTTGCACATGCCAGCCCCGTGGCGTGGTGAGCGCTACGCACTGGTGTTTTTTACCCAGGTCGGTTTTGGCAAGGTGTCCTGGGAGGACCTCGTGCTGCTGCGCAGTCTTGGGTTCCGGCTGTGTGCCGGGTAGCATGTGCATGCATTGTGCATTAATGATTGATGGGTGAAGTGTGCGTCAACACGCGCGCGTTGTGGCAGGGGCGCGTACGCGCTGGCGTACGTGGTGCGTACGCATTACGGTGTTGCATCGTACGCGTTGCTGTGTTGGCGCGTACGCGCTGGGGTCATGACGCGTACGATTCGCTTTTCTGGCGCGTACGCGTTGGGTTCATGACACGTACGATTCGGTGTTGTGGAACGTACGCATTAAGAATGGAACGCGTACGCGGCTCGTACGCGCAGACGTACGTGTTGCATGTTGCTTGTACATGTGAAGCTTGTTGTGTCCATGCACCCCCCCCCCCCTGTTGTCTTTCCCTAGGTTTTTTTTTCCCCCCCTCAAGGAACATGCCCCCGTTCAAGGAGTACCAACATCTGGGAAGGACTAAGAGATGGGAACGGATGGCCGAACTGCAAACTGCAGTCACAGACATTCTTGGCCCAACCTGGCAAGTGCAAGCTGGCGAAAACGTGGGCACCCTCATTTTGAAAACGACGGAAGGGCCCATGCCCAAAAATCACATGTGGCATGCCGAGGCCCTCCTGTGGGATTGCCGCAAAGAGGGCAAAAGCTGGCGGGCCCTCCAGTACTCCATCCCCACGTCCAGGATCAAATGCCCCCTTGATGAAATCAGACGTGTGAAGGAGGATCTTAGTGCACCACCAGTAGTGGACTACAATGCAATGGACGGGGACCACGCATTGCTGGGGGCCGGTACAAATTTGAGGGAGAAGCTGGGACTCATGATGGCCGCCCATAAGGGAAATTTATACCCGGACCTATGGGTACGGCTATGTGTGGATGGCACACAACTACACAAGCGGCACTTCGAGCATTTTATGCTTGGAGTGCTTGGATCGGGCAACCCGCTTGGTAGCTGGTGCATTTTGCACGGCTCTGAAAAACGTGCTGTGCTACGATCGCTCACAAGGGTTAGCAAAGTGGATGAGCAGGTGCAAGAGGCCCTAAACACAAGGTATGAGGTACAAGGGGGTTACATGGAAAAACCCCATATTTTCCTGGTTGCAGATGTCGTTGCACAACAGGCAATGGCAGGCATCAAAAGATGGAACTGCACCAGTGAGGACCCAGTGTGCTGGGTATGCGGCAAATGCAGGGCACATTGCGATCGCGACTTTGGAAAGGGACTTTCACCCATTCTGTCACACTGGACCTGGTACGGGCAGGTGCTACGTAGCATTGTGCCCAAGTACAGGCCTCCTGACTATGCATTGCATGGGGTCACACGTGTAACCCACAGTGGCCTTGATGGATGCTGGAGGGCTCTTGTACAGCACCATCGCTTCACGAAGAGACGCGCTATTACATGGGTGCAGACCCATGTAAATCCTTGCAGGGTTGCCTCACACAGTGTTGCACCGCAAGACATCGCAGGGCAGGCGGGTGACAAACCGTCACTCCGTTGTGAACAGAGCGCAGCAATTCTATTTGTTTCGACAAAGGCCTGGGGTCCCCTCATTGTAGGGCTGAACAATGAAGGTCTCTTGCAACATGTCGTGGAAGGGGGTCACACTTGGGCGCAAAATTTTGATTCGTGGTGGGACTGTTTCCACAAAAGTGCAACCATTGCCAAAAAGGAGGGGCTGTTAGGAGCCCAAGAGATTGAAGCCCTAAAAAATGTGCTACCCCAAATGGCAGTGCATCACAAAAGGTGCCAACTGGGGCAAACCCTGTGGGTGCACCTTTGGGTTGACCACATGCTTGGGTTTGCTAAGCAGTGGCATGCCCTTGGCGCCTTTGCTGCCTTCAAGGCAGAAGAAAGGCACAAGACTCTGAAAACAGAGATTCGGTTTAGGAGCTTCAAGGGGGGGGCAAGGAAAGTAAAAGGGGGGGTACGGGGACGGAGAGGTAGACTGGTGAGGCAAGTTTTCGTGAAAGGGTGGAGGGAAGTTGTAAAAAATGATAATCTGGATTGGGGTTTGTTAAAGAGGGGGTGGGATGTATGGGTGCGTGCATGGACACAGCAAGCACACGTGAAGGAACACAAAACGTATTGGAAGGCCAACGCGCCTTAGGAGTCTGTATGGTGTTTCAGCTCTTGTGTAACATATTTGATTTGGGATTCCATTGAATTGCTTTGGGCAAGTATACTACGTCTTCAATGCACATTGCATTCAACATGGTGTTCTGGTGCAGTGATGTGCTTTGCAAGGGAGGGAGCTAAAAAAACCAAGGGCAGCTGGTGGTCTCATTTCAATGCCTGTCTTCAGCGCCTGTGTTTGTTGGTTGCCCCACTAGGTAGGTCTTTGGCAAGCATCTCCTCGTCGCGTCTTCAGCCGGAATCCACCTCCTTTGTGGGCCCCTGGTCATGCGGTTGGGGTCGCCTCACGCCCTCTCCTGCTCTTGTGTGTCCTCATCCTAAGGTGCAGACACAGTGCGTGTGCAGGGGTTCGAACCCAGGGTTCCGAAACGTAGGGAACATGCTCATACCTCTAGACCAACCAGCTGCCATGGCACATAACACGTAGGCGGTGCGTACGAACTGCGTACGCACCAGCAGATCAACGCGTACGCGTCCGTAATCTAACACGTACGCGTTGCTGTTTCGACGCGTACGTGTTAAGTTACCAACGCGTACGCGTCGAAACACCAGCACGTACGCGCCACGCACCCAACGCGTACGCGTTGCACTTCCAACACGCACGCGTCAGAGGACAATCTGAAAGCAAGGTTTTGGGAAATTCAGTATGGTTTTCGGGACACTCTGCAGAGGGAGAAGGCGACCTACGGTCGGCAATGTTTGCAGTGGCACCCAGTGGTGTAGGGGAAGTGCAAAGAGGGGTTGGGTTGGGTAAGGTGATACCCCACACATGAATTTTGCATGAAAAATGACGAATTTCCAACAAAGAAAAAACCAACGCGTACGTGTTGAGATTTCAACACGTACGCGTCTATGTGAACAGATCTTAGCAGTTACAGACCTTGTTAGCATGCAGCATGCACTACTCATTAAACCAAACGCCTAATTGAAACAGACGCCTAATTATGCACCAACCGTGGAAAAATGTTTTGGCCTCTCTATACCATACCGTACATACAGTGCCAGTAAGGCTGTTTTGCGAATGGTGGCGCGTCCCGTCTTTAAACCTCAACGCGCCATGGGGCTCGGCCATTCTACATCCCCGGTCCTGTCGACGCATGTGAATTTGTTTTGCAAAGATGCCAACAAGGTCACACATTTTTTCCTATCTAAAAAACACATGCACTGGGGCAGCTCCATGCATGCTCGCCGACCTTAGTTGGACACGGGGACGCTACAACACACTGCAACGGCAGTTGTGTTGGTGATTGTGCAACTGGACCAAACATCCCATAACCACATCCCGATGCATAATGCAACTAATTACCTAATTACCTAATTACCTAATTACCTAATTACACAAACATGACAAACGTAGGTGCATGGAAATTGTACCAATACCTGTTGCAGAGACACATCATCATCATGTAATCTTGAGAGCAAAGGCAAAGAGGCAAAATGCAAAAGTGCAAGGCCCGACACAATATGGTGGCTAGACGGTTGGGGAGCTAGGTGACAAGGTGGCTGGGCGGCTGGGTGGCTGGGCGGCTGGAGCCCCCCCCCCCCCCCCCGCCCCCTCCCCCTCCCCCCCACTGACCGGAACCCGCCCATAAATTTGAGTGGTATGATCCTTTAACGGAGTAGGGTTATTTGGTGTTAGGAATGAGGAACCAGGGCCATGGCCAAGGCTTTTTGTGGTAGGCGGTCCGCGGATCACTGATCCGCGGGGGTCCAAAGCCCTCCCCCCCTCCCCCCACCAAATGATCCGCGGATCACGGATCACCCACCCCATAATCCCCCCCCCCTCCCCCCTGCCTAGCAAAATGAACCACAATTTTCTGGACCACCAATTCAGACCCGTGGACAATGCAAATGGGATGGCATTACACATTACACATTACACATTACACAAATTAGGCCACTATAGTAGAGTACACAAGGGCAAAGGGGCACGGAGTCAAAGAAATAATCCACCAATTCATAAGCAAGAAAAATGATCCGAAGACACGGCATAAGCGACACCTAGAGCACGCACAAAACTACATATTGATCCACCAATTTGTGTTGCAAAAAATGATCCAAAAATGTAACTTCCAAATGTAAGTATCACCTAGAGCACGCACAAAACTACATATTGATCCACCAATTTGTGGTGCAAAAAATGATCCAAAAATGTAACTTCCAAATGTAAGTATCACCTACAGCACGCACAAAGCAAGATATTGATCCACCAATTTGTGTTGCAAAAAATGATCCAAAGATGTAACTTCCAAATATAAGTATCACACAGCAACATATTGGACCAACAATGTGTCTCAAAAAATGAACCCAAAATGGAAACTCTCTTGTTCCCACAATTTGACTTCCAAAAAATGATCCACAAGTCCACAAGACCATTGGCATAGAGTTGAAAGTGCAACAAGCAAAATGGTCCAAAAGGGTCCAAGAATGATCCAAAAGTGATCCACGGATCATCACCCTCGAAACCCCTCCCCACTGCCTAGTGTTTGGATCAAAAATGATCCGGATCACCCACCCCATTAACCCCCCCCCCCCCCCGCCCCTGCCTGCCGCACTTTGTTTTAGTGCCGCGGAGATTCTACCGGGGGGGGGGGGGATGAAATGGGTGGGTCCTTGAGAATTTAGCCCCCCCCTCCATGGGGGGTATGCCATGAGTGGCGGAGGTTTTTGTTGGCGGTTTTTGGCGGTTTTTGTTGGCGGTTTTTGGCGGTTTTTGTTGGCGGTTGAGTACATGTTTTCAGGCCAATCTTGACTAATTATGCGGTCACTCCGATTACTCCCCCTATAAGGACCCCGAGGAGGAACCCATGTTGATTTCCCCCTACTTTGGGGGCCCTAGAAGGCCGGGGGGTGAGCAACGCGGGGTTGGATACCTAGGATGATCCATGGTGTGTGCATGAACGAACCATGGATATGAGGACATTGTTCCTATGAATGCGGCAATTGCAAACACGACCAACAACAACGCTTTGTGTCGCCGAAGCGCGCGACGGTCTGGAATTCCACATCGATACGGCCATGACATAATGCTACAAAATGTACGTGATGAATGCAATATGCTAGCTCCGCGGACAAGCGCACGGGTGGGTGCTCAAGTACTCATATTGTCACCAAATGATCACCCACACCCATCCCACGGGCAACAGGTTTTCAAGAAAAATCTAATTTTGTATATCCAGTATGCACCTCCTGTGGTAGTTTACGCGAGCAATGTGCCCAAGCGGAAACTACCACAGGTGGTGCATATTGCCGAAATGTTCCAAGGGGTGTGAATTTGCAATGTGTGGATCCTCACGTATGCCATTCATTTGCACCGCCTGTGGTCGTTTCCGCGGGCAATATGCCGGCACATTCACACACCCTAGAACATTGAAAAAATCGTCAAGTGTGACGGCAATTTTGGGGCTTTCAAGGGGCCATGGTGAGGTCCCCCCTTTCCCAACTTTTTGAATTTTGTCCGCCACACACCCGGCCAGTTGGGTAGTGGGCTTAGTTTCTTGGGCATTGGACATAGGGGGACCGATTCCACACCTTGTGTTCGTATAAAAGTGAAGTAATGACCGATTTTGGCACTACATGTTTTTAATGTATTCAAATTTGCTGTGATGCTTACTCTTCAGCGGGCAACGTTAGGCAAGCACACACAAAGCGGAGAATCGGCTTGTGCCCATAACACAACTCTGTGGATGAGTGAGAGTATACCATGCATGAGAAGTAGTCGCGTGTTGTACCACCCCAGCGCCCCCAGGCATGGGCCCAGGGGCTATGGTTCAAATGTTAAGATAAGTTACAGGCCCCTGAAGCGATCGTAGGCTGGCACCATCTTGAATTTTTTTTGAATATTTCGAAATGCGACAGTCTCAGCTACATGAATCGAAGCCTTCCGTGGCACTGGGTTAAGACCTAATTTCAAATCAGTTCTGTGCTATAAGGCTGATAGGCCTAGACATGGCTCCATCGAACTCCCTCTAGTAACCAAGCCGAGGGAGGAAGGGGAGAGGAGGAGGCGGAGCACCAAAATGCTGGACCGGCGACCGGAACTTGGTGCGGAGCCGGTGACGGTATGCAGACTGCGGCCCTAGCAGACTGCGAAAGACTGCGCACGAACATGCGACACGCGTAACTGAAAAAACCACCGCAACTGACAGAAAGGTATGAATTTTATGTTGTTGTTCTAATTAGTTCGAGTTTCACCTTCTGATCACTCTGTCACTTATTATTAATTACTGACAGATGTGTGATTGGCGAGCGTTGCCCTTTACTTCGCTGTTTTGAACGCGTTTAGCGCTGTGCGCAAATCGACTCCCTCCCCCTCAATTTCAACTCCCTCCAAGTGAATATCCACTCCCTTCTACTCAATTTCTACTCCCTCCAAGTGAAATATATACATATATATATACAAATACATGTATGTACATCTATATATATATATATATATATATATATATATATATATATATATATATATATATATATAGATGTAGATATGTAGATATATATATATATATACGCATACATACACACACATCCACACACACACATACATACATACATATATATATATATATATGTATATATATATATATATATATATATATATATATATATATATATATATATATATATATATATATATATATATATATATATCTATATATGTATACATATATACATATATATATATATATATATATATATATATATATGTATGTATATATATATGTAGATGTATGTATGTATGTATGTATGTGGATATATATACATATATACATATATATATATATTGCTGTATACTCCCTCCAAGTGAAAATACACTCCCTTCCCCTCAATTTCAAATCCCTCCAAGTGAATATCCACTCCTTCCTACTCAATTTCACCTCCCTCCTGCTCAGTTTCCACTCCCTCCGAGTGAAAATCCACTCCCTCCAAGCGAATATCCACTCCCTCCTACTCAATTTCTACTCCCTATATACAAATACATGTATGTACATCTATGTATCTATATATATATATATATATATATATATATATATATATATATATATATATGTATGTATGTATATGTATGTATGTATACCCCCTCCGAGTGAAAATCCACTCCCTCCTACTGAATATTTACTCCCTCCAAGTGAAATATATACATATATATACAAATACATGTATGTACATCTATATATATACATATATATATATATATATATATATATATATGTATATATATATATATATATGTATATATGTATATAGATATATACAGACACACACACACACACAAGCACATTTATATATATATATATCTGTATATGTCCTTGAATTATGCCCTAGGTCTTTTGATGTATTCCTGCAAGTTGGTTTTGTAGTTGAAAACCCCAAACCAAAGCAGCAAGTAGAGCAAGGACTGAATATGGATCGAATCAATGAAATCAATGATTGGTTTTGGAATCCAGTGTAACACAGAAGGGCTGCAGATAGACAAAGCAGGTATATGAACATAGATTCAATCACAAATGGATAAAGCAAAAGGTTTTATATGAAAATTGGTCAGACTCTAGCCTCAGAGGTTGCAATAGGCACTTCATGTGCACTCTTTTGGGTGAAATGGTGCTGGTTAGGACTGAGGGGCATAGATGTCAGGACCACACAGAAAATGACTTGGCCAAGCAACTGAATTCAGAAACAGTTACAAAGTAGGACCACAATAAGTGGTAGAATCAATTGAGTATAGGGGTCTTGGGGTGGGAGACCACTTAGGCTTAACCTCCAAGGCCCACAAGCATGGAATGCCTGATTTATTTTGGTATGACCTCCATGAAGGAAGGTACCTCCGCTCAGTTGAGTGGTAGGGGTGAACTTCATGGGGGGGCTAGGGTCACAACCCTAGTTACTTTGAGAAAGTGTACTTTAGGCTACAAAAGAGAGATAAAAACACTTAAGTTTGTCTCAGCATCAACAAAGGGTTTTAAGGGGGGCTTAGCCTGGATCAAGCCCTCCAAGAAAGACATGGCAGTGACTTTTTCTTACTCCCCCCTGGAGTACTAGTTGATCAAGCTAGTAGGACCAAGGAAAAAGGCTCAAATATTCCCAAAATTACCTCAAAAAATGCATTAAACTTACCAAAAACATTCTCATCACTTCATAGAAGCCTATCACACTGTAGGGACCCTTGAAAAACAGTGCAATGTACCGTGAATGATGTCCCTTCGAAGGGGCATTCCTCAAAAGTCGCCGGCGTGAGGCGAAAACTTTTGGAAAAAAAAAGTGTGGGGGCAGTGGGAATTGAACCCAGGACTCCCTGTCCAGAGCACATGTGTCTGTCCACTAGGGTACAGTCGAATGCTCTAATGCGGACGGTTATCGCTGTATAAACAACGTTTTAGTAAACGTCCTGACCAAGGGCCAGGGCGGAGCAATACTCCCAATGGAGGACACAAACCCCCAGGAGCTGAAAAAAATAGAAAGTGGAACCAGCAGGGAGTGATTCCTGCGGTTTTGCGGAAGGGGTTGCGAATCGTTGAAAATCGACGAAACCACCCGGGAAATCGTCATTTTTACACATAACTTAAAGTCGCAGACAAGCGCAAACGAAGCGGACGCCAAGAAAAGGGTTGCGCAAGCGAAAACGGCTTTTTGGAAAAGAAGGTATGAGCCGTAGTTTTTAAAGTTTTAAGGAAAATTTTTGCACAGTTGTATCAAAATTTTTATAAACTTCAGAGTAAAGAATTCGAAATCAGCCCACACCACAGAGCAGTTCAACAACCCGTCTCTCAGGTATGTCTGTGTCACTTCACACTCACGCATTGCGTTCGTGTTGGTTGTTCCGTCAAAACGTTAGGGTTGTCAACGCTGTGCTCGTTGGGGGGTCGGGTGTTCATCTCTCGTGCTCTGCACAGGCGAAAGCAGGAATGAAAGGTATGTGATGCGAATGGAGCGCGCAGCGCGCACGTAGGGTTAGAATATGTGCTGTGCTCGCGATGCATGTGCCTAATCTAGGCATCCACACGCTGTATCGCTCCACATGTATCCCTAATCCACCCTTGTTTCCTTCTTCACAGGTAAGCGTTTGTACGTGTGCGGCCGTAGCGTTCAAGTTGAGTTGCTTAAAACGCTTAGGTTTGTTTTGTGTTCGTTTCAATGCGGCATTCGCACGATGCATGGTGAGTAAGGTAGGTTAGCCCAGGAGGAGCTCACCTCCTGGTTGAGTCTGTGGTTACGCCTCCCTTCCCTGCGTGCACATGATGCATTAAAGGGTAGGCCACGCGAATTGCGCACGGTAAACCTTGTTTAGGTTACCCAGAGGCTCCTCGGTACGTTCTTTAAGAGAACCCGAGGAGTTTCTTAAAGCTTGCTTGCTTGACAGGGGTAGCTGCATCTGCAGCGTGTTTGCGAACAGCGTATTATAGGTCACACTGAGAAGGGTATAATACCTGGAGTGTGGCTTGGTTCCACAGTCGCAAACGCCGCTTCATCTGCCTCTTTTGTACAGGTGGGAGAGGTTAGGGTGATTGGTGCACGCAGCAGCTGCCTTCGGCGGCTACCATTTTTCTGCCCCAGCAAAACAGGGGCGCTGATCACAAATCAAATCACTGTGCCTCAGCCAGGACTGGCGAGGATAGTTCGACTTCAACGACATCTGCGCTGTGCACGCAACGAGAGCACCCCTTCCCTCCAAGCCCTAGCAGGGGAAACGCGTTGTGGCGTCCCCTGTTAGGCCACAGCTGCTTAGGAGCGCTGTGTTCTCTCGTCCTTTTCACAGGAGGGTCGTTAGGACCCATGAGAACTTCACCTCCGCAACGCCAAGTAGAGTGTGCGTGTAGGAGTGGTAGTCCTGAGTGGGGGCTAGAGCCAGTTGCCCAGTGCTCGCCCACCAGGATGGTGCCACTGTAGGGTGTGTATGACCTGTAGGGGGCGTGTCACTGTCCCACCCTTTTCCTGCAATTTTAGCTGGGCTGGTGGGCTGTGACAGTGGTTAGGTTAGTGTTTTTGGCCACATAGCAAACAGGCGTTTTGCATGCCTTCATAGCTTTTGGCCACCCCTCCCTGTAGTAGACAGATAGGTAGGGAAAACAATACCTGGACTAACACTCTGGGTATTCCCCCAAGGTTTTGCGCCAACACAGAAATTGGGCGCATAGGGGAGGGGAGACCCGGGGCGTACCCCGTGGCATCAATAAGCCAACCCTCCAGGTTTAGCAAGGGCGCAGACTTGGGTATAATTAGGACACCACTTCTGCGGCTTGCTCTCAGGACCTTAGGACTAGCACACTCACACATACGTTATGGCAGGTAAGGGTAAGGTAAACCCTGTAAGGAAGGGTAGAACCCCATGGGTCTGGACCAGTCAGGGGTCCTAACTGTGGGCTCGCTTGTCCCCAAGGAGGGAAGACACACCTTGCCTCAGAACACCTTGCTTGTCATTCCCCCCTGGTGTAGAAAGCCACCGTTCTTCGTTGGCTCACCAAGGTCATTACATTAGGGCAGTACCCATGCAACACATGGTCAACAAGGCAAACACTCGCTGGGTGGCTGCAATTTTGATAAGCGGCCACCTGGCTCACGCTGGAAACCATAGGCATGGGTCTGCAGGGCACAGACAGGGTCAGTAGACTGACACAGGGTAATTAGTTTCGCTTCTTACGCTGGGACATAGTCTCAGCACGGGTTAGGAGCTGCCCCTCGTTGTTCTCAACGAGGTAAGTGCGGAAGATGGGGTTGATACTCCCATCTGGTTGTATGAAGGCTGACATAGGTTCTCAGGTCGCCTCGGACAACCCATAGCCATCCCACAGGGTAAGGAATTTCCAGCCCTGTTTATACTCGTGGCGAGCAATACCTGCAACCACGTAGTAACCATCGACTGCCATCTCATCGGCAGTCATCTCTTCGAGTTCGTCTACCTCCTCTGGACTGGCAGCCTTCTCTAGGTCTATACGTTCAATCGCACTGTCGCTGAGGCGCCACTCATCCCAAGACAAGTCGTCAGGGGAGTGATAGTGCCTCAACTGCTTAGGAGCACATAGCAGTTCACCACCTAGACGTGGACTGCACCTGACATGGATCCTGGATCCATCTATCCTGATGATACGATAGGGTCCAAAGTAAGGGTCCTGTAGGCAGTTACGTGGCCAGGAGGGTAGGCGTGAATGGTGTACCAAAACAAGGTCACCAACCTTGAAGCTGGCAGGTCGCCGTAGGCGGTTCCGTCGGCTCTGTTCACGGTCACGAATGTGCCTCAGGTTAGTACCAGCCTGGTTAGCCAGAGACTGCTTGTGTTCTAGCCAATCTCCCACAGGGCTCTTGAAGTCCTCAGGAAAGGGGGTTTTGAAGAACCAAGCAGGTCGTCCTCCATGGAACAGTTCGTGGGGGGTGAAACCCGTAGAAGAGCTCCGCTGTGAGTTCATGGACAGAACTGCCCAGGGCACTGGGCGTACCCAGTCCTTGGTGCGCTCCTGTTTCATCAGGATTCTTAAGTTTTGCTCCACCACACGGTTCTGTCTCTCACAGAGAGGGTTAGACGTGCGAGTGTAGGGCACACCTGTGGTTACCTCCACGTTGAGGGCATTTAGCACTCGTTTGTACCACCCAGTGTCACTGCGGATGCGTACATCTTCATCAGAGTGCACCTGTTTAGGTGCTCCATAGGGTTCGAACCATTGTTCGACCAACATTTTTACAGTCTGCTCACCTGTGATTTTCTTATTGCAAGGGAACACACGGGTGAAGCGAGATAGACCACAGGTGACCACGAGGCAACTATCATAGCCGCCAAAGCGTGGTAAGCCGTGGATGTAATCCACGTAGAGAAGAGAGTTAGCACAATAGGGTATGGGTAAGCTGGAGATCAGACCCCTATCCCTACTGTCACTTTGCTTGCTGGCATGACAGCCACAAGCATCCACAATGGTCTGCATACGCGACCTCAGTTCAGTCAGGGTTAGACTAGAGTAGAAAAACTCACGGAAGAAGTCCACTGAGCGATTAGCGCCAGTGTGACCAGAACTGAGATGGGACCACTGTAGGCACCCATCCAGTCGTGCCTCAGGCACCACAATTTGGTCCTCGTAGAAGAGGTACTGATTGTTTTTATACCACTGGTGCCCGTCAATGACACGGGGTTCGAGACCAGTGTTGAGGGTTTGGAGAATTTCTTCATACTCTGACTGATAGTCGGTTAGACTCCAACCCTCCGGGATTCCAGCAGTGCGCATGGACAGGTCAAGCTGGACATCCATACGCTGGAAAGCCTCTTTGGCGAGTGCCTCAGAGCTCTCACCAATAAGCGCATCGAAGTTGTTGCGCGATATATAGTCAGACAGTTCATTCTTAATCCCGGGGATATGATGCACTGTCAGCCTGAACTGGCTCAGGTAAGTCCACCACCGTTTTAGCTTCGCTTTTTCTGGTGGTGGGCCCTTCTGAAAGGACTTCACAGGCTCCTGGTCACACAGCCAGACAATAGGGTTAGACCCCAGGAGTCGGGATTGTGAAGATGGCACCAACATACCGGCCAGGAGTTCCTGGTCATAGGTGCTGTAGTTGGAACGCGCTTGGTTCCACTTCCAATTCCAGTGTCCCAGTGGCACCAGTCGCCACTCACTGGTAGGATAGTCATGTTTCAACGAACCATCACGGTTCAGTCCAGTAGTACGATAATGGCAGTGGGTTAGCTCAGCGGGGTTAAGCTCCTGCCATTGGTAGATCGTACCTCCCCCCCCTACATCACTGGCATCAGTGATCAGGACTATCTCGCCCTCAGGGCGGGGAACTCCCAGGCAGTTGGAGGAGGCAATCTTCTTCTTCAACTCCTGGAAACACTCTTCCTCTCTGGAGGTCCACCTCCAGGGAGTAGTTTTCTTGATTAGGTCAGTGAGGGGTGCAGAGGAGTAAGTAAAATTGTGGATGTGACGCCGATAGAAAATCACAGGCGCCCACAAAACTCCTCACATCGTGTAGACCCTTCTTAGGGTCATCGCGAATCTGCATGTCCTGTAGGGGCTGCATCTTAGACGCGGCTGGTTTCCACCAGCCATACCCCACGTCGAAACCCAAATACTCCATCTCCTCTTTCATAAACTCGCATTTTTCGAGTTTGATTCGGAGATGGTTTTCTTGACAGACAGTGAAGAATTCACGGAGGAGAAGGACATGGTCCTCTTTGGTATTAGTACCCAAACTCACGTCGTCGATGTGAGCCTCCATTTCTGCACCCCGAGAAATCAACTCTTGTACTAGAGGCCTGCGCCTCAGTATGTACAAAATTTTGTTCATAAGCTCCTGGAAGAGCGCTGGGGCGTTAGCCACCCCGAAAGGCATAACCTTCCACTTGAAGACACGACCCTTAGGGGTTATAAAGGCAAGCAGCTCCTGAGCTGCGGCGGTTAGGTCAACCTGCCAGAAACCAGAGCGTTTGTCCATTTTGGTCTTATACCTGCATTTGGCAATACGCTCCAGGGTGTTTTCCATGTTAGGAATACTCCCTGAGTGGTTCTGGGTTTTCTTGTTGACCTCACCATAGTCTACAACAAGACGTAGAGCAGTCGACCCTGGTTTAGCAACAAGGAAACAGGGGCTGCAGTGATGGGGATAGTCCCCATGTTTGTACTCTTCAACGAGGCCAGCATCAATGCATTCTTGGATCTGGCGCTCGATTTCTTCAACCTGTTCCTGTGGAGCGGGATAGGGACGACGCCTCACTCGCGTCTTTTCAAATTCTGGTTTCAATTTTAGGTCCATCTGGACCAGTTTTTTGCAAGATAGGGGAGGCGGCAAGGCGCCGAACACCTCCTCATAGGTTATAAGCAGTTTCTTCAGGCGGGGGTCAAGGTTAAGACTCTCGACTTTCTGAAGGAAATCCTCCTCAGCATGGAGGTTGCTTTTTCCATGTTCTTTCTTTTTATGCCGATCAGCAGTTTCGGCAGGTACAGTACCATCGTCCCACTCAGGGGGACATTGCTGCCCATAGTGTAGAGAGTACACTAGAGGTATCTCAGGATCAGGCAGCGTATAGGACTCATCGTCCTCCTCAGACCAGATGGAGTATTTCCAGGTCTGTCTGAGGTATTGCAGCCGCTCTTGGCGCTCAATACCTTCGGCCTTCAGGTACAGCAGCTGTCGGAGTTCTTGCGTGTCATGCTCAGACAAGGGCATGTTATTAGCAGCAGGCCGTGCCAGAGCATCAGTACTCCGGGCCACGGGTTCACCTGTGTGCACAGGCTGCATGTGTAGCACTGGTTTCCCAACAGAGGAAGCGGGTTCAGAGGTTGACTCTAGATCTACCTCCTCTAGCAACAGCTGGGCCAGGAAAGCACTATGTTTTAGGTCAACACAGCTGGGATCAACAGAGGGAATAGTGCTGACGATCTCAGACAGTTGGTCGTCAGCATCCTCTTTTACAGCTGCAGGTTCCAGATAGTCATCAGGAGACTCACACCCTGTAAGTGTGGCAGATAGGTGCTCAGGAGATCGATTTTTGAGATCATAAAGGGTCAGGCCACGATTTTCGGCCATGACCTCTTTTAGTAGCACCTGGTCCAGGTCACACAGGGGTACAGGATTGAGAGATCCATCGATGATGGACAGGAAACTGGCCCACTCAGGGGCCTGCATAGCTGTGTCTGAGTCCTCAGGCACATAGATGGGGCCGTCGGGGAGTTGCACTCTTCCCACGGTCATTCGGTCAAGCATACGGCGCCAGTAAGCATGTTCACCAGAGCAACCCCAGTCAGGGGTGCACATAACAACCCTTCCTCCATCATAAGCGATCTTGGTTAGAACCTTCGCGAGCAGGGAGAAGGGAGGGTTAGCATACGCTAGGCCCATTGCTTTCCAGAAGAATCGGAAAGCATTGTTCATTTGTTTCGAGCAGTACAACTGCATGATGTGCTGTTGTTGGCTCGCAAACAATTCCACCTGGATCTCGTCCAGGTTTACCTGAAGGGCTGCCAGTCCATTTTCGAGAACATGACGGGCCAGTTGGTAGTTTTCAGTACGATAGTTCGTCTTGGCTGCGTAGCGCAGCCCAGACTCTTTTCGTCCTGACAGCTCCAAAGGAACGGAGAATAGCCCACTGCCAAAGTCGCAGTGCAAAGAGTAAGGACGCTGTAGGGACAGCATTTTAACCTGGGGGTTTCTTCTTAGAAAGTCAGTGCCAATGACAATGTCAAAGGTGTCAGTGTCCAACACTCTGCAGTGTTGGGTCACGGTTTCGTCGCCCAGACATATGGTCACATCGACCCCCCCCAAGGAATGGATGGTACGCCCATCCCCTACTCTTATGGCCACAGTCTTGGTCTTCCTGAAAGTTTTAAGCAGGCGCCGGGCCACTATGGAAAGTGTTGCACCGGTATCAAGCACTGCTCGAAAAACCTGATCCCCGATTTTCACGAGGATCCAGAAAACCAAGTCCTCCTCTTCGGAGCCGCCCCCCTATTCCTCATCAGGGAATTTCACATCCACTCCTGCAGCCATGAGGGACTTGGCCATCCAGGCCAAGCGCCTCTTCTTAGAATTATTCCCCTCAGGGGTAGCGTTATCCCCTTGGGGGCGCTTCTGGGGGACACCTGCGGCAGGAGCGGGTGTAGCAGCAGGAGTAGGCGTAGCAACGGGCGCTGATGAGCGCCTCTGGGGGTTAGGGGGTCCAGTCTTACCACCCCCCTTGCCACCTCCTTTACCGTTATCCCCTTTCGGGGGATTTCTGGCGGGCGTCGGGTTCTTCTGGCGCTCCGCCTCCTGACGCTTGAGTTTGTCACTCTCGCGTTTCTTGATGTGGCATTCGTCCTCATAGTGACGACGCTTGCCACAGTAACCACAGGTGATGGTACACCTGAAGTGGTCCTGATGGGTCACAGTTTTCCCATCTTTAGTATGCTGCTGACGTTTCATCTGCAGCATACAGCCACTGCGGATATCGCAGTCAGAGGCATGACAAGGTCCCCCCTTGTCATTGACAGGTCGGCAGTAAAACAGGGGGGGGGTGCCTGCATCAGTGGGAACCTTGTTCATGGCACGTAGGTTGCCCCTCCCTTTACCGCCTCCCTGGTTGGTGTTAGTGGGATTTTTATGCCCCTTCCCTTCGCCACGTTCAGGGGTAGGGGTACCACCTCGTCCCGAATGCTTCTTGAGGAACTTCTCCATGTGGGAGTCGTTCTCTCTCTCAAGAGCTAGCTCAATCAAGAGATCCACCAGTGTATCATACGAGTGGGTCCTGCTCTTCCTCTCAGAGGTTGAGCGGCAATCATCCCACGTACGCTGGGGGATCTTACTCATGAGCCACAGGTGGGGCTCAGTGGCTCCGTAGGAGCCCACATTCATCCTCGAAAATAAGTACTCCATGTCGCACACATACTCAGAAATTCGCGCAGCGGATGGAAACTCCGGGAGCATAGGTAGCTCCTCGATTTGTGTGCGTACGCTGAGGTCAGTCTCATAGACTGGGAATGTTTTCTCTAACCTCAGGAGTACCTCCGCCCAAGTAGAACAGGTTTTCACAATCTGTTTGACCTGTTTTTGCAAAAATTTCTTTTTGCATGAGCGTTTTAGCAGTGAACATTTGGTGGCCACATCCACATGGGATTGGCCAGTCAACAAAAGGAACTCCGCAAATTCTTCTGCCCATTCAGGCAGGTTTTTAGGGTCGAACTCCGGCAGTTCCAGCTGGATGTTCGCCTGGGCAATTGGTCTGCCCATCTTCCCACCCCCCGGAGTTAGGCCTGAAGGCGACACGCCGGCAAGTGGGGCCAGGGCTGACAGCCCTCTTCTCTCACTCTCTGTGACAGGCACGTCCTGTAGGTCCGCCATAGGCACAGTCCTGGCACGGGGGTGAAAGGGGCTGGGGCAGGTAACCTTAGGCAACAGCCTTGAGACCCTCGATCTCTTGAGATCTTCGGCCAGGGTACTCAGCCCTGGAGAGAGAGAGAGGAACTCAGGCTTGGGTAAGGGTTCTGCAATACCCAGTTTAGCCTTAATGGCCTCTGATAAGGCCGTCACATCTGGATCTTCTGATCCAGACAGGAATTTGGCCAGCAGCTCGGCCGTTTGATCCAGGGCACCGTAGGTTGGCCTTGGATGATGTTCTTCGACTCGTGTTGGGCCCACTTCGGGAGCCCTTGGGGTTGGGTACTCA
This sequence comes from Eutreptiella sp. 'Long Island Sound 2002', assembly GCA_964036045.1. Taxonomy (NCBI): domain Eukaryota; phylum Euglenozoa; class Euglenophyceae; order Eutreptiales; family Eutreptiaceae; genus Eutreptiella; species Eutreptiella sp. 'Long Island Sound 2002'. Next base: position 69,050,101 of record OZ038388.1, on the reverse strand, counting down.
GGTCGTAGTCGTCTTGGCAGGGATGCAGTAGACGGAGGGCCTGAGTGTGAGTAGGACCCTAGATCCGTACGTGGTCTGGACCCATGTACAGCCAGTGGTTCCTCTCCATCTTCCCCACGGATGGATTTGTAGTACTCATCGTGCATGATGTACTCATCCATCTTCATCTTCAGCTTCTCATATTCCTCAGGTCCTTCAATGGCAGTTGAGGATGAAGCTGGGCAATTGGATCGTGATACTGAAGCAGCCACACGTCTGTGGAGGTGACTGAAGCTGTCTCCACCGTGTGCTGCTAAGGCCTCGGTGGTAAGGCCTTTATTCTTCTCCGCCCTTCTGCGTTCTGGATCTCCTTGGGACCCAGATGCGCCACTGAGGTGATGTGGTGCTCGGTGTGGTGGTTCACTCATTGGGTGGACCACACTGCCCATTTGTACTTGGACAGTTCGGATAGGCCAGGTCCTTACACTTGGTGTGGACATTATGGACTTGTTGTTGAGCTTTTGTTCTGCACTTCTCAGGGTCGGTTCAAAAGGTCTCAAGGGACTGTCTCTGCTACCGGAAAGATGTCCTTGAATTATGCCCTAGGTCTTTTGATGTATTCCTGCAAGTTGGTTTTGTAGTTGAAAACCCCAAACCAAAGCAGCAAGTAGAGCAAGGACTGAATATGGATCGAATCAATGAAATCAATGATTGGTTTTGGAATCCAGTGTAACACAGAAGGGCTGCAGATAGACAAAGCAGGTATATGAACATAGATTCAATCACAAATGGATAAAGCAAAAGGTTTTATATGAAAATTGGTCAGACTCTAGCCTCAGAGGTTGCAATAGGCACTTCATGTGCACTCTTTTGGGTGAAATGGTGCTGGTTAGGACTGAGGGGCATAGATGTCAGGACCACACAGAAAATGACTTGGCCAAGCAACTGAATTCAGAAACAGTTACAAAGTAGGACCACAAAAAATGGTAGAATCAATTGACTATAGGGGTCTTGGGGTGGGAGACCACTTAGGCTTAACCTCCAAGGCCCACAAGCATGGAATGCCTGATTTATTTTGGTATGACCTCCATGAAGGAAGGTACCTCCGCTCAGTTGAGTGGTAGGGGTGAACTTCATGGGGGGGCTAGGGTCACAACCCTAGTTACTTTGAGAAAGTGTACTTTAGGCTACAAAAGAGAGATAAAAACACTTAAGTTTGTCTCAGCATCAACAAAGGGTTTTAAGGGGGGCTTAGCCTGGATCAAGCCCTCCAAGAAAGACATGGCAGTGACTTTTTCTTACTATATATATATATATCTGTATACATACATACATACATATATATATATATGTGTGTGTGTGTGTGTGTACATATTGAGAAGGAGGGTGTGGACTTCCGCTTGAAGGGAGTAGGTACAGGTTGACACGTTTTGCGTTCCGTGTGTGACAACCCAAGCCCTCAGTTGTGATGCACGCACCGGCTTTCAACCCCAATCGCCTGGATCATGACGTGCACTTCTAGAATGCCACCGAAGACACCAATCTCCGATGAAAAGAAGGCCAAGGCAACGGCATATGCTGCAGCCAGGGCAGCGGAAGGGCCATCGCTGATGGATTTAATGGGGAGCGTGCCTGGCCCACAAAAGCACAAGAAGCGCAGCGTTTCCTTTGCCTCGCAAGCCGAGGTACAAACACTCACGCCCGAGGGTGGGCACCAAGTACTAACCTCTGCGCCCATCTCCACACCCAAACCTGAGTCCCAAAGCGCGAAGCCTGACCCAAAGCCTGACCCGAAGCCTAACCCATCCCAGCCGTCAGACCAACCGGTTGCAGCCGAGGCCATACCTGACCCAGAAGCAGAGGTGATGGTGGACGACGCGGAAGACGAAGGGATTTCGCAAACACCCCCAAATCTGGACATGCCGGATCTAGGCGAGTTCACCTCCCAAACGTCCTCTTCACCAGAGCTCCCCACCCCTTCTACCCCTCTTACTTTGACGCCTACGTCAAGCCAACAAACCTCACAACCTTCTCAATCTTCGACGGCTTCATCGGGGCCGTCTAGTATTGGTGATATAGATCTGTCCCAAGATTGGGATGAGGTAAAGAGACAGATCCACAAGTGCACGGAGAAAATAGAACTCCGTGCCTGTATCCTAAAATTGGAAACGTGGGTCGCATCCTTAGGGGACTCTCCTTTTCGAAAAAAGGTGCAGGATTTTTTCCTCCAGGAGGCCGAAGAGCGGGGCGAGCTCACCCAGACAGCAATCTCTTTCCTCTCCTTGCGAAACAAGGACGATCTTTGGGCCTGAGTGCAGGCACAAGTAGGGTGGGAGGATACCCACGATGCCCGCCAGCCCGTTTTGGAGCAGCTTGACATGAGCCGTCCGTGGGCTCATGAACTGCTAGGTCTGCCGCGTGGGGCCGATGAGGCCGTCGTTAAAAAACGGTATCGGAAACTGGTGCTGTGGGCTCAGAGGTTTGACATCAGTGTCATTCAGAGAATCAATGGGGCGAAAGACGTCCTTTGTGGGGATAGCCGACGGCTGTACGAGGCTCATTTGAACGGCCTCGTTGCACCACGGGGGGAAGATTTAGGGGATGACCCTGCTCTTTGGCCGCGTGAACACGTTTGGTGGCCATCAATGTCCGACGTGGAATCTCCGGAGCCCATGCAAGCTGCTAACCCCGGCACCACTGCGCTGCACGGACCCATTAGCCCTGAGCCAACTTCAACCTCCTCACCTCCTCACCCGGAATATATTGATGCCGACGACACCCCATCTCCTGCCGAGGGCCCTGCATCTGGGGTAGATGGCATCAGAGTCCTAGGCATTTTGTTGACAAACCGTGAAATAACGGAACAATTGGGTGGTGATCGTTGGATCGGAGATAATTTGATTGAAATTCGAGTGCAACTCATGAATTTGCTTCTCCATCGGAAACTCGGCCTCCAGCGAAGGGTCTGGCCTGTTACCCTTTGGCGCAAAAAGTGCTTGCCACAGAAGGAAAACCTCTTTGCCCTCGATTGGTTTATTTTGGTCTGTGGCGAGCAGGGGCACTGGTGGGTGGCAATTTTTCTTCATCTGCTCTCGTCCCCTGAAGTGTGGATTCTGGATTCTCTGTGTCCGAATTCTGCCCAACGGCAACAGCGTGGAACTGTTCTGTGGGACCTCCTTAAGCGGCATTGGCAGGTGCATAACCAGCACCAGCCATGGCCATTCTCTACTGACCCGAACCTTAAGAAATTTCACTGTGTACATCAGCCAGATGGTTGGTCATGTGCAGTGTTTGCGTGCTGTGGTGCAGAGTGGGTCGTTTCCCTTGTTTTACGCGGTAGCGAGGTTGATTTGTCACCTCTATCGCTAGAACTAAGCGACTTAGACCTTAGGAATATTTTACGTAATTGGCACAGACCAGTACGTCTGCTGCATACGGATGTAGTTCCCGATCATGCGCTCTTCCCGGATTCTAGAACCCCTTCTTCAGTATCCACAATGCCTGCCCGTCGTGAGGAACAAGTGAAGATGGCAGAAGAGGAAGGTATGATATATCACTGTTGGGCGAGCGTCGCGCCGATGCATGCCAGCAGCAGTCCTCCCATCGTCGCCTACAGTGCCAAAGACGGAGGAGCCAAGAGAGCCGGAAGCAGGCAACGTGGAAGGTGTGGAGGCAGCGGAAGGAGGAGCAGCGGAGGAAGTCGCCGCTGCGGAAGAAGCGGGAGGAGAAGCGGCAGAAGGAGCACCAGCACCAGCCGGAGAGGAAGCAAGAGGAGAAGAGACGGAGCAGGAATTGCCACAAGAACTCCCTGCAGGTTTGCCAGGAATTGCACGACACTACATTGTGACACTACATTACTACGCCTCACCATCCTGTACCCGAGCCCCATCAGACCCCGGACTGGGTACCAGAGGACGCCCCCTATTCCTCCCACGACAGAGCGTACCACTACCCCAACCCCGTCCAACATCTCGCCCGCGTGCTCGGCGACGCAGACAGCCGGGCGCACATCCAGGAGCTCCAGGACAGACTGCAAGTCCCCCTCTACCACTCAGCGCTCCGCCCAGCAAACGTCCCAGCCCACCTCCAGAAACGACGCATCCAGCTCCTCAGGGAGCAACTGCCTTTCCTCACCAGGGTCGCCAGATGGCTCGCCCGCAAGCACATCCACGTCCCCGACGAACACAACCGTTGCCCATGCGACCACACCACCCCGGAGGACTGGGAACACTTCAAGAAATGCCCCCTCCATACAGACAGGGACACCCTAGTGGGCTGGTCCCCGGCGGAAACCCTGCGGCAACACGAAGGATGGCCAGCCCACAGCCACGCACACCAGGCCACCGAACACCTCTTCCGGGACCCCCTGATCAAAGAAGCCACCATGAGAGGGGCAGTGACACAGGCCCTGCACCGACACCTCACCGAACACACGGAAAGCCCCATGGAGGCAGCAGCACACCTCCAGCTAGAAGCGGTCCGCAGAGCAGCGGCCCAAATGGTACACCGCAAACACCTCCTGCTAACACAGGCGGAACAACTCACCGACCCCACCGCCAGGGAACACATGCAGCGTCTCATCCATTACCATGCCGTGCATGACCCAGACGTCCACTAACCCGCTCCGCGCCCCGCACGCGCCCCCTGTCTCCATCCACAGGTCTCCAAGGCACCACCACAGCGCCCCGAGACCCGTCTCGCACCCAAGAAGCCACCCGGCACCGCCCAGTCCGGCCGAACCCAACCAGGGCCAACCATGCATCGACGTAGACGCGCAAGACCCCGGCAGCCCATCCAGCCCACCCCCCCCGGACCCGGGGCACCCCCCCCTCACACCGGCCACCATCCGCGACCCCGACCTCCTCCGAGCGACCCTCCAAGACAGGGCCCCGACCACCCCCCTGGGCTGGTACCGCCTACAAGAGGACTGGACCAAGCTCACCGTCAAAGCCCTCCGGGACCTGACCACCCCAGGCAGCGGCCTCCACGAGACCATAGTAGACCTCGTGCTCTGGCGAGCCCGCAAACACACCCGGGGCCAGCCCATCTGGATCCCCCCCATCGAGTGGGGCCAGGCCCTGACGCACGACACCGGCAGCAACGTCACGCGTCGAGGGACCGTGCGCCTACGGCGGGCCCAAGCGGAGACGGACCACCCAGCGGACCCGAACCACCCGGAGCAGTGGGAACAGGCCACCGCGCCCAACCGCGACACCGCCCTCCGCGCCGCCGGCCTCCGCACCCCGGACGACGACCTCCCCCCCCCACCTACAGACAGTGACCACCCCCCGCCGGAGGTCTGGGTTACAGTCCTCGAGCGCGGCCACTACTACGTGATAGCCGCTATGGCTACGTCCCACGGCCCGCAATGGATCATCCAGGGGACAGACACCATGTTCGCCCCGGAGACCGCCCCACCAGGGGCAGTGGGGGACCCCACCACCCAGCACAGGATCCTCAGGGGTCTCCTCCAGCCAGGGGACACGCCCCCAGCCCGCGCCCTGGCCCAAATCACCTCAGGGAAGGCGGGCTACCACCTGGGATTGTCCATGCTCTGCCTAACCCACTGGATCCAGCGCCACTGGCCACCCACGGGGACCGTGCCTTGGGTTTGGGCCATCCCCACCGCGCACACACAAGTCGAAGCAGGCCCGGACACACGACCAAACCCCCCCCCCAGGCCGCAGCAGTCCCTCACCTGCGGGTACCACGCCATCCACAGGGTCCTCAACCGCGCGGGTCTTAGCCCAAAGCTAGCATGCCCCCTTCCCACCACTGACCAAGAGGTCCACCAGATACGAACGCTCGTCTGCGAAATCCTTGCCGCGGCAGCAGAAGACGGCAAGCTTCTCCTCCAAACCGCCCGGCCTACAACTGCCCACGCAAGCGCGCAGCAAGCGGACACATACACCGGCACAGCACAACCCCCCGCACAATCCCCGCCCATGCCCCCCCCCTCTCGCTGCTCAACCGGAGACCCACACACGCCCACTATCGCGCGCACCCCCGGGCCCCGCGACACGGGCCTCCCCCACCCGCCCGAACACCAGCACACGCCCACCACACACCCACCCACCGGCCACCCTTCACCGCCCCCCACACTCGACAACCCACACACACCCGCCAAGGGGAGCCCCACGCCCCGCGGCACGCCCACCCCACCCAGTGGCCCGCCCACGCCCCCCACACACACCCCAGAGGACCCAGGCCCACCCCCCCCGGCCCCTGAATGCAGCCCACGCGAACTGTTCCCCCCCGCTGACACCAACCCACACGACCTCGCACATTGCAGGACCCGGGCCCAGCCGAGCCCAGAAAGAGAAGGCCGCAGCCCCGCGCCTCCCTCCCCCGCCGCAGCCGACCAGATCGGCCCGCCGGGCCGCCAGGTCACGACCGGGCCCCCCCAGCCGCCCGCCCCCAACCTACAACCCGGGGACATGCCCTCCATCCTCCCCGCCGTGGCCGCAGCAGAAGCCGCCGCCCGCAAGCCCGCCCGCATCACAGCCCAACCCGCGTCCACCACCTCCTCCTCGTCCTCAGCCTCGTCCACCTCCTCCACCTCATCCTCCGACCCCCCCCTCCCCGCCAAACTCATCCTCAAGGCCACGGCGAAAGCCAAAGCCGCGGCCGCAGGCACCAACCCCCCAACCCCCACACAGGCGACTCAGGCACCCCGGCAACCCACCGGGACGACCCCCGACCCGGCATCGACGCCCTCACACCTCCGGACAGAGGTACTCCTCAACCTGGAACCGGACCCCAACCCCAAACCCGACCCCAAACCCAAACCGGACCCCAACCCCAAACCCAACCCCAAACCCAAGCCGGCGCCCACAGGACCACACACAACACCGCATACGCAACGACACAAAACCACCCGATACCACCCCCGCCCGGGCCCTCGCCCAAGCCAGAACCCCCCACCCACCACGACCCGCGCCCCCCTCCCGCCGGCACCCACCACCACCGCGGAGATGGCCACCCAGCACGACCCCGTCCAAACCCTCGTCAAAATCCCCGTCACCAAGCGCCCCGTCATCCATCCCCCACAAACCACCACCACCGCCGGCCAAACCGACCCAGGGACGTGGGACCCCTCAACCATCGTCACCGTCAAGCCCGGCCCCCAACCCTTCCCCTATGCCCACCACATAGTACAGCCCCGGGGACTGCCCACGATGCCCAACCCCCCACCCCCGCAAGGGGGACCGGAAAACCCACAAGGACTCCATGGGCCATACCCGCAACACCAGCCCCACCACTACACACACCACCACCACCAGCGGCCCCACCACCACCACTACCAACACCACCCCCACCACTACCACTGCCCACCGCCCTACCCCACCGGGCCACAACCCCCCGTACACCAACAGCACCAGCGGACGGGATGGCAGCCGCCGAACGCCCCGCCCGCATACCCACCCCCCCCGTACCAGCCACCTGCCCCGTACCAGCCGTACCCCCGCGGCCACCATCCGATGGCCGAAGGGGCCCCATGGACGACGGGGGACCTCCCCCCCCAAACCAGCACCGCGTGACGCCCCGTACCCCCCCGGCCACCATCCGATGGCCGAAGGGGTCCCAAGGACGACGGGGGACCTCCCCCCCCAAGCTGCGCCGCGCGAGGCCCCCCAGAGGCCGCCGACGCTTCCGGACTGGCCCGACTCGAGCGACGAGGGCCGGTCCCGCAAGCGGCGGCGCTCCCGCTCCCCCCCCGCACGGCACACTCGCCCACGGCGCCCACACTCCCACCGCGCCTCAACCACCCACTCGCGCCGCTCCCGCTCCCCCAGGTACCACCACGACCCCCAGGGACCCCGCTCCCGTCGCTCCCGCTCCCCCGGGCACCACCACGAGCGCCACCGCCGCCCCATGTCCCCCTCCCCCTCCCCCCGCCGGCCACCCAGCCCCCGCCACCACCACTCCCGCTCCCCCCGACGCAGCCAGGCACGCCACTGCCGCCCCACGTCCACCTCCCCCTCCCCCCACACGCCCCGCCGGGCTCCCCGTTCCCCCCGCCACCCGTACCCATCCACCACCCCCAGCCCCCGCCACCACCACTCCCGCTCCCCCGGACGCCACCGAGCGCGCCACCGCCGCCCCATGTCCACCTCCCCCTCCCGCTCCCCCCTCCGCCCGTACCCGTCCTCCACCCCCAGCCCCCGCCGCCGCCGCTCCCGCTCCCCCAGGCACCGCCACCCCCGCCACCACCGCAGGTCCACGTCTTCCCCCCGCCGCTCCAGGACCCCAGGCACGGACCCCTCCCCCCCCCGGGCCCCCGCCTACCTCGCCTGGTGGTCTCCCTCCGCTCTGCAGGAGCTCCGCCGCTGGGTGAAATGGGCCGGAGGAGCGGGAAGGCACGAAGGGGTGCACATGGTGCATACCTTCGAGGAGGTGCGCACCCGCACCCCCGCAAACCCCAACGAGGCCGCCCCGGAGGCCATCATGCCGCAAGCGGCATGGGAGGCCCTCCTCCGCGATGCGGTCCAGGGCCTCCGCCCCCCCTACACCCCCCAAGCCCTCCGCCAGTGGCTCCAGACCACCCACCCCCAAGCCTGGGCCACCGGCGCCCCCTCCCCACCCCGCCCCTCCCACCACCACCACACCAGGAAGGGGCAGGACAAGGGCAAGGGAAGGGCAAGGGGCACCAAGGACCACACAGGCAAGAGGGCACGGAAGGGCCCCAAGTGAGGGCAGGCACACGCAGGGACAGGGCGCCGGAAGCGACACCACATGGGGGCAGGACACCACCCAAGAACCAGGAAGGAGCAGGAACGGGGACCAAGACACGGAGGAAAAGGGCACCACGACAGGTACCACGACCCACACCGACGGGGAGACCAGCGCCGCCCCACCCCCACCAAACACCCCAACACACACCACCGAAGCAAACATCGAACGCCATGCGGATCACACCAGCGCACGCCCACCGGCCACCGGAAACCACACGGAGAACGTAGGGCACACCTACACGGGGAGAACGGGCCACACCCACAGAGGAGGCCGCAGGGAACACGCCGCACGGCACACCACCATGCCCTCACCGCCAACCGACGACCCCGACCACCACGAAGGCCAACTCACAGGCACCGGAAGAGGACGGAAGCACGGCCGCGGCACCCACGACTACGGACCGACAGCCCCAGAGGACACGGGACCAAGGCACAGGCCCCCAGGGAGGGCAACCCCACGGACCGTCACGCGACCACACCATGGGCTATAAGGGCCGGGCTGCGCCACCGTCGCGGTTTGACGCAGAGTATTGCTACGGGGGCTTGATCTCGGCTGGTCTCACGTCCGTGAGGGCGTCCATCACCAACCTGTTGCGTCCAGTGGAGGAATGGCACTGAGGCGGCACACCGATCCCGTCCATGATGAATATCGAGCACCGCAAGGGGAAGCGAAAGGCTGTGAACGATCGCGAAGGCTTTGGTGCTACTGCACGGTGCCCCCTTCAAGGCCATCTCCGAGCGCCGTGAAGACTGGAAGTGCCAAGAATACTACCGGTGCCCCGGACCCCAGCAGTTCAGCACCGGAGATATGGACATCCCCCTGACCCTACAGTACGAGCTCATCCCTGCCGGCGGCACCGACCCGGACCCTGCCAGCGCAGCCGAGCTGCAGTGAAAGCCGTTCGCCACTCAAACAGCGTTCGGAAGCCACCTCCACCGTCCGACTCCTGATGTCTGTTTGTCTGCCTTGGAGAAGGAACGCCTTTCCTACACCCCGAGTACACCTGCCTGTCTGCGACGCCCGGTGAAGATTGAGTCCATGGGTGAGAGTCAGTGTGCACGCCCCAAGGACGACGTGATCATTCAGCAGAATTTCCCGAAGACCTAACCGACCCACACAGGCCAGGCTGACCTCCACTGACCCACCGCGGCACCACGCAAGACCACAGCACACCGCACCACAGCGCGCCACAGAGCAACGCACCACAGCACGACGCGACGCGACGCGGCACAGAGCGGCACAACACGACACAACTGACCCTAACCTGAGGGACTAACCGAAGCCAGCCACCGCACACCCGGGAAGGCTCCGCGCCACCACGCCACACACCAGCACCACAGGCCACACACGGGGCCACAGCGCGCCAGGCGACAGCGGTGACGGACCACCCAGAAGATTACAGCCGGCACCGCAGAGGGGTAAGGACACGAGCAACCCCAGCCCCCTAACCCAAAACCACAAGCAGCCGCCTGGCGCAGCCGCCCAGCCGGCAGAGCCAGGACCTGACCCAGCAAGAAGGGGCGCCGAGCCCACCGTGTACAGAGCCCACCCGACCCATGGGGCCGGAACATGGCCACACAGAACGCAACTGAAGACAGCAGCCCAGAAGACAACACTGAATACAGGCCAGTGCGTGCGCCAGCCCAGGGAAGGCAGAGGGAGGAACAGGCAAGCCCCCCCCCCCCAAAAAAAAAAAAGGAGGGGGGAAGGGGAAAAGGCACGAAAACAGCCCACAGCCGCCCAACCACCCGCCAACACCACCACAGGCGGCCAGGCCCCCCCCCCCAGGAGAAAAAAAAAAAAAAAAAAAAAAAAAGGGGGACCCCCGCAGAGGCACAGGGGAACCACCCACCCAAAACCGGCAACACCAAGCCAAGAACAGCGGACCACGGGGAAAAGGGACACGGAAAAAAAAAAAAAAAAAAAGAGAGCCACCAGCCCAGCCCGAAAGAAAGGGGATGGAGGGACAGGGACCACAAAGCCCAGAAAAAAAAAAAAAAAAAAGAAAAGAAAAAACCAAAGCGCAAAAAAAAAAAAAAAAACACACCCCGACAACCCAGCCAAGACGGACTGAGCACAGGCGAGACCCGGGCCCAGCACACACGCCCACACCGCGCGCCGGAACCGGAAACGGCGGGGGGCAAGCGGGGCGCCCACGAAACCACACACGTCCCAAAAGCAGGCCGAAACCGAAGCCCAACCACGAACACCACAAATACCGACACTAGAGGGACAACACACAAATCGAGCCCAAAAACACCCACCCAAGACCCCAGCCAGGACTGACGGGGTTAACAAAACCCGCACCCAACCGCCAACCGGACCCAAACACAAACACCACACAACAGTAGGAAACCCAGTGCCCACAGCCCGGGCACTGAGGCAGCCCGTGCCATGCAGGTGACCCGGCCAAACGAGATCCGGAGCCCGGGGGTAAGGCTGCATCCTAAGGCCTGCGCTGCTTTGGGACTCGAGGCGGAGCGTGCGACACCCAAGCGCCTCGGAACCCTAGTACCAAGAACGTGCATGCACGCCTTGGGAACGGGATACGCCAGGAAGTCCGGTGAACCCCTAGGGTTCCGCCCAAAGGAGGGGACGTGCGCAAGCACGGGGGCACACCCTCCCGGCGAGACAAGCATGTCACGCTGGCGGCGATCAGCCCTCCCGGCGTAGCCCGGGGCCGCTTTGTTGGGGGCCAACAGTCAGGTCTAGCGGGAAGTAAGCCGCCTCCCCTCTTCACGCGCGAAGCCTCTTCCTGTTCGTCACAGGGGCGACGCCAGGGGGAACCATGGGGCGCCTCTCCACGACCGAGTGCACCTACCTACCTACCTACGCCTCACCATGGGAGCCTATCAAGTTCGTGCACCAGAGGCCCCCGGTAAATCAATAGTCAGGGGGTAGCCTATCAAGTTCGTGCATCAGAGGCCCTTGGTAAGTCAATAGTCAGGGGGTGGCCTATCAAGTCGTGCATCAGAGGCCCTTGGTAAGTCAATAGTCAGGGGGTGGCCTATCAAGTTCGTGCATCAGAGGCCCCTGGCAAATCGATAGTCAAGGGGTAGCCTATCAAGTTCGTGCATCAGAGGCCCCTGGCAAATCGATAGTCAAGGGGTAGCCTATCAAGTTCGTGCATCAGAGGCCCCTGGCAAATCGATAGTCAAGGGGTAGCCTATCAAGTTCGTGCATCAGAGGCCCCTGGCAAATCAATAGTCAGGGGGTAGCCTATCAAGTTCGTGCATCAGAGGCCGCTGGGAAATCAATAGTCAGGGGGTAGCCTATCAAGTTCGTGCATCAGAGGCCCTGATTATTGGTTTACCCAGGGCCTCTGATGCACGAACTTGATAGGCTACCCCCTGACTATTGATTTACCGGGGGCCTCTGATGCACGAACTTGATAGGCTACCCCCTGACTATTGATTTGCCAGCGGCCTCTGATGCACGAACTTGATAGGCTACCCCCTGACTATTGGTTTACCCAGGGCCTCTGATGCACGAACTTGATAGGCCTGCCCGTAAATATTGATTTACCGGGGGCCTCTGATGCACGAACTTGATAGGCCACCCCCTGACTATTGGTTTACCCAGGGCCTCTGATGCACGAACTTGATAAACCACCGCCTGACTATTGATTTACCGGGGGCCTCTAATGCACGAACTTGATAGGCTACCCCCTGACTATTGATTTACCAAGGGCCTCTGATGCACGAACTTGATAGGCTACCCCCTGACTATTGATTTGCCAGCGGCCTCTGATGCACGAACTTGATAGGCTACCCCCTGACTATTGGTTTACCCTCTGCGTCGTATACTCCCCGACCCCCGTCCGCCCTCCTCCTCCGCTTGCTGTGCCATCACCCATGCAACCCCCTGTCCCATCCATCTGTTCCTCGTGCTGCAGACAAGGCAGCCAAGCTGGAGGCCGAGAAGAAAGCCGCTGCAGACGAGGCAGCCAAGCTGGAGGCCGAGAAGAAAGCCGCTGCAGACAAGGCAGCCAAGCTGGAGGCGGAGAAGAAAGCCGCTGCAGACGAGGCAGCCAAGCTGGAGGCGGAGAAGAAAGCCGCTGCAGGCGCTTCACCCCTCGGGCGGCACAGGCCATTGCCCAATCAACACACCCCGACCCATCTTAGCCCCTCTCGCACCCGCCATCTGACGAGTCCCACAGTCACCACCCATTACCACCACCGCGATCCTGGTCAACACATCAACAGTTCCAAAGGCACTTCTGATGCACGAACTTGATAGGCTACCCCCTGACTATTGACTTACCGGGGGCCTCTGATGCACGAACTTGATGGGCTACCCCCTGACTATTGACTTACCGGGGGCCTCTGATGCACGAACTTGATAGGCTACCCCCTGACTATTGATTTGCCAGGGGCCTCTGATGCACGAACTTGATAGGCTACCCCCTGACTATTGATTTGCCAGGGGCCTCTGATGCACGAACTTGATAGGCTACCCCCTGACTATTGGTTTACCCAGGGCCTCTGATGCACGAACTTGATAGGCCTGCCCGTAACTATTGATTTACCGGGGGCCTCTGATGCACGAGCTTGATAGGTGACCCCCTGACTATTGGTTTACCCAGGGCCTCTGATGCACGAACCTGATAGGCTACCCCCTGACTATTGATTTACCGGGGGCCTCTGATGCACGAACTTGATAGGCTACCCCCTGACTATTGATTTGCCAAGGGCCTCTGATGCACGAACTTGATAGGCTACCCCCTGACTATTGGTTTACCCTCTGCGTCGTATACTCCCCGACCCCCGTCCGCCCTCCTCCTCCGCTTGCTGTGCCATCACCCATGCAACCCCCTGCCCCATCCATCTGTTCCTCGTGCTGCAGACAAGGCAGCCAAGCTGGAGGCCGAGAAGAAAGCCGCTGCAGACAAGGCAGCCAAGCTGGAGGCCGAGAAGAAAGCCGCTGCAGACGAGGCAGCCAAGCTGGAGGCCGAGAACAAAGCCGCTGCAGACAAGGCAGCCAAGCTGGAGGCCGAGAACAAAGCCGCTGCAGACGAGGCAGCCAAGCTGGAGGCGGAGAAGAAAGCCGCTGCAGGTGCCCCACTCCTCGGGCGGCACAGGCCATTAGAAAAGTTTATAGTGTTTTCAGCACTGTGTTTTTGCTTCTCCTGCTGCTTGTTGTTGCTGTAGGGTGTCCTGCTGCTGGTTTTGGATGATGAAAAGCTTTTGTTTGTTGAAATACAGTAAAGCCAACTCAATCCAGGATAGCCCAAGCCAATAGTATGCAAGGAGAAGGTAATTCAGGATCAAAGCATGAAGGGCTGCAGTGTAAACAGTGAAAGATGATTGGATATTCACAGAAACTACAGCTCAGGTCACATATGAATGCATATTCACAAAGATAGCTGAAATGTTTTAGGAAAAGAGTTAGAAAACTGCCTCAGGATCACTCTCTCTCCATAGTGCCATCTTAGGAGATGTGCACTCTTTGTTTTGGGTCCCATATGTGCTGAGGTGGCATGGTATGTGGCGATGAGGTCACTGCCATGTCACATGGGATCTTCCTACTTAGCTAGGCTGACCAGGAATTGAACCCAGGACCTCTCAAAAAGAGGTGCCTAGCCCCCTATGGTGCATACCACTAGGGCAGATAAGTATTCATGGAAAAACATAGATTAATTCATAGGCTCTACCTTAGGTATGTCAGTGCTCAGTCAACTCAGGAAAAGATGTTTTACTTCACATTGAAAGGGGATTAAGGGGTCCACTCCATAACCTGATTGGGTGTTTGGTTCCATAGGTCAAAATGTGTTATCACCACTTTTGGTTGGACCAATACTAAGATAAAAATGCATGGATGCTCAGTGCACCTCTAATACAACTAGAGTATGCCTCAAAGCAATGGAAAAGCACTTTTTCTTACTCCCCCCTTGTGCTGTGGTGGCCACCACTGTCGCATTTTAGGAAAAAGGGAATTTTTCTCGGCCTTTCCTTGGTTTCCACATCTACTTTAAAATACCTACAGTCTCCCTCACACTGTAAAATGGGCGCTCACCATGGCTGGCGTCCTTTTGCTGCTCTGATTGTACAGTTTCCTACAGAATACTCAGCGCTCTTGGCGCTGCCGGGGCTCCTGTGGCTTGGTTGGGTTAGATTGGGAGCATGCCAAACATGTGCATATGTATCCCTCCCTCCAAGACGCAGCGTGGACACAACCCAAACGCAAGACACATTATACACACTCGCATGGGTTCTCGTAAACCTGCTGGCGACCTGTGACCTGTCTTAGGGCGAAGGGAGTCGAAATAAAATTAAATTTGCCCCTTGGTGGGGTCTTGGTTCTGCTCAGTCTCTCCAGGCACCTGCGTTTCGGCCCGAACACGGCCTACTCAGCGAGGCTGCGCGTGGGTATCTGCAGAGGCAGGAATGGGAGGAATATGGACGAATCCACGCAAAAACGAAGCGACGACACCAAAATCCGTCAAATGACGGCGTAGAATTTTTCTGAAACGACACACCTGAGCAGAATCCAATTGTGCATCAGGAGCACATTTTTATAGAAATTATAGTCATCTCTGGATTTTTTAAATCCAGAAATTCATACGCATAAAATGGCGGCGCGCAGGAGCGGCTCCTAGCGAAGCGCCGGAAAATGGAAAAATAATGGAATTATAAACGTATGTATCACGTAGTCTTGAAAATGACGAGACACACATTAATAAACAAACATACAGATTCCACCCACACTAATAGAAGCTTCAAGAATTCAAGAATTCGAAAATCAATTGAAAAGACTTCAATGAATCAGGTATAAACTACAGGTATGCTTGTCTCGCATGCCGCATACACATTGCTCGTCTCGTGTCTCCGTGAACGAGTCGTGTAGCAGCGCTAACAACGATAACCACGATAGGACGCGGTAGAGGGATTGATTAGAAAGATTGCAGATGATTAGCGGTCAGATCAGGGTGATTAGTCATACACACAAGTGCATAGCAACGTTCTTCGCGTGCGCCCCTTTTGTTCTCTCAACTTGCTTCACTTCCCAGCGGTAGGTAAGGTAGGTACGCCCAGGCGGGGCCACCCCCTGGTGGAGTCAAGATTTGCGTTCAGATGGGCAGGTCTGCCCACGTTCTCGGTGCATACTCGCGCATGCACACACGCATTAAAGGGTAGGCCACGCGAAGTGCGCACGGTAAACCTTGTTTAGGCTACTCAGGGGCTCCTCGGTATGTTCTTTAAGAGAACCTGAGGAGTCCCTTAACGCTTGCTTGCTTGATAAGGGTAGCTGCTCCTGCAGCGTGTTTGCGGACAGTGTATTATAGGGCACACTGAGAAGGGTATAATACCTGGAGTGTGCCTTGGTTCCTCCGCCGCAAACGCCCTTTCATATGCCTTTGTTTTACAGGTGGGCAGGTAGGGTGAGTGGTGCAGCAGCATTTTTTTATGCCCTGCTAAACAGGGGCGCAGATCACACAAACAAGTAACTCCGCTCCGCCTGTGGCAGAGCAGGGAGTCCGACTCCATCGACATCTGCGCCTTGCACACGAGAGCACTCCTTCCCTCCAAGCCCTTGCAGGGGAAACGCGTTGTGGCGTCCCCTGTGAGGCCACAGTTGCTTAGCAGCGCGGTGTTCTCTTGTCATTTCACAGGTGGGTCGCTAGGACCCATGAGAACTTCCTCTTCGCAACGCCCAGTAGAGTGTGCGTGTAGGAGTGGTAGTCCTGCGTGGGGGCTAGAGCCAGTTGCCCAGTGCTCACCCACCAGGATGGTGCCACTGTAGGGTGTGTAGGACCTGTAGGGGGCGTGTCACTGTCCCACCCTTTTCCTGCAATTTTAGCTGGGTTGGTGGGCTGTGACAGTGGTTAGGTCAGTGTTTTGGCCACATAGCAAACAGGCGTTTTGCATGCCTTCATAGCTTTTGGCCACCCCTCCCTGTAGTAGACAGATAGGTAGGGAAAACAATACCTGGTTTAGTACGCTGGGTATTCCCCCAAGGTTTTGCGCCAGCACAGAAATTGGGCGCATAGGGGAGGGGAGACCCGGGGCGTACCCCGTGGCATCAATAAGCCAACCCTCCAGGTTTAGCAAGGGCGCAGACTTGGGTATAATTAGGACACCAGTTCTGCGGCTTGCTCTCAGGACCTTAGGACTAGCACACTCACACATACGCTTTGGCAGGTAAGGGTAAGGTTCAGTCCCTAGCTTTAGTCTTGGAGGCAAGCGTCTCAGCGAGCCTCAGCAACTCACCAAGGTTGTTCTGGGACAAGTAGTCAACCAGAACTGAGTTTAGGCGTCCCTCAGGTAGAACAAATGCAGAGAAGGGCTCCCAGGTGGCCTCTTCGACTCCAAACCCTTCCCAGAGGGTGAGGAAGCGCCAACCCTGGCGATAGCGGTGGCGTAGGACAGACTTCACCAGGTAGAAGCCCTCCTTAGCCATCTCCTCGGCGTTCATGTCGGGGAGTTCACCTTCAACTTCCATAGGGCTGGCAGCCCCTTGTAGGTCCAGAGCGGCGATTTCCTCGTCGTTCAGCTCCCACTCCTCCCCACAGAGGTCTTCAGGATCATGGTAGCGCTTCAGGTGTTGAGCGGCGCACACCAGGGTCCCCCCTAGACGGGGAGAACACCGCACCGTGATACGGTGACCATCCACAGATAGAATCTTGTACGGCCCGAAGTATGGGTCATCGCTGGTAGAGCGAGGCCAGGCGGGTAGTCGACTGTGGTGCACCAGCACCCAGTCCCCCTCTTGGTAGGTGGCCGGTACTCGGTGCTTGTTCTTCTTGTTCCACTGACGCTCCCTCACTCTCTGGAGCATAGCCTTGGCCTTGTCCACCTTCGCTTGTTGCTCTTGGACCCACTCACCCACAGAAGAATGGGTGTCCTCTGGATAGGGGGCATGTAGGAACCACGCCGGGCGCCCCATGAATAGCTCATGTGGCGAGTAGCCAGTAGCTGAGCTCTCTTGGGAGTTCATCATCAAGGATATGACGGGGAGTAGTCTCACCCAGTCTCTGGTGCGTTCAGTTTTGCACCATATCCTGACGTTCTCCTTCAGGACACGAATCTGTCGCTCACATAGGGGGTTGCTCGTGTGAGAGTAGGGAATCCCCGTAGACACCTGGACATTGAGGGACCTCAGGACCCTCTTGTACCAGCCAGTATCTGAGCGTACTCGTACGTCCTCATCAGAGTTGATCTCCTTGGGCGCCCCATAGACACAAAACCACTCCTCCAGGAGTATCTTGATAGTCTCCTCTCCGGTAATGTGCTTGGTACATGGGAACACCCTGGTAAACCTGGTCAACCCACAGGTTACCACGAGGGCGAAGTCATAGCCCCCGAACTTCGGCATCTCCGTGTAGTCCACGTATAGAACACTGTTAGCACAGTGAGGGATGGGCAGGGTCGAGTAGAGACCTCTGTCCCTGATATCCCCTGGTTTACAGGACCTGCACGGGCACTTGTCCACGATAGGCAGCAGCGTCTTCCGCAGCTGGTCGTCAGTCCACGTAGTGTGGAACCACTGCTTGAACAGCCTCAGGGTACGGTCAGCACCCACATGACCACTGGACTCATGGGTCCACTTCAGCAGCGCTGGGACTCGGTCACTAGGCACCACGATGCGGTCCTCATGCCAGAGGTAGAGTAGTTCCCCCTGGCCTGGTTCCACTTCAAGTTGCAGTGGCCCAGAGGTACTAGGACCCACTTGTCGTCAGGGTAGCTGTGCTTGAGGGTTCCATCTCGGTTGAGACCTTCCGTCCCCCATTGGGAAATGGCCGAGTCGAACTCCTCCTTCTCTAGTGCTTGCCATTGGAACAACGTTCCACCGCCGCCCACATTGCTGGCGTCGGTCGCCAGGATAATCTCCCCTTGTGCCCTAGGCACGCCCAAGCACTTAGCGTTGGCTACCTTGTCTTTGAGCTCGTCAAACGCTTGTTGCTCTTGTGGGCCCCAGCGCCAAGTAGTACTCTTCTTGATCAAGTCAGTCAGTACAGCGCTGGTGTAGGTGAAATTTTTGATGTGGCGGCGATAGAAGTTGCACGCCCCAATGAAACTGCGTACATCATGAAGTCCTTTCTTGGGGTCTTCGTGTCGTACCTTGGCATCCATCAGGGGTTTGGCCTTAGGGGCCGCTGGGGTCCACCACCCATAGCCAACGTCAAACCCCAAGTACTGCATAGTCTCCTGCATGAACTCACACTTCTCCAGCTTGAGTCGTGTGTGGTTCTCCTGGCAGACCGCAAAGAACTCACCCAAGAGGATTAGGTGATCCTCCTGGGTATTGGTCCCGAGGCATACATCGTCGATGTGAGCCTCCATCTGGGCCCCACGGGATATGAGCTCCTGCACCTTAGGTCTCCTTCGTAGGATGGACAAGATCTTGTTCATCAGCTCTTGGAACAGAGCGGGTGCGTTAGCCACGCCAAATGGCATGACTTTCCACTTGAATACCCTCCCCTGAGGGGTGATGAAGGCCAGTAGTTCCTGCGCGTTGGGCGTCAGGTCCACTTGCCAGAATCCACTTCGCTTGTCCATCTTGGTCTTGTAGCGACAGGAGGCTATCTTCTCCAGGGTAGACTCCATATTGGGAATGGACCCTGAGTGGTTCAGCGTCTTCTTGTTCAGCTCTCCATAGTCCACTACCAGCCGTTTGGCTGTAGACCCAGGTTTAGCCACCAGGAAACAGGGGCTGCTGTGTAGGGGGTAGTCCCCGTCCTTGTACTCCAGGACTAGGCCAGCGTCGATACACTCCTGTATCTGTCGCTCAATCTCGTCGGCCTGCTCTTTAGGAGCTGGATAGGGTCTCCTTCGTATCTTGTGACCCACGAACTCGGGTTTCAGCTTGAGGTCCATCTGTACCAGCTTGTCGCATGAGGCTGGAGGGGGTAGTTCTCCGAACACCTCCAGATAGGTCCTTATCAGCTTCTGTACCCGCGGGTCCAATACCTTGATCTTGTCCTCCATGTCCTCGTCGGAGTGTAAGTTGCTTGCCCCTTGAATAGACGTCGGGAGGTGGTCCTCCACCGACTCTTCGCCCGCGGTAGCATCCTTCAGCCCTTGGTAGGCATATAGAAGGTCTTGCTCGACCATCTCCGGTGGACGATGGCAACATAGGCACGCTCGAGGGGGTTCACATACACATTCCTCCGAGAGGTCGTCCTCCTCTGGGGTCCTCACATGGGCACCCCATACACTCTTCATGAGCTTGAGATCTACCTCCCTTTGCCAGGTGGTGATCTTCTGTTCGAGGTCCTCCTTCAGTTGGGATAGGTCTCCCATACGTCCTTGCTTCAGTGGCCATGAGCTGCGGGTAGGCTTCGCGTAGCATAGCTTTTTCGCCACCAACTTCCTCTTGGAATCGACATACTCCCTGAGCCTGGATCGAGGGTCCAGCTCCTCATCCACGGGGTCTTCCACCCTCATGGAGAGTAGGGGTTTCAGTGGGGCGACGTACTCGGCGTTCTCCACTTCCTCCACCGCGGTCTGCACGAAGAAGGCGTCGTGCTCAGTTTCGTCGTCTGAGTGGATAGAGCTAGGTAGCTCAGATAGTCCACACTCAGAGACTCCATCAGGTACAGGTACATGACAAGGAGAGTTGGGGGCGTTGGTGTCAGTCACGACGTATTCATCTCCTCCGGGTGTAGTTTCAACAGCATCTTGAGGTCGTAGGCGATCCTTCAAGTCACCCAAGGCGAGTCCATCGCTTTCTCGTTGTATAGCCTGGACCAGAGTAGGGTCCAGGTCTTCCCAGGGGATGGTGGTAAGACTTCCGTCCACCACGCTGAGCATACTCCCCCATCCGGGCTTCCCAATGGGTGTCTTGCGTCCCAGAGGCACGTAGATGGCCTCATCAGGTAATCGCACCGAGCTGATAGTCAGCTTGTCAAGGAGGGTTCGCCAGTACTCGTTGCCCCCATGGGCTCCCCAATCGGGGGAACACAGGACCATACGGGAACGTTCCAAGGCCACCTTGGTCAGCACCTTCCCCAGTTCACTGAACCTGGGGTTCCCGTAGGCCATCCCGAAAGAGGGCCAGTAAAATTTGTAGCTGCAGTTCTTCCCCTTGCTGCAGTATAGGTCCAGTACATGCTGCTTGTCGCTGGCGAACAGCTCCACACTTAGGTCTTCTCGAGAGTAACCCAACTCCTTCAGACCTTGGTCTAGGACTTCCCCCAATAGTTGATAGTCCTCAGTTTTGGAGGCCGCCATCATGTTCGAGGGCTCCTCCTTCGATAGTCTCAGGTAACTCGAGGTATGTTCCGACTGCTCTAGTGGCACAGACTCTCTGCCACTGCCGTGGTCCACGTACAGGAAGTAGGGCGCTAGAAAAGTTTATAGTGTTTTCAGCACTGTGTTTTTGCTTCTCCTGCTGCTTGTTGTTGCTGTAGGGTATCCTGCTGCTGGTTTTGGATGATGAAAAGCTTTTGTTTATTGAAATACAGTAAAGCCAACTCAATCCAGGATAGCCCAAGCCAAAAGTATGCAAGGAGAAGGTAATTCAGGATCAAAGCATGAAGGGCTGCAGTGTAAACAGTGAAAGATGATTAGATATTCACAGATACTGCAACTCAGGATACAAATGAATGCATATTCACAGAGATAGCTGAAATGTTTTGGGAAAAGAGTTAGAAAACTGCCTCAGGATCACTCTCTCTCCATAGTGCCATCTTAGGAGATGTGCACTCTTTGTTTTGGGTCCCATATGTGCTGAGGTGGCATGGTATGTGGCGATGAGGTCACTGCCATGTCACATGGGATCTTCCTACTTAGCTAGGCTGACCAGGAATTGAACCCAGGACCTCTCAAAAAGAGGTGCCTAGCCCCCTATGGTGCATACCACTAGGGCAGATAAGTATTCATGGAAAAACATAGATAAATTCATAGGCTCTACCTTAGGTATGTCAGTGCTCAGTCAACTCAGGAAAAGATGTTTTACTTCTGATTGAAAGGGGATTAAGGGGTCCACTCCATATCCTGATTGGGTGTTTGGTTCCATACGTCAAAATGTGTTCTCACCACCTTTGGCTGGACCAATACTAAGATAAAAATGCATGGATGCTCAGTGCATCTCTAATACAACTAGAGTATGTCCCAAAGCAATGGAAAAGCACTTTTTCTTACTCCCCCCTTGTGCTGTGGTGGCCACCACTGTCGCATTTTAGGAAAAAGGGAATTTTTCTCGGCCTTTCCTTGGTTTCCACATCTACTTTAAAATACCTACAGTCTCCCTCACACTGAAAAATGGGCGCTCACCATGGCTGGCGTCCTTTTGCTGCTCTGATTGTACAGTTTCCTACAGAAGACTCAGCGCTCTTGGCGCTGCCGGGGCTCCTGTGGCTTGGTTGGGTTAGATTGGGAGCATGCCAAACATGTGCATATGCATCCCTCCCTCCAAGACGCAGCGTCGACACAACCCAAACGCAAGACACATTATACACACTCGCATGGGTTCTCGTAAACCTGCTGGCGACCTATGACCTGTCTTAGGGCGAAGGGAGTCGAAAGAAAATTAATTTTGCCCCTTGGTGGGGTCTTGGTTCTGCTCAGTCTCTCCAGGCACCTGCGTTTCGGCCCGAACACGGCCTACTCAGCGAGGCTGCGCGTGGGTATCTGCAGAGGCAGGAATGGGAGAATTATGGACGAATCCACGCAAAAACGAAGCAACGACACCAAAATCCGTCAAATGACGGCGTAGAATTTTTCTGAAACGACACACCTGAGCAGAATCCAATTGTGCATCAGAAGCACATTTTTATAGAAATTATAGTCATCTCTGGATTTTTTAAATCCAGAAATTCATACGCATAAAATGGCGGCGCGCAGGAGCGGCTCCTAACGAAGCGCCGGAAAATGGAAAAATAATGGAATTATAAACGTATGTATCACGTAGTCTTGAAAATGACGAGACACACATTAATAAACAAACATACAGTTTCCACCCACACTAATAGAAGATTCGAAAATTCAAGAATTCGAAAATCAATTGAAAAGACTTCAATGAATCAGGTATAAACTACAGGTATGCTTGTCTCGCATGCCGCATACACATTGCTCGTCTCGTGTCTCCGTGAACGAGTCGTGTAGCAGCGCTAACAACGATAACCACGATAGGACGCGGTAGAGGGATTGATTAGAAAGATTGCAGATCATTAGCGGTCAGATCAGGGTGATTAGTCATACACACAAGTGCATAGCAACGTTCTTCGCGTGCGCCCCTTTTGTACTCACACCTTGCTTCACTTCCCAGCGGTAGGTAAGGTAGGTACGCCCAGGCGGGGCCACCCCCTGGTGGAGTCAAGATTTACGCGTAGATGGGCAGGTTTGCCCACGTTCTTGTCGCATACTCGTGCATGCACACACGCATTAAAGGGTAGGCCACGCGAAGTGCGCACGGTAAACCTTGTTTAGGCTACCCAGGGGCTCCTCGGTACGTTCTTTAAGAGAACCTGAGGAGTCCCTTAACGCTTGCTTGCTTGACAAGGGTAGCTGCTCCATGCAGCGTGTTTGCGGACAGCGTATTATAGGGCACACTGAGAAGGGTATAATACCTGGAGTGTGCCTTGGTTCCTCAGCCGCAAACGCCCTTTCATTTGCCTTTGTTTTACAGGTGGGCAGGTAGGGTGAGTGGTGCAGCAGCATTTTTTTATGCCCTGCTAAACAGGGGCGCAGATCACACAAACAAGTAACTCCGCTCCGCCTGTGGCAGAGCAGGGAGTCCGACTTTATCGACATCTGCGCCTTGCACACGAGAGCACTCCTTCCCTCCAAGCCCTTGCAGGGGAAACGCGTTGTGGCGTCCCCTGTGAGGCCACAGTTGCTTAGCAGCGCTGTGTTCTCTTGTCATTTCACAGGTGGGTCGCTAGGACCCTTGAGACCTTCCTCTTCCCAACGCCAAGTAGAGTGTGCGTGTAGGAGTGGTAGTCCTGAGTGGGGGCTAGAGCCAGTTGCCCAGTGCTCGCCCACCAGGATGGTGCCACTGTAGGGTGTGTAGGACCTGTAGGGGGCGTGTCACTGTCCCACCCTTTTCCTGCAATTTTAGCTGGGTTGGTGGGCTTTGACAGTGGTTAGGTCAGTGTTTTGGCCACATAGCAAACAGGCGTTTTGCATGCCTTCATAGCTTTTGGCCACCCCTCCCTGTAGTAGACAGATAGGTAGGGAAAACAATACCTGGATTAACACTCTGGGTATTCCCCCAAGGTTTTGCGCCAGCACAGAAATTGGGCGCATAGGGGAGGGGAGACCCGGGGCGTACCCCGTGGCATCAATAAGCCAACCCTCCAGGTTCAGCAAAGGCGCAGACTTGGGTATAATTAGGACACCACTTCTGCGGCTTGCTCTCAGGACCTTAGGACTAGCACACTCACACATACGCTTTGGCAGGTAAGGGTAAGGTTCAGTCCCTAGCTTTATTCTTGGAGGCAAGCGTCTCAGCGAACCTCAACAACTCACCAAGGTTGTTCTGGGACAAGTAGTCAACCAGAACTGAGTTTAGGCGTCCCTCAGGTAGAACAAATGCAGAGAAGGGCTCCCAGGTGGCCTCTTCGACTCCAAACCCTTCCCAGAGGGTGAGGAAGCGCCAACCCTGGCGATAGCGGTGGCGTAGGACAGACTTCACCAGGTAGAAGCACTCCTTAGCCATCTCCTCGGCGTTCATGTCGGGGAGTTCACCTTCAACTTCCATAGGGCTGGCAGCCCCTTGTAGGTCCAGAGCGGCGATTTCCTCGTCGTTCAGCTCCCACTCCTCCCCACAGAGGTCTTCAGGATCATGGTAGCGCTTCAGGTGTTGAGCGGCGCACACCAGGGTCCCCCCTAGACGGGGAGAACACCGCACCGTGATACGGTGACCATCCACAGATAGAATCTTGTACGGCCCGAAGTATGGGTCATCGCTGGTAGAGCGAGGCCAGGCGGGTAGTCGACTGTGGTGCACCAGCACCCAGTCCCCCTCTTGGTAGGTGGCCGGTACTCGGTGCTTGTTCTTCTTGTTCCACTGACGCTCCCTCACTCTCTGGAGCATAGCCTTGGCCTTGTCCACCTTCGCTTGTTGCTCTTGGACCCACTCACCCACAGAAGAATGGGTGTCCTCTGGATAGGGGGCATGTAGGAACCACGCCGGGCGCCCCATGAATAGCTCATGTGGCGAGTAGCCAGTAGCTGAACTCTCTTGGGAGTTCATCATCAAGGATATGACGGGGAGTAGCCTCACCCAGTCTCTGGTGCGTTCAGTTTTGCACCATATCCTGACGTTCTCCTTCAGGACACGAATCTGTCGCTCACATAGGGGGTTGCTCGTGTGAGAGTAGGGAATCCCCGTAGACACCTGGACATTGAGGGATCTCAGGACCCTCTTGTACCAGCCAGTATCTGAGCGTACTCGTACGTCCTCATCAGAGTTGATCTCCTTGGGCGCCCCATAGACACAAAACCACTCCTCCAGGAGTATCTTGATAGTCTCCTCCCCGGTAATGTGCTTGGTACAGGGGAACACCCTGGTAAACCTGGTCAACCCACAGGTTACCACGAGGGCGAAGTCATAGCCCCCGAACTTCGGCATCTCCGTGTAGTCCACGTATAGAACACTGTTAGCACAGTGAGGGATGGGCAGGGTCCAGTAGAGACCTCTGTCCCTGATATCCCCTGGTTTACAGGACCTGCACGGGCACTTGTCCACGATAGGCAGGAGCGTCTTCCGCAGCTGGTCGTCAGTCCACGTAGTGTGGAACCACTGCTTGAACAGCCTCAGGGTACGGTCAGCACCCACATGACCACTGGACTCATGGGTCCACTTCAGCAGCGCTGGGACTCGGTCACTAGGCACCACGATGCGGTCCTCGTGCCAGAGGTAGCTCTTGTCCCGCTTCCACTGGTCTTGGTTGACCAGGAGGGGTTCAAGGCGTTTCTCCAGGCGCCGGTAGATATCCCCAAACTCCTGTAGGTACTCCGATTGTTGGAGTCCATCCAGGGGGCGTATCATGGTCATGTTCAGGTCCAGATGTACGTCCATACGGCTGAACGCCTCCTTAGCCAGCGCTTCAGACCGGGCACCAATCAGGGCGTCGAAGTTGTTGCGGCTGATGTAGTCGGCACACTCGTTCTTCACTCCCTGGATATGGTGTACCGTCAGCCGTAGTTGACTGAGGTAGGTCCACCAGCGCCGTAGCTTGGCCTTCTCAGGTGGGGGACCCTTCTGGAAACTGCGGACCGGTTCTTGGTCGCATAGCCAGACCACAGGGTTACTCCCCAACAGTCGTGCTTGTGAGGATAGCACCAGCATACCCGCGAGCAATTCCTGCTCATAGGTGGAGTAGTTCCCCCTGGCCTGGTTCCACTTCCAGTTCCAGTGGCCCAGAGGTACTAGGACCCACTTGTCGTCAGGGTAGCTGTGCTTGAGGGTTCCGTCTCGGTTGAGACCTTCCGTCCCCCATTGGGAAATGGCCGAGTCGAACTCCTCTTTCTCTAGTGCTTGCCATTGGAACAACGTTCCACCACCGCCCACATTGCTGGCGTCGGTCACCAGGATAATCTCCCCTTGTGCCCTAGGCACGCCCAAGCACTTAGCGTTGGCTACCTTGTCTTTGAGCTCGTCAAACGCTTGTTGCTCTTGTGGGCCCCAGCGCCAAGTAGTACTCTTCTTGATCAAGTCCGTCAGAACGGCGCTGGTATAGGTGAAGTTCTTGATGTGGCGGCGATAGAAGTTGCACGCCCCAATGAAGCTGCGTACATCATGAAGTCCTTTCTGGGGGTCTTCGTGTCGTACCTTGGCATCCATCAGGGGTTTGGCCTTAGAGGCCGCTGGGGTCCACCACCCATAGCCAACGTCAAACCCCAAGTACTGCATGGTCTCCTGCATGAACTCACACTTCTCCAGCTTGAGTCGAGTGTGGTTCTCCTGGCAGACCGCAAAGAACTCACCCAAGAGGATTAGGTGATCCTCCTGGGTATTGGTCCCGAGGCATACATCGTCGATGTGAGCCTCCATCTGGGCCCCACGGGATATGAGCTCCTGCACCTTAGGTCTCCTTCGTAGGATGGACAAGATCTTGTTCATCAGCTCTTGGAACAGAGCGGGTGCGTTAGCCACGCCGAATGGCATGACCTTCCACTTGAATACCCTCCCCTGAGGGGTGATGAAGGCCAGTAGTTCCTGCGCGTTGGGCGTCAGGTCCACTTGCCAGAATCCACTTCGCTTGTCCATCTTGGTCTTGTAGCGACAGGAGGCTATCTTCTCCAGGGTAGACTCCATATTGGGAATGGACCCTGAGTGGTTCAGCGTCTTCTTGTTCAGCTCTCCATAGTCCACTACCAGCCGTTTGGCTGTAGACCCAGGTTTAGCCACCAGGAAACAGGGGCTGCAGTGTAGGGGGTAGTCCCCATCCTTGTACTCCAGGACTAGGCCAGCGTCGATACATTCTTGTATCTGTCGCTCAATCTCGTCGGCCTGCTCTTTAGGAGCTGGATAGGGTCTCCTCCGGATCTTGTGACCCACGAACTCGGGTTTCAGCTTGAGGTCCATCTGTACCAGCTTGTCGCATGAGGCTGGAGGGGGTAGTTCTCCGAACACCTCCAGATAGGTCCTTATCAGCTTTTGTACCCGGGGGTCCAGTACCTTGATCTTGTCCTCCATGTCCTCGTCGGAGTGTAAGTTGCTTGCCCCTTGAATAGACGTCGGGAGGTGGTCCTCCACCGACTCTTCGCCCGCGGTAGCATCCTTCAGCCCTTGGTAGGCATACAGAAGGTCTTGCTCAACCATCTCCGGTGGACGATGGCAACATAGGCACGCTTTAGGGGGTTCACATACACATTCCTCCGAGAGGTCGTCCTCCTCTGGGGTCCTCACATGGGCACCCCATACGCTCTTCATGAGCTTGAGATCTACCTCCCTTTGCCAGGTGGTGATCTTCTGTTCGAGGTCCTCCTTCAGTTGGGATAGGTCTCCCATACGTCCTTGCTTCAGTGGCCACGAGCTGCGGGTAGGCTTCGCGTAGCATAGCTTTTTCGCCACCAACTTCCTCTTGGAATCCACATACTCCCTGAGCCTGGATCGAGGGTCCAGCTCTTCATCCACGGGGTCTTCCACCCTCATGGAGATTAGGGGTTTTAGTGGGGCGACGTACTCGGCGTTCTCCACTTCTTCCACCGCAGTCTGCACGAAGAAGGCGTCGTGCTCAGTTTCGTAGTCTGAGTGGATAGAGCTAGGTAGCTCAGATAGTCCACACTCAGAGACTCCATCAGGAACAGGTACATGACAGGGAGAGTTGGGGGCGTTGGTGTCAGTCACGACGTACTCATCTCCTCCGGGTGTAGTTTCAACAGCATCTTGAGGTCGTAGGCGATCCTTCAAGTCAGCCAAGGCGAGTCCATCGCTTTCTCGTTGTATAGCCTGGACCAGAGTAGGGTCCAGGTCTTCCCAGGGGATGGTGGTAAGACTTCCGTCCACCACGCTGAGCATACTCCCCCATCCGGGCTTCCCAATGGGCGTCTTGCGCCCCAGAGGCACGTAGATGGCCTCATCAGGTAACCGCACAGAGCTGATAGTCAGCTTGTCAAGGAGGGTTCGCCAGTACTCGTTGCCCCCATGGGCTCCCCAATCGGGGGAACACAGGACCATACGGGAACGTTCCAAGGCCACCTTGGTCAGCACCTTCCCCAGTTCACTGAATCTGGGGTTCCCGTAGGCCATCCCGAAGGAGGGCCAGTAAAATTTGTAGCTGCATTTTTTCCCCTTGCTGCAGTATAGGTCCAGTACATGCTGTTTGTCGCTGGCGAACAGCTCCACACTTAGGTCTTCTCGAGAGTAACCCAACTCCTTCAGACCTTGGTCTAGGACTTCCCCCAATAGTTGATAGTCCTCAGTTTTGGAGGCCGCCATCATGTTCGAGGGCTCCTCCTTCGATAGTCTCAGGTAACTCGAGGTATGTTCCGACTGCTCCAGTGGCACAGACTCTCTGCCACTGCCGTGGTCCACGTACAGGAGGTAGGGCGCTTGCAGCGTCAGGGATTGTATCTGGGAGTGCTGCACGAAGAAGTCAGTACCCAGTACAAAGTCGAAGGCATCAGTGTCCATCACATAGAACCGATGGGCGATAGTCCTGGAGCCCATAGGTACCTCCACTTCGCAGTCCCCGCAGCTGTGCACCACATGTCCATCCCCCATGCGTATAGCGGCTGTGGTCATGGTGTTCTTCAGGCTCCCACAAGGTAAAGTTTTCTTGGCCACTATCGATATTGTGGCTCCAGTATCCAGTACCCCCAGGTATTCACGTCCCCCTAGTCGGATACGTACCCAAAACACCAGGTCTTGGGTGCCACCAGAGCGTCCCCGTCAGAATTCCGCGGGACAGGTCACCTCGAACCCCTTGTTCCGCAATTTGCGGGCCATCCTCATGAAACGGCTTCTCTTCTTGGCGTTGCCGTCATCACCACCTTCATGCTCACGCTTGGCTCCTTGTTCTTGCTGGGCCTGCGTCTGTGAGCGTGTGGTAGGTCCAGACTGCCCTCCAGAGGGCTCGGAGTTCCCCCCTGGATTAGGGTTGGGGTTACCTCCGTTCTTGTCCTTGTTCTTGTTGTCGTTCTGGCGGTCAGCGCCTCCTCCTCGTCCGCCTTGACCCTTGTCTTGACCACCTTGACCACGTCCTTTCGACTTGCCCTTGCCGGAGTCGTTGCCTTTGGCCTTGCCTCCACCTTTGCCTGAGCTTTTGCCAGGATCTTCCCCCTTAAGCTTCGCCGATAGGCGTTGCTTATGGTAGCACTCGTCCTCATAGTGCTTCCGCTTACCGCAGAATGCACACGTGATGGTGCAGCGGTAATGATCCGGCAGCTTCACCTTGGCGCCGGTGATCTTCTCCTGCTGCTTCCCCTGGACGACGAAGCAGTCTCGCTGCTCGCAGTCGGAGGCGTGCTGCAGGTGGCCCTGCTCATCTCTGGCATCACACCAGAATAGCTCCTTCACGTTCTCCATTAGGCGGGCGTGGGCGTGTTTGGGGGTAGTCCCCTGCCCAGGTCGGGACCCTTGGTACCCTTTGCCTCCAGAACCTCCACCACCAGGACGGTAGTGGTTCAGGTGTTGGTCGCTCTCCTTCTCTAGCGCCATCTCCAGGAGCAGCACGCATAGATCCTCGTAGCGGAGGGATCTAGCCTTGCGCTCAGCCGTCAGACGGCACTCGTCCCATAGCTCTCGGGGGAGCTTGGAGCACCACCAAAACAGCAGGTCGTCGCTGCTGTAGGAACCGGGCGTCAGTCGTCCAGCCCAGTGGTCCAGGTCCGCCAACAGCTCGGAGACCCTGCCGGGTTTGGGGTTGTTGGGCAGGACGGGCAGGTTCTGGATCTCGGCCCTGATGGAGAGGTCGGTCTCGTAGGTTGGGTACTGCCTCTCCAGGGCAACCAACACATCGGCAAAGGTGGCGGAATTAGTGACGATCTGCCTGACCTGCTTCTCCAGGTACTTCGTCTTGCAGCACTGCAGGAGCAGGTCGCACTTCACTCGCCCACTCGCGTGGGTTTGGCCGGTCAGTCGTAGGAACCGGCCAAAGTTCTCAGCGAACTCGCTGAGGTCCTTGCCTGTGAACTCAGGCAGGTTCACCACTATCTTGGAGGTGGCAATAGCCTTCGCCTCCTGAGCTCGGCGTCCTTCAGGGCGTCGGGTCTTCTTCTTCTTCTTCTTCTTCTTCTTACCCTTGGGGTCCTCGGGGTCCTCAGGGTCTTCGTCATCCGATGGCGAAGAAGAAGTCATCGACGGCGGCCCATCATCGGAGGGGTCTCCGCCTAGATCACTGGAGCCATAAGGTTCCACGTCCACCATAGCCCTTAGGGCTGTCAGCCCCAGCTGGTCCAGCTCGGCCCTCGTCGAGTTCGTCACGTGGCTGTAGGGCGGCTGGGCTGTCCTCGGGACGAATGGACTTCTCGGTACTGCTGCAGGAGTCGGCATCGGTCGGCTCCTCAGGCTCCCCAGGGTATTTGTCAACCCTGCCGCCAGGTGGTTAGCCTGTACTCGGTGGGGTGACATTCCCACCGTCGTAGGTGACGCATGGGACGGAATCATCAGGGGCTGCAGTTTCTCCCTGATCTCTTGCGTGAGGTCGCTCACGATTTGCGAAGTAGCTCCTCGGAGCACCTCATTGATCTCCGACCGCGTCAGGGACCTGTTGGAGGATCTTCCCGATCCTCTACTCCTGCCTCCCAGAGACTCTGGTCCTTTCCTCAACCCACTCAAGGGTGCATACCCAGGTGCATACCCAGGAGCATACCCAGGAACTTCCATGTAGGTTCCAGTGGCGTGGAGTGGATGGGGATGGTCAGCCGCATACCATCGCGGCGCAGAGCCGGAAGCCACAGGCTCACTGGCAGTAGTTGCCTCAGGGAGCGCAGTGGTAGGTGGGCCCATGCCATAGGCGGGGTAGTGAGGCATGCCAGTAAAGCCTGTGCCCTCTGCCATAGGCGGGTTGGTTGTGGAGGTGGGTGTTGCGGCGGCTGGGAGTGTGGTGGTTATGGGAGAGGGTGATGCTTGGAGGCCAGAAGCGCTTGGTGCGCCTTCGAAGGTAGGTACATCCGTCGGGTCTTGCCCTTGCTCCTCTCCTTCGTCTGCTCCTTCTCCAGCATCCTTCTCGCTCTCGTTCTCTCTCTTCCTCTTTACAGGCTGAGGCTGAGAGACCACTTCTTTGACCGTCAGGGCCCTGAAGGCCGTCTGGAGGCCATCCAGGGAGTCCTCCGCCGTATCCACTGGCCCATGTAAGGGCTCCACCGAAGGTACAGCGTCAGGCGCCGGCCTTGCCGGTGCCTCAGGCGCTGGCGCTGTGTTCACATCGGCGTCCACCCTTCCTGGGTCCATCTTAATCCGCCCTTCTGCTTACATTTGCCTGCTCGAAGCACTGTTTGTACGGCGCGGGGTCGCTGCCGGTGCACAGAGACAGGCTGCCTCTTGCTACCAGAAAAGTTTATAGTGTTTTCAGCACTGTGTTTTTGCTTCTCCTGCTGCTTGTTGTTGCTGTAGGGTATCCTGCTGCTGGTTTTGGATGATGAAAAGCTTTTGTTTATTGAAATACAGTAAAGCCAACTCAATCCAGGATAGCCCAAGCCAATAGTATGCAAGGAGAAGGTAATTCAGGATCAAAGCATGAAGGGCTGCAGTGTAAACAGTGAAAGATGATTAGATATATCACAGATACTGCAACTCAGGATACAAATGAATGCATATTCACAGAGATAGCTGAAATGTTTTGGGTAAAGAGTTAGAAAACTGCCTCAGGATCACTCTCTCTCCATAGTGCCATCTTAGGAGATGTGCACTCTTTGTTTTGGGTCCCATATGTGCTGAGGTGGCATGGTATGTGGCGATGAGGTCACTGCCATGTCACATGGGATCTTCCTACTTAGCTAGGCTGACCAGGAATTGAACCCAGGACCTCTCAAAAAGAGGTGCCTAGCCCCCTATGGTGCATACCACTAGGGCAGATAAGTATTCATGGAAAAACATAGATAAATTCATAGGCTCTACCTTAGGTATGTCAGTGCTCAGTCAACTCAGGAAAAGATGTTTTACTTCTGATTGAAAGGGGATTAAGGGGTCCACTCCATATCCTGATTGGGTGTTTGGTTCCATAGGTCAAAATGTGTTCTCACCACTTTTGGCTGGACCAATACTAAGATAAAAATGCATGGATGCTCAGTGCATCTCTAATACAACTAGAGTATGTCCCAAAGCAATGGAAAAGCACTTTTTCTTACTGCGCTTGCAGCGTCAGGGATTGTATCTGGGAGTGCTGCACGAAGAAGTCAGTACCCAGTACAAAGTCGAAGGCCTCAGTGTCCATCACATAGAACCGATGGGCGATAGTTCGAGAGCCCATAGGTACCTCCACTTCACAGTCCCCGCAGCTGTGCACCACATGTCCATCCCCCATGCGTATAGCGGCGGTGGTCATGGTGTTCTTCAGGCTCCCACCAGGTAAACTTTTCTTGGCCACTATAGATATTGTGGCGCCAGTATCCAGTACCCCCAGGTATTCACGTCCCCCTAGTCGGATACGTACCCAAAACACCAGGTCTTGGGTGCCACCAGAGCGTCCCCGTCAGAATTCCGCGGGACAGGTCACCTCGAACCCCTTGTTCCGCAATTTGCGGGCCATCCTCATGAAACGGCTTCTCTTCTTGGTGTTGCCGTCATCACCACCTTCATGCTCACGCTTGGCTCCTTGTTCTTGCTGGGCCTGCGTCTGTGAGCGTGTGGTAGGTCCAGACTGCCCTCCAGAGGGCTCGGAGTTCCCCCCTGGATTAGGGTTGGGGTTACCTCCGTTCTTGTCCTTGTTCTTGTTGTCGTTCTGGCGGTCAGCGCCTCCTCCTCGTCCACCTTGACCCTTGTCTTGACCACCTTGACCACGTCCTTTTGACTTGCCCTTGCCGGAGTCCTTGCCTTTGGCCTTGCCTCCACCTTTGCCTGAGCTTTTGCCAGGATCTTCCCCCTTAAGCTTCGCCGATAGGCGTTGCTTATGGTAGCACTCATCCTCGTAGTGCTTCCGCTTACCGCAGAATGCACACGTGATGGTGCAGCGGTAATGATCCGGCAGCTTCACTTTGGCGCCGGTGATCTTCTCCTGCTGCTTCCCCTGGACGACGAAGCAGTCTCGCTGCTCGCAGTCAGAGGCGTGCTGCAGGTGGCCCTGCTCATCTCTGGCATCACACCAGAATAGCTCCTTCACGTTCTCCATTAGGCGGGCGTGGGCGTGTTTGGGGGTATTCCCCTGCCCAGGTCGGGACCCTTGGTACCCTTTGCCTCCAGAACCTCCACCACCAGGACGGTAGTGGTTCAGGTGTTGGTCGCTCTCCTTCTCCAGCGCCATCTCCAGGAGCAGCACGCATAGATCCTCGTAGCGGAGGGATCTAGCCTTGCGCTCAGCCGTCAAACGGCACTCGTCCCATAGCTCTCGGGGGAGCTTGGAGCACAACCAAAACAGCAGGTCGTCGCTGCTGTAGGAACCGGGTGTCAGTCGTCCAGCCCAGTGATCCAAGTCCGCCAACAGCTCGGAGACCCTGCCAGGTTTGGGGTTGTTGGGCAGGACGGGCAGGTTCTGGATCTCGGCCCTGATGGAGAGGTCGGTCTCGTAGGTTGGGTACTGTCTCTCCAGGGCAACCAACACATCGGCAAAGGTGGCGGAATTAGTGACGATCTGCCTGACCTGCTTCTCCAGGTACTTCGTCTTGCAGCACTGCAGGAGCAGGTCGCACTTCACTCGCCCACTCGCGTGGGTTTGGCCGGTCAGTCGTAGGAACCGGCCAAAGTTCTCAGCGAACTCGCTGAGGTCCTTGCCTGTGAACTCAGGCAGGTTCACCACTATCTTGGAGGTGGCAATAGCCTTCGCCTCCTGAGCTCGGCGTCCTTCAGGGCGTCGGGTCTTCTTCTTCTTCTTCTTCTTCTTCTTACCCTTGGGGTCCTCGGGGTCCTCAGGGTCTTCGTCATCCGATGGCGAAGAAGAAGTCATCGACGGCGGCCCATCATCGGAGGGGTCTCCGCCTAGATCACTGGAGCCATAAGGCTCCACGTCCACCATAGCCCTTAGGGCTGTCAGCCCCAGCTGGTCCAGCTCGGCCCTCGTCGAGTTCGTCACGTGGCTGTAGGGCGGCTGGGCTGTCCTCGGGACGAATGGACTTCTCGGTACTGCTGCAGGAGTCGGCATCGGTCGGCTCCTCAGGCTCCCCAGGGTATTTGTCAACCCTGCCGCCAGGTGGTTAGCCTGTACTCGGTGGGGTGACATTCCCACCGTCGTAGGTGACGCATGGGACGGGATCATCAGGGGCTGCAGTTTCTCCCTGATCTCTTGCGTGAGGTCGCTCACGATTTGCGAAGTGGCTCCTCGGAGCACCTCATTGATCTCCGACCGCGTCAGGGACCTGTTGGAGGATCTTCCCGATCCTCTACTCCTGCCTCCCAGAGACTCTGGTCCTCTCCTCAACCCACTCAGGGGTGCATACCCAGGTGCACACCCAGGAGCATACCCAGGAACTTCCATGTAGGTTCCAGTGGCGTGGAGTGGATGGGAATGGTCAGCCGCATACCATCGCGGCGCAGAGCTGGAAGCCACCGGCTCACTGGCAGTAGTTGCCTCAAGGAGCGCAGTGGTAGGTGGGCCCATGCCATAGGCGGGGTAGTGAGGCATGCCAGTAAAGCCTGTGCCCTCTGCCATAGGCGGGTTGGTTGTGGAAGTGGATGTAGCGGCGGCTGGGAGTGTGGTGGTTATGGGAGAGGGTGATGCATGGAGGCCAGAAGCGCTTGGTGCGCCTTCGAAGGTAGGGACATCCGTCGGGTCTTGCCCTTGCTCCTCTCCTTCGTCTGCTCCTTCTCCAGCATCCTTCTCGCTCTCGTTCCCTCTCTTCCTCTTCACAGGCTGAGGTTGAGAGACCATTTCTTTGACCGACAGGGCCCCGAAGGCCGTCTGGAGGCCATCCAGGGAGTCCTCCGCCGTATCCATTGGCCCATGTAAGGGCTCCACCGAAGGTACAGCGTCAGGCGCCGGCCTTGCCGGTGCCTCAGGCGCTGGCGCTGTGTTCACATCGGCGTCCACTCTTCCTGGATCCATCTTAATCCACCCTTCTGCTTATGTTTGCCTGCTCGGAGCACTGGTTGTACGGCGCGGGGTCGCTGCCGGTGCACAGAGACAGGCTGCCTCTTGCTACCAGAAAAGATAATATTGTGTTTTCAGCACTGTGTTTTTGCTTCTCCTGCTGCTTGTTGTTGCTGTAGGGTGTCCTGCTGCTGGTTTTGGATGATGAAAAGCTTTTGTTTGTTGAAATACAGTAAAGCCAACTCAATCCAGGATAGCTCAAGCCAATAGTATGCAAGGAGAAGGTAATTCAGGATCAAAGCATGAAGGGCTGCAGTGTAAACAGTGAAAGATGATTGGATATTCACAGAAACTACAGCTCAGGTCACATATGAATGCATATTCACAAAGATAGCTGAAATGTTTTAGGAAAAGAGTTAGAAAACTGCCTCAGGATCACTCTCTCTCCATAGTGCCATCTTAGGAGATGTGCACTCTTTGTTTTGGGTCCCATATGTGCTGAGGTGGCATGGTATGTGGCGATGAGGTCACTGCCATGTCACATGGGATCTTCCTACTTAGCTAGGCTGACCAGGAATTGAACCCAGGACCTCTCAAAAAGAGGTGCCTAGCCCCCTATGGTGCATACCACTAGGGCAGATAAGTATTCATGGAAAAACATAGATAAATTCATAGGCTCTACCTTAGGTATGTCAGTGCTCAGTCAACTCAGGAAAAGATGTTTTACTTCACATTGAAAGGGGATTAAGGGGTCCACTCCATAACCTGATTGGGTGTTTGGTTCCATAGGTCAAAATGTGTTATCACCACTTTTGGTTGGACCAATACTAAGATAAAAATGCATGGATGCTCAGTGCACCTCTAATACAACTAGAGTATGCCTCAAAGCAATGGAAAAGCACTTTTTCTTACTCCATTGCCCAATCAACACACCCCGACCCATCTTAGCCCCTCTCGCACCCGCCATCTGACGAGTCCCACAGTCACCACCCACTACCACCACCGCGATCCTGGTCAACACATCAACAGTTCCAAAGGCACTTCTGATGCACGAACTTGATAGGTACCCCCTGACTATTGACTTACCGGGGGCCTCTGATGCACGAACTTGATAGGCTACCCCCTGACTATTGATTCGCCAGCGGCCTCTGATGCACAAACTTGATAGGCTACCCCCTGATTATTGATTTACCGGGGGCCTCTGATGCACGAACTTGATAGGCTACCCCCTGACTATTGATTTACCGCCCCTGATGCAGGACATTGCTAGGCTGGTCCTTGCAATAGAACGCACATCCTCTGATCCAGGTGCAGCTGAAGCCGAAGTGGAGGAAGCAGCGGAGGAGGGCGAAGAAGGAGCAGAAGCGGAGGGTGAAGGGGCAGAAGCAGGTCTGCCACTGATTGCACAACACCACTGATGATCAACCTTGATAGGCTACCCCCTAATTACTGATTCACAAAGACCCTCATAAACGAAACCATATGCCTGCACCTATAGGTCCTGCGAGTCCAGTGTCGGCGACGACGAAGGAAACGGTGGCCGAGCTGCTGGCCGGGTTCGAGTCGGACGAGGGGGAGGGTTGGTGGAGGACGGCGGGGCACAGGGAGAAGCCGCAGCGGGAGAAGAAGAGGAAGGCGTCCTTGGACCTGCACCGAGGGGATGTGAGAGCACTTGGTATGTAATTGCATGCGTAAGTGTTTTCTTCTGCTGCTGTGCTTCTTGAGAATTTAACTCTGATCCTTGCTGTTTGTATTCAGTTCTCGGCAAGAGGGAAAGGGGAGAGGAGCCCGCGGAGAAGTGGGCTTATGAGAAGGAGCGAAGCCCAAGCCCAAGTCCTGAACGCCAGCTTCTTGGAGAAGGCTCGCCCAGCCCCGGGCCCCAGTCGCCGGTGGTCAGCCCAACCCCGACCGACGTGTTGGTGGAGGAGGAGGAGGAGGAGGAGGAGGCAAAGAAAACGGAGGAGGAGAAGGGGAAGGAGAAGGACACCGAGACTGCGGAGGCGGAGGGTGGGCGGAAGGGGGCAGAAGCGGGGGGCGGGGGGGTTGCCAAGCAAACGGAGGGGGTCACAACGAGGAGCCGAAGCACAACGAAACGCCGACTGAGGGACACGGGGGCAGCGGAGGCCAAGCAACCGGAGGGGGTAACAACGAGGGGTCAAAAACGCCGAGCCACGGACACGGGGGCGGGGGAGGAGGAGGGGCAACGGGTGGTGGTGGAGCGGCCGCATTTTGTTATGGGGAAGCACCTCCACATCGTGGAGTCCACGATTGGGGAAGGCCGGGGGGTGAAAACGAAGGTGGATATTGCGGCGGACACCTGCCTGGGGGAGTACAAGGGGGAAAGGATTGAAGGGACGGCACCGGATTGCCTGACGGGTAGGGGGGATAAGGTTTTGTGCATCAAGGGCGGGGGGGCAGATTCAAAGACTGGGAGGGGGGTTTGGGTGGACGGGGGTAAAAGGGGGAATATTTTTAGCCGTATCAACGCTCGCCCTCGCCAGGAGGATTGCGACGTGATCATCCACCTGGATGACGGTACCCCCAGGGTTTGGACCCGGCGGGAGGTGAAGGCGGGTACCGAGCTGGCCATGTTCTATGGCGTAAATTACCCGTTGCCCCCTTCGCCTCCACCTGCTGATGCTGCTGACCCTGATGAACCTGCTGCAGAAGGTTCCAACCAGCCAGTTCTAACCACCCAGAACATTCTTCCCAGCGCCTCTCCCCTGCCTGCAGGGCAACTGTATGCTGATGACGGGTCCCTGGTGGGTCGCCAGTATTTTTCTTCGAAGGTGACCTACCCCAGCCAGGCCACCGTGACCCATGTTGATGGGGGGCAGTTTATTGTCAGGAAGGGGGACAGGGTGCGTCTGCTGTGGTCCGAGATGGGGGGGCCGAACTTGACACAGGTTGAAAGCTGGACCTGTTGTTTCAAGATGGACTGGCGGACGGGGAGGTTCGTCAGGCCGTTGACCACGGTCTGGGGTGACCAGAATTCTTTGGGGGGCGACTTCATCACGGCTGGGTCGCGACTTGCAGGCGTTTACCCTCCCTGGTTTTGTTACGAGTTCGAGGGGGCTGCTCCTGGGGGTGTCGTAGAAATGGTGTTTGTGGGTGGTAAGTGGGAGCTGATTTCGGTGCAGAATAGGAAGGACGTGTACGGCCAGACGGGTTGAAAGTGCTGCCCTGGGTCGTTGTGGGTGCCGGAGGGCTCGGGGCCGGCAAGACCAATGGAGCAGACACGCGAGGAGTCTTCCTGGATGTTGTTATTGGGGGTAGAACCGGAGACACGGACACCAACGGAGGCGAGAGCAGCGACAACAGAAGCAAGGTCCATGCTGATTGTGGTCCGGCAGAAAATCCCAGTCTATGAAGAAAATTGAGGGGAATTATTCTAAATACATCTGAGTGTCCAAAACTGTCTGAAAGAATTTAAATAATCCATTTATGTAAAATTGTCTGGCTGATCAGGCCCGCGAGCGCGCGTCAGCGGCAAATGGCGATTCCAGCTAAAATAGCGGAATGCGGCGGATTTACGGGAAATGGACCGCGGAATCAAATCCGGCATATCAGAAATATATAGGAAATATCCTGTGACTGAGCTGCGAGGCGGCAATTCCGCCGAAGCAAATAAAATGACCAAAATGTAGCCAATCTGGGCAGAATGTCTGAAAATCTGAGCAGATGGGGCTAGCCGCACTTACACTCCCCCTCCAAAAACACACTGGGGTGTGTCGCTACGTCAACGAAGAACGTAGTGCGGGTAAGTCCCAGAAAAACATAGAAATGTAGCCTTGATGGGGCGAAATCTGCTTGATCTGACCTGATCTGGGCTGAATTGGCACTGAATCAGGCTGGATGAACCTGAAATGAGACAGAATGAGAAGTGACGAACAGTCCTCCTTGCAGTAAAACATTAGGTCATGGGCTAAAAAGCATGTAAACGTATCGAGAATCGATACCAAACCATGCATTGGTTGAGAATGAGGTAGATTATTGATGGATTGAGTGGGGGGATCAAGAATTGGAGTGACATCTCAGCGCTCTGGCACAGTTTCGCTGTCGCGGGCACGCTACGGTGTCCTCGCCGAACTCTACATCGTGTTATCCCGCTTTTCTCGTTCTGAAAAGTACAGCATGTGGCTCAGATTTGGCGCATCTGGTGGATGATCACAAGATTCAGCAAAAATGAGAATGAATTTGAGCAGAGATTGAGGGGATTAAGCAATCACAGAGAGGTTAAACAAATACACATGTAGTCTACAGACCCTAAGTGAACCACCGAAGGTAGAGATGTTCTTCTGTTCACTTAGATCTAAACAGATCTTCGAGGAATGATGGGAGATGACAAGGAAATCAATCTAAATTGTCCTAACATGAGTAAATTCCCTGAGATGAAGGTGCAATGAAGCGGAATGTGTACAACTGAAACTACCAACACCTTCGTTTAGACTAAAGTTAATATATATTGTCGTTTATTCAGCTCAATTGTGCTTTCCGGCACGTTGGTTCGCGAGCATCTAACAGATTCTATCAAAATGTGGATCATGTGATGATGCATCATGATGGGACATGCTGGCCCTGGATCCTTGGCATGTAACGCGCCGAAGGTTCACTGAAGGCACTTTACTGACAGTATATAACTGAGAGACACCGAATTTACACTGGCGGTGGTGTCAATCGACTTGGACAAGGCCAATCTTTCGATGAAGTCCCACAAGACACTTGGATTCACCATTTTCGACAGTTTCAGGTCGGATTGAGCTCAC
Source organism: Eutreptiella sp. 'Long Island Sound 2002' (assembly GCA_964036045.1). Taxonomy (NCBI): domain Eukaryota; phylum Euglenozoa; class Euglenophyceae; order Eutreptiales; family Eutreptiaceae; genus Eutreptiella; species Eutreptiella sp. 'Long Island Sound 2002'. Next base: position 69,010,105 of record OZ038388.1, on the reverse strand, counting down.
ATTGGCGTGTGCCAAAAATACAACGAAGCTTACGGACTTCAGAGGTTGCTGTTAGAAGTCCCTAGAGCTCCTAGATGAAGATTGTCTGAACAATTGACGTCTGGGTTTCGTACAACAGTGGCAGAAGGATGGACAAACCTGAGAAATTCAAGGTAAATTTGAGGATCCTGGATCTGAATCTGGACTTTGGCGTTAACATCACAGCAAATGAAGGTACGATCTGAGTTCCTGGCGTCGCCTCTAGGGCAGCCAGTACTACAGGGGTTGCCTGTAGGGGTGAATGTCGCTGGCCAGCGTTTTGATTATGTACATTTGCTTCCATCTGCACGAGTAGCCAAATTCCAAAGATGCACAGACCAACAGAGACAAGATTACCCCGAATCTGCCTGAATTAAGCCTGAGTTTGGTTTTTTCTGAACACGGCAGCACACTCCGTCAGCGTATCTACGCCTTGTCTGCCGAACGGAGACCAAAGAAAAATTGATTGACGTCAAATTATCAAACATTCGCAGTTCTCCACATCATGCCATAAACAGAAAGAATGAACAGTGGATTGAGCAGAATGTGTTAGGATGGCTTCCTTAATTCGGCCAAGCACGAATACATGTGACCACCAACCTGTCTGGCCTGGCCCTCGTACGGCTTGGGCGCTGCAGATCAGCGGCCGAACTCGAAGCTTGGTCCTCATTTGGTTCCTGGGCTGGCCTGACCGCAGGAGGGGGGATCGACGGATCAGCCCTGGAATGTGGCTGCTGAGGGCCGTAAAAGGCTGGATCTCGATTCACCACAGGTCGTTTTCCGTCGCTCTCCACTTGTCTGTCTGGTTTCGACAAACAATCTGTCAAGAGTACGCCAATTTCGGGGTGCTTCTTCAGGAAGTCAATGAACCCCTTGGTGTATCCATGGACAAAAGATTGGGCTGGTTCCCAGTTGTTGTGACTGGAATCAAAGCCCCTCCACTCACACAGAAATTCCCATTCGCCCTTGGCGTCACGTCTTGCTTCAACAATCCTCTTGAGTTCGTACTTTCCCCCTTCGATTACCCGATCGGACAAGTGTTTCGCAGTCCAAAAAAGGGGTTTAACTCGATCCTTGGGGGAGGGGATCTCTCTCTTGAGGCGATCGCCCGAAACGTCAATTTCCCTGCTGACATCCACACGGATCCTCCACCTGTTCTCACCCAGACGCGCTGTAACAGCCAATGGCCCCTCCCACAAGGGAAGAAGCTTGTCATCTCCGTCCAGGGTGGTTTCGGATTTTCGAAGCCAAACTCGATCATCGACTTCAAAATTGTGGGGGTTTTTTCGACCTTGATTTTGAACCCAAAGCCAGTCAGCTTGATGCTTCTCGATTAATTTCGACACAGATTTATCTGCTCGTTGGACTTCGTCCAAAAACAGCGAAGCATCTTTACAGGGGCGAGGATTATTCAACGGCATGTTCCACCAACACTTCTTTCGTCCAAAGACAATTTCATTTGGAGAAAGGCCATGATACAAAGGCGTGTTGTGGTAACGGCGAAGCAATGCGAAGAGAACTTCCATCCAATGGAAATCCTTTTCACTCGCGAGCTCCTTACGAAGCATATTAATTATAGAGCGGCCGGCTCTTTCGCCAGGCAGCGCTCGATGCGAGTGGATTTCACATCGGAGGTGGTGGATTCCAAGGCGAGCACACAATTCTCTCCACCATTCGGAGGTGTACTCTTTGCCTGAATCCGTGACCACCTCGGATGGGACGTCCCAGCCTCCCATCCAGGTCTGCGCGCACCACTTGGCGGCAGCCTTGCCAGTCATTGACTCAATGTTGCAAGGCAACACTTGAATGTAGCCGGAATGACGGCACTGAATGAGGAGCACACCATTGACTTTTTTGTTAGTCCAATGGCACTCTTCGTCATCGAGTTCACCGAGATAAAAAAAATCACTGGTGACTCTGTTAAAGAGACGCTCCGGAATAGGATGAGGCCTCAGATGGCCGTGCTTCTTCGCGCTGGGAGGCGTCGAGACAGCACATTGGGCACATCCGGCTGCTACTTTCATGCAATGAGTGTAGAGCCTCGATCCAAACAACCTATGCTTAATCATCGTCCACAGTCGACGGCCATGTGCGTGGGGGGACTCCCATTTGTGCCACCAGTTTAACACTCGGGGGGCTAAGGCGTCTGGCACACACAATTTACCCTCCATCCACAGCTTCCCCCCATCCAACGAGTACTCCGCAAAAATCCCATCCCTGTGAGCATCTTTGGATTTGAGATTTCCAAAGACCTCTTTAAACATGGGATCCTGCAGGTAATCGGACGTCCAGTCACGGATGATCAGGGAATCCTTAGGCAGGGGTGGAGTTTTGGCCGGATCTCGACGCTTAATGCCTTGGATCAACCGAAATCGACTTACTCGTCGGGTATAGTCAAACCGTTTCACACTCCCTGAGGAGGGATCGGTGACTTTTTCCACGACTTTCAGCGTTTTGGTGCAGATCTCGTGAGCATGCGCCGGATCTGTGATGGCCGTGATGTCGTGACACGGCAATGCGTGCTGTTTAACAGCGCACTGCATGCATGCACGTCGAATGAGTTTCTTTTCTTCCTGATCCCATTCGATGATGACATGGCGGTCCTGCTCCGTACCATGGATGTTGGTACTTTGCAGCCCCTCTGAGGCGGGGTAAGCCCATCGGCTCAGAGCATCCGCTACCGTGTTGTGTTTTCCAGGCAGATACGACACATGGAGGTCAAACAGAGAGAGAAATTCGTGCCATCTGGCCCGTCGACCAGCTGGGCTCGCGACAGTATCAATGTGTTCGGTGGCCCAATACTCCAGAGATCGATGATCCGTCAGGACCTCGACTCGATTGGTACCAACCCACGATTGGTATTTTTTTAGAGCACAGATGATGGCGTACGTCTCTTGCTCATGCGGCGACCATTGCATTTGGCGTGGGGCTAGCTTCCGAGACCAAAATGCAAGAGGGTAATGATCGCCGGTGGCTTCATCAACCTGTTCAAGGACAGCTCCGATCGCGTACCTAGATGCGTCGGTTCTAATGTAGAAGGGTCGGTCAAATTGGGGCACATGCAACGTGGCGACTTCGCAGAGGGCTGCCTTCAAGTGATGGAAGGGCTCCTCGCACTCGTCAGTCCACTTGACACGAACCTTTGAACCTGCCTTGCCTGCATCTCTCCCTACCTTCAACAATTCAGTGAGGGGGGCAGCAAATTTGGCATAATTCGGCACAAAAGTGTGGTAAAAATTGCAACAACCCAGGAATCCTCTCAATTCCGTGATCGTCTCAGGGCGCTTCCACTTCTGAATAGCGACGAGCTTCCCTGGACTGGGTCGTCGAGTGCCATTCTCTAGGAGAGAACCACAAAATTCGACTGATTTTAAAAATAATTTTCCCTTCTTTGGCCCACAAATCAGCTGATTGGCGTCAAGAATGTCCAAAACTTGGTTCAGCTGCTTTTCATGTAGGGCCACCAGCTCGGCTTCGGTCAGTCCCTCCCCTTCCGTCGCGATGATTATGTCATCTATGTACACGCTCACGAAGGCACGAAGCTCAGGATGGGTTGTGAACAGCACATCCTCCACCATTCTTTGAAAAAATGAGGGGGCGTTCTTCAAGCCCATGGGCATGACGGTCCATTGGACTGGGCCACATGGCGTGCACATACAGGTGAGAGGTCTGCTGTCCTTCCTCAACGGCATTTGGTGAAAGCCGTGACGGAGATCCAGCACAGAGAACAAACGACCTCTTGCCCTCTTGGCGATTTCCTCCTCAATGAGGGGCAGGGGGTGTGAATCCGCCTTTGTTTCGGCGTTGAGATTGCGAAAATCAACCACCATTCGCCAGCCATCAATGGTGTTCTGGTCTGCAGGCGGTGGCTTCGGGACTGTGAAGGGTGAACAGCACCATTCGCTGGTCATACAACCCTCAAGCCAACCAAATTCCCTGAGATTTCTCTCAATGATTTTTCTGAGAATCTCATGTTTGTGTCCATGATTTTCATAAGGGCGCTGTTTTTTTGCCTTGTACCCTTCACGAAGCTCGATGAAGGCTTCACCGAACTGTCCACGGACAGGGGGATCTTTGATCAACTTTCCTGAAAGGGTTGTGTCCTTCCGTTCCTCAAAAATCCTTTCTCTTGACTTGGAACACAATTCAGTGTCCACCTGATCGCCCGGAATTACTGTCGAAAAAACTTTGGCGACTTCTTCGGCTTTGGCAGGAAGAATCTTCTTACGGATGTCCCTAAACAGGTCCGTATCAACTGCCTCTTGAAGATAGGTGGGTCTTGTGTCGAAATCCCAGAGATTTTCTTCGCGATCCAGCTCCTCGAAAGGATCCATGAAAGCTTCCACAGGGGGTTTTTCATAAAAAACTCTGAATTTGCGGCGCGATTGGAGATTTTTCCTCGCCCGTGCACTGAAGATTCTTTTCGATGTCGACCGTATTGGGGAAGAGGGAGACAAGGCGGATCCATTGGACGTTGAATCACCTTGGGTATCTGACGGACAAAAATCAGAAAAAATAGATTCATCATCAGTACCACGCTCAACCTCAGATTCAGACCCAACACAGGAATCTGTACTAGAATCAGCAGAATTAGAGTCAGAAAGCTTTCCATCCACCAGGAATGCAAGCGAACTCCAGGACCGCTGTGGCAGGGGACCTGTGTCGTCCCTGGCATACAGCTTAATCTTCCTGGGAAGTTTGATGTAATCTACACAAATGTCTTGTAATTCCTGAAACCAAGGCTTGTCGTCCCACAGGGGCACAACTAAAATTGCCTGGGTTTTATCTTGCTTGATTTTGTGGATGACCTGCTGGATTAAGTGAAACGGAGGGTTAATCCACAACTTCTTGTCCCATTTGTGGGTCCAAGCGTCGCTGAAGTGCTTGTCAAAGCGCTTGTTCATACGGTTAGCAAATGCATCATACTGGGGCCAAAAGGCCCGATGTTCATGAAAGTATTCACAAATTGCATCGCGCCATTTGTCGACAACTCTGTAGGATGAAGAGTGCCAGCGCGAAGGGCGTCGTGGCTGGGAGTCCCTACGAAGACATTCTAACTCCTGGGAGTAATCGGCACTCCCATTCACCTCTGCAATGGTGACATCTTCACCAAATTTTGGTGTCACTTTTTGCTTCAAAAATTCTTCTGCACTTTTAAACCCTGCGTGCAAAAAACGAAATTCAGGACGCTCCAAAGGACCTGACTCCAGCAAAAAACAACGACGATGACCTACGGGCGCTACCCTGTTCTTGCGAAGCCAAGGATGGCCCAAATAAAGGTCATACTTTATGTCAGCACGGTAGAAGTAGTCATCCTTAAGGACAACTTCTTCCACATTTTGCTCTTCCCAAAGGTCTTGAGCGACCAAATGGGTGGATATATAACAACCGCGTTGCCCACCTGCGAGAGAATGTCCAGAAACTCCCTCGAGGGTAACAGGATGAGGCGACTCGAACACGCAGTCGTCGGGTAAGAATGCATTGGATTGGAGATTTACCTCTGATCCATTGTCACACAAACAAGTGGCGAGGTGGAAATTTCCCTTGCAATCAGAGACCCACAGCTTTGTGACAAACTGGCGAGCCCTGTGCTTGGACTGTACACCAACCTCGTCCACTACAACAGAAGGATCCGCTGCCGGATCCAGGGGAGAGGAGACAAGCGACCCTACATCAAGTAATGGTCGATCAGGAATTTGGGGATCATGCCTGAAATCGCCTGGGGAGGGGCGATTTTCGTGGCTCCCCTAGGCGTTCTGACCTCCAGCGGCTGCGTTAACATTGTGAACACAGCCTGTTTCGTTGATCCATTCATCTTGGAACGGATCATCCGCTGGATTCAGAGCATTTTCGAGGTAATCTCGATCCGCATCAGACACCTGGTCTGCACCTGAGACCTGATCCACACGATGGTTTCCCTTTCCACGTCCACGGCCACGGCCGCCGGATGATGGGCCACCACCGTCGCCACGCCCTCTGCCCTTACCAGAGAAGGGGGTTCCCGAAGGATTTCCCTTACCTTTACCCTGTGATCCTGGAGCATTTCCTTTGTTTGTACCGGATTGAGGGGTTTGGCCTGGATTTCGATTTCCGCCTCCGGCGTTGACATTGAGACCTGTCTGGCCATTCGGCTGCCCACCGGAACCGGATGGAGTCCGATTTCCTTTGCCTTGGGACCCGCCAGGGCCTCCGGTATTTTTGTTCCCACCGGAGGGAGTCGAATTACCCTTTCCCCCCTTGGCACCATGCACCTGTCTGTCATTCCTGTCTGAATTCTGCGAATTACTGACATTTTCACCAATCACCTTGTGATCGTAAGCAGACCATCGGTGATTAGCAGTGGAATGCGTCTTAGCTCGGTTCGTAGAACCTAGAAGAAGACAGATGCTACAATGATCCTGAACATTCCGGGTGTCATTCACCTTTTTGTTGCCCTTTTGGGCCCCATTTTGGGTGTTTTGCTGGGTATTCCTGTTTCCCCCAAGACCCTCATGGAAATTTTGATTGGCGGCGTCAGCGAGCCTCTCAACCTCTTCCCACAGTTCCTGCGGAGTAAACGAAAACACCCAGTTCCTGGCCTTCAGGCGATGGCCGTGGAAACTTACTCCCCTATTGAGGACTTGGACAAACAAGTCCCGATCCTCGTTTTCATTAAACTTGATTTTCCACGTGTTTTCAGTGAATTTCACCTTGGTAAACGACGTGGGGGAGCACTTTTGAAGTGCCTCCCTGACTGTAAACCGGTTGGCCGAGGCGTCAAAGCCATCGATCTCCGCCCACCAGGTCTTGACCTTTTCTTCGGACTGTCGATTCCGAAGGGTGGCGGCGGTTTCTGAGGGGATCTTGTCAAAAATCAGATTTTTCAGCTCGGCACTAGAAAATTTTTCGCCTGAATGTTCAGATTCTTCTACGAGATTCCAGAAGCGCTGTCTCTTGTCCTGCACCTCATGCAAGATTAATCGAGAGAACGAAGGAAAATTCTTCAACATCTGGTGGTAATGGTCCTCTGGCAGTCGAGATCCACGTACCTCCAACTGTTCCCACACCTCATCAAAGGTAAGGGGGGAACTTGAATCTTCACGATCACTCCAGGTCCTGAGCCAAGTGTTGGCCGGCGCTCCCTCAAGGCAGTCCAGGAGGGCCATCAGGAACTGGTCATCCTGGAGCTTTTGAGTCTTAACCCACAGTTTAAATTCCCGTTGGAACTGAGGCCAACGTCTGGGGTTCCCATTATACTTCGGTTGCTTGGCAACCTGACGAAGTCGCAATGATGTAGGATTAAGGAGTGAATCCAGCCCAACACCGGCCGTAATGGTAGACACCTTGGCGGCATCATTAGCCACACCAGCTCCGGCGAGGGTCTGGGCGAGCAACATCTGGGCAATTGCATTGGAATCAACAGCAGGAAGGGTAGTACGGGAGGCAGTTCGTTTGGCATTCTGAGCCTCATTCCTAGCCTTCACCGATCTACTCTGAGATCGAGAGATTGTAACCCTTTCCTTGAGCTTAGTCCTGCTGATCCTTGCGTCGGTGGTCTTAGAGTCCACCGAAGGAGCAATCGAAAAAATTTCTGTCGCCTCCTCCGACGGTTCTGTTGTTTGTTCCACCGATGATGCGCCCTCAGACCTCATGTGGGTCTTGAAAAGATCTTTAATTCCCAGCGTCTGAATGATGAGTTGCATTTGATCTTTGAGCAATTGGAGCTCAGAGTCTCGCTGTGATCTGCAAGAGCAGTCGGCAGGACAGTACATACCGTGTCCTGAAGGGCCTGAGCAGGCTGTCGGACCGCTAATCTCAGTGGTTCGCAGCCAGGAGTCCACTTGGGGAGCTCCTTCAGTCCTAATTTCCAGGCTTGCCTGCCTAGCTGCCTCTAAAATTCCTTCCTCAACCGCGGCGGCTAGATCGTCGCGGATGGAAACAGAGGGATGAGGGGCGGAGGGCCCGGCAACCGGTGCCTTGGTCTTCTCCTTCGGGAAGGGACTTGCCTCCCAGATCTGCAAGAAAATGGCAAAAGATTCATCTTCTTGAGAACACCACCACATCCTGGTATTAATTTCTTCTTGAAGGAGGAAAAAATATTAGAATAAAAAATCAGAGGCGATTCTTTCTTGTCCTATCAGCTTAGACGTGGCTAATAGACACAGGGCCTCAAGCGCCTCAAGGTTACGGGCCACTTCCGAAGACAAATGGTTGTCCCATTGTGCCCATGAGGCTGGTCGATTATAGGTAGGTACCTCACCTGGACCACCCATCTCAATGTCGTCAATGTCGGCATCGATGGTCTCAAAATGTGGACATTGGTAGGGAGTATTGGTACCTGCCAAGTCCGTAAGCTCCACCGGAGCGTTGCCATTAGCGTAAGCTGGGAGATTCCAGCTGCTTGATGCCCAATTTCGACTGGGATCTTGATTGTAATCTGGGCCTCCACAGCTGCTGATTTGTGTCCTTCTTGGGCAATTTGGGCTTGCGCAAGGCATTCCTCTCAAGGCCTCGTTCACACAGCACCACGGGAGCGTGATCGTTACGTCTCCGGAGGTGGCGGAGTCTACGGGGACATACTGAGGGGCTAGCTGTGGTTGGGACACCAAAGGAACAACATTCAGGTAGCCTCTGCTACCATGAAAGTGCTGCCCTGGGTCGTTGTGGGTGCCGGAGGGCTCGGGGCCGGCAAGACCAATGGAGCAGACACGCGAGGAGTCTTCCTGGATGTTGTTATTGGGGGTAGAACCGGAGACACGGACACCAACGGAGGCGAGAGCAGCGACAACAGAAGCAAGGTCCATGCTGATTGTGGTCCGGCAGAAAATCCCAGTCTATGAAGAAAATTGAGGGGAATTATTCTAAATACATCTGAGTGTCCAAAACTGTCTGAAAGAATTTAAATAATCCATTTATGTAAAATTGTCTGGCCGATCAGGCCCGCGAGCGCGCGTCAGCGGCAAATGGCGATTCCAGCTAAAATAGCGGAATGCGGCGGATTTACGGGAAATGGACCGCGGAATCAAATCCGGCATATCAGAAATATATAGGAAATATCCTGTGACTGAGCTGCGAGGCGGCAATTCCGCCGAAGCAAATAAAATGACCAAAATGTAGCCAATCTGGGCAGAATGTCTGAAAATCTGAGCAGATGGGGCTAGCCGCACTTACACGGGTCAGTGGCTGCAGGTCGGAATCGACCTCAGGGGGTATGATGCGGAATACCAAGCTGCAGCGGGTGGTATCCGCCAGAAGACATTTTTTGTCCGGGCAGAGAGGGCTATGGGTGTCGACAGCCGGTGGGGGGCGACGCTGGATTGGGCTGAGTGGCGGGCGGAGCACCTGGTAGCTCCGCCTGGCAAAAAAACGATCAAGACCCAGGACAAGTCCGTGTACGAGAGGGTGAAGGACAGGGTGTATGGGCATGTCCTTTGCAGGGTTAATGGTCATGTTATTAAGCTCGTCGACGGCGGTGGAGGGACTGGGGGAGGGATGGGCCACTGCATCTCGGTCATTGCCGAGTGCAGCAAGGATTCGAGGGGCAAGTCCAGCTGGTTTCTGCTGGTCTGGGAAGCTGGAGGCTTGGATTCGCCGAGGATCAGGCGGATCTGTCAGGTGGTGGTGGACAGGGCGCTGGCTAAGATGCCTGATCTGCAGTCGCGGATCGAGCATTGGGGAAAGAGCTCCACCGTCAGCCCCCCCTGCGGCGTTGAGCCTGACGAGCCCAAGGCAAAGAGGGCTCGTGTCGATGGGGGTCTGTACCGTTGCACGTTTGCAACGGCAAATTTTTTTAAAGAGTTCATTCGTAGGGGGTCGTTGCCGGTGCAGGGAGCAGGTTTGAGGCAGCAGTTTGACGTTCGGGATCCAAGTTTTTGTTGGACAACTCTGTCCAAGTTTGTTGTTTGGGGGGGGAAATGGCAGATGAAGAGGTCTGTCCCCGTTCAGAAGGCGAAGGCTGAGGTGGAGGAGATGCTCAGCAAGGGCAATCCGACGCAGTGGCTCCTGCCACCAGAAAAGGCCGTCCCCTATCTCCCCCTCGCTCTGGTCGACTCCGACCAGTGCACCCCCCCTTTCACCTTCTGTCGGCCCGACTCCAAGGCCGACTCAGCAGTTTTGAAGCCTTCTGGGTCCCGAACGTCAATCAGAAGCGGCTTGCAGGGGGTAGGAACTTTCGGGAGGTGGAGCGGGAAACCGAAAAGGGGGGAACCACCCAAGTTGCATGGGTGGTCTATCTCCCCGATGAGACCGCCATTGGGTTGGAGGATCAGTGGGGGGGCTCGCGCGAGGGTTCCGGTAACCCTAATTGGAAGCGCTAGAAGTTTTTCTAGTGCTTGCATTGTGAAGTGGTTTGGGCAGTGAGATGATGGCGTGTGTAGTGGCAGAGCGCATCGCCGGACCAAGACTGAGATCTGAACCCACGCATTGCAGGCTCCGCGATTTTCTTCTACGGCGGGGGGGTCAGCAGACTGCTGTTTGCTTGGCAAATTTTACCCTTGATACCGGTTCCCGGACCCAGATAAAATATTGAAAGGCCAGGCTCCATTGCATTCTGTTCCTTTCTCTGCGCGGTGAATTCTGTTTGACCTCCTACTGACCTACTACCTGATACGCGCTTGTCTAGCCCTGTGACTTTCTCTTTGGCGCTATTGGGGTGTTTGTTCATTTTTTGGAGCTAAAGGGCACCCTATTTCGTCTCATTTGACCTGGTCTTGACCGGATCCCAGTGCTTACTTTCCATCTGGTTTCACCAGGTGAGACAGATTGCAGGTACAGGTACTGGTTTCTGTTACCGCAGGTGTTGTTACAACACGCTATTTTTTAGCCTCAAGAGTATTATTCAGATCTACCCCATTTCGTCTGATTTGACTGGTTTGACCGGACCGAACCCTTTTCCTTTGTCCAACCTTGAGAGTAATGGCTGATACAGGCTACAAAGACACCACGGCTACAGTGCGTTTGCGTCGTTTGCTTCTTAGTTGCGTGGGTGCGGTTAAGGGAACTCGAATTTTGAACCCGAATGGGTTCAAGAGAATTATACAGACCCAACCCACGTTGTAAGTGGGCGTGAACCTTGTTCCTGACCTTAAAAACAGGTCAGAAGGGACCTGGGAAACGGCGCTGGCCAATTAGTGCAGGTAAGGCAGCTACCGAGGCCAGGGGAAGGTACGTGACGCCACAGATGTGCGGATCCTGTGTGGTCACACCCCGGGAACCTCGAGTGCCAGAGGGTCCCCCTACAGGGGGGCGATAACCAAGCTACGGCACCCTCTGGGCCGAATCCCAGCCAGCGAGTTTTGTTTCCAGGTTACCGGCCAGTTTTTATGGTTTACCCCCACGTGCTTATAAGTGTCAGTTAGCGTTGTCGTCATCAGCCTGATTCTGACTCCCCATATGTTTCTCCCGTTTAACCCAAGTGTGAACAAATGCTAGTGGATCCTTGAAAATGATGTACTGGATTCGCACATTTTACTTGCTCAATCCTTCTGCTATTGATTTGTTTCGTTCCCTTGCCTGTCGTGCGTGGGCCTGTGAATGATTCATGATTCAATCACCAATTGAGTTGATGCCCGTCGTACATCAGACGCCCCAGTGTTCCCCCCTTTTACCCCTTTACTCCCCCCTACGCTCCCCCCCCCCGGGCCCTCCCAAACCTCCCCTCCAACCCCCCCAAGGCCCCCCCACCCCTCTCCCCCCTACGCCCCTCCAGCTTTTCCAACATCCTCCTCCCCCGCCCCCCCCCCCCCCCCGCACCCTCCTCCCATCCCGGGGCCCCCCCAATTCCCCCTCAAACCCCCCAAGCCCCCCAACCCTCCCCCCTCCCCTCCCTCCCCTCCCCCCCAGCTCAGCCCTCACCTCCCCCTCCACCCCCCCTCATCCCCCCGCATCCTTCAAGGCTGGGGAGGGCAATGTCTTGCCATACATGAGTCAGACGGTAACCTATCAAGTTCGTGCATCAGAGGCCCCGGGTGAATCAATAGTCAGGGGGTAGCCTATCAAGTTCGTGCATCAGAGGCCCTTGTTGACTCAAAGGTCAGGGGGTAGCCTATCAAGTTCGTGCATCAGAGGCCCCCGGTAAATGAACAGTCAGGGGGTAGCCTATCAAGTTCGTGCATCAGAGGCCCCTGGTAAGTCAATAGTCAGGGGGTGGCCTATCAAGTTCGTGCATCAGAGGCCCCTGGTAAATCAATAATCAGGGGGTAGCCTATCAAGTTCGTGCATCAGAGGCCCCAGGTAGATCAATAGTCAGGGGGTAGCCTATCAAGTTCGTGCATCAGAGGCCCTTGTTGACTCCATAATCAGGGGGTAGCCTATCAAGTTCGTGCATCAGAGGCCCCCGGTAAATCAATAATCAGGGGGTAGCCTATCAAGTTCGTGCATCAGAGGCCCGTGGTAAATCAATAGTCAGAGGGTAGCCTATCAGGTTCGTGCATCAGAGGCCCTGGTAAATCAATAGTCAGGGGGTGGCCTATCAAGTTCGTGCATCAGAGGCCCCCAGTAATGACGCGTTCCCGTGGGGGGCCGGCCACGGGACGCTGCGGGACAGACGCAAGTGAGCAGGCAGGCAAAGCACTACGCTCACAGGGGCATCAATGCGCTCATGTCATGTGACAAAGCGTTTCAGAATCCTTGCCACTCTGCAAAGAGGGAACGAAAGTATGTACAGCAACACATCAGGATATGTACACATGGGGTTAAGACTGGACTGGGGTAAGGGCATCACAGGACTATAGACACTCAGTCCCAACTCATATCCCAATCCCAGGTCCGACCCTCTCAGTGGCTGGTGGGGGCGGGGCTCAAACACAACCCATGCCCTGCTCAGTCCGGACCCTGAAACCCTGCCAATGGGAGAGGTATCCCACCTAGCCACAGGCGAGTTCCTGGGAACCAATGGGCTCCAAGGTCAACCGACAGTGGCCCCCTATGCTCCCTTAACGGCAGGTCCCAACTCCTCTCTGAGCCAGAGATATGGCCCCGCCATTATCACCCAGGAGTTGGTAGCTGAAAATGGGCTGTTTCAGCCCAAACTGATATTAGCTTGAAAAACTCCAAAATTGACCCCTCGTCCGGACCCGCCAGAGGTAGGGACGAGGCAACTGACCCTATGCCCTTCGAGTACGAACTCCCTGGAGCCCTCACCCAACCTGGTTCCCTCTGAGGTCCCGGCATCAGGGCAACACGGATGAGTCAAGTGGGGTCATGATGCCAAAATCACCAAAATTGGCGTCATTCCCACGCGTGGCTCGCCCGGCCAACGTAAGGCCAATGGCTCACAGGGTAGGAGGCAGGACCTAGGACTTATATCTGAGTGCACAACCTGAATTTAGGTCCGGGCTCCCAATGGGCTTAGAGAAATGGGGCCGCCAATTGACCACACGGAAGGGGGAAGTTGGGGTCCCAAAATTGGGTCATTTTGGCTGCTTGAAATGAGCCAAAATTCAGTGTGCTCCCAATAGTATATCTCCACGCCGGCTTGGAGATCGGATTCGGCATTCCATACACTATCCACCGGGAGTCCAACGAAAACTACCATGCCCTTGGCTCTCAAAGATCTCCATGCCACCGGGCGTGGTGACGATCCCAATTGGGTCCACAAATGCCAAAATTGCAAAATTGCCCACACTCACTTTAGGCTAGCGCCTTAACGAAGGTGGCTCCGCTTCGCCCACGTGGTGTGTGGACCATGGGGACCATTACCCATAACACCCATGTCATATATGGTCCATTGGTCCATGCGTCCGGCGTGCACGAGGGTTAGAACATAGTGCACGGCGGGCAGCAAAAGTGGAAAATCGCTCAAAATGGCCAAAATTGCGCACACTCATGGTTAGGGCAAATGAGGCACATGCCCGACTTGGACCGGAGTGTGCCATAGGATTGGTATCAAGTCATGTTGGTCCAACATATCTTTTGGGCGTCGCCCAACTCCTCCGATATTGGGAATGGCAGGGTCGCCAAGTGAGCCCATGATTTGGGATAGTCCCAAATCGCCAACATGGCGGCCACGGCATGCCAAGCCTAAGAGGAGTTATTCGCCGGGTTCAAGATATGTTGGGCACCGAAGTATGTACCCTCATATCATACTTGGGTCGTGATGTCAATTGAGCGCCACGTTGAGATACACGGTCGCCACTTGACATCATGACGGGCCAAAAATGGCAAAATTGGCACAAGCACACACAAAAGTGCCTTGAAAGGTGCATAATTATATTATAATATCTTCGGCTTGGATCGTGCAATCCCTTAATCCTTCTACACACAATGACTTGACACCAATGACCTTCGATCCCACATATGTGCTCCACTTGGGGCGCCTTGAAAGGTTACGAGCGCTACTTCCCAAGTGGGCACATGAAATTATGGAAAATTGCAAAATACACACCTTGCTCCCAACGCATCGCTTCGGGATCACCACACAAGCTTCCCTTCACGAAGGTTAGGCTTGCAATTGATCGTGGGGAGTATGGAGAAGAGGCTTGCACAATATGAGGTCCATTGGCGGGTTCGGCTTGGAGCTATGGACCCGCCAAATGGGCACACAACACAACACATGGCACATACCACATATTGCCCAAAAAGGTAGCTCCCACCACGATATGTCATGCCCCTCCAAGGGCATAACTTTGTGTCAATCGCTCATAGGAACTCAAGGAGAGTTCCTATGCATCACCAACACTTGCGCGCTACACTCGAAAGTTATCTTAACGCACGCAACATCATGGCCATAGAGTTACAACGCAAACTCTACCCTCTTGACCATGGTCCATTACACTAGCGCGCACGTGTGGAAACGCAGGGCATATAATGCTTCCTAAATTACGTCGGGAGTATTGTGAATACATCCCACGTTTCCTTATCGTCAATACTCGCAAGCGGCACGAGATATGACCCTCACAAGTGGCCTCACGAATCAACTTTGTTTTGCCCATAGCTTTATGACAAATGGAGGGCAGGATAAAGGGAAAGTTGATTCGTGCATAGGGAAGCACGTAGGTCCACTCGAAAGAGGTCAAATCAAGTGCGGGGATGTCGAAGTCGAAAATCCGATTTCGACATCCTGAAAAATTCGGATTAAGGTTGCGAGTGTAAGATGTGAAAATTGCGGAAGCATCCATGCAGTTCCTGACGACTTTGGAGCCTTCGTGACGGATAGCGTTAAAATTTCCATTAATTACAGTTGAACTGGCGGTTACGGTAAAGTCGCGATCCAACCGCCAGCAGTCAAAACAGTGAGTATCAGAACGGAAGCGTAAAAATTGACGGAAACAATATGAAAATAAAACCCTGTTGATTCCTGATATTCTGATACACAAATCTCCGCTGGCGGTGCATCGGTTGCCGATGCGGGGCTTCACGGCACGGAACACTTCCGTACATGGGGTTAGTGGACCGGAGACCGGTTGTATGCCGTAACCTGGCCATGGGGTTCTGGGTACCGCTTCACCCCCCTCCTTAGAGTAAACCCTGGGGGGGGCTCGATAACACCCACGCATGGCAGCGGGTACCCAGGACCACTTCCTGAGAGGGGGGGGGTGTCACATCCTCACTTCAGTATGTCACAGTAAGATAGGTATGATGTTGTACAAGCTCGTAGCATATGTATAGTATCAAGTATCAAATCCCGGGTCCTGGCGGCGATTGTTCGGCATCCAAAGGACCCGTTAACCCATACCAGGCGCACCGGGTGCCGGCTGCTACGGTCACCACCACAGTGGCAGTGGCATACACGGCCAACATAGGCGACACACGACGACCGAGGTGGTCCCACAGGTCGAGAGCGACCACAAAGATCCATTAGGCTACCCCAAGCTTCCCAAGGCCCGCCGACTGGGGAGAGTCCCCACGGGTCCTTCCTCGGGCGCACCATGTCCATATCCATACGACGCGAGTCCAGAGTGCCATAGTCGAACTCCTTAAGAACCCCAGATCTTAAGGGAACTCCTCCTGAAGGGATCGGGCATCAAGGCCGTCTTTTCCCTCGCCCTACTGCCACGAAGGCCATACATGAGGGAGTCCTCATGCAGTGTGGGCGGAGGCGTCGACTCCTCAAACCACCAGTTTCCCAGGCAGACTGACCGAGGTCAGGAGCACCGGAGGCCGCCATCCGAATGCAAGTGCGTCTGCGAATCGGTAGGCTCACACTGGGACTGACAGTGGCGGACCGCTGGGAGTGTAGTCAGGCAACTGGGCTTCCCGCCTGGCGCCATCAGGATCTCCACACATCACAGCGAAAAGGGCAACACGGTATCACAGGCACTCAAACAGAAGAATATGTAATGCGGTATTGGTCCAGGCTGGACCCTGTGTATGAACATGTAAACGGCGACTCAGGGCGCCTCTGTATCCCGATTCGTGGTGAAAAACAGTCCATCCCTCAGCAATGGGCTGATGACACTTAACATACAGATGCACATATCCTGGAGGGCAGAAAGACAAGCAATAATCTGGGTAAATAGGCGTGTAAACACGCTCTGGACAGAGCGCCAAACCACGCCACGGTCAGGATAAGGCAATACAGGAGGGTGGACAGGAAAACGCCTGAGTTCAGGCCATATATAGTCAGCTGACACACGTCGACTGGTCTGGATTCCGCAAGTGCCATGGAACCTGACCACACACCCAAAATTCGCAATGCCGATGACAGCGGCATCCGTTGCGCAACGACGTATGGGCTTCAAGGCCCCAAGAGCTCAAAAATATGAAGGTCAGTCGCCCTACCTGGTTTCCCAAGGATTCAGCAGGGGGGGGAGTGACGAATAGAAGAAGAGAGGGGCCATCCTCCTCTGGATTCAGCAGGGGGGTATGTGGCCACTCTGTCACCGAAAGATGGAAGAGAGCAAGCAAGCAAGGGACGATTCGTCGGCCTCACAAGCGCCCAAAACGCATCAGGGGAGAGCTCAGGGCGCTGATCAGGCACCCCTGGCTGCAATCGCCCGGGTGAGTGCTGCCAAGTCCGAAACGTGGATCTTGGTCTTGTGCTTGCGGATGTACTCCATGAAGGGAGTATTGACCCGCGGCACGAACGAGGAGACGGGTTCCCAGGTATCGTGGGACGGCCCATAGCCTCGCCAACGAACCTTGAACTCCAGACCTCCGGGTGCCGAGGCTTTTGGACGCTGAGCCAGGATCTTCTCGACGGTATAGTCATCCTGCTCAGCATAGTCGTCGTCCGAATCGGCCTCATGTGCGGCGTAGCTCAGGGACACATGTTGGCCACGGAGGTCGGGTTCCCGCACACGGAGTTGACTCTCGTGGCGCTCCCGGAACTGTCCGTGACCCACCTTGATGCGGTAGGTGTCCTCACCAATCCTGCGCACCACCTCGCCGGGTGTGAACCAGGTCTTGGTGCGGTGGGTGCCCATAGGGCGGGGTCTGATCACCCAGACCGGGTCTCCCACCCTGAACTTCTGCGCTGTCGAGCTCGGGGCGGACTTCTGACGCTCAGCATGCTCCTTTTCAAGCTGCTGGCGGATGTCCCGCGCCGTTTGCTCTTGCCGCGCGAAGAACTCCTTGGCATCCATAGCCATGCCATCACCAGACAAGGGAAGTCCCCTACCCAGGGGGTCCCTGCCGAACAGAATCTGGTGAGGGGACAAACCGCCCGGAGTGGGGGTGTCATGATGGGCCTTCAGAGCAGGCCACATCTCCTCGAACCAGTTCCGACGTGGATTGGTGATGTGGATCTTGCGCAGCTTCTCGAACACCTGCCGTCCAGCCACTTCAGCACGGCCGTTAGACCGGCTGAGATAGGCAACGCTCTTGGCATGACGTATTCCCATGAGGGAACACATAGCCTTGAACCAGCCACCAGTAAACTGGGGCCCTCGGTCACTGCAAATGGTGCGGGGGATGTCAAAGACGGTCAGCCAATGACGAATCATCATGACTGCCACTTCCTTGGCAAGCAATCCCTTTTTGCGTGCCGGAACGGCTACAACGTAGCCGCTGTGGCGGTCCACACAGAGAACCACACAGTCAAAGGTCTCCTTGCCAATGTGCACTTCGGGCATGGAGAAGACGTCCATGGCCACGCTCTCCATGGGCTGGTCAGGAACCGGGGTCCATTGGGGTTCCCCCTTGACGTTCCGGTTGTCGGGATTGCAGGCCTGACAGACCGAGCAACCCTTCCTGACCTTCTTGATGGCGGTGTAGAGAACGATATGGTCGATCTCGAACCGGCGCTGCATGTCAAGGGCTTGCTTCTTGACCCCTGGGTGCAGCATGTGGTGGTGCCAAGCTTCACATAGCTCGAGCACCCGGGACTCTGGTACTAGCAGCTTACCATTCCGGTAGAGCTTGCCATCTTCCTCAGTCAGCCCCTTTGGCCACTTCTGCCCGTCGTCAGGGTCGGTCACAGCCCTATACTCGGCCGCAAAGGCCTCAGACTTGGCGTAGTCGTCGGTCCAGTTGTTCTGGAGGCAAGACTCCGGGAAGAGGTGCTTGTCGGACTCAGCTCCCTCAGGGGCGAGTACTCTGACCGCTCTGCTCACCCTCGTTGCGAGGGGGGCATCCGCAGCCATGACGACGAAGCATTTTGCACCCTCCTCCTCCATCAGGCGCTCCATCTCGATGATCCTCTTGGCTTCAGCGGTCTCAGCCTCATCGCCATGGGCAGAGATGTCCGTCATGCCCTTGCTGGCGGGATAGGCCCACCTACTGAGACAGTCCGCGACGGTGTTATCCTTTCCAGGAATATACACAACCGTGAGGTCGAACTTGGCCAAGGTCTCATGCCATCTTGCCCGTCGGGAGGCGGGACCTGAGGGGGTGTCCACGTGCTCCTTGTGCCACGACTGCAGACTCTGATGGTCGGTGCAGACGGTGACGGGATGGAGGGCTATGTACCCAGCCCATTTCCTGAGAGCCATGACGATGGCATACGCCTCCTTTTCACGGGGCGTCCACGTCCGTCTCTGGCCTTCCGCCAGGACTCGGCTCCAGAAGGCCACGGGCACGTGCCTCCCGTCGTCAAGCACTTGCTCCAACACAGCGCCAATGGCGTAGTCGGAAGCGTCGGTGCGCAGGACGAACCCTTGGTCGGGATCCACGAGGTGCAGACCCACTGCGGATAGCAGCGCCTGCTTCATCCCCTCAAAGGCACGGTCGGACTCTTCAGTCCAGACCAGAGCCTTCTTGGACCCCTTCTTGGTCTCCTCTCGGTTGCCCTTGAGCATGGTCGTCATGGGGGCTGCATACTCGGCATACATCTTGATATACCCCGAGTAGTAGTTGCAGAACCCCAGATACGCCCGTAGCTCAGAGACCGTCTTGGGCTTTTCCCAGTGCTCAATCGCAGCCACCTTGCCAGGTATGGGCTTTCGCTGCCCGTTCCCGACCACGTGGCCAGCGAAGACCACCTCGCTTACCGCAATGGTGGCCTTGTCACTGCTGCCCGTGAGTTTGTGCCGAACCAGAAGGTCCAGCACTCGAGTGACGTCCCTCTCGTGTGCCTCCAGGAGCTCCTCGTAGCTCATGCTGGGGTCCCCGGACGCGATGATCACGTCGTCCACGAAGGGGTCCGCACAGTCGCGCACCGGCTCAAGCAGGTTCTCCAGCATCCGCTGAAAGGCCGCATTGCCGTTGGTAACGCCCATAGGCATCACCTTCCACTGGAGAGGTCCAAGTGGGGTGATCATGGCTGTGCAGGCACGAGACTCCTCGGCGAGAGGCATCTGATGATAACCATGTTTCAGGTCAATCACCGTGAAGATCCTCCGCCGGTGTTGTTTTTGCAGCATATCCTCAATGAGGGGCAGCGTATAGCTGTCGTGCTGCGTTTGGGCGTTCAGGCCGCGGTAGTCGACCACGAGCCGCCACTCACCGGCAACCTTCTTGGGGACGACGAAGCAGGGAGAGGCCCACTCGGAGTGGCACGGCTCAAGCCAGCCTCTCTGGATGAAGTCACGGAGGATCTTCTCCATGGCCTCTTTCCTCTCGCCCCTCAGGGCAAACTCCCGGTGTCGATACACACGGGGGTCCTGCTTCAGTCGTATCTTGGCCTCGCCATACGGTCCACGCACCGGTGGGGGAAACACAGGCTTACCGCTGAAGAAAGTATCACCATACTTCCGCTTCAGCCTGGCCCTCAATGCCTGGATCTTGGGGCAGTCATCGGACTCCGCCTTGGCTTTGCCGGGCACTTGAACCACGGAGCTTACTTGAGGGGTAGCGACCCCGCTCGGTTTCGGCCCAGGTGGTCTTCCCAGGTGGCCCAAAGGGCCATCTCTGGTCTTGCCTCGGAACAGATCGCCGTAGGTGGGTGGGTTACCGCCAGGCGGCTCGTCTTGGCTGGACATGTGATCCAGCACCCTCTGTACGAAGGTATTCCCGTCATAGGAACCGGAGACGATTGAGTCCACTTCCCACCAGGCTTTGTCCTGGCCTTTGCCCTCACGCTGGTTTCCCCAGTCGTGAAAGGGCTGATCCATATACCCCTGAACCAGATCCCACTCCTCTTCAGTGAGGGGGTCTTCTGAATCCGATTCTTCGATGTCAACAGGGGGAACCGCAAAGCATTGCCGCCAGGGCTCTGCTATGATACGGTTGACACACACGAGGTCCGTGGTGTCGGCCTGATCAAGGCCCCCATCCACATAGTGGAATTCTGTTGGCCATCTCTGGGGTGGCATGGGCTGTCCCTTAGCGTCCTGATAGACACTCTCACCAGCCGGTAGGACGACCTTGTTTAAGGTCATGTTGGTCAATGAGGCTACCCAATGTCGGGTACTCTCCTCCTCGGTGCATCCCATAGGAACAACCAGCACTGCCTTGGAGCGGTCCTTGCGAATCTTCGCTATCGCTCTTGGAATGTCCCAACGGGGGCAATGGATCCACATCAATCCTTGATGCGGACCCCAGTGCTTCTTCCACGCGGAGTCCTGGGCGCTCCAGTACTTCTCACATACCCGAAGATGGGCGGAGGTTCCTGAAGAGAACGCATCCAGGGCCAGATCCGACGCTCCCAGGTCCGCAACCACTCGGTTCGCCACTTCCGGCCTTACGCCGTACTCCTGGTTTGCTGGCCCAGTGGGCTCAGTGTCCAGCGCGGCCACTTCGA
Source organism: Eutreptiella sp. 'Long Island Sound 2002' (assembly GCA_964036045.1). Classification (NCBI taxonomy): domain Eukaryota; phylum Euglenozoa; class Euglenophyceae; order Eutreptiales; family Eutreptiaceae; genus Eutreptiella; species Eutreptiella sp. 'Long Island Sound 2002'. The sequence goes on along the minus strand of OZ038388.1, from coordinate 68,989,050 downwards.
GCTGATTGCGTTCGGGGTGGATCCATTGGCATTCCACATGGTGCTCAGGTGACAAAAGCCACGAGAGCTGGTCGTCCTGGTACAGGGTCATGGAGGCCTGGGCCGGGAGAACGCCGGAGTCCGTCTCCATCATGAAGTCGTACCCAACGATCATGTCCCAGTCCATCTCGGCCTCGTAGAAGCGACCGTGCAGGAGGATTTCCTTGCCGAGGTCTGGGCGACTCAGCTCACGATGGTTCACGAACTGCAGCCCGATGGCCGCTTCCTTCGTGCCTCCCACCATGTACTGGCCGTTCGCCACCTTCAGCCTGACAGGCTTCCGACTGTCGGTCAGACACTCTGGTGGAAGTAGGCCAGCCTTGACCAAGCTGACTTGAGCTCCCGTGTCGACCAATACGTCGAAAACCTTTTCCACTTCCCCGCATAGGGCACGGACCTTAAGATGCAACTGCCGCTCGCGACCGACACGGCGCACGGCGTGCAAACTCAGGATCTCCGGCCGTTCCAGAAGCTCAACAAGCGACTGGTGCAGGTCGTGGACAATGGGCTCAGGCTGCCCATCTGCAGCATCCAGCTGCGGTCCGGGTGATCCTCCGATACTCTCGGATAGATCCTGTAGTACATCAAACACATTCTTGGTCGCGAAGGACGGACGGGTGCAAGGGTTCGTGCCTTCACTTGCCCTCACCCCGGCTCCGCGACTGGGCGCCGGACCGGGCCTTCCGCCCGCGGCAGTCCCCTTGTGTTTACCGACTCCCGACAGGGATGGTTCGGCGCTTCCCACGTCACCATCCTGCGACCGCCCTAGCTGGGGCCCTTGGCTGCAGGGGCTCCGCTAGGGGGCGTCGGTTGTGGAAGAGGGGGTGTTCTCCTCGGCCTCAACGTCGTTGACGCCCTTCTTCCTCCTCTCACCACGAGTAGGCTTCTTGTCCTTGTCCTTGTTCTGGTTGTTCTGGTTGTTCTCCTTGTTCTTGTTGTCCGACCTGGGGACCCAGTTCCGCTTGATCTCCTGGATCTCCTTGGCCAATTCGGTCCCCACCGACGACATCAGCTTGGCCAGCTCGTCCTTGTCCACCTCCATCTTGGCTTCCCGGATACCCGCTGGCGCACGCTTCTTCGACCTGTGCGCCTTCGTGTAAGCGTCTGTGTCAGCCTTGTGGATGGGGCATGTTCGGTGGTCATGGTTGAAGCCTCGCTTCCTCCCATAACACACGAAACAGCCCTGAGGGTGAGCTCGTATGAACTCCCCAAAGGACAGCGGAGGGTCGCCAATGCGGCGAGGGTCCCTCTTCTCCTGCTTCCTCCAACCCTGCTGCAGGGGCTTCCAGTTTCCCGGTTTGCTCCCCGCGCTCAGGTTCCTGGCCACGAAGGCACAAACGGCCACCTCGGCGGGCTCATCGTCGTCGTCATCGTCGACGAGAGTCTCATCGCCGCCGGCTCCCGCTGGGTCCATGGCATCTTCCCCACCAGGTCCCTCGCCAACGTAGTTGACGTCGCGGTCGCCGGGCCTCAACCCGCGGGTGTGGTGGAGGTTTCGGTACTCCTTGAGTACTTCCTCGCCAACCCACTCCAGGATCTCGTCGCAGCTCATCCGCGCCGGGATGGGCTGCAGACGGATGGTCTGGCCGCTCAACTCACAATCGTCAAGGCGCCACATCGCGGTCTTCTCGCGATCGCCCGAGACGGTGATGAGAAGAGCGTTCCGCAGGGAGTGCCGTTTGACATCCCGGGCCACATTCTTCTTCGCCCAAGCCACCACGTTCGTATGATACTCCTTGGGGAGCATCATCTTGACCGTGTGGTTGGACTTGGCCCGCTTGGATTCCTCCTTGGTGACCCTTTTGATCCATGCTTCCGGCAGCATGGAGAGCAGGCGAGCCTGCTCGTCACCCTCGTTCCAGTCCTCCACGTTGCGGCGGAAGAGGGTGTATTTCCCTCGGAAGTCCCGCCAATCTCGTAGGCGGATCTCCCGTCCATCATGCTCAAGCTTGATGGACTTCCAGCGCTTGGCAGCCACCTGCGGAGCGTCCACCCGCTCCTGCTCGTTGAGCCACTTCTTGGCTTCCTTGAGGGTCTTGATTCTCCCCTCCTTGGTCGCCACGAAGTATAGCTCGCCGAGCACTTCCGGCAGGCGGTACCTGAACCGTTTGAAGACGTATCTCTCCGCATCCGCGGGAGGCAGGTCTTCAGTGACGGTCAGCCCCCAATCGTCCAGCTTCTCCAAGAAGCGTTCGACGTTGAGGGGGTGGCCATCGTACATGGGGGGCTTGATGTCCTTCAAGTCTTCCCACACGGCGGCGTCCGCGGCCTTAGAGACCATGAACGCCGGCCGCGAGGTCGACCGAGGTTCCCATCGGCCTCGCCCACGGACTCCCACGGCCGCCACGTCCATTTCCTCCATGGAACCCCTGTGGCTACGCCGCGGTTCCTCCACGTACGCTGAACCAAAATGTTCACGCCGTACTGCTTCCATGTACGCATCCTCATCACGGCGCCGGCGGCTGAGTTCAGCGGCCTCCCGTCGTACACCACGCGGCGGGCTGATGTCGAACTCCTCCAGGTCCAGATCCAGGTCCTCACCTTCACCGACATCCCACTCCACGTCTCCTCTGGGGACCTCATCCCTGAGTCCACCATAACGTCCTCCAGCCCTGGGGATTGGCACCGGGGCTGGTGGCGGGCGTCGGGGGCGTACAGGCGTCCGCGGTGGAGCACGGCGGTTGTGGTAGTCCGCGCTGAGCCACTCATCGCGCCATTCCTCACTGCCACTGCCGGGCGGTCCGCGCTCGTTGCGGCGGCCCGCGCTGTGGTGAGAGGGGGCGGTGAGAGAGGGGGCACTGGCGCTGGGGCGACTCCTGGGGGCTCCGCCGGGGGCGTGGGGTCTGCCTGGGCCTGGTCCGGGTCCCCAGCCATCGTCCGACGAGCCAGACTCCAGGGGTGGGTGGTCGCTGCCGACGCTCCCACGGGCTTCCAGCGCGTCCAGCCTCTCCTGCAGGCCGCTGACGACGTTGGTCAGCGACTTGGTCTCGGCCCTGGCGATGTCCAGCTCCTTCTGCGCGCGCGCGGCGACACTGGAGATGCGAGTCATCTCGCCCTTGCCCGTGTCTACCTCGCACTCGAGGGAAAAGACCCTCCTGCGGAGGTAGATAATCCACCGCCAGGTGGTATCCGGGTCGCCGTTCCCTGGTGGGTCGTCGGGGTCCCCAGGGGGTCCTCCAGGAGGGCCTCCGCCGGGTCCGCCCGGTCCAGGGGGTCCTCCCCCGCCCGGTGGTCCGCCTCCAGGGGGTCCACTTGGTGGGCGTCCTCCAGGGGGTCCTGATGGTCCTCCGCCAGGGGGTCCGGGTGGGTCTCCGCCGGGTCGCCTCGGTGGGTCCGAGGATGGGCGCTTCCTCGTGATGCCGAAGTCCATGTCGTCATCCTCGCCCATGTCGCCCCACCTGGGCGTCTCGGTCTCGGAGGACTCCGAGCTCCGGTAGGGAGGAGGGAGGTCCTCATCCTCACCTTCCGGTTTCATGGGGACGTCTCCGCCTCCTCCGCCCGTCCAAGCCACCACTTGGCGATGTCGACGGCCTCGTTCATCCCCGTCACTGGCGGTGAAGAAGGGGTCACTGTCGTGGGGGTGTCCACCCGTTGGCCTCCGCGGCCTCTCGGGGGTCTTCCCCTTGCGCTTCCTCCGTCGATGGGCGGTGGTGCCACTGCTCCCACTGCTGCCCTTGTCCGCCTCATCCAGCGTCATCCTGGAGGAGGCGTCCCCTTCGAAAAGCTTTCGAAGGGTCTCCACACGTGATCCTCCCGGGGGAGTCTCGCGGTGGAGTTTGGCCTCTGCCTCCTCCATTGCGGCGGCGGTGGCTGCGGCAGCTCGCACTTCGGCTTCCTCCCGAGCACGAGCCGCCTCGGCTTCCCGGGCCTGCTGCAGCTGCGCCTTCTGCGCTTCCAACGCTGCCAGCTCCGCCTCCGTCTTGGCCTTCTCCTCAGCGACCTTCCGTCGCGCGGCCTCGATGGCTTCCTTCTTGGCGGCGTCCACCTGGGCCTGGGCCGTCGCTTCGGCGTGGGCCCTTTCCTCCGCCTCCTTCTTTGCCCTCTCTTGGGCAAGCGCCTCTTCCAGCGCCTTCACCTCGGCCTCCTTGCAGGCAATGGCCTCCTGCGTCCGGCGGGCTTCCTCGTCGGTTGCCCTGATCCGGGCAGCCACTGCCTCATGGGCGGCCGCAGCCGTGAGACCGGCCGCGATGGCTGCCACTTTCGAGGCGTGGTAGTCCATGCCTCTGCCCCACTCGGTGGCCTCCTCATGGGCGATGCCGATGGCGCCCTCCACGGCAGCGTTCTGCTGCGTGGCCCGTTGCCGGGCAACCCGAAGGTTGCAGGGCGCCCCACAGACGCGCTCACAGGCGCGCGCCACGTCCCTTTGGGGGGGGGGCGGCGCTGCTGCTGGAGCTGGCCTGGTCGGCCGGCATCCTCCCGCGGTGGGCCGACTCCACGTCGCTGCTGGGGCCTGCTGAGGTCTGCTGGGACTTCAGGAGCAGCGGACGGGGCTTGGCCTTGGTCTGCCTGGCGACTCGGATGTAGTCGCCGAGGGTGGTGGAGCCGGGGTGGTGACCACCATTGGCCCGTTGGGGACTGGGGGCTGGGGTTCCGCCCTTGGCGCCTTGGGCGGCTTCGGCGGCCAGGGACTCCTGGTACTCCCGCCACCTCCGGTCCCGCTTCCTGTCCCCGGCGGACCGCTTCTCCTTCCCCGGAGACGCGCTGCCGCTGCCCTGCAGCCTGCGCTCGCTCCCTGGTTCCGGGAAGTTCTTCTCGATCACGTCCCACAGGGAGACGTTGATCGAGGCGCCCGACGGGTAGGCGTTGGGGTCCTCGTCCTCCTCAATCCCGTCGGGGCGTAGCCCTTCGCCGGGCCTGTCCGGCCGGGTCCACGTCCTCCAGCGCTTGCGGCGGAAGCGGTACTCGTACCCTTCCGCCCGCAGCCACTCCTCCACTGCCCGCAGGCGGTCTTCCCCCATGTCCTCCCGGAGCTCGAAGCTCCCGGGCATGCCGCCTTCGCACTGGGGATTGCTGTAGCGGTATTGCTGGTCCCACAGCAATCCGCGCAGCAGGCCCGCCACATGGGGGTGGGGCTGTGGCCACCTCCTACCCGCTTCTTGCCAATTCACCATGGCAGCGGGGGCGTAGTTGGTCTTGAGGTCCTTGATGTGCACTTGTTCAACTCAACGAACTGGTTGTGGTTGTTGAGGAGGGTGCTGCAGCACTGGATTGGAAGTGCGGCTGGTGCTGGTCAGCCGGTGGTTGTGGAGGTGGTTGACGCGGCCTTGCTGGTGGGCCGATGTGACTCCGGGTCGGCCGATGGGGCTGATGCAGGAGTCCTGGTCTGTGCACCTCTTTCACGGTTGCTGCGCGGTCAAGGCGATGCTCTGGACGGCGCTGCGGGCTCCGTGACGAACTCGGCGCTGTCGCTGAGTGGCGCTGCGAGCCGCGGCGCTGCGCTGCGAAACGCTGCGCTGCGCTGCGAGCTGCGAGCTGCGCCGCGCTGCTGCGACGCGCTGCTCGGGGTTGGTGGCCCCGAGTGGCACGCGAGGGTTGGGTAACCCCGCGGCGGTGAAACGCTTTTGACGCGTTCCCGTGGGGGGCCGGCCACGGGACGCTGCGGGACACGCGCAAGTGAGCAGGCAGGCAAAGCACTACGCTCACAGGGGCATCAATGCGCTCATGTCATGTGACAAAGCGTTTCAGAATCCTTGCCACTCTGCAAAGAGGGAACGAAAGTATGTACAGCAACACATCAGGATATGTACACATGGGGTTAAGACTGGACTGGGGTAAGGGCATCACAGGACTATAGACACTCAGTCCGGACTCATATCCCAATCCCAGGTCCGACCCTCTCAGTGGCTGGTGGGGGCCGGGCTCAAACACAACCCATGCCCTGCTCAGTCCGGACCCTGAAACCCTGCCAATGGGAGAGGTATCCCACCTAGCCACAGGCGAGTTCCTGGGAACCAATGGGCTCCAAGGTCAACCGACAGTGGCCCCCTATGCTCCCTTAACGGCAGGTCCCAACTCCTCTCTGAGCCAGAGATATGGCCCCGCCATTATCACCCAGGAGTTGGTAGCTGAAAATGGGCTGTTTCAGCCCAAACTGATATTAGCTTGAAAAACTCCAAAATTGACCCCTCGTCCGGACCCGCCAGAGGTAGGGACGAGGCAACTGACCCTATGCCCTTCGAGTACGAACTCCCTGGAGCCCTCACCCAACCTGGTTCCCTCTGAGGTCCCGGCATCAGGGCAACACGGATGAGTCAAGTGGGGTCATGATGCCAAAATCACCAAAATTGGCGTCATTCCCACGCGTGGCTCGCCCGGCCAACGTAAGGCCAATGGCTCACAGGGTAGGAGGCAGGACCTAGGACTTATATCTGAGTGCACAACCTGAATTTAGGTCCGGGCTCCCAATGGGCTTAGAGAAATGGGGCCGCCAATTGACCACACGGAAGGGGGAAGTTGGGGTCCCAAAATTGGGTCATTTTGGCTGCTTGAAATGAGCCAAAATTCAGTGTGCTCCCAATAGTATATCTCCACGCCGGCTTGGAGATCGGATTCGGCATTCCATACGCTATCCACCGGGAGTCCAACGAAAACTCCCATGCCCTTGGCTCTCAAAGATCTCCATGCCACCTGGCGTGGTGACGATCCCAATTGGGTCCACAAATGCCAAAATTGCAAAATTGCCCACACTCACTTTAGGCTAGCGCCTTAACGAAGGTGGCTCCGCTTCGCCCACGTGGTGTGTGGACCATGGGGACCATTACCCATAACACCCATGTCATATATGGTCCATTGGTCCATGTGTCCGGCGTGCAAGAGGGTTAGAACATAGTGCACGGCGGGCAGCAAAAGTGGAAAATCGCTCAAAATGGCCAAAATTGCGCACACTCATGGTTAGGGCAAATGAGGCACATGCCCGACTTGGACCGGAGTGTGCCATAGGATTGGTATCAAGTCATGTTGGTCCAACATATCTTTTGGGCGTCGCCCAACTCCTCCGATATTGGGAATGGCAGGGTCGCCAAGTGAGCCCATGATTTGGGATAGTCCCAAATCGCCAACATGGCGGCCACGGCATGCCAAGCCTAAGAGGAGTTATTCGCTGGGTCCAAGATATGTTGGGCACCGAAGTATGTACCCTCATATCATACTTGGGTCATGATGTCAATTGAGCGCCACGTTGAGATACACGGTCGCCACTTGACATCATGACGGGCCAAAAATGGCAAAATTGGCACAAGCACACACAAAAGTGCCTTGAAAGGTGCATAATTATATTATAATATCTTCGGCTTGGATCGTGCAATCCCTTAATCCTTCTACACACAATGACTTGACACCAATGACCTTCGATCCCACATATGTGCTCCACTTGGGGCGCCTTGAAAGGTTACGAGCGCTACTTCCCAAGTGGGCACATGAAATTATGGAAAATTGCAAAATACACACCTTGCTCCCAACGCATCGCTTCGGGATCACCACACAAGCTTCCCTTCACGAAGGTTAGGCTTGCAATTGATCGTGGGGAGTATGGAGAAGGGGCTTGCACAATATGAGGTCCATTGGCGGGTTCGGCTTGGAGCTATGGACCCGCCAAATGGGCACGCAACACAACACATGGCACATACCACATATTGCCCAAAAAGGTAGCTCCCACCACGATATGTCATGCCCCTCCAAGGGCATAACTTTGTGTCAATCGCTCATAGGAACTCAAGGAGAGTTCCTATGCATCACCAACACTTGCGCGCTACACTCGAAAGTTATCTTAACGCACGCAACATCATGGCCATAGAGTTACAACGCAAACTCTACCCTCTTGACCATGATCCATTACACTAGCGCGCACGTGTGGAAACGCAGGGCATATAATGCTTCCTAAATTACGTCGGGAGTATTGTGAATACATCCCACGTTTCCTTATCGTCAATACTCGCAAGCGGCACGAGATATGACCCTCACAAGTGGCCTCACGAATCAACTTTGTTTTGCCCATAGCTTTATGACAAATGGAGGGCAGGATAAAGGGAAAGTTGATTCGTGCATAGGGAAGCACGTAGGTCCACTCGAAAGAGGTCAAATCAAGTGCGGGGATGTCGAAGTCGAAAATCCGATTTCGACATCCTGAAAAATTCGGATTAAGGTTGCGAGTGTAAGATGTGAAAATTGCGGAAGCATCCATGCAGTTCCTGACGACTTTGGAGCCTTCGTGACGGATAGCGTTAAAATTTCCATTAATTACAGTTAAACTGGCGGTTACGGTAAAGTCGCGATCCAACCGCCAGCAGTCAAAACAGTGAGTATCAGAACGGAAGCGTAAAAATTGACGGAAACAATATGAAAATAAAACCCTGTTGATTCCTGATATTCTGATACACAAATCTCCGCTGGCGGTGCATCGGTTGCCGATGCGGGGCTTCACGGCACGGAACACTTCCGTACATGGGGTTAGTGGACCGGAGACCGGTTGTATGCCGTAACCTGGCCATGGGGTTCTGGGTACCGCTTCAGTAAATGAACAGTCAGGGGGTAGCCTATCAAGTTTGTGCATCAGAGGCCCCTGGTAAGTGAATAGTCAGGGGGTGGCCTATCAAGTTCGTGCATCAGAGGCCCCCAGTAAATGAACAGTCAGGGGGTAGCCTATCAAGTTCGTGCATCAGAGGCCCCTGGTAAGTGAATAGTCAGGGGGTGGCCTCTCAAGTTCGTGCATCAGAGGCCCCCAGTAAATGAACAGTCAGGGGGTAGCCTATCAAGTTCGTGCATCAGAGGCCCCTGGTAAATCAACAGTCAGGGGGTGGCCTATCAAGTTCGTGCATCAGAGGCCCCTGGAAAATCAATAATCAAGGGGTAGCCTATCAAGTTCGTGCATCAGAGGCCCCATGTAGATCAATAGTCAGGGGGTAGCCTATCAAGTTCGTGCATCAGAGGCCCTTGTTGACTCCATAATCAGGGGGTAGCCTATCAAGTTCGTGCATCAGAGGCCCCCGGTAAATCAATAATCAGGGGGTGGCCTATCAAGTTCGTGCATCAGAGGCCCGTGGTAAATCAATAGTCAGAGGGTAGCCTATCAAGTTCGTGCATCAGAGGCCCTGGTAAATCAATAGTCAGGGGGTGGCCTATCAAGTTCGTGCATCAGAGGCCCCCAGTAAATGAACAGTCAGGGGGTAGCCTATCAAGTTCGTGCATCAGAGGCCCTTGGTAAACCAATAGTCAGGGGGTAGCCTATCAAGTTCGTGCATCAGAGGACCTTTGTGAATCAATAATGGGGGTTAGCCTCTCACGTTCATCTCTCGTTGTAGACATGTCCATCTTAATGCTTTTGCTCTGCGCAATCTGCGATGTCGGCTGGAGCCTTGTGGGGCTGACCATAGTCCTTTGTGGTCTCGTTTCGGCCGCTGTTGTTCTCTCCCTTCTCCATCGGAGGCATCGTAGACACCACCAACGGCGGCGAAGACGCTCACCGTGTGAACTACTCCACAAGGGACGATGTGCGAGGAAGGAGATCCCCATTTTCGTGGCACTCCCCGACAGAACCCTCGTTCTGTGTGTGCCTAAGGATATCAGTGAGGCTGCCATCTCAGATCTGGTGAGGATCATCACTGGTGTGCCCGTTCATGATCAGCGAATTTGTAGAGTTTCACGCAGAACCGGTGACTGGGTCCGTAACGAACGGGTTCTTGTCCTGTTTCGTCTCCGCGGTGGTGTTGCATGGAACTGCATCCCGCTGCAGGATCAAACCGCAGACTTCCTTCGAACCAACTTTTGGTCCCTCCACACGTCCATGGGCCACCCTACCCCCGCCCAGATGACCTTGCTTTTTGAGGGTGTATATGACGATCCATTTTGTGCGACCTTGAGATCTGTTTCTTCATCAATGTTGGACAACGTCAAAACGGAACCCGCGGAAGTGGCAGTTTCATCCAGACCTGCCCCCGTAAGAAACCCCCCTGCCATCCTATCTCCAACCCCGGCATCTGACTCGGGACCCACGGAATCTACGGATCCGGCCCCCTTAATTAAGCATGAGTTTAGTGCCGCCCAGTCACCGCGTTCTGATCCTAAACCTCATCCCGACATCCCCCCGCGCAAACGCGTGAAACGCGAAGCCCATTGTCCCTCCGAGCACTCCCCCCGACGTGGAGACGAGGTTGGCTGCACCTTCCGGTCCCACACCGAAGCTGTTGCATACCTGAATAAGATTCGGGGGGAGTTGGCAATACATAACAGCGTTACCAGCAAGTCTGCAGGGGGGAGTAATTGGGCACGTATTGGTTGTCGCATTTGGGGACGCCTAAAACAACACGGGCCCCTAAAGGAGACCAGTAGAGCACGCCCAGAAAAGCATCCCCGGCCTCTCACGAAGTCTGATTTGTGTCCATATGGTGCAACGCTAACCCATGATGCTGGCACGGGCCTGTGGAAGCTAACCGAGTGTAATTGGGACCACTCTGACCATTGGTGGCCTGACGAAGAGGAGGCCCCCCCACTGGACAAATCAGCCCTCCCTGATGAGCTCTGGCACGACATTGAGCTCGCGTATGAGCACCGTGAAATGCCGGGGCAAATTCTTATAAATTTGAGGAAGAAATATAGCGAGGACGCGTACCCAGCAATCAAAGGGTTTTCAACCCAGCACATCCAAAATTTTTTCAAGTCCATCGAACGCAAGATGGGCCCAAATGATCTTGCACGTTTGATTAACCACCTGAAAATGCTCAAACAGGCAGATCCTGCCTGGTATTTCAATCATGAAGCCCCTGACCCAGTCACTGGTGTTGTACGAAGATGGTTTTTTATGACGCCAGAGCAAGTAAAAAACGCCAGAAAATATGCACAAGTCATTTTTGAAGACAACACGTACAAATCGAATCGGTACGGCGAGGCATTGGCCCTGTTTTGCGGTATCAACGAACATGGCCAAACCCTTCTCCTGGCTCAGGGCTGCATGCCAAGCAGTGAAAATGCAGAGGATTATGAGTGGCTCTGGCAGGAGTGGATAAAGGCAACCGGTTGTGCACCCCGCGTTTTGTTCAGTGATGCTGCATACGCCCTCTTGGGGTCCGTTCCCAGGGTTTTCCCCCCGGACCGAACTGCTCACTTCCTCTGCCTTTTTCACATTTACAAAAATCTTACCGAAAACTGCCGAAACTCCCTCGAGCAACACGATTTCACTGCTCTTGAGAGCGCCATCCGACAGGTTCAGGGGTGCCCAGATAAGGACGCTGCTGATATTCTCTGGCGCAAAATTCTGGAGGACCCCCGCTGGAAAACTGTCAAGGACTACCTTGGAGTCAGATCCCCCCTACATCGTCTTGACCGTTGGTGTGTTGCATGGCAGGTAGAAGTTTTTACCTTCGGCTGCAAGTCCACACAGAGGGCTGAGTCTTTGAATTGCCGCATAAAGCGCCACCTAACCACAAGAAAAGGTTACTACCACATTTTTTTATCTGTTTTGCACTTGCTCTCCAAGGAGGGCTATAAACTTGAATATACTGAAATGGTGAATCAGCGGCACGCCAATCACCAAATAGCTAACCAGACCTTCCCATTCTATGTCAAGTTCGTTTCAGGCAAGGTGACAAGCTGGGCGTTTGATAGAATGCTCCAGCAGATGAATGCTTCAACTGCGTACCTCGTGTATGAGTATGACATGTCCAGGGAGGCCCAATATATAGTTGCTAACAGGGCGGCACCCTTATGGAACTATGATCGACAGTGTCACGATTCACTTGAGACGGAGTTGGTAGACCTACCGAGATTCTGTGCGATCTCCAATCGTGTGCACCAAATCCAAGGCAAAAATATAGTTTATGAGGTAAAGCGAAGTGAATCCAGCTGCACTTCGCGTTACATGAACTGTCCACATTATGTTTGTCTGTTCGAGCCATTGGCTGAGGATGGTGCCTATACGAAGTTTTGGTGTAGTTGTGGACTTGCTGTCCGAGTCGGGCATCCATGTCGTCACTATTTTGATGTTTTGCATCATCGGTCATCTTCAGTCGGCTTCCATCTTGGGTTGTTCAATCCAATTTTTATTTTAAAACAATTTCAGACTGCAACTCAGGTCCTTGTCAGTGCCAAATGCAGCAGCCAACGCCTCCCCCTACCCACAGTGCAGGTACCCGTGGCAATCCGTGCTACAGACGATGACATTATGTTGACCGACATCTCCTCGTGGGCTGATTTGCCAGCCAGAACGAAACGCGAGCAGATTGTCCGCTCCCTTGGGAACCTGCAGTCCCGGTGTAAGTGCGGCTAGCCCCATCTGCTCAGATTTTCAGACATTCTGCCCAGATTGGCTACATTTTGGTCATTTTCTTTGCTTCGGCGGAATTGCCGCCTCGCAGCTCAGTCACAGGATATTTCCTATATATTTCTGATATGCCGGATTTGATTCCGCGGTCCATTCCCCGTAAATCCACCGCGTTTCGCTATTTTAGCTGGAATCGCCATTTGCCGCTGACGCGCGCTCGCGGGCCAGATCGGCCAAACATTTTTACATAAATGGATTATTTAAATTCTTTCAGACAGTTTTGGACACTCAGATGTATTTAGAATAATTCCCCTCAATTTTCTTCATAGACTGGGATTTTCTGCCGGACCACAATCAGCATGGACCTTGCTTCAGTTGTTGCTGCTCTCGCCTCCGTTGGTGTCCGTGTCTCCGGTTCTACCCCCAATAACAACATCCAGGGAGACTCCTCGCGTGCCTGCCCCACTGGTCTTGCCGGCCCCGAGCCCTCCGGCACCCACAACGACCCAGGGCAGCACTTTCATGGTAGCAGAGGCTACCTGAATGTTGTTCCTTTGGTGTCCCAACCACAGCTAGCTCCCCAGTACGGCCCCGTAGACTCCGCCACCTCCGGAGACGTAACGATTACGCTGCCGTGGTGCTGTGCGAACGAGGCCTTGAGAGGACTGCCTTGCGCAAGCCCAAATTGCCCAAGAAGGGCACAAATCAGCAGCTGTGGAGGCCCAGATTACAATCAAGATCCCAGTCGAAATTGGCCATCAAGTAGCTGGAATCTCCCAGCCTACGCTAATGGCAACGCTCCGGTGGAGCTTACGGACCTGGCAGGTACCAATACTCCCTACCAGTGTCCACATTTTGAGACCATCGACGCCGACATTGACGACATTGAGATGGGTGGTCCAGGTGAGGTACCTACCTATAATCGACCAGCCTCATGGGCACAATGGGACAACCATTTGTCTTCCGAAGTGACCAGTAACCTTGAGGCGCTTGAGGCCCTTTGTCTATTAGCCACGTCTAAGCTGATAGGACAAGAAAGAATCGCCTCTGATTTTTTATTCGAATATTTTTTCCTCCTTCAAGAAGAAATTGAGACCAGGATGTGGTGGTGTTCTCAAGAAGATGAATCTTTTGCCATTTTTGTGCAGATCTGGGAGGCAAGCCCCTTCCCGAAGGAGAAGACCAAGGCACCTGTTGCCGGGCCCTCCGCCCCTCATCCCTCTGTTTCCATCCGCGACGATCTAGCCGCCGCGGTTGAGGAAGGAATTTTAGAGGCAGCTAGGCAGGCAAGCCTGGAAATTAGGACTGAAGGAGCTCCCCAAGTGGACTCCTGGCTGCGAACCACTGAGATTAGCGGTCCGACAGCCTGCTCAGGCCCTTCAGGACACGGTATGTACTGTCCTGCCGACTGCTCTTGCAGATTACAGCGAGATACTGAGCTCCAATTGCTCAAAGATCAAATGCACCTCATCATTCAGACGTTGGGAATTAAAGATCTTTTCAAGACCCACATGAGGTCTGAGGGCGCATCATCGGTGGAACAAACAACAGAACCGTCGGAGGAGGCGACAGAAATTTTTTCGATTGCTCCTTCGGTGGACTCTAAGACCACCGACGCAAGGATCAGCAGGACTAAGCTAAAGGAAAGGGTTACAATCTCTCGATCTCAGAGTAGATCGGCGAAGGCTAGGAATGAGGTTCAGAATGCCAAACGAACTGCCTCCCGTACTACCCTTCCTGCTGTTGATTCCAATGCAATTGCCCAGATGTTGCTCGCCCAGACCCTCGCCGGAGCTGGTGTGGCTAATGATGCCGCCAAGGTGTCTGCCATTACGGCCGGTGTTGGGCTGGATTCACTTCTAAATCCCACTTCATTGCGACTTCGTCAGGTTGCCAAGCAACCGAAGTATAATGGGAACCCCAGACGTTGGCCTCAGTTCCAACGGGAATTTAAATTGTGGGTTAAGACTCAAAAGCTCCAGGATGATCAGTTCCTGATGGCCCTCCTGGACTGCCTTGAGGGAGCGCCGGCCAATACTTGGCTCAGGACCTGGAGTGATCGTGAAGATTCAAGTTCCCCCCTTACCTTTGATGAGGTGTGGGAACAGTTGGAGGTACGTGGATCCCGGCTGCCTGAGGACCATTACCACCAGATGTTGAAGAATTTTCCTTCATTCTCTCGATTAATCTTGCACGAAGTGCAGGACAAGAGACAGCGCTTCTGGAATCTCGTAGAAGAATCTGAACATTCAGGCGAAAAATTTTCTAGTGCCGAGCTGAAAAATCTGATTTTTGACAAGATCCCCTCAGAAACCGCCGCCACCCTTCGGAATAGACAGTCCGAAGAAAAGGTCAAGACCTGGTGGGCGGAAGTCGATGGCTTTGACGCCTCGGCCAACCGGTTTACAGTCAGGGAGGCACTTCAAAAGTGCTCCCCCACGTCGTTTACCAAGGTGAAATTCACTGAAAACACGTGGAAAATCAAATTTAATGAACACGAGGATCGGGACTTGTTTGTCCAAGTGCTCAACAGGGGATTAAGTTTCCATGGCAATCGCCTGAAGGCCAGGAACTGGGTGTTTTCGTTTACCCCGCAGGAACTGTGGGAAGAGGTTGAGAGGCTCGCTGACGCCGCCAATCAAAATTTCCATGAGGGTCTTGGGGGAAACAGGAATACCCAGCAAAACACCCAAAATGGGGCCCAAAAGGGCAACAAAAAGGTGAATGACACCCGGAATGTTCAGGATCATTGTAGCATCTGCCTTCTTTTAGGTTCTACGAACCGAGCTAAGACGCATTCTACTGCTAATCACCGATGGTCTGCTTACGATCACAAGGTGATTGGTGAAAATGTCAGTAATTCGCAGAATTCAGACAGGAATGACAGACAGGTGCATGGTGCCAAGGGGGGAAAGGGTAATCCGACCCCCTCCGGTGGAAACAAAAATACTGGAGGCCCTGGCGGGTCCCAAGGCAAAGGGAATCGGACTCCATCCGGCTTCGGTGGGCAGCCAAACGGCCAGACAAGTCCCAATGGCAACGCCGGAGGCGGAAATCGAAATCCAGGCCAAACCCCTCAATCCGGTACAAACAAAGGAAATGCTCCAGGATCACAGGGTAAGGGTAAGGGAAATCCTTCAGGAACCCCTTTCTCTGGTAAGGGCAGAGGGCGTGGCGACGGTGGTGGCCCATCATCCGGCGGCCGTGGCCGTGGACGTGGAAAGGGAAACCATCGTGTGGATCAGGTCTCAGGTGCAGATCAGGTGTCCGATGCGGATCGAGATTATGTCGAAAATGCCCTGAATCCAGCGGATGATCCGTTCCAAGATGAGTGGATCGACGAATCAGGCTGTGTTCACAATGTTAACGCAGCCGCTGGAGGTCAGAACGCCTAGGGGAGCCACGAAAATCGCCCCTCCCCAGGCGATTTCAGGCATGATCCCCAAATTCCTGATCGACCATTACTTGATGTAGGGTCGCTTGTCTCCTCTCCCCTGGATCCGGCAGCGGATCCTTCTGTTGTAGTGGACGAGGTTGGTGTACAGTCCAAGCACAGGGCTCGTCAGTTTGTCACAAAGCTGTGGGTCTCTGATTGCAAGGGAAATTTCCATCTCGCCACTTGTTTGTGTGACAATGGATCAGAGGTAAATCTCCAATCCAATGCATTCTTACCCGACGACTGCGTGTTTGAATCGCCTCATCCTGTTACCCTCGAGGGAGTTTCTGGACATTCTCTCGCAGGTGGGCAACGCGGTTGTTATGTATCAACTCATTTGGTCGCTCAAGACCTTTGGGAAGAGCAAAATGTGGAAGAAGTTGTCCTTAAGGATGACTACTTCTATCGTGCTGACATAAAGTATGACCTTTATTTGGGCCATCCTTGGCTTCGCAAGAACAGGGTAGCGCCCGTAGGTCATCGTCGTTGTTTTTTGGTGGAGTCAGGTCCCTTGGAGCGTCCTGAATTTCGTTTTTTGCACGCAGGGTTTAAAAGTGCAGAAGAATTTTTGAAGCAAAAGGTGACACCAAAATTTGGTGAAGATGTCACCATTGCAGAGGTGAATGGGAGTGCCGATTACTCCCAAGAGTTAGAATGTCTTCGTAGGGACTCCCAGCCACGACGCCCTTCGCGCTGGCACTCTTCATCCTACAGAGTTGTCGACAAATGGCGCGATGCAATTTGTGAATACTTTCATGAACACCATTCCTTTTGGCCACAGTATGATGCCTTTGCTAACCGTATGAACAAGCGCTTCGACAAGCACTTTAACGACGCTTGGACCCATAAATGGGACAAGAAGTTGTGGATTAATCCTCCGTTTCACTTAATCCAGCAGGTTATCCATAAAATCAAGCAAGATAAAACCCAGGCAATTTTAGTTGTGCCCTTGTGGGACGACAAGCCTTGGTTTCAGGAATTACAAGACATTTGTGTAGATTACATCGAACTTCCCAGGAGGATTAAGCTGTATGCCAGGGACGACACAGGTCCCCTGCCACAGCGGTCCTGGAGTTCGCTTGCATTCCTGGTGGATGGAAAGCTTTCTGACTCTAATTCTGCTGATTCTAGTACAGATTCTTGTGTTGGGTCAGAATCTGAGGTTGAGCGTGGTACTGATGATGAATCTATTTTTTCTGATTTTTGTCCGTCAGATACCCAAGGTGATTCAACGTCCAATGGATCCGCCTCGTCTCCCTCTTCCCCAATACGGTCGACATCGAAAAGAATCTTCAGTGCACGGGCGAGGAAAAATCTCCAATCGCGCCGCAAATTCAGAGTTTTTTATGAAAAACCCCCTGTGTAAGCTTTCATGGATCCTTTCGAGGAGCTGGATCACGAAGAGAATCTCTGGGATTTCGACACACGACCCACCTATCTTCAAGAGGCAGTTGATACGGACCTGTTTAGGGACATCCGTAAGAAGATTCTTCCTGCCAAAGCCGAAGAAGTCGCCAAAGTTTTTTCGACAGTAATTCCTGGCGATCAGGTGGACACTGAATTGTGTTCCAAGTCAAGAGAAAAGATTTTTGAGGAACGGAAGGACACAACCCTTTCAGGGAAGTTGATCAAAGATCCCCCTGTCCGTGGACAGTTCGGTGAAGCCTTCATCGAGCTTCGTGAAGGGTACAAGGCAAAAAAACAGCGCCCTTATGAAAATCATGGACATAAGCATGAGATCCTCAGAAAAATCATCGAGAGAAATCTCAGGGAATTTGGTTGGCTTGAGGGTTGTATGACCAGCGAATGGTGCTGTTCACCCTTCACAGTCCCGAAGCCACCGCCTGCAGACCAGAACACCATTGATGGTTGGCGAATGGTTGTTGATTTTCGCAATCTCAACGCCGAAACCAAGGCGGATTCGCACCCCCTGCCCCTCATTGAGGAGGAAATCGCCAAGAGGGCAAGAGGTCGTTTGTTTTCTGTGCTGGATCTCCGTCACGGCTTTCACCAAATGCCGTTGAGGAAGGACAGCAGACCTCTTACCTGTATGTGCACGCCATGTGGCCCAGTCCAATGGACCGTCATGCCCATGGGGCTGAAGAACGCCCCCTCATTTTTTCAAAGAATGATGGAGGATGTGCTGTTCACAACCCATCCTGAGCTTCGTGCCTTTGTGAGTGTGTACATAGATGACATAATCATCGCGACGGAGGGGGAGGGACTGACCGAAGCCGAGCTGGTGGCCCTACATGAGAAGCAGCTGAACCAAGTTTTGGACATTCTTGACGCCAATCAGCTGGTTTGTGGGCCAAAGAAGGGAAAATTATTTTTAAAATCAGTCGAATTTTGTGGTTCTCTCCTAGAGAATGGCACCCGACGACCCAGTCCAGGGAAGCTTGTCGCTATTCAGAAGTGGAAGCGCCCTGAGACGATCACGGAGTTGAGAGGATTCCTGGGTTGTTGCAATTTTTACCACACTTTTGTGCCGAATTATGCCAAATTTGCTGCCCCCCTCACTGAATTATTGAAGGTAGGGAGAGATGCGGGCAAGGCAGGTTCAAAGGTTCGTGTCAAGTGGACTGACGAGTGCGAGGAGGCCTTCCATCACTTGAAGGCGGCCCTCTGTGAAGTCGCCACGTTGCATGTGCCCCAATTTGACCGACCCTTCTACATTAGAACCGACGCATCTAGGTACGCGATCGGAGCTGTCCTTGAACAGGTTGATGAGGTCACCGGCGATCATTACCCTCTTGCATTTTGGTCTCGGAAGCTAGCCCCACGCCAAATGCAATGGTCGCCGCGTGAGCAAGAGACGTACGCCATCATCTGTGCTCTAAAAAAGTACCAATCGTGGGTTGGTACCAATCGAGTCGAGGTCCTGACGGATCATCGATCTCTGGAGTATTGGGCCACTGAACACATTGATACTGTCGCGAGCCCAGCTGGCCGACGGGCCAGATGGCACGAATTTCTCAGTCTGTTTGACCTCCATGTGTCGTATTTGCCTGGAAAACACAACACGGTAGCGGATGCTCTGAGCCGATGGGCTTACCCCGCCTCAGAGGGGCTGCAAAGTACCAACATCCATGGTACGGAGCAGGACCGCCATGTCATCATCGAATGGGATCAGGAAGAAAAGAAACTCATTCGACGTGCATGCATGCAGTGCGCTGTTAAACAGCACGCATTGCCGTGTCACGACATCACGGCCATCACAGATCCGGCGCATGCCCATGAGATCTGTACCAAAACACTGAAAGTCGTTGAAAAAGTCACCGATCCCTCCTCAGGGAGTGTGAAACGGTTTGACTATACCCGACAAGTAAGTCGATTTCGGTTGATCCAAGGCATTAAGCGTCGAGATCCGGCCAAAACTCCACCCCTGCCGAAGAATTCCCTGATCATCCGTGACTGGACGTCCGATTACCTGCAAGATCCCATGTTTAAAGAGGTCTTTGGAAATCTCAAATCCAAAGATGCTCACAGGGATGGGATTTTTGCTGAGTACTCGTTGGATGGGGGGAAGCTGTGGATGGAGGGTAAGTTGTGTGTGCCAGACGCCCTAGCCCCCCGAGTGTTAAACTGGTGGCACAAATGGGAGTCCCCCCACGCACATGGCCGTCGACTGTGGTCGATGATTAAGCATAGGTTGTTTGGATCGAGGCTCTACACTCACTGCATGAAAGTAGCTGCCGGATGTGCCCAATGTGCTGTCTCGACGCCCCCCAGCGCGAAGAAGCACGGCCATCTGAGGCCTCATCCTATTCCGGAGCGCCTCTTTAACAGAGTCACGAGTGATTTTTTCTATCTCGGTGAGCTCGATGACGAAGAGTGCCATTGGACTAATAAAAAAGTCAATGGTGTGCTCCTCATTCAGTGCCGTCATTCCGGCTACATTCAAGTGTTGCCTTGCAACATTGAGTCGATGACTGGCAAGGCTGCCGCCAAATGGTGCGCGCAGACCTGGATGGGAGGCTGGGACGTCCCATCCGAGGTGGTGACGGATTCAGGCAAAGAGTACACCTCCGAATGGTGGAGAGAATTGTGTGCTCGCCTTGGAATCCACCACCTCCGATGTGAAATCCACTCGCATCGAGCGCTGCCTGGCGAAAGAGCCGGCCGCTCAATTATTAATATGCTTCGTAAGGAGCTCGCGAGTGAAAAGCATTTCCATTGGATGGAAGTTCTCTTCGCATTGCTTCGCCGTTACCACAACACGCCTTTGTATCATGGCCTTTCTCCAAATGAAATTGTCTTTGGACGAAAGAAGTGTTGGTGGAACATGCCGTTGAATAATCCTCGCCCCTGTAAGGATGCTTCGCTGTTTTTGGACGAAGTCCAACGAGCAGATAAATCTGTATCGAAATTAATCGAGAAGCATCAAGCTGACTGGCTTTGGGTTCAACATCAAGGTCGAAAAAACCCCCACAATTTTGAAGTCGATGATCGAGTTTGGCTTCGAAAATCCGAAACCACCCTGGACGGAGATGACAAGCTTCTTCCCTTGTGGCAGGGGCCATTCGCTGTTACAGCGCGTCTTGGTGAGAACAGGTGGAGGATTCGTGTGGATGTCAGCAGGGAAATTGACGTTTCGGGCGATCGCCTCAAGAGAGAATTCCCCTCCCCCAAGGATCGAGTCAAACCCCTTTTTTGGACTGCGAAACACTTGTCTGATCGGGTCATCGAAGGGGGAAAGTACGAACTCAAGAGGATTGTTGAAGCAAGACGTGACGCCAAGGGCGAATGGGAATTTCTGTGTGAGTGGAGGGGCTTTGATTCCAGTCACAACAACTGGGAACCAGCCCAATCTTTTGTCCATGGGTACACCAAGGGGTTCATTGACTTCCTCAAGAAGGACCCTGAAATTGGAGTACTCCTGACAGATTGTTTGTCGAAACCAGACAGACAAGTGGAGAGCGACGGAAAACGACCTGTGGTGAATCGAGATCCAGCCTTTTACGGCCCTCAGCAGCCACATTCCAGGGCTGATCCGTCGATCCCCCCTCCTGCGGTCAGGCCAGCCCAGGAGCCAAATGAGGACCAAGCTTCAAGTTCGGCCGCTGATTTGCAGCGCCCAAGCCGTACGAGGGCCAGGCCAGACAGGTTGGTGGTCACATGTATTCGTGCTTGGCCGAATTGAGGAAGCCATCCTACCACATTCTGCTCAATCCACTGTTCATTCTTTCTGTTTATGTCATGATGTGGAGAACTGCGAATGTTTGATAATTTGACGTCAATTAACTTTTCTTTGGTCTCCGTTCGGCAGACAAGGCGTAGATACGCTGACGGAGTGTGCTGCCGTGTTCAGAAAAAACCAAACTCAGGCTTAATTCAGGCAGATTCGGGGTAATCTTGTCTCTGTTGGTCTGTGCATCTTTGGAATTTGGCTACTCGTGCAGATGGAAGCAAATGTACATAATCAAAACACCGGCCGGTGACATGCACCCCTACAGGCACCCCCTGTAGTACTGGCTGCACCAGATGCGACGCCAGGAACTCAGATCTCACCTTCATTTGCTGTGATGCTGACGCCAAAGTCCAGATTCAGATCCAGGATCCTCAAATTTGCCTTGAATTTCTCAGGTTTGTCCATCATTCTGCCACTGTTGTACGAAACCCAGACGTCAATTGTTCAGACAATCTTTAGATAGGAGCTCTAGGGACTTCTAACAGCAACCTCTGAACTCCGTAAGCTTCGTTGTATTTTTGGCACACGCCAATGTGAGCTCAATCCGACCTGAAACTGTCGAAAATGGTGAATCCAAGTGTCTTGTGGGACTTCATCGAAAGATTGGCCTTGTCCAAGTCGATTGACACCACCGCCACTGTAAATTCGGTGTCTCTCAGTTATATACTGTCAGTAAAGCGCCTTCAGTGAACCTTCGGCGC
This sequence comes from Eutreptiella sp. 'Long Island Sound 2002', assembly GCA_964036045.1. NCBI lineage: Eukaryota > Euglenozoa > Euglenophyceae > Eutreptiales > Eutreptiaceae > Eutreptiella > Eutreptiella sp. 'Long Island Sound 2002'. The sequence goes on along the minus strand of OZ038388.1, from coordinate 68,967,433 downwards.
GTTACATGCCAAGGATCCAGGGCCAGCATGTCCCATCATGATGCATCATCACATGATCCACATTTTGATAGAATCTGTTTGATGCTCGCGAACCAACGTGCCAGAAAGCACAATTGAGCTGAATAAACGACAATATATATTAACTTTAGTCTAAACGAAAGTGTTAGTAGTTTCAGTTGTAGACATTCCGCTGCATTTCACCTCCATCTCAGGGAATTTACTCATTGTAGGACAATTTAGGTTGATTGCCTTGTCATCTCCCATCATTCCTCGAAGATCTGTTTAGATCTAAGTGAACAGAAAAACATCTTTACCTTCCGTGGTTCACTTAGGGTCTACAGACTACATCTGTATTTGTTTTTCCTCACTGTGATTGTCTCATCCCCTTAATCTCTGCTCAATTTGACTCTCAATCTTGCTCAATTTTGTGATCATCCACCAGATGCGCTAATTCTGAGCCACATGCTGTACTTTTCAGAACGACAAAAGCGGGATAACACGATGTAGAGTTCGGCGAGAACACCGTAGCGTGCCCGCGACAGCGAAACTGTGCCAGAGCGCTGAGATGTCACTCCAATTCTTGATCCCCCCACTCATTCCATCAATAATCTACCTCATTCTCAACCAATGCATGGTTTGGTATCGATTCTCGATACGTTTACATGCTTTTTAGCCCTTGACCTAATGTTTTACTGCACGGAGGACTGTTCGTCACTTCTCATTCTGTCTCATTTCAGGTTCATCCACCCTGATTCAGTGCCAATTCAGCCCAAATCAGGTCAGATCAAGCAGATTTCGCCCCATCGAGGCTACATTTCTATGTTTTTCTGGGACTTACCCGCACTACGTTCTTCGTTGACGTAGCGACACACCCCAGTGTGTTTTTGGAGGGGGAGTGTAAGTGCGGCTAGCCCCATCTGCTCAGATTTTCAGACATTCTGCCCAGATTGGCTACATTTTGGTCATTTTCTTTGCTTCGGCGGAATTGCCGCCTCGCAGCTCAGTCACAGGATATTTCCTATATATTTCTGATATGCCGGATTTGATTCCGCGGTCCATTCCCCGTAAATCCACCGCGTTTCGCTATTTTAGCTGGAATCGCCATTTGCCGCTGACGCGCGCTCGCGGGCCAGATCGGCCAAACATTTTTACATAAGTGGATTATTTAAATTCTTTCAGACAGTTTTGGACACTCAGATGTATTTAGAATAATTCCCCTCAATTTTCTTCATAGACTGGGATTTTCTGCCGGACCACAATCAGCATGGACCTTGCTTCAGTTGTTGCTGCTCTCGCCTCCGTTGGTGTCCGTGTCTCCGGTTCTACCCCCAATAACAACATCCAGGGAGACTCCTCGCGTGCCTGCCCCACTGGTCTTGCCGGCCCCGAGCCCTCCGGCACCCACAACGACCCAGGGCAGCACTTTCACCCGGATGCGTCAATATATAAATAATGTGGATCCAGTGGCAACTCATCTTTGCAGGGGCCTTTCTCGAAGAAGAGGAGAGGCTACTGAACCAATTTGTGGACATGCGAGCCTCCTCCACACAGGTCCATGTGGCAGGTGCACAAGCACCACGACCTGTTCCCCCGCCGGTGGCCGCCAAGCGAACCGTGCAGCCAACTGTCAGGAAGGCCGCTAAGCGAGGGGATGGTCCAAAGGGTGCTATAAAGGGAAGAGGTAGGGGTCAGGGTAGGGGTAGCGGTCCGCCGCTGAAGGAAGAGCTGAATGCTGCCCTTGAGCTTTCAGATGCGCTAACCACCGTGAATCAGGCTCCTGGGGGCCTGAGTGCGCAGCAGGCCGCGTATAATGATCAATTGCATGCACACATTCACAATATGGTTGACTCGGCTGAGCAGGTTGATACTCGCTTGGCTCAGTTGTATGCTCGGGCTGCATGTGGGGAACAACTTTCGCCAGCTGAGTTGCATCAGTGTAAGCAGCTTTGGGAGTGGCGGGCTCAAGTGTCGAGGAACTAAGGACATTTCAAATTTCAAGTCTGAGTTTATGTTCCATGCCTTCACGGTTCGCCTGTGTAAGGTTGGGTTATGCCTCCATGGCCCCCAGTTTTGAGCTACGGCTCCACAATGTATACTACTTTCATCATCGGGAAGCACATCTCTTGCACATTGTTTTACACATTCTTTTGCACATTGCACAAAAAAAGATGGAACAATGCTTTCTTCGTGCCAAGTGTGCAAGGGCAGGTGAGGGACGGAATTTCCAGTGACAACAATGGTGTGCAAGTCGATGGTTGGATCGGTGGGGGGACACTTGTGTGTGAGTAGGAGGGAGTTGAAAATGAGTAGGAGGGAGTGGATTTTCACTTGGAGGGAGTTGAAAATGAGCAGGGGGGAGTTGAAAATGAGCAGCAGGGAGATGAAAATGAGTAGGAGGGAGTGGATTTTCACTTGGAGGGAGTTGAAAATGAGCAGCAGGGAGTTGAAAATGAGCAGGGGGGAGTGGATTTTCACTTGGAGGGGGTTGAAAATGAGCAGGGGGGAGTTGAAAATGAGCAGCAGGGAGTTGAAAATGAGTAGGAGGGAGTGGATTTTCACTTGGAGGGAGTTGAAAATGAGCAGCAGGGAGTTGAAAATGAGCAGGGGGGAGTGAATTTTCACTTTGAGGGGGTTGAAAATGAGCAGGGGGGAGTTGAAAATGAGTAGGAGGGAGTTGAAAATGAGTAGGAGGGAGTGGATTTTCACTTGGAGGGGGTTGGAAATGAGCAGGGGGGAGTTGAAAATGAGTAGGAGGGAGTTGAAAATGAGTAGGAGGGAGTGGATTTTCACTTGGAGGGAGTTGAAAATGAGCAGGGGGGAGTTGAAAATGAGTAGGAGGGAGTTGAAAATGAGTAGGAGGGAGTGGATTTTCACTTGGAGGGAGTTGAAAATGAGTAGGAGGGAGTTGAAAATGAGTAGGAGGGAGTGGATTTTCACTTGGAGGGAGTTGAAAATGAGCAGGGGGGAGTTGAAAATGAGTAGGAGGGAGTTGAAAATGAGTAGGAGGGAGTGGATTTTCACTTGGAGGGGGTTGAAAATGAGCTGGGGGGAGTTGAAAATGAGTAGGAGGGAGTGGATTTTGACTTGGAGGGAGTTGAAAATGAGCAGGGGGGAGTTGAAAATGAGTAGGAGGGAGTTGAAAATGAGTAGGAGGGAGTGGATTTACCAGTAAGGTATCGTTCCCTTATCTGGCGATAAAATAATGCAATTATTTTATAAATTTGGGCTGCAGAAGGGTTCAAAACATCCTTGTCGCCTTTTAGCAGAAGATCAGTTGCAGTAGATCAGTTGCAGTCGTTTTTTCGGTTGTCGTAAATGCGCGTGTCGCCTGTTCGTGCGCAGTCTTTCGCAGTCTGCTAGGGCCGCAGTCTGCATACCGTCACCGGTGCGGAGCCGCCTCTCCAGGCCCAAGCGCGCGCGAAGCGGCTTGAGAGGCATTCTTTCGCCCCTTTTTTTGCCTTTTTGAGTATGTTTCTTCAAAAATGTGGTCTCTTATACAACGGCATATACATACCTACAGTGCACACCCTACCTCCTATACCCACCCTTTCCGTCTCGTGGAACTTCACCCTTGCTTGTCCCACGTTGTAGGTTGTCTTATAAATCCGCGATGCCCCCATCTGTTCCTAAATCAATTGGAAAACTGTCTCGAGATACACCGCGCGTTCCATTTATAGCTCACGAAGAGTCTCCAAAGCTGTGGCATCTCGCGGGGTGTTCTTGCATACGGCCGAGTATGTCGACATCTCGGCATGGTGTTTGGAAGATGTGGTAATCTTCGAAAACGCTTCGCATTCATGACTAGCGTAATTCACATCGGGCAGTGTCTCTATTGCGCACGCACCGACTCAACACTTCTGCATCTACATGCATGCCTACAAACTAGTGACCAAAACTAAGAAATGGGTTTCCCATGGGGGTAAGGGAACACGCTAATACATGGACACCTATTGACCTTTAAACTCTTCACCATTCACGTGCATCACTTCTCCTCATGTCATGCAAACGGTCCAAGATAAATCAAAGTCACCAAGCTAGTGTTGCCATAACATATTGACAACTCGTGGCATTCTACATGTGGGTGCGATGAATTTTCATAAGGAGCCCAAGGAAGTCGTCGCTAACCTCCCGCGATTGCAACTTCTAGGACTACGAAAAGCAAAACGCAAAAACCCTACGAATGCCCGCACAAATTACAAACATGGCGACTCTTTTCATTCAAGATCTAGATCCACAAGATCGCGACATCCCAACGCCAAAATGCCTTGAGGTGGCAGAGAGAGGGGGCACATGGATGTGATATGCAAAGCACACAGGGTTTCGTGCGTAGGTGGATTTGTTGGTTTTGTTGCATGTTTGTTTGGGCGCCACTTGAATTCCCCCAAAGGCGAACTTGTACTCATACCCAACCTGGTCACGCGTCGTCTCAAAGTAGTGGGGAAACACTCTGAGTACTAGATGCTCCAAGGAGAGGACAATCACGTTCATCTCTCGTTGTAGACATGTCCATCTTAATGCTTTTGCTCTGCGCAATCTGCGATGTCGGCTGGAGCCTTGTGGGGCTGACCATAGTCCTTTGTGGTCTCGTTTCGGCCGCTGTTGTTCTCTCCCTTCTCCATCGGAGGCATCGTAGACACCACCAACGGCGGCGAAGACGCTCACCGTGTGAACTACTCCACAAGGGACGATGTGCGAGGAAGGAGATCCCCATTTTCGTGGCACTCCCCGACAGAACCCTCGTTCTGTGTGTGCCTAAGGATATCAGTGAGGCTGCCATCTCAAATCTGGTGAGGATCATCACTGGTGTGCCCGTTCATGATCAGCGAATTTGTAGAGTTTCACGCAGAACCGGTGACTGGGTCCGTAACGAACGGGTTTTTGTCCTGTTTCGTCTCCGCGGTGGTGTTGCATGGAACTGCATCCCGCTGCAGGATCAAACCGCAGACTTCCTTCGAACCAACTTTTGGTCCCTCCACACGTCCATGGGCCACCCTACCCCCGCCCAGATGACCTTGCTTTTTGAGGGTGTATATGACGATCCATTTTGTGCGACCTTGAGATCTGTTTCTTCATCAATGTTGGACAATGTCAAAACGGAACCCGCGGAAGTGGCAGTTTCATCCAGACCTGCCCCCGTAAGAAACCCCCCTGCCATCCTATCTCCAACCCCGGCATCTGACTCGGGACCCACGGAATCTACGGATCCGGCCCCCTTAATTAAGCATGAGTTTAGTGCCGCCCAGTCACCGCGTTCTGATCCTAAACCTCATCCCGACATCCCCCTCCGCAAATGCGTGAAACGCGAAGCCCATTGTCCCTCCGAGCACTCCCCCCGACGTGGAGACGAGGTTGGCTGCACCTTCCGGTCCCACACCGAAGCTGTTGCATACCTGAATAAGATTCGGGGGGAGTTGGCAATACATAACAGCGTTACCAGCAAGTCTGCACGGGGGAGTAATTGGGCACGTATTGGTTGTCGCATTTGGGGACGCCTAAAACAACACGGGCCCCTAAAGGAGACCAGTAGAGCACGCCCAGAAAAGCATCCCCGGCCTCTCACGAAGTCTGATTTGTGTCCATATGGTGCAACGCTAACCCATGATGCTGGCACGGGCCTGTGGAAGCTAACCGAGTGTAATTGGGACCACTCTGACCATTGGTGGCCTGACGAAGAGGAGGCCCCCCCACTGGACAAATCAGCCCTCCCTGATGAGCTCTGGCACGACATTGAGCGGGCGTATGAGCACCGTGAAATGCCGGGGCAAATTCTTATAAATTTGAGGAAGAAATATAGCGAGGACGCGTACCCAGCAATCAAAGGGTTTTCAACCCAGCACATCCAAAATTTTTTCAAGTCCATCGAACGCAAGATGGGCCCAAATGATCTTGCACGTTTGATTAACCACCTGAAAATGCTCAAACAGGCAGATCCTGCCTGGTATTTCAATCATGAAGCCCCTGACCCAGTCACTGGTGTTGTACGAAGATGGTTTTTTATGACGCCAGAGCAAGTAAAAAACGCCAGAAAATATGCACAAGTCATTTTTGAAGACAACACGTACAAATCGAATCGGTACGGCGAGGCATTGGCCCTGTTTTGCGGTATCAACGAACATGGCCAAACCCTTCTCCTGGCTCAGGGCTGCATGCCAAGCAGTGAAAATGCAGAGGATTATGAGTGGCTCTGGCAGGAGTGGATAAAGGCAACCGGTTGTGCACCCCGCGTTTTGTTCAGTGATGCTGCATACGCCCTCTTGGGGTCCGTTCCCAGGGTTTTCCCCCCGGACCGAACTGCTCACTTCCTCTGCCTTTTTCACATTTACAAAAATCTTACCGAAAACTGCCGAAACTCCCTCGAGCAACACGATTTCACTGCTCTTGAGAGCGCCATCCGACAGGTTCAGGGGTGCCCAGATAAGGACGCTGCTGATATTCTCTGGCGCAAAATTCTGGAGGACCCCCGCTGGAAAACTGTCAAGGACTACCTTGGAGTCAGATCCCCCCTACATCGTCTTGACCGTTGGTGTGTTGCATGGCAGGTAGAAGTTTTTACCTTCGGCTGCAAGTCCACACAGAGGGCTGAGTCTTTGAATTGCCGCATAAAGCGCCACCTAACCACAAGAAAAGGTTACTACCACATTTTTTTATCTGTTTTGCACTTGCTCTCCAAGGAGGGCTATAAACTTGAATATACTGAAATGGTGAATCAGCGGCACGCCAATCACCAAATAGCTAACCAGACCTTCCCATTCTATGTCAAGTTCATTGTTTTACACATTCTTTTGCACATTGCACAAAAAAAGATGGAACAATGCTTTCTTCGTGCCAAGTGTGCAAGGGCAGGTGAGGGACGGAATTTCCAGTAACAACAATAGTGTGCAAGTCGATGGTTGGATCGGTGGGGGGACACTTGTGTGTGAGTAGGAGGGAGTTGAAAATGAGTAGGAGGGAGTGGATTTTCACTTGGAGGGGGTTGAAAATGAGCAGGGGGGAGTTGAAAATGAGCAGCAGGGAGTTGAAAATGAGTAGGAGGGAGTGGATTTTCACTTGGAGGGAGTTGAAAATGAGCAGCAGGGAGTTGAAAATGAGCAGGGGGGAGTGAATTTTCACTTGGAGGGGGTTGAAAATGAGCAGGGGGAAGTTGAAAATGAGTAAGAGGGAGTTGAAAATGAGTAGGAGGGAGTGGATTTTCACTTGGAGGGGGTTGGAAATGAGCAGGGGGGAGTTGAAAATGAGTAGGAGGGAGTTGAAAATGAGTAGGAGGGAGTGGATTTTCACCTGGAGGGAGTTGAAAATGAGTAGGAGGGAGTTGAAAATGAGTAGGAGGGAGTGGATTTTCACTTGGAGGGAGTTGAAAATGAGTAGGAGGGAGTTGAAAATGAGTAGGAGGGAGTGGATTTTCACTTGGAAGGAGTTGAAAATGAGCAGGGGGGAGTTGAAAATGAGTAGGAGGGAGTTGAAAATGAGTAGGAGGGAGTGCATTTTCACTTGGAGGGGGTTGAAAATGAGCAGGGGGGAGTTGAAAATGAGTAGGAGGGAGTGGATTTTGACTTGGAGGGAGTTGAAAATGAGCAGGGGGGAGTTGAAAATGAGTAGGAGGGAGTTGAAAATGAGTAGGAGGGAGTGGATTTACCAGTAAGGTATCGTTCCCTTATCTGGCGATAAAATAATGCAATTATTTTATAAATTTGGGCTGCAGAACAGTTCAAAACATCCTTGTCGCCTTTTAGCAGAAGATCAGTTGCAGTAGATCAGTCGTAAATGCGCGTGTCGCCTGTTCGTGCGCAGTCTTTCGCAGTCTGCTAGGGCCGCAGTCTGCATACCGTCACCGGTGCGGAGCCGCCTCTCCAGGCCCAAGCGCGCGCGAAGCGGCTTGAGAGGCATTCTTTCGCCCCTTTTTTTGCCTTTTTGAGTATGTTTCTTCAAAAATGTGGTCTCTTATACAACGGCATATACATACCTACAGTGCACACCCTACCTCCTATACCCACCCTTTCCGTCTCGTGGAACTTCACCCTTGCTTGTCCCACGTTGTAGGTTGTCTTATAAATCCGCGATGCCCCCATCTGTTCATAAATCAATTGGAAAACTGTCTCGAGATACACCGCGCGTTCCATTTATAGCTCACGAAGAGTCTCCAAAGCTGTGGCATCTCGCGGGGTGTTCTTGCATACGGCCGAGTATGTCGACATCTCGGCATGGTGTTTGGAAGATGTGGTAATCTTCGAAAACGCTTCGCATTCATGACTAGCGTAATTCACATCGGGCAGTGTCTCTATTGCGCACGCACCGACTCAACACTTCTGCATCTACATGCATGCCTACAAACTAGTGACCAAAACTAAGAAATGGGTTTCCCATGGGGGTAAGGGAACACGCTAATACATGGACACCTATTGACCTTTAAATTCTTCACCATTCACGTGCATCACTTCTCCTCATGTCATGCAAACGGTCCAAGATAAATCAAAGTCACCAAGCTAGTGTTGCCATAACATATTGACAACTCGTGGCATTCTACATGTGGGTGCGATGAATTTTCATAAGGAGCCCAAGGAAGTCGTCGCTAACCTCCCGCGATTGCAACTTCTAGGACTACGAAAAGCAAAACGCAAAAACCCTACGAATGCCCGCACAAATTACAAACATGGCGACTCTTTTCATTCAAGATCTAGATCCACAAAATCGCGACATCCCAACGCCAAAATGCCTTGAGGTGGCAGAGAGAGGGGGCACATGGATGTGATATGCAAAGCACACAGGGTTTCGTGCGTAGGTGGATTTGTTGGTTTTGTTGCATGTTTGTTTGGGCGCCACTTGAATTCCCCCAAAGGCGAACTTGTACTCATACCCAACCTGGTCACGCGTCGTCTCAAAGTAGTGGGGAAACACTCTGAGTACTAGATGCTCCAAGGAGAGGACAATCACATGCAATGCTCCGTTTCATTCCGTTGCTCTAAGACGCTTCACTCTAAGATGATTATGTTGATTTAGCTATTCGTCAAGGGTAGGATTTGGAGGCACACACTCGTCGGTGTGCGGCTTAGGCAGACGGAGCTACAATTCATTCGCGATGGCTTGCACCCATAATCGACTGAGATGCTTAAGAGGCACGTGATGCATCCTGTTGCTTCGCAGCCATGCCATGCCATGATTTATGATGCTATGATTTAGCACACACCCTCTCGGCCAAAGAGCTATTGTTGACATGTAGCGGAAAGCGTACCCCACGCACGACGGGGGAGGGATTCACCTTCCTAGGCACAACCAGAATGGTATTACAAGAGTAGATTTGGTTGACATGAGGACCTTCACGTCGTACCTACGGTATGACATCGCGTTGATTGGCCCATTGAAGAGCTACGATTTTGCGCTCTGGATTGTCGGATACGTTTTAGCGGTTGCACAATGTAGCCGCTATTTGTCGGCTTGCTTGTAAAACCCACCCGGCTCCTTTGCATGTGTTTGTTGCTTTGTCACTTGTGAACGAATGGTGGTGAAACGAAGAGCCTTCTTTACGAAGAGCCTTCGTTGCAGCGGAGACGGATGAGAGAATACCCAAGATGGTTTGGCACTGTGCAAGGTTGTGAAAGGGCACAACGGATCCCTCAAGCCATGACTAGCTTTTTACCCCTAGTCATTTTACCGTTCAACGCCCTTTGGTATGACAACCAATGTTTTTTCTCAATGCTCTTGTTGTTCCACCGTGCTCATTTGTCGCGATCACTCACTTTCGGTGCCCTGAGCTCGAAAGCTCATCGAAGGTGAGAGATTGGCGGACAAGATTGTCAAATGTTCATTTGTTCCTTGAGTCTATGCGCGTTCTAGTCTGTGTCGTAGCAACCATAGAGTGCAGCCTATGCCTGCTTGCTAGCCCACCCCGTCAACGAGGTAGAGCCTAGTTTCCCCCTACGGGACACTATATATAAACCTGGTGTATAACCCGGGACTCGGACCGAGTTCGGGTTATATAACCCGGAACTCGAAGAGAACTCGGTCCGAGTTTCGGGTTATAACACTCGGTTTCTAAGTCCGGGTTATGGAGACCCGGGAACTTAGACCCAAGAGTCCGGGTTATGTATCCACGGAGAGCTTGCTATTGTTTCCGATTCTTGCCCCCTTGCCTGTCCCTTGTCGTCTCCACCTTGACACCCTTGGGTTGGGCCTTTGGATCGCGCCCATGTGCTATCGCAACGCAACAATAGCAAATCATGTGCCACGGGTAGTAAGATACGTTCCATGCTTCGGTGCCACTCTCTTTTACACTAGCAAACAAACAAAGTATGGTATCCGCCATCTTCCACTTGGGATGTGCTGGTCTGATTCATCCACCGCGGTTTGGGTCGTGGGCATGTGATGGATGCAAGAAGGCCTTGTAGGCCCAGTGTGTTGTAACATTCTTTGGCGATTGCCTGGATTCTTCACTATTTATTCGATTCCGGCTAAAAGAGACCGGTACAATCACATTTCACCAGACGCCAATTACGACTTGCATCCTTTGCCCGCACCTCATGATCGCAACGGAAACATTTGGGATGCACGTTTTTTTGAGGCGCCTTGTCCTTGGCACCACTTCCCTCCCATTTGGCTACCTTGAAAGGAGAAGGAGCAAATCCGAGCATTGTTTGCCAAGTGCTTGCCGTACATTTTTGAAAGAACACCCCATCAAAGCACGAAGCAACAAGTTCCATATTTGTATAGTTCCAATTATACATTGCTTTTCCATTAGTGTCCTATACCCCTATGACCTGTAACTTAGACCCGAGTCCGGGTTATATAACCCACAACTTGGGACACCCGAGTTCCGGGCTATATAACCCGGACTCGGGTCTGAGTTCCCGGGTTTATAACCCGGACTTAAGAACAACATTGTGAATTAGATGTATGGTGGTCCTTGAGGTGTCGCCAAATGAGCAAAATTGGATGTGGCTCATGGATTTATTGCTGATGGGGACTCTAAGGGACGGGTAGTGATCGCGAGGAGCTGACCTAGAGGTTCTCAAATCGTGGCATGATCTTGGTTACAGTTATGACGCGCCGCGCTATTTTATGGTTTCGCAACGACCTTCGCCTCCGAGACAACCAGCTCTTCAACTACAAACAGGTCTGCCAAGCCAAAGAGCTCCTTGCGGTCTATTGCATCGATCCCCGGCATTTTGTGAAGAGCACCTGGGGCGAACACCCGCGAATCGCCCCACATCGCCTCCGGTTTTTGGCAGAGTCTCTCGAGGATCTAGATCAATCTTTGCAGCGTTTGGGGTCGAAGCTTTGGGTTGTCTCAGGTCAACCAGAGGACGTTCTTCCGTCATTGCTGGGGCCCGGCGATGCCCTCGCATTCCAGCGGGAAGACACCACTGAAGAACAGGCGGTGGAAGCGGCAGTCCTAGAACGGCTGCCGCAAGGTATTTCGGCGCTGCGGCATTTGGGATGCAGCGTTCTAGGGCGTGGTGCGGAACCCCCCCAATTTTGGGTGTTGTTAATATGGTTGGAACCCGGAATTTCACATGTTACATGGGTGCACTATGATGCAACAATGTGCTTTCCATGTTTCGTTTGCTCGATATTGCCCGTTTTGCACTTTTTGCGATTTGATCTTTGTGTGCTCTAACTAGTTATCGCGGGGTTAGAACGGGGTTAGAGCACTAGTTATCGCGTGGGTTATCGCGCGATAACCTAGTTATCGCGGGGGTTATCGCGGGGGTTATCGTGCGATAACTAGTTATCGCGTGGGTTATCGCGTGGGTTATCGCGCTTCATTTTGTGTTTCCCCTTTTCGCTTTAGCTCTCAAAGCTTTCATATTCTTTGATAATGGCCCTTGCTGCTGCCCACGCTTGGTGCGAGCACCATCAAAAGCTCCTTGGGGTCCGTCGCCTTGGCGGTCCTGAGGGGTTTACGATGGGTGATGCCAATGTGAGGCGCCCTGTGGCGACCCGCTTTGAACATGGTGTGGACTTTGGACTCCTTGTCCATAAGTCCCCCTTCATGGCGGACAAGCGAGACCCCCTGGTTCTCAGCAACTACATCTTCGAGTTGCTAGAGGTAAATCCAGGGGTTGCTGGATTTTTGATCCAGCTTCATCCGGACGATGTGGACGCCGTGGTGGAGTCCGTCACCGCCCATGCCGAGAAGGGTGCGGGGACGAAGACGACCCTCTATGTGGGTCAGGAGGAGGAGGAGGAGGAAGTGGAGGAGGAGGAGGAGGATGCGGGGGGGGTGGGGGCTGGGGGGAGGAAGGAGAAGCCCCACAACCCCCTCATGAAGAGTGTCCAGAAGGTAAGGATCCGACCGGGCAAGGGGAAGGGGAAGTCGGATGGTCGCTCCCCCAACCCCTCACCCACAACACCCGCCGGGTCTGCACTGACGACCCCGAAAACAAGCTCCCCATGCACTCCCTTTGCCCCACAAGGGAGTGGGAGCGTGAGTGGTATGGGGTCACCACTCCCAACATTATTTCGGCGCAGGGGGTGATTCTTTTTCCATCTGGGCAACACCCCCCCTTATTGGGGAGGCGGAGGAGGTGGTTGCCGCCGAGCCCTTGGGGGCCTTTAATAGGGACCCCAATGACCTTGTGCTCACGGTGGGGGGAAAGCTGGTGGTCAACCACCTCCTGGAGCACGATTTTTTGAGTGATGTGCAGCTGCAAAGTCTTTTGGATGATTTGGATAGGGTGCCTCTCTCAGAGAAGGCACCCATTTTCAATGAGAACCCCCCCATTGTCGGCAGGCCCCAAGATTCTGGGACCCGCCGTACATTGTATGGCAACTATGGGGGTGCCAACCACCACAGGCACAACCCCCACAAGCTCCATGATCTGCCACTCCTCAAAAGGGTGGCAGATCGTGTGCTTGAGACGGCGAAGAAGACTGTGGTGGGGGGGGGTTGGATGGAGCTGCACCATCCTTGACATGGCCGAAATTTCGAGCTATGACCACACCCCCCAGCACCTCCATCGCGACGCCCCCCCCTACACCATTCCTGAAGGCACATTGATTGTCAATTGCCTTATTATGCTAACCCATAATCATGAGGAGGAGGATGGGTCACATTTTCTTTTTGTGCCCTCCAGCAGTTCGGGGTTCCCTGACCCTTGGGTGGAGAGGGCTGTGCCATTCAAGAGGGGCACTGCCTTTTTTTTTAATGCCCTTGATGTACACCGGGGGTCGGGGATTCCCAAGGCCTCCCCCACGGGGGTGTCCCACCCCCGCCTCATGGCATTTTTTGCCATTGAGCTTACCCAGGGGGGGAATCTTCGATTCCCCAACCTGCACGTGACGCAGTCCATTAAGAGGCCCCAGCTGGGGGCACCTGCTGGCCGGGTGGCTAGGACAGTCCAGTGTGATGGGGCGGTTAGGTGTAGGGGGAAGGTGGTAGCCAATTGCTACGGATGCAATCGGCTGATTTTGTGCACCGCCCACAAAGATGGCCTTTGTGTGCCATGCCAGGAGGGGGAGGAGGTGGAGGGGGGGGAGGAGGAGGAGGTGGTGGTGGACCCCAATGGGGTCAGCATTGAGCAATCTGCTCAGTGCTTGCTCCCGGTGGGAACAACCACCGGGCATTTTTTGTTGTCGGGGTGGGGGATTGGGAGGGAGGTGATTGCCCCCCTCACTAATGAGGAGGCGGGGGCGGTCGCAGGCCACCCCGATCAGTGCCCCTTGGCCAAGGTGTGCCATGGGGAGGCACTGCCCTAGCCCACCTTGCAAGGGCATGTTGGGATGAAGGTGCCGGCGGGCACCATTTTGGTGGTGAGGAGGGGGTTGTATGGGGGAGTGGCAAGGGTGGCCCCTGAGGTGGAGGGGGTGGCCCAGGTGGTGGAGTGGCGGCAGGTGGGGGAGTATGCGGCCGTCACGGACTTCGTGTGGCTGCGGAGGCTGGGCCTGGTGCTGGACGACGCCAAGAAGGAGGGCCAAGGCATGTGTCCATGTCACCAGGTGTGAAAACTTCCCACAACACCCTGCTCTAACCCCTGCTCTACCTAGTTATCGCGCTAGGTTATCGCGTTCTAACTAGGTGCTCTAACTAGTTATCGCGCTAGGTTATCGCGTTCTAACTAGTTATCGCGGGGTTATCGCGGGTGGTTATCGCGGGGGTTATCGCGCGATAACCTAGTTATCGCGGGGGTTATCGCGCGGGTTATCGCGTGTTTTTTTTTTGTTTCTTTTGTTTTTTTCAGGCTACCATCTTGCAGCTGCCCCGCATCTTCGTCAAGGACGACGCCCAGGCAGCCGAGGCAGCAGGCGGAGCGGCAGAAGCAGCGGGGGCACGGCCCGCCAAGCCGGTGGCGGCCCGGTTGGAGCTGGAGGGGGAGAAGAGGCTGCCGGAGGGGGCGTCGTGGCGGTTTGGGGAGCCTGGGGATGAGGCCTGCAGGATGGGGGGGACGGGATGGTACCGGCAGGTCACCATCACAGAGAAGGAGGGGGGGGTGGAGAGGAAGACCAACCTCACCCTCCCCTCCTATGTGTGGGTTGGGGGGGAAACGGCCAAGTGGCCGCAAGCCGCAGAGGGGGAAACGGTTGCGGCTTTTTTGTGTTTGTTTGGGATGAGCGACCCCCCCCAAAGGAAATCTTATTTCCTTTTGAGGGTGTGTTTTTTGTGGGAGGGGGAGTATACGGGGAGGGAAGTGTGGCAGAAGCTGCACAGGGGGGGGGGCATCCACCAGGTTGGTGGGTATGACCCCCCCCCCTTCTGTGGTGGACGCCACTGCCGATTGGGTTCGGCAGTATGCACCCAAGGGGGGAAGGCCGGGAAAAGGCCAGACGAAGCGGGGACCAGACGTGGTGGTGGTTGAGCCGGATGCCCCCCCCCCCCTTAGGGGTAAGGGCCAACCCCCCGCCCCCAAGCCCTCCCCCAAGCCATCGAAGGTGGCAAAGGTGGCGGCAGCCCAGCCCCCCCATGAGGCCCTGGACGTGGAGGCCTTGGGGGCCAGTGTGGCCACCCACGTGACGGACGCTGCCAGGTTTTGGTGGAGCAGGCGGCCGCCACGGGGGTCGAGGCCGCACTGGCCAAGGGTCGGTCGGCCGACCACAAGTCGGCCTTGGCGAAGGCCGAAAAGGCCCAGGGCAACACCCAGCGTGCCCTGGACGAGGCCCTCAACCTGGCCGCCAAGAGGGGGGAGGAGGTGGAGGCGATGAGGGAGGCCCTGAGGGAGGCCCAGGAGGGGAGGCGGAAGGCGGAGGTGGAGGCGGCCCAGCTTAGGGTGGAGGTGGAGGGGCAGCGGAGGAGGGGGGATGACCTTGGGCAGCGCTTGGGGGTGGCTGAGGCGCAGGTGCGCAGCCTCACCTCCACCCTCTGTGCCTCCTTCGGGGCGCAGCAGGCCCAGCAGGGGCTGGCGCCGCAAGGGTTGCAGAGTCAGGGTAGCGGGAGTAGGAGTGGGAGCCAATGACTAGTGGATTTGCTCAAGGGGTTGCCCAAGGGCATTTTTCGTGGGGAGGAGCGATATGGGGCCCAAGTGGACATGTGCCACTTTGGCCTTGTGGGAAGTGGAAACCCCAACCCCTCTAATTTTAGGGCGACCCACATGGCCGCTGCTACCGTCAGGCCTGCCCTCACCCCCTTGGTTGCAGACCTCAATGGGTATTGCACCTCCAACGCTCCACCATGGTTCACATGGTGTAGCATCCAAATTGTTCGCCCCCAAGGGACGGACACCATGGGCCTCCACTCCCATTTGCGGGATGGGGCGCCCATGGCGCTTATTGTGTGTGTGGGGTCTTTCACGGGGGGTGAGTTTTGGGTGGAGAGTGGTGGCCTGCTGAATCCCTCCTTGAGGGAAAAAAAGCGGCACACCCGTGTGTGCAAGGGTAGGGCGGTGGAGGGTTGGGCATGCACCGCCACCCCCCAAGCCCCGGTGTTGTTCAACACCAGGGCACTACACGCTCCATTGCCATGGGAGGGTGAGCGATGGAGCGTGATTTTTTATAGTGCGGGGGGGGTTCTGCACTGCACGCCTGTGTGGCGGCAGCAGCTGCTGTCCATGGGTTTTAGGGTGCCCAATGCTTCCTTTGACCCCTCCAGCTAGTGTTATTTGTGATTCGATTATCGTTCACTATTTCTATTATTGTACTCTGTGGACTCTGAGGAGGGGCAACTAGCCCGGAACATGTCCATTTGACTGATTTGAATTTGTGATTGTGGCGCCATGTACCCCGTGCCTGCACATTGTTGACATCTCCAAGGTTTCCTGGGTGCAAAATCAACGTTTGTGAAGGTTTTAGGGTGCCCAACGCTTGCTCTAACACCACCAGTTAGTGCGCACTAACCCCTGCTCTAACTAGTTATCGCGGGGGTTATCGCGCTCTAACTGGGTGCTCTAACTAGTTATCGCGGGGGGTTATCGCGCTCTAACTAGTTATCGCGGGGGGTTATCGCGGGGGTTATCGCGCGATAACCTAGTTATCGCGGGGGTTATCGCGTGGGTTATCGCGTGTGTTTTTTGGGCCCTTGCTTCAAAACCCTCCCTCATTTCGTGTCCAGGTCCTCTTATTCTTCATGGACAGTGCTGTCAATGAGGCCCTGCGGGCTCTCAACACAGCTAACCTCCGGCGGTACACCGATCTGCAGTGCCCCAAGGCCCGGCGGCGGCGTTTGAAGGCGGTTCAGCGGCTGGTGCGAGTTCTATTGGGTGACCCAGACGTCGTGTGTGGCACCAACACCAAAGGCGAAGTTTGTTTAAGTGGTGGGGCGTGCACTGCCCTGTCTGGCCCACTTGGCGGCCATCTTGCATTAACAGCTCAGGAGCATGAGGCCCTGAGCATGCTACGCATGGCATGCAGCATGCATCTCTCCCAACGGGCCCTTTTGCAAATGCCCCGCCGTTGCACACAACGGGACCTAAGGACCGTTCGGCAACGGATCATGCCCTACTTTCCCCAAACCACCATTGTAAAGTCTACCACAGGCCGCAATAGGGCAGCTGCCCATGTGCCTTTGCAATCAATTGTGCAAAATGCAATATCTATGGCCCGAGTTATTGGGAAACCCCCCCCTAGTGGCGTTGCCATTATTGTTATTTCAGTTGATGCGACTTCCTTGTGGAAGGCATCCTCTACCCGTGCGGATGTATGGGTTAATGTATGGGGGGGGGGCAAAATATGCTTCGAAGGTGAAGCTATGGGCCTCATGGTTTTGCATGGATGGCGGGGATGAACAGGCTTTTTTGAGAAGCCTGGACATCTCCGCCAACCTCAACCAAGAGGTGAGGGATGTGGAAGAGGACGTTGTCCTCTTTCAAAACCAATTTTTGACTTGCACTGTCATTTTGACAGGGGATGGGAAGGGGATGCAAGCAATGGGGGGGGCTGGGTCTAAGTGTTGGTTGTGCAAAGACCCCAATGGGATTGTTGAGCAAAGGGGGGTGGAGTCCACCTCAAGATGGGGGGCATTCTTGAGAAGTGTGACCCCTGATAGGCGGCCGGGGGACTACCAACATGCAGCATGCCGCATCCTAAACGGCATTGCAAAGCGCATTGAGACCACCCTTCAGGCCCTCCCCCCTGGTACCCCTGGTAAGGCCCAAGCTCTTGCAGCTTTGTAGGCCTTCAAACAAGCCCCCAAGGATGAGACCTCAGGCATCCCTCTGAGGGAACGCCTCCCTTCGGCCTCGAGGGCCACAGAAAAAGATTTCGATCTAACAAGCACCAAAGTTTTCCTAACCTCCCCCCCCTTCCAAAGGCAATTTGTGGATTGCCTCAGAGAGCATGTCCCCACAGTGAGGACCCCTGGGGGACCTATGTTATGGGTTGTTGTGCATGTCATGGTGAAATGCATTGAGGGTTTGTATGAGCTTTGGAGGGTGAGGGAGTTGTACACTCTAACCCAAGTGGAACGCCACCGTGCGTTGACCACAAAATTTTCAAAAGCGTGGGGAGACTCAGGTTGGTCCCCCACGAGGTGGATCCATTGGTGCTTGGCACATTCCACCTTTTTTGCCGAGAAATGGAGGAACATTTTTCAGTTTTCCTCCATCCCAACGGAGTATCGGCATGGGCCTTACAAGAGGAGGCTCAAAAATTGTTTTAAGGGTTGGTCTTTGGTGAGGCCAAGTATGTCCCTCCGCCACATGCACCATTGCATGTCCATGAACGCCCTGGAGCAAGGGCTTTTGGGACTGGAGGCAGCCAAGGCCTCAGACATTGATGACTTTGTATGAAAAACGACCACAGATGCTTTGTGCCAAGTGTTTTGTGTTGTTTGTCCTAGGGAGGGAGGGAGGAGGGGTGCGCGATAACTACCCGCGATAACTGCGCGATAACTGAGTTATCGCGCGATAACTAGCGCGATAACTAGTTAGAGCAAGGTGCTCTAACTGCGTTCTAACTCTGTTCTAACTGTGCTCTAACTCTTTGACCCCCCCCCCCCCCCAAAACCACCCCCATGATGCGGGTTATGTGGGGAAAGAAAGGGGATGGGGGGTTTTTGAGGGTGCTGAATCCATTTTTTTAGGTGGTTTGCCCCAAAATTGAGGGTAGGTGGGTGTTCCAGAAATTGCGTTCTAACTAGGGGTTCCGCACCACGCCCTAGAACGCTGCATCCCATTGGGGGCACACTCTATACCATCGCGATGACCTGGGGTGGGACCCGCAGGAGACGCTCCCGATCCCATTCGGCAAGTTCAAGTTCGGTGTGTGTGACAAGATCAGCCCGCGCCCGGAGATGCCTTCACCGTCACGCAAGGATCTGCCGGGAAGTCCCGAGTCCTTGGGCCTGCCGGGGAATACGGACGCTACGTGGGCCTCCGTGGCTTGTGATGCCAAGTCCCTCGAAGGTGCCATGTGTGGTTTGGTGTGCAGCAACAGCAGCAGCAGCAGCAGGGACGCATTTGCGGCACTGCCTGATGGCGAGCCTGCCATTGTGTGGCGTGGTGGGGAGACGGCAGGGCTGGTGCGGCTGGCGGATTACATGTCACCCCAAGGCTTGGGGACATACCATCGCACCCGCAACCAGCTTCACGGAGCGTACCACAGCAGCCACCTCTCTCCCTGGCTCGCTAATGGCTGCCTGTCGCCCCGCACCGTGTTCTGGCGTGCGAAGGAGTATGAGCGTGCGCACCCAGGCACGCGCGACGGCCATTTCGACCACATCTACAAGTTTGTGTTCGAGCTGAGCTGGCGCGACTACTTCCGATTCTACTGCGCGCGGTTCGGGCGTCGCGTTTTCTTTGCTGGGGGGCCTGCGGGGAGCTCGTAGCGCTGGAGACGCGACCCCGCGGGCGAATCGCGGTGGAAGCGCGGCACGACGGGGGTGCCTTTGGTGGATGCCCTGATGCGCGAATTGCTCAGCACCGGGTTCATGGCCAACCGGGGTCGATACATAGTGGCGTCGTACCTGGTCCACTACCTGGGGATTGACTGGCGGGTGGGGGCGGATTGGTTCGAGGCGCTGTTGCTGGACCACGACGTGTGCTCCAACTACGGCGAATGGGCCTCGATGGCAGCCGTAGCT
This sequence comes from Eutreptiella sp. 'Long Island Sound 2002', assembly GCA_964036045.1. Classification (NCBI taxonomy): domain Eukaryota; phylum Euglenozoa; class Euglenophyceae; order Eutreptiales; family Eutreptiaceae; genus Eutreptiella; species Eutreptiella sp. 'Long Island Sound 2002'. Next base: position 68,947,995 of record OZ038388.1, on the reverse strand, counting down.
GCGGCGCCCACTCAGGGTCAGCCCTTGGGGCTGAAGGGAAGGGGCCCGACTGCTAAGAGCAGCCAAGGGGCTCAAGGGAGCGGGGGCAACCCCTGGGCCAAAGGTAAGACCATCGGGGCCGCGGTGTTCGATCCCTGGGAGCAGGCGGCGCAGTACGACCGGACTGAGGCGTATGTGCGCCATTGGGTCTCAGAGCTGCGATACGTGCCCGCAGGATGCGCCCACTGGCCGCACGACATGGACCCGGAGGGCAGAGCCGCGACCAACTCCTCGGCCTATCCCAGTCCAATGGCCACGAAACCTTTCCTGTACGACGCCGCAGGAGGTCCCTCTGATGAGGCTGTGGCGCTGGGCGGTGCGGGGCGGGGCACTGGAAAGCCGTCCAATGCGCAGGCTCGCAACGGTTGTGATGCCGCATCCAGCGTTGAGGCGGCGGGGCGTCAGGAAGTTCACAAGCGAAAGGTCGTGCTGTGCAATGGCACGAATCAGAAACTGGGCAATTCCAACGTTAAACGCCGGAACGCCCGGCTGCAAAGATGACCAGGAGGTCCAGGTCCAGGGCTTCTCTGTTATCATTCAGTTTCCGTTTTTCTGATTGGCCTGCGGACAGCCCTTGAAAATGGCTTAAAACAGGTCCTTTCAACCGCCGCCAACCGCTGTGACCCGCCGCCAACAACCCCATTCGCCACCATGCGCCTCCAATGGCGCCGGAGTCCGAAGGGGTGAGGCATATCCATACGCGCTTGTCCAAATCGCTTGTCCACAGACCCTTGTCCAAATCAAAGCACCACTTGCACTACGAACGTACAAAATTTTGTGCGGGTGGCTAACGGCGCCGTTATGGATCCGAGAGACTTCGAAGGACCATATGTTGTTTCCGGCTGGGGCCCAGACCACTGCAGGTTAGTTCCGACTTCTTGAAAACGTTGAAGCTGTGGAGCTGCGAGCTCTAGTGGCCCAGGACTGAACCAATAAATCGTTGAAAGGTTTCAGCGATGTAGGGGCTGAGCAAGCACAGCAAACATAATCCCCAGCCACAAACAAAAAACTCATGCCACAGTACGCCAAAAATAAGAAATGAAGCCGCCCATTCCATGTTTCCGAACGTTGCGAGCCTCGTGTTGTTTGGACAAGGCGTTGTTTGCGCAAGGGTGGGGAACCGGACAAGTCAACCCTCGATTCGCCTTCTCACAATGCCCCCTCCTTTTCTGTCTACGATACGGCCAGGTTCTAAATGGGTGCGGTCCATACACCCTTTGTATCTTGCTACCGCCCCCTTCACCTTCCATCTGTCAGACAAAAAGACAAGTGAGACACGGTGGGGTACTTCAGCTTTTTGGCCCCCAGAAACCTGTTCCTGTCGAGGCCAAAACTCCGACGTGGTTGTCAACATGATGATAAGGAGGTCCAGGGGTGAGGACCCACGGTGCGCACGAGGTAGAACAGCCTGCCAGCCTGCCAGGCCCACCGCGTGAGGCACCACGACGCGGGGCTGCCTTAGAGGGAGACGACGTCACGCGTAGACGCCTTTGCGTCAACAACACCAGGCGTTGTCTGAATGCCTGCGATGCTGTATTGTAGGTTTGTGTTGCTAATGAATAACAAATTAAGTACTGTTGGGAAACCCTGACCCCCAAGTACCGTGACGGAGATGGATCGATGCGTGGTCTGAGTGCCAGCATCGTCTACATTGGCTTGCCTGGTGCTGTACATCCGCCCTTTGCCCTTTTGGTACTGTTGCCGCCCTCCACACCCCTCCCATTACTATCTAAGTTTGCCATTGGGCTTGATATGCATGCCCATCACCATCGCGAGGATCAACCAAGCATGCATGTCAGCAAAACCCTATTGATGCGCCCCCATGGCATTCTTCGGGATCCTTTGCAATGCCTCGTGGGGCCTCTTGTCATTCCTGTTTGCCTGGCTCAGTCGTGGGGGCCACGCAGACTCAGGAAGCTCTGAATTACTTGACTGCCAGATGGTTGTTGAGTTGCGCTCCGCCTGCCGAGGCTCATGCCAAGAATTGGACATTGTTTGTTCCCCTTCGTCTTCTTCTCAATTTTAGGAAAGCTTTCGCCTGTGTTGCGCGCGTTTTCTGGCGCTTAATGGCCCGTCACTTGATACGGTACGCATGCTGCGCAGTGCTTGGTAGAGTCAGCCTCTCCGCTCCAAAATGCAGCGGGCGGATTCTCCATTTTCCCCTTGACAGAAGCAGCCTGTGCTCGTTTTACGATACCCACAGACCATGCCATTTGGGATGTCATAGCATCATGTTGGTAAATGATGAGCCTACCATACAACGACAATATTCTTTTCATGCTCTGTCGCCTGGTCAGTGAGCACAGCACCTCTGCGTTTTCAGAGATGATTTTGACTCTGATCCCAGCGTCCATCTATCCTGTCCTCCTGTCAAGCACCGTCTGCTGTATGTTTCAATGCCATTGGGTTTGAGGACGGCAGCGCATGGTTGCACGAGAGGAACCTGCCATGCCTCTGGTTTCTGTGGTTGGCTGAGGAGCCAAGGCTTGCTACTGATTGCAATCCTCGATGCAAACCCCCCGGAGGTCGTGTTGCGGACCCCGCGGAATGTTTGCAGCATTAAAGTGAAATGGAACGCTTGTTGGGCCTCAGTTCGTGATGTGTCTGTACAGCTCCCTGTGTTTTTTTTAGGCATACCCCGTCTGATGTGTTGTCAGTGCCTTGATCATGGTACCTAGGACAGCAGTGGCCCTTGCACATCCCTTGGTAGGGCGAGGGAACCGTGACCAGAACCCTGGTTTTTGACGTTGTCGTGTGTTTGCAGTGCTCATACATGCTGGTGGTGGTTGTTCCCTTGCCTCAAACGCCTTCCTTACATCCATGGGTCAACATTTTCTCCATGTGTTGTGCAGAGCACTTAGTTTTTGCAATTTCAGTGATGGACGTTGAGAGTTTGGGGCATTTTTTGGAATGTATGGACAATGTGGTGGGGGGATTGGCCCGCATATGCAAGGAATTGTCTGACCACCGCAGTCGAGGACCCAAAATGTCTTGCAGCACCTCCGCTGGACCGTCCGAATCAATGCACTTTGAAAACAGCCGGGTTTCGGATCCCCCAAGACGGTCCAAAAACCAATGGTGCGCACATGAGCAATTTGAAATTGACGGGATTCTGGACCCCCCCCCCACCCCCCTAGGTTAGAAGCCCCTGTCAGGAAACTATGGATGCGGCATAGGTCTGCTTGGCGAGGTCCCCGAGTGGCGGGCCGTCGCCGGCCGCCATAGCCGTGTCTTACAACCAGCCAACCAACCAACCAACCTGTTAGGAAAAGCGTCCTGCAGATGCACACCCCAACGCGCACAAGTCAGTGTTGGAGTCGGCAAACCTAGCATCGACTCGGAGTGTGCATCTGGATGCATTTGGTCAACGGCACGGGCAACAGCCCGTCTCTAGGACAGCCAACCCTGGAGTAGTCAAACAGGGCAAGTCATCTAGGGGCTCCGTTGACACAACCAAAACACGTTCGGACCCACAGAGGGTCAGAATGAACCGTGGCGAGACGCCAATAGGTGCCGCGAAAGGCAAGCAACCTAGCAATGAGGCCTTGTGCCAAACCCCCCAAGGACCGTGCAAATCAATGGTGCCCGTGCGTACTTTAAAAATGACCGGAATTTGGAATTTGGAGCCCCATCACACTCCAAAATCCTCCACCTCAGGAGGTTCGGATCTTATTCGGTGCCATAGGCTCCAAACAATCTTTTTTTGGCCAGAGAAAGTAGTGACATGATTTATCAACCCCTGCTTGTTTTGCTCAAAATGTGCAGTGTTGGATAGATAAGTCAAGTATTCGTGAAAAATAAAAATGATTTTCTCCCCTACCCCCAATCTCCCTGGATGGTCGCAGAATCCCTCCAAATGTCAAGAGGCACCAGAAAAAAGGTGTTGATTTTTTTTTTTGGCAGCATTCGGGGGCGCACCGTGCGCTGTGCAAAAAGTCGGCTATTTTCTACCACCAGTAGCCAGTTTTTGGGGTGTATGATTGGCATGGGCACCCACAAAGCATTGTCATAGTGTGCCGTTGGCATTGTATGCCAACACACGCGTTCTTCTCCATTTTTCACAATTCATGCTGCGGGCAAAAATGGTATCAGCCCTATGGCCCATGGGAACACATTCCTTCTTCCATTTGGGCAGAGGAAGTGGCCCCTGGGGTTGATGAGGATGACAATGATACCTATCTCTGCCAAGTTTGCGGCAAAAGGGACACCTCCGAATGCTCCTCATCTCATGTGACCTTTATTTGTGTTCAGGTTGCATGCGTCAATATACTTGTGAGATTCAGGTTCCCGAGTAGCCCTTAATATATTTTCATGTGTTCTTTAACACATGGAACCCAAATATATTGGTTCCAATACATGTTTTTGGACAAATGTGATGATGAGAACACGAGACAGTTCCATTGCACAGTTTTGGAATTGAGCATGCATGCTTCTGTAGGTGGTTGGTTTGCACAGGTATTACCAGGATAAACAGTGTAATAATTGGCACTGTGCGCGCGCTGTGCGAAAACGCCCCCTTGGTCCAGCGTATAACTGGGAAAAATTGCAGAGCAGCAAATCTTATCACTATCTCAGGCCCTACCTTGGCCCATGTCTTTTCTGCCAAAGGTCCAACCAAGTACAGGCCATATCCTCACGAATATTGTCATCACTGCTGTAAGACTCTTTAAACACCAAAATAGATGTTCAAAATATGTGCACAGCCCAAAAAATGCGAGCATCACAGCTTTTTTTTTTTTTTTTTTTGAGTTTTTGAACAAAAGTCGCGTTGGTACCCGCCTCCTTCGGCCATGCCACTGCCACCCTTGTTTGCAATGAAGAAACAAGCCCCCCCCCAAAAAAAAAGTTTAGGTATCCCCCCCCCCCCAAAGTTTTTGGTAGCCCCTAAAGTTTTGTTACCACCACTGCGGCTTGCCTCTTTGCTCAGCCGTGTGTTGGTCCCGGTGTGGCAAGGCAGACATGCCCAGAGAAGCCTGAAATTGCAGCTTTGCACGGCACTGTAAAAACTGCAATCTGAAGGTGTCAAGTACGGCCCAGGCGCTCTGATGTGGGTGCTACTGTTTGTTCTTTGCTAGGGTCATAATTCATATCATCAACAGGACAACACAGGCTGCAGCAGCTGAAGACGACTGAGCATCTGCAACCAAGCTGTAGGAAGCAAACCTCACATTTGCCTGACTGGAACGGCTGGACCTTCATGGAGTCGGAGCACATGAACGGCGGCAAACTCGTTGGCCCGTAACGCCGTAGTTGACTTCATACACAGTGTCCTCCTCCTCGGTGTCGACTAATTACCGAACGAAAGGTTGTTAGATGGTGTCGTTGGAGGGCGACTGACGGCGGGTGCCCACAGTCGGCCACATCAGACGCCTTGTCGCTCGCAACGTTGGTGCCCGGGAAGCGTCACCAAATCAAATCGAGTGCCCCCGCACACCAGAGATTCATAGTTTTCGTGCGTTGCCTGCAGCCCAGCAAAATGGCATATTTGACTACGTATGGTACTGGCGCTGCTGCTGCTGCTCCCCAGAGCAGCCGAAATACCTCAATTGGATGGGGTGTTGCTGCAGGGACGGTGATGGGGATGGTGGTGTATTTCTTTGCTGCCGGAGGTGGATCCCAAGCAACATTGTACTCCAACACCATGAAGCCTGTCAACACTGTGCCCGGTGTCGCTCGCCCCGCACTGGGCCGCCCAGTCCGTCTGTCTGCCACGAATGTTGTCGGTGCTGGACCTGCTGCTCGCACGCAGGCGGGCGCCTACCAGACATCCACATCCTTCAACCCTGAGTCTCGTGCCGTTCCCAAAATGGATCAGAACCTGCAGTCGGTGTGAGCTATTCCTTTGCTGGTGTCGTGAGACGGGTTTGCGTTCTAGCCTGCTACCCTCCCCCCCCTTGCGAGAACCGCGGCCTTGTCAGATCCGCAACTTTTGGAACCGTCGAATTTGGCGGTTCCATTTCTTTGGTTGTCCATGACGATGAAGTATTTTTGGTGATTTGGGGTTTGGGGATGGGATTTTAAGGGTGCCGCTTTCTGCCCCAGTACTTGTTGCCCCTGCCTTGCATGCCTCATGCCCCATTCTGCACCTTGCTTCACGTTTTAAATGATAGTTCATGAATGGTAGTACTGGTGGTATGGCTGTCGCGCGCGAACCGCGCCCTTGTCAGAACCGCGGGAGGTGCGGTTTCCGTCATTTTTGGAATTGTACCGCGGTTCTCGCAAGGGTGGCGGGGGGGGCTGGGGAGTGTGCACCGTGTTCCCCTTCGCCCAACCTTGCAGGACGCTTGGTGGAGCCGCATTGTTCTGCTCTCATGCGCCGCCGCTGCCGCTGCCGCCGCATTTGTGTGGCGAGTCACCAAGCGCGGCGGCCGCAGCACCCAGTACGTCGCCATGGCAGCAGTCTCAGGTCCGTTGCTTCAGAGCCCAGGTGGGTGGCTGTCAGGGTCACAGCGACCCGCTTTGGCGCCCTGACCCTTCTTGTTTCTGCAGTGGAGTCCTCTGGCACACATATTGCCCTGAGCCACCTTACACATGAGACTTAGCCATGCACAGAGGTTTGCTTCAGGTGAGCACCGCTGGAGTGATGGAGGAGGTTCTGGTTGGCCGGGTGGGTCGATCTGGGTCAGCCGCACCTGACACCCCCGCCGCAATGTGGAAGAAATCCAAACCCAAAACCACTCCATAGAGGGAGTCTGAGGCGCAGTGCGCCCGCGGCGCGTGCACGGTGCCTACATAAGGGTTGTGCCAAGAACCCCCAGGATAGTAATGATGATGTAAAACCAAAAAAAAAGACCCTCCAACAAACAAGCAAACAAACACTGTAACCCAAAACATTCCACGAAAACCACAGGGAATCGCAACAGCTCACTCCAGAAGCCTCCAAGGGGTAGCATTTGGAGGTCTCTGAAGGGAGACCACTGGCCCGCATCTTGGTGCAAAACCGTGCACGTTGCGTGCACGGCGCGGATACTCCCTCATAGAGCTGACACAGGCAGCAACATGCTGTCATAAATCAGCGAGGCGTGTGTCCAGCAAGGCGCCCCGACCAGACTGGCTTGCAGCCGACACTCATTGGCATGCCCGAAGTGAAAAGTTGCGCTTGAGCGTCGACCAAATGCTTAGCCCCCTTGCGTGAGGCTACCCCGGAGGGCGCCAGGCGCAAACAACAATGTACCACACTCACACGCCTCCAGTGATGGTTTCTGACGTTCTTGGTGCACAGCTTCGTCAAACAAGGGCAGCCCTCCAGAGGGTTCATCCATTGACACACTGCTTTGGACTGCCAGCCGAACATGTTTCGCCTGACTTGAAAGTGGTGCTTGTAATTGCACTGCGTGCATGATGGGACTGCAAACCATCGCCTGAAAACACCCCAAATGCAACAAGTGGACAAACTGCCCCAAGGGCCGTCAAGGCGCCACCCAGCCTTGACAAAGTGAGTTCACATCTGCCCTGTTGTACACCTCTTGAGGCCAATGTGGGGAGGTCATTCCCCAAATTTCACCCAATGGAAGCCCATGCAGCAGGTGTTCCAATAACCATACGGTCAAGATCTGGTCATCACAGCCGAGACCAGAGCTGAGCTGCCGACCAGGGGTCCAGACCAACCAACATGCTAACCAGAACTTCAACATGCTTGGGGGGTGGGTCGGACCCTCACTCAAATTGCGTTGGAAAGCCCTTTTCATGCCAGTTTCAGAAAGGTTGAAGATATCTCTGCCTCCGCGACATTTTGCCCCACCACCAAAGAGTTGAAAACTTGGTTCATGGCCATGTACCTACTTCGACTACTGCCCTTGTGCATAAGCTTCCCCGCCCCATGGGGCTCTGTGTGATGATTTATTTGTGTGCACAGCCAACAGATTCAGAGTTTGTGCTCACCCCCTCTTTCGAGGAAGCAGGGCACAGGAGGGCTGAAGGCAGTTCGGCCGTTTTTGGTACACAACTTTTGGGTTCCGGAATCCCCCCCCCCTCCTCTGTTCTAATGTAGCGCCTCGAAGCACCCACAATCGGAACGTTACCAGAACATGTTTTGGGAGAAAATGTACTTTTTAATTTTTTTTGGATTCTTGGTGGAAAAATGGGAAATTCAGTGGCCAAAAAACCCCCAAGATTCTCTTTTTGTTGGTGGACCTGAGGGGAGGGACTGGCAATTCCCATTGCCCCCTATTTCATGACAACGAAAAATGTAGGAAAGTGGGGGGAAATGGAGAACATTTAGTGCTTTCTGCCCCACGGCACAGTTTCTGCCCCTCCCCCCATCCTCTTGTGCACACATATTGAATAAGTAGGTCCGACCAGCATGCCCGATGAAATGTAATGTAATATGGTCTCACGCAGGATTTGTTTGGCATCGTGCCCAAGGAAACATTGCTGCGCACGACAGCCGTTCTGTAGATGGCATGGCACTTTTTGAATATTGTTTTCGCTTTATGTGTGGCTCAAGCCCCCCCCCCCCCCCACACTAAAAAACAGTTTGCGGAGCCCCGGCGGCGCGGGTAACCTCTTCGTGCACCAAGAGGTGATAGCGACAAGCAAATTAGTGTAGACAGCTGGGGGCATGGGTTACAACAAGCCTTTTGTCAAGAACCATCTCATTTGGTTTTTCCTTTTTGCTTAAGGAACGAGTACACCCCAACCGCAACCCCCTTGGGACAACGTGTTGGGACACTATCAATCACCTTCAATGCTATTCAAAGTATGGGCATTAGGGGCCACATAGATCCCAAACAATACAATGGGAAGCCATCAAACACCTTCCATGTCAATGCTAGTTGAATTTGTGATTCAAAGTACCCTCCCCCCCCCTTGTCGTTCCCCACCCCTTGTCGTTCCCCGGGGGGGGGGGGGGTGGGGGACCGTCACTTGGTCAACCCAAAATTTTTCGTTGCGGCTCATTGTGTTGTTGTTGGGTGACTGTGTTGTGGGGCACTACCACTTGCATCCCTTGCACTCATGGCAGGACATTTTGCTCACTTTCGCTGAAATGGATCTTGATAGCACAACCATGTTTCCCCCTGGGACAAGTGTGATGTTCATCCGCTCCACGGGGGAACCTGTTTTGGCGCAGATCGTTGGACATTCAGAGCACGGTGATGCATATCGCCGCATCACTTATGACCGTGATGGCAAGACCGTCTTGCACGACCGTGCGTCTGTTCGGCGCCTCTCACTGCCACATGCTCCCTCTCCGCCCCGCCCTGCCCTGGGGGTGTGGTCCCCCAAGGGGGGGTGGGGGACCGTCACTTGGTGACCATCCCCCAGGGGGTGGTGGGGGACCGTCTTCCCTGGGGTGGGGAACGGCAAGGGGGGGGGAGGGTACGCGTTTCAGGCGCTGCACGGACCCTAGACAATGCAATGGGAACCATCAAACACTTTCAATGGGAATGTTGTGCACGGAGTGCCCATGTAGTGCAAAGTTTTGTACGTCGGCAAATACTCAAACCCTAGTTTTGGCCCCTTTCCACAACTTTTTTGTTCCATACCGGGGTTTTTTTTGCTTCCTATGCATTTTGGATGTTGCATATTTGACTTGTCACCCGTTTTTACCCGTTTTCAACCATTTCCCCCCATTCTCCATCCCCCTTTTCTCCCCACCATGGGTACCCTGAGAAGGCAGGGGTGCTGCCGCCATATTGATCTCTCCCCGCCATGGGGACCCCGAGAAGGTAGGGGTGATGTAGCCATATTGATCTCTCCCCACCATGGGGTCTTGGTGATATATGGTGTGGCACTTGCCACTTGAACATGTGTGCATCTTGCATGCCATTGCACCATTGTACCTTATAAGACTGAGTGGTTTGTTCATCGGTACATTGGAGTACCAATGTGAAGGCTGTTTCGTTGTTGTGTTGTGGGCTTTTGCTGCTTTGCCGTGCTAGCAGACAGGTGGCAGGTGATCTTGGGTGATCTTGGGTGAGTTTCCCGGCAGGTGCATGCAGTGCGCACACAGTATAACAACACCGCCAATGTCAATACAGTGGGAAACCAAATGCTTGCTGAGATTGCCATTCAAAGTACGGGTTTTAGGGGTCATGGAGACCCTAGAAATGCACGGGAAACCATCAAACACCTTCAGTATCAATGCCTACTGGGTTTGTCATTCAAAGTCCGGGTGTTTGGGACCACACAGATCCTAGACAATGCTATGGGAAACCATCAAATGCCTTCAATGTCAATTCTGATTAAATTTGCTATTCAAAGTATGGGTTTTAGGGGCCACACAGACCGTGGAAAATGCATTGGGAAACCATCAAACACCTCAATGTCAATGCTTATTGAATCTACAGGTGTCTGGGGCCACATAGATCCCAGACAATGCAATGGGAAACCGTCAAGTGCCTTCAAATTCAATTCCAATTGAATTTGCGATTCAAAGTATGGTTTGGCCAAAATTGACTCACACATTCTTTGTTGTCCCTCAGTTTTCACCTTTTTCCCGCCCCCCCCCCCCAATCCCCCATTCCCCCCCATTTCCCCCTATTTCCCCCCATTTTGGCGACGTTGCTGGGCGCTTTAAGGGCCAACCCAGCCGGGTGCTTCTGAGGCCTACTAATGCACCCCTGGCACCCCTTTGTCTCGTTCCACCAGGCCACAAGGCACCGGGCTCCAATAAGCGAGTCCCAACCGTCCTCGCCGCCTCCAGTCAAGAGACCGAGACCGAGACTGCCGCCGGTGCTGTTGCAGAAAACAAGACTGCAGAGCCCCCTGCCGCCATGATGGACAGCAACATCTACAACCTGAACAAGTTCATCATCGACACTGTTTATGCCACCATCTGCCTCGTGTACCCCGTCAGGGGCACAGACCGTGACTTTGCGCGTTTCTTTGTATTAGAGACAGTTGCGCGGGTTCCCTACTTCGCCTACCTGTCGGTCATGCACCTCCGGGAAACCTTCGGCCAGCGCGGGGAGGGCATGAGTGACCGCATGAGAACGCATTACGCTGAAGCTGACAACGAGCTTCACCATCTCCTCATCATGGAGTCGCTCGGCGGCAACTCGAGCGTCGTCGACCGGACCCTTGCTCAGACCATGGCGTTCTTCTACTATTGGTACGTCATTGGCGCGTACGCGCTCTCCGAGCAAACGGCTTACCATCTGTCGGAGCTGATCGAGGATCACGCTTACAACACTTACAACAAGTACCTCACAGAGCACGAGGAAATGCTCAAGTCAAAGCCTGTGCCGGACATTGCCAGGAAGTATTACGAGCTTGACAACCCATTCCTCTTCGACCTCTTTTGCACCGTCAAGGACCGGGATAAGGATGGTCAGTTCTCCTTGCGCCGGCCGAAGCTCGAGTCGCTCTATGACGTCTTCACCAACGTGCGCGACGATGAGAAGGAGCATTGGAAGACTCTCTGTAACCTCGTGCAGTTCAACGACATGCAGGGATGTGATGCCAAACAGGTCAGGAGCACCGAGGCCGTCTAATCAACGACACCAGAACGTATTCCAGGGCTCCCCCTGACACTTGCAAAAATTTGACCGTATGCTCCGCCGGTTGGCGTTGCATGAACCATGACAATTTCAATGCCGCCACGATGAACGGAATGAAGGTCTGGTAGCCATTGTGCAAGACCTGCGTCACTGGTGCGACACTGGTCCGTGTATTCTGCGCCTGCTCTTGCTCGAGCAGAGCCCCGGATCCGCCATGTCGCACCGCTGATGTGCCGTTCAGGGCCTTGATACTTAGGGGCCCCTTAATTCCTTCATCCATCCAGTGGGAGCTTCGCCCCTGCCTGGGCAGTTCAAGGGAAGTCCCTCGATATGATGCCGGAAAATGTTATCCACTTAAAATTCTGTTAAACAATCTTTGCTGACCCGGTTTTTGGATATTCCGGACCGGTCAGAATTTCAGGGCGCTCTCTGCTATGGCATGCCTGAGATTCTTATGACACTAATGATGCAGCAGATCTGTGGGTAGAGATCCGTTCATGTTAACGCCCCAGTTCCCGAGCTGAAGACCATGCTATCGATTCCCTCACATTGTGCTGCTTGCTTACCATGCCTCCGTCCCCCATTTAAAGGAGGGGCAAGGGCTTGGTGATCACGCTGCCGCTGTGAGGGTGTTATGGGCCGCAATCAATGAATGGGCAGCACATCATCATTCATCATTGAAGATGTCATGCAGACTCTCCGTTTCGCGTTGGCAGCACTGCTGCAGTATGGCCAAGCCTATGGCATGGTGCTGCAGCACTACCCGTTGCGGGGCTAGGATGCCGCTGATTTGGTGATCACACTTAACATGCGGACGATGAGGCTCCTGGTACGTCTCTACCGCCACAGTTTGTGTGACATTGCTGACGTGGCTTCAGGGTCCTCGCATGTCTCCAACACAATGTACATATTTACCACCGGGACAGAGTGGAATTGAGGCAGGCCATCTTCAATTTTATGGCCAGATGCCTCAGCATCTCTCGTTTGGCTTTATCGTGATCCCAGGAGCTCCTGTTGTGTGCGACGCTGCTTGGTGGCCTCTTTTGGGGAGGGGGGTTGTAGCTCGGGTTTCAGCGCTGGAAAGGTGCGTGCAGGGCAAAACAACCCCTTCAATTGCCCAGGGCTGGGCCCTTTGCTGGACCAAGACAGAAACTCAGTCAATATTGGTGTGTAGGACCGCACACTTTGCTGGCCCAGACAACACGTATGCCCCCACACTGTCCCTGCTGCACTTGCACCACACCTGTGATGACGCAATAATTCATGAAACATCAGTCAGCTTTGCGCCTCCCCATAAGTCCGTGTTTCACCGGACCTGTGCATGGCCAACATGATCTCTTGAAACTTTGGAGATTATGTCTGGCTGCTCAGAGGGTGTATTACGCAACTGTTTGGGGGTCCCAATTGTTTTTCTTCCACAAGTGTGACCCATCAAACTTTTTTTTTAACCAATTTTGCCACATAAGGAGTTATGGTTTCATCTTCTGACCATATGCAATATGACAGCACTGACTTTTTTGAGGGGATTTCAGCGAAGGGTTCTGTTGTGGACAAAGAATTGACGGGTTCGGACTGCATAAAGGCCAGTACAAAGCAGTTGTGTGGAGAGATATGGACAGACGGACAAGCAATTCAGACTAATGTGAGCAAATTGGCAGTTTACTTATTGGCAGCAAAAAGGCGACTTAGTTATCGCTAGTCACCAGAACGTCAATTCAGTCAGATCCTGGGAAGTGGAAAACCCTTTTGTGGGTGCGGGGGGAAGGGGAGGGGTTCGTTCGATGCTCCGAAAACCGGGCAGGGGTTTTGGGAGAGGGGCTCTCGTGACAGAGCCTCTGTGAAAGGTGTGTCCTGAATGTCAGCGTTGGCTTTGAAGTGTGCGGTAGAGCGGCGCTGAGGGATTTTTGTTGCAAATTTCTCCCCGATGATGTAAACTTCAAAATGATCAGTGCGTCATGGGGTTCAGTTGGAGTCGCATGTTGGGGTACGTGGACTCCTCCCCCTCTTGTGAGTAGAGGGACAGCCTTTCTGCTTTCACCAACCAAAGTTGTTTTTCCCCAATGGCTTGGGACAGGCAAAAGGCCAATTTGCGCCTATTGCGCCGGAAACACAGCCCTTTCCCAAGGAAAATTTCACATCTCGGGAAAGATGATTGTAATCCGTGTCGCATTGTGGATCCACCGACTGCCGTAGAGGTGCAATGAAAGGTTTGCCGTCGAATCTCTCTGGAGCCCGGTTTGTTTAGGCCCCGATGTGTGAACTGGGACTGCAAAACGGTGGCGTTGTGTTCATCGTCAACATGAAGGAAACCGGGCACGGAGTGCAAGCCACTGCACACGTTTTGGACGACTTCACGAGGCAAGGCTAGGAGTTGAAGACTCAAGAGGCACGTGCGCTGCAAGCGTTTCTGTGTCCGATGCATACCATTGCTTGTTTGACCTTAATGTTGAGACGAGTGGTGCACATCTCTTGGGGAGCCATCCACATGTTAACGTGACGGGATCCAAGCACTTTTTAGACGACTTGGTAGTAGTAGTGGTGGCAGTAGTAGTGGTAGTGGCGGCTCTGGTGATAGTGTGGGTGACAAAGGGTGATAGTGCGGGTGACATAGGGGCACAGCGAGGTGGTGTCAAACGAACTGTGGCCCTTGTTTTTGATATTGCCAACGTAGCAGAGAGTGCCAGTGTGAAGCCACAAAAAGATGTGGTGCAAAATCTGCAGCGGTTGGGTTACCCACAGTATGCAATGTAATTGGCATCTTCTGGGTTTTCTAGCATCAAAGAGCTGTGCCTAAATAATTCGGTTGTCCTGAGAAATATTGCATATTAGATGGCAATGCATTGCGCATTGTGTATGCTCTTAAAAAGAGGCCCACTCTTGCACCAGCACTCACATGTGTGGGGATTGCAGATTTCGTGCGCCATTGCACATCTCCGTGTGCCTCCTGACCACGCAGTACATAGGGGATCCCTAAGTAGAGCCCCTTGGATAGTGCTGGAGGGAAGCAATCAGGCCTCAAAGTGTGCCGTGCGCAATGATGCTCCCTCTTAATTGCAGGGATGCCCTCCCCCCCCCCCTACTCAGCCTAATGGGCCAAACCGGTTTCACCTGGTAGAAGGGGGAGCACCAGACGCGGCGCGCACGCAGTGCAAGGATTATGCCGTCTGGCCCGCCCATGCAGCTGTAGATTAACTGGTGGTCAGGCCCCCAGCGCGATGATTTCCCTCTGCCATTCGGACAAGGGCAGGATAAATCGACAATCCAGCAGGGAGACCCCAAACTAGGGTGGTCCCAAGGGGCCATCTTTTGTACTATCACCTTGGGAGGAGCCAGATAGGGCAAGGCATCTGCAGGTCTTGTACCCAAGGGTTTGCTCTCCTTGGGGGGCATTTTATGAGGAGTAAAAGCCAACCCATTCTGGGTAAACCTGCTGTAAAAGTAGTGCGTGGCACGGGCACGGCACAGATACTCCCCAGTGCCAGATAAACATGCCATCATGGATCATGGTTACCGGCCTCCACACAAGTGATAGTGGTTTACACAGTGGTGTGGTGGGCTTCGAGTGGTCTGGTGCTCATGACCATAGTAAGCACCTGCCCAGAGACAAACAAATGTATCTTAGACCCGCAATCCAGTTAGCTTATAGTTCCAGACCTCTTGGGGCGCTGAATCACAACTTTTTCATCGGGCAGCCTCGGACGCCCCGTCATGGTTTTGGCACTGGGCGGAACGCCAGTGTGAGTGGCAGCTCTAAATTTGTACTGCTTGGTGGACCTCAAGGATGTCTGCGGTTTTTTGTCTTGGGTTGTCTTTGTCTTGCCTTTTTTCTCTCTTTGGGGCCGCCCCAGATGGTGCGATGCGTTCCCTTGCCCACCATTTGCATGTCTTTTTGTACAGCCTTTTTTGTTTCCTGTTTTTTTTGGTGACGCTGATGAACGATAATTTCGGGCGCACGGAAAGTTTCAACCGTCGACAAAACATTGGCTCACCGTCCAGGGCCCCTCTCAGCCCTAGCAGTCCGATCCTTCAGGTATGCTTCTGTGCGTGGCCCGACAAGTCATCAGTTGTGTGGCAGGTTGATAACAAGGTGTTCCCTCCAATTATCCGCATAATGCAGGCAGGTCACTCCGTCACCGACGCTTCCTGGATCGCGGCAAGTTCCCGTCTTCTGTTGGTGACTGTGCGTCAGCAGGTTTTCACAAAGACTGAAGAGGCCTTGTATTGACGGAAATGATGCCAATGAGAGCCCTGGAAAGTGAGAAAAACTTGAGATTCGTTGCCACACTTCTCCCACTTGGCCAAATACTCCTCTCATCCTTTCATGTTTTTCTTCGTTCTTCTTTGCTGACAGTCTTACTGCTTCCCCACGCCCGCTTGAAGAGCCCTGTCCCTCCCCCCGCCGTTGATTAGCAAATGCCCAGGCAACTGCAAGTGCCGAAGGAGACACAGGGCATAGTCACACAGTGCAAAGGCTGAATGGCAAGGGAGTGCAGGTTGGTTGTGTAAGGGGGCGAGTCTGCCAATACATGACCAGGTGGCGTTGAGTTGGATGCATGACACAGGTCTGAAACATGGGGCTAATAGGAAGCGAGTGAGACTCTGGGGCGAGCTAGCGGCTTCCCCAAGAGCTGTCAGCCTCACAGGGTGTGTTTAATCCCCCTTTTCTAGTCCCCCAAACCTGCGCCAATGGGAGGAGTTTTTTTTTCAGTAAGGCATATCTCTCGGGGACATCCGTTATGTGCCAACACAGATCAAATTCGCAATTTTTAACGGTTTTCTCACGTTTTGGTCCAATGCACCAAAAATTCGTTCCGTAGGGGGGGGGGGGGTTTGTGTATGCTATTTGAAATCCATGACAAAAGGCCGTTTCGGAAATGTATGGGTTGGGGTGGGGGTAGGTGGTCACAGTTTTGAGCACAGAGCTGTACATGGGACGACGCAGAGGACGGAGCAATGCTCCAGGGATCACTGATTATTCTGAATCCGAGTCGTTCTCATTGTTGCCCCTCTCCACAAGGGCTGAGATTCCGTTGGGGCACACATCCCCCTGCTTGTGACTGGGGACATATTCCTTCAATTTTTCCCAATCCTGCAGCCTGCGTGCCTTGACTGGCACCCACCCTGTGTTCAAGGGCATGGCCCAGAGGCCGTCAGTTGTGAGGTCCACATTTCGCTGTTTGGTCAGTTGGACCTTGCGCCATGCAATGGCCTCGCTGTACCCTGATTTCACCGAACGCGGGCCATGTCTACCCCCCCTGCCGCCCTATTTTGGGCACCACTTCTGATTTTGCCCCCCGCTCTGAGGCGGTGGGGCTCCCCGATACGGCAGGGGTGAGGTAGCCAATTTGCCCACTTGTGGGCCACTTCTGATTTTGCCCCCCGCTCTGAAGCGGTGGGGCTCCCCGATACGGCAGGGGTGAGGTAGCCAATTTGCCCACTTGTGGGCCACTTCTGATTTTGCCCCCCGCTCTGAAGCGGTGGGGCTCCCCGATACGGCAGGGGTGAGGTAGCCAATTTGCCCACTTGTGGGCCACTTCTGATTTTGCCCCCCGCTCTGAAGCGGTGGGGCTCCCCGATACGGCAGGGGTGAGGTAGCCAATTTGCCCACTTGTGGGCCACTTCTGATTTTGCCCCCCGCTGTGAGGCGGTGGGGCTCCCCGATACGGCAGGGGTGAGGTAGCCAATTTGCCCACTTGTGGGCCACTTCTGATTTTGCCCCCCGCTCTGAAGCGGTGGGGCTCCCCGATACGGCAGGGGTGAGGTAGCCAATTTGCCCACTTGTGGGCCACTTCTGATTTTGCCCCCCGCTCTGAGGCGGTGGGGCTCCCCGATACGGCAGGGGTGAGGTAGCCAATTTGCCCACTTGTGGGCCACTTCTGATTTTGCCCCCCGCTCTGAGGCGGTGGGGCTCCCCGATACGGCAGGGGTGAGGTAGCCAATTTGCCCACTTGTGGGCCACTTCTGATTTTGCCCCCCGCTCTGAGGCGGTGGGGCTCCCCGATACGGCAGGGGTGAGGTAGCCAATTTGCCCACTTGTGGGCCACTTCTGATTTTGCCCCCCGCTCTGAAGCGGTGGGGCTCCCCGATACGGCAGGGGTGAGGTAGCCAATTTGCCCACTTGTGGGCCACTTCTGATTTTGCCCCCCGCTGTGAGGCGGTGGGGCTCCCCGACACGGCAGGGGTGAGGTAGCCAATTTGCCCACTTGTGGGCCACTTCTGATTTTGCCCCCCGCTCTGAGGCGGTGGGGCTCCCCGATACGGCAGGGGTGAGGTAGCCAATTTGCCCACTTGTGGGCCACTTCTGATTTTGCCCCCCGCTCTGAGGCGGTGGGGCTCCCCGATACGGCAGGGGTGAGGTAGCCAATTTGCCCACTTGTGGGCCACTTCTGATTTTGCCCCCCGCTCTGAGGCGGTGGGGCTCCCCGACACGGCAGGGGTGAGGTAGCCAATTTGCCCACTTGTGGGCCACTTCTGATTTTGCCCCCCGCTCTGAGGCGGTGGGGCTCCCCGATACGGCAGGGGTGAGGTAGCCAATTTGCCCACTTGTGGGCCACTTCTGATTTTGCCCCCCGCTCTGAGGCGGTGGGGCTCCCCGATACGGCAGGGGTGAGGTAGCCAATTTGCCCACTTGTGGGCCTCTTCTCATTTTGCCCCCCGCTCTGAGGCGGTGGGGCTCCCCGATACGGCAGGGGTGAGGTAGCCAATTTGCCCACTTGTGGGCCACTTCTGATTTTGCCCCCCGCTCTGAGGCGGTGGGGCTCCCCGATACGGCAGGGGTGAGGTAGCCAATTTGCCCACT
Organism: Eutreptiella sp. 'Long Island Sound 2002'; assembly: GCA_964036045.1. Lineage (NCBI taxonomy): Eukaryota > Euglenozoa > Euglenophyceae > Eutreptiales > Eutreptiaceae > Eutreptiella > Eutreptiella sp. 'Long Island Sound 2002'. Next base: position 68,929,716 of record OZ038388.1, on the reverse strand, counting down.
TGTGGGCCACTTCTGATTTTGCCCCCCGCTCTGAGGCGGTGGGGCTCCCCGATACGGCAGGGGTGAGGTAGCCAATTTGCCCACTTGTGGGCATCTTCTGATTTTGCCCCCCGCTCTGAGGCGGTGGGGCTCCCCGATACGGCAGGGGTGAGGTAGCCAATTTGCCCACTTGTGGGCATCTTCTGATTTTGCCCCCCGCTCTGAAGCGGTGGGGCTCCCCGATACGGCAGGGGTGAGGTAGCCAATTTGCCCACTTGTGGGCCACTTCTGATTTTGCCCCCCGCTCTGAGGCGGTGGGGCTCCCCGATACGGCAGGGGTGAGGTAGCCAATTTGCCCACTTGTGGGCCACTTCTGATTTTGCCCCCCGCTCTGAAGCGGTGGGGCTCCCCGATACGGCAGGGGTGAGGTAGCCAATTTGCCCACTTGTGGGCCACTTCTGATTTTGCCCCCCGCTCTGAGGCGGTGGGGCTCCCCGATACGGCAGGGGTGAGGTAGCCAATTTGCCCACTTGTGGGCCACTTCTGATTTTGCCCCCCGCTCTGAGGCGGTGGGGCTCCCCGATACGGCAGGGGTGAGGTAGCCAATTTGCCCACTTGTGGGCCACTTCTGATTTTGCCCCCCGCTCTGAGGCGGTGGAGCTCCCCGATACGGCAGGGGTGAGGTAGCCAATTTGCCCACTTGTGGGCCACTTCTGATTTTGCCCCCCGCTCTGAGGCGGTGGGGCTCCCCGATACGGCAGGGGTGAGGTAGCCAATTTGCCCACTTGTGGGCCACTTCTGATTTTGCCCCCCGCTCTGAAGCGGTGGGGCTCCCCGATACGGCAGGGGTGAGGTAGCCAATTTGCCCACTTGTGGGCCACTTCTGATTTTGCCCCCCGCTCTGAGGCGGTGGGGCTCCCCGATACGGCAGGGGTGAGGTAGCCAATTTGCCCACTTGTGGGCCACTTCTGATTTTGCCCCCCGCTCTGAGGCGGTGGGGCTCCCCGATACGGCAGGGGTGAGGTAGCCAATTTGCCCACTTGTGGGCCACTTCTGATTTTGCCCCCCGCTCTGAGGCGGTGGGGCTCCCCGATACGGCAGGGGTGAGGTAGCCAATTTGCCCACTTGTGGGCCACTTCTGATTTTGCCCCCCGCTCTGAGGCGGTGGGGCTCCCCGATACGGCAGGGGTGAGGTAGCCAATTTGCCCACTTGTGGGCCACTTCTGATTTTGCCCCCCGCTCTGAGGCGGTGGGGCTCCCCGATACGGCAGGGGTGAGGTAGCCAATTTGCCCACTTGTGGGCCACTTCTCATTTTGCCCCCCGCTCTGAGGCGGTGGGGCTCCCCGATACGGCAGGGGTGAGGTAGCCAATTTGCCCACTTGTGGGCCACTTCTGAATTTCCCCCCCGCTCTGAGGCGGTGGGGCTCCCCGATACGGCAGGGGTGAGGTAGCCAATTTGCCCACTTGTGGGCCACTTCTGATTTTGCCCCCCGCTCTGAGGCGGTGGGGCTCCCCGATACGGCAGGGGTGAGGTAGCCAATTTGCCCACTTGTGGGCCACTTCTGATTTTGCCCCCCGCTCTGAAGCGGTGGGGCTCCCCGATACGGCAGGGGTGAGGTAGCCAATTTGCCCACTTGTGGGCCACTTCTGATTTTGCCCCCCGCTCTGAGGCGGTGGGGCTCCCCGATACGGCAGGGGTGAGGTAGCCAATTTGCCCACTTGTGGGCCACTTCTGATTTTGCCCCCCGCTCTGAGGCGGTGGGGCTCCCCGATACGGCAGGGGTGAGGTAGCCAATTTGCCCACTTGTGGGCCACTTCTGATTTTGCCCCCCGCTCTGAGGCGGTGGGGCTCCCCGATACGGCAGGGGTGAGGTAGCCAATTTGCCCACTTGTGGGCCACTTCTGATTTTGCCCCCCGCTCTGAGGCGGTGGGGCTCCCCGATACGGCAGGGGTGAGGTAGCCAATTTGCCCACTTGTGGGCCACTTCTGATTTTGCCCCCCGCTCTGAGGCGGTGGGGCTCCCCGATACGGCAGGGGTGAGGTAGCCAATTTGCCCACTTGTGGGCCACTTCTGATTTTGCCCCCCGCTCTGAGGCGGTGGGGCTCCCCGATACGGCAGGGGTGAGGTAGCCAATTTGCCCACTTGTGGGCCACTTCTCATTTTGCCCCCCGCTCTGAGGCGGTGGGGCTCCCCGATACGGCAGGGGTGAGGTAGCCAATTTGCCCACTTGTGGGCCACTTCTGATTTTGCCCCCCGCTCTGAGGCGGTGGGGCTCCCCGATACGGCAGGGGTGAGGTAGCCAATTTGCCCACTTGTGGGCCACTTCTGATTTTGCCCCCCGCTCTGAGGCGGTGGGGCTCCCCGATACGGCAGGGGTGAGGTAGCCAATTTGCCCACTTGTGGGCCTCTTCTCATTTTGCCCCCCGCTCTGAAGCGGTGGGGCTCCCCGATACGGCAGGGGTGAGGTAGCCAATTTGCCCACTTGTGGGCCACTTCTGATTTTGCCCCCCGCTCTGAAGCGGTGGGGCTCCCCGATACGGCAGGGGTGAGGTAGCCAATTTGCCCACTTGTGGGCCACTTCTGATTTTGCCCCCCGCTCTGAGGCGGTGGGGCTCCCCGATACGGCAGGGGTGAGGTAGCCAATTTGCCCACTTGTGGGCCACTTCTGATTTTGCCCCCCGCTCTGAGGCGGTGGGGCTCCCCGATACGGCAGGGGTGAGGTAGCTAATTTGCCCACTTGTGGGCCACTTCTGATTTTGCCCCCCGCTCTGAGGCGGTGGGGCTCCCCGATACGGCAGGGGTGAGGTAGCCAATTTGCCCACTTGTGGGCCACTTCTGATTTTGCCCCCCGCTCTGAGGCGGTGGGGCTCCCCGATACGGCAGGGGTGAGGTAGCCAATTTGCCCACTTGTGGGCCACTTCTGATTTTGCCCCCCGCTCTGAGGCGGTGGGGCTCCCCGATACGGCAGGGGTGAGGTAGCCAATTTGCCCACTTGTGGGCCACTTCTGATTTTGCCCCCCGCTCTGAGGCGGTGGGGCTCCCCGATACGGCACGGGTGAGGTAGCCAATTTGCCCACTTGTGGGCCACTTCTGAATTTCCCCCCCGCTCTGAGGCGGTGGGGCTCCCCGATACGGCAGGGGTGAGGTAGCCAATTTGCCCACTTGTGGGCCACTTCTGATTTTGCCCCCCGCTCTGAGGCGGTGGGGCTCCCCGATACGGCAGGGGTGAGGTAGCCAATTTGCCCACTTGTGGGCCACTTCTGATTTTGCCCCCCGCTCTGAAGCGGTGGGGCTCCCCGATACGGCAGGGGTGAGGTAGCCAATTTGCCCACTTGTGGGCCACTTCTGATTTTGCCCCCCGCTCTGAGGCGGTGGGGCTCCCCGATACGGCAGGGGTGAGGTAGCCAATTTGCCCACTTGTGGGCCACTTCTGATTTTCCCCCCCGCTCTGAGGCGGTGGGGCTCCCCGATACGGCAGGGGTGAGGTAGCCAATTTGCCCACTTGTGGGCCACTTCTGATTTTGCCCCCCGCTCTGAGGCGGTGGGGCTCCCCGATACGGCAGGGGTGAGGTAGCCAATTTGCCCACTTGTGGGCCACTTCTGATTTTGCCCCCCGCTCTGAGGCGGTGGGGCTCCCCGATACGGCAGGGGTGAGGTAGCCAATTTGCCCACTTGTGGGCCACTTCTGATTTTGCCCCCCGCTCTGAGGCGGTGGGGCTCCCCGATACGGCAGGGGTGAGGTAGCCAATTTGCCCACTTGTGGGCCACTTCTCATTTTGCCCCCCGCTCTGAGGCGGTGGGGCTCCCCGATACGGCAGGGGTGAGGTAGCCAATTTGCCCACTTGTGGGCCACTTCTCATTTTGCCCCCCGCTCTGAGGCGGTGGGGCTCCCCGATACGGCAGGGGTGAGGTAGCCAATTTGCCCACTTGTGGGCCACTTCTGATTTTGCCCCCCGCTCTGAGGCGGTGGGGCTCCCCGATACGGCAGGGGTGAGGTAGCCAATTTGCCCACTTGTGGGCCACTTCTGATTTTGCCCCCCGCTCTGAGGCGGTGGGGCTCCCCGATACGGCAGGGGTGAGGTAGCCAATTTGCCCACTTGTGGGCCACTTCTGATTTTGCCCCCCGCTCTGAGGCGGTGGGGCTCCCCGATACGGCAGGGGTGAGGTAGCCAATTTGCCCACTTGTGGGCCACTTCTGATTTTGCCCCCCGCTCTGAAGCGGTGGGGCTCCCCGATACGGCAGGGGTGAGGTAGCCAATTTGCCCACTTGTGGGCCACTTCTGATTTTGCCCCCCGCTCTGAGGCGGTGGGGCTCCCCGATACGGCAGGGGTGAGGTAGCCAATTTGCCCACTTGTGGGCCACTTCTGATTTTGCCCCCCGCTCTGAGGCGGTGGGGCTCCCCGATACGGCAGGGGTGAGGTAGCCAATTTGCCCACTTGTGGGCCACTTCTGATTTTGCCCCCCGCTCTGAGGCGGTGGGGCTCCCCGATACGGCAGGGGTGAGGTAGCCAATTTGCCCACTTGTGGGCCACTTCTGATTTTGCCCCCCGCTCTGAGGCGGTGGGGCTCCCCGATACGGCAGGGGTGAGGTAGCCAATTTGCCCACTTGTGGGCCACTTCTGATTTTTCCCCCCGCTCTGAAGCGGTGGGGCTCCCCGATACGGCAGGGGTGAGGTAGCCAATTTGCCCACTTGTGGGCCACTTCTGATTTTGCCCCCCGCTCTGAGGTGGTGGGGCTCCCCGATACGGCAGGGGTGAGGTAGCCAATTTGCCCACTTGTGGGCCACTTCTGATTTTGCCCCCCGCTCTGAAGCGGTGGGGCTCCCCGATACGGCAGGGGTGAGGTAGCCAATTTGCCCACTTGTGGGCCACTTCTGATTTTGCCCCCCGCTCTGAAGCGGTGGGGCTCCCCGATACGGCAGGGGTGAGGTAGCCAATTTGCCCACTTGTGGGCCACTTCTGATTTTGCCCCCCGCTCTGAGGCGGTGGGGCTCCCCGATACGGCAGGGGTGAGGTAGCCAATTTGCCCACTTGTGGGCCACTTCTGATTTTGCCCCCCGCTCTGAGGCGGTGGGGCTCCCCGATACGGCAGGGGTGAGGTAGCCAATTTGCCCTCTTGTGGGCCACTTCTGATTTTGCCCCCCGCTCTGAGGCGGTGGGGCTCCCCGATACGGCAGGGGTGAGGTAGCCAATTTGCCCACTTGTGGGCCACTTCTGATTTTGCCCCCCGCTCTGAGGCGGTGGGGCTCCCCGATACGGCAGGGGTGAGGTAGCCAATTTGCCCACTTGTGGGCCACTTCTGATTTTGCCCCCCGCTCTGAGGCGGTGGGGCTCCCCGATACGGCAGGGGTGAGGTAGCCAATTTGCCCACTTGTGGGCCACTTCTGATTTTGCCCCCCGCTCTGAGGCGGTGGGGCTCCCCGATACGGCAGGGGTGAGGTAGCCAATTTGCCCACTTGTGGGCCACTTCTGATTTTGCCCCCCGCTCTGAAGCGGTGGGGCTCCCCGATACGGCAGGGGTGAGGTAGCCAATTTGCCCACTTGTGGGCCTCTTCTGATTTTGCCCCCCGCTCTGAAGCGGTGGGGCTCCCCGATACGGCAGGGGTGAGGTAGCCAATTTGCCCACTTGTGGGCCACTTCTGATTTTGCCCCCCGCTCTGAGGCGGTGGGGCTCCCCAATACGGCAGGGGTGAGGTAGCCAATTTGCCCTCTTGTGGGCCTCTTCTCATTTTGCCCCCCGCTCTGAGGCGGTGGGGCTCCCCGATACGGCAGGGGTGAGGTAGCCAATTTGCCCACTTGTGGGCCACTTCTGATTTTGCCCCCCGCTCTGAGGCGGTGGGGCTCCCCGATACGGCAGGGGTGAGGTAGCCAATTTGCCCACTTGTGGGCCACTTCTGATTTTGCCCCCCGCTCTGAGGCGGTGGGGCTCCCCGATACGGCAGGGGTGAGGTAGCCAATTTGCCCACTTGTGGGCATCTTCTGATTTTGCCCCCCGCTCTGAGGCGGTGGGGCTCCCCGATACGGCAGGGGTGAGGTAGCCCATTTGCCCACTTGTGGGCATCTTCTGATTTTGCCCCCCGCTCTGAAGCGGTGGGGCTCCCCGATACGGCAGGGGTGAGGTAGCCAATTTGCCCACTTGTGGGCCACTTCTGATTTTGCCCCCCGCTCTGAGGCGGTGGGGCTCCCCGATACGGCAGGGGTGAGGTAGCCAATTTGCCCACTTGTGGGCCACTTCTGATTTTGCCCCCCGCTCTGAAGCCTAGGGGCTCCCCGATACAGCAGGGGTGAGGTAGCCAATTTGCCCACTTGTGGGCCACTTCTGATTTTGCCCCCCGCTCTGAGGCGGTGGGGCTCCCCGATACGGAAGGGGTGAGGTAGCCAATTTGCCCACTTGTGGGCCACTTCTGATTTTGCCCCCCGCTCTGAGGCGGTGGGGCTCCCCGATACGGCAGGGGTGAGGTAGCCAATTTGCCCACTTGTGGGCCACTTCTGATTTTGCCCCCCGCTCTGAGGCGGTGGGGCTCCCCGATACGGCAGGGGTGAGGTAGCCAATTTGCCCACTTGTGGGCCTCTTCTGATTTTGCCCCCCGCTGTGAGGCGGTGGGGCTCCCCGATACGGCAGGGGTGAGGTAGCCAATTTGCCCACTTGTGGGCCACTTCTGATTTTGCCCCCCGCTCTGAGGCGGTGGGGCTCCCCGATACGGCAGGGGTGAGGTAGCCAATTTGCCCACTTGTGGGCCACTTCTGATTTTGCCCCCCGCTCTGAGGCGGTGGGGCTCCCCGATACGGCAGGGGTGAGGTAGCCAATTTGCCCACTTGTGGGCATCTTCTGATTTTGCCCCCCGCTCTGAGGCGGTGGGGCTCCCCGATACGGCAGGGGTGAGGTAGCCCATTTGCCCACTTGTGGGCATCTTCTGATTTTGCCCCCCGCTCTGAAGCGGTGGGGCTCCCCGATACGGCAGGGGTGAGGTAGCCAATTTGCCCACTTGTGGGCCACTTCTGATTTTGCCCCCCGCTCTGAGGCGGTGGGGCTCCCCGATACGGCAGGGGTGAGGTAGCCAATTTGCCCACTTGTGGGCCACTTCTGATTTTGCCCCCCGCTCTGAAGCCTAGGGGCTCCCCGATACAGCAGGGGTGAGGTAGCCAATTTGCCCACTTGTGGGCCACTTCTGATTTTGCCCCCGCTCTGAGGCGGTGGGGCTCCCCGATACGGAAGGGGTGAGGTAGCCAATTTGCCCACTTGTGGGCCACTTCTGATTTTGCCCCCCGCTCTGAGGCGGTGGGGCTCCCCGATACGGCAGGGGTGAGGTAGCCAATTTGCCCACTTGTGGGCCACTTCTGATTTTGCCCCCCGCTCTGAGGCGGTGGGGCTCCCCGATACGGCAGGGGTGAGGTAGCCAATTTGCCCACTTGTGGGCCTCTTCTGATTTTGCCCCCCGCTGTGAGGCGGTGGGGCTCCCCGATACGGCAGGGGTGAGGTAGCCAATTTGCCCACTTGTGGGCCACTTCTGATTTTGCCCCCCGCTCTGAGGCGGTGGGGCTCCCCGATACGGCAGGGGTGAGGTAGCCAATTTGCCCACTTGTGGGCCACTTCTGATTTTGCCCCCCGCTCTGAGGCGGTGGGGCTCCCCGATACGGCAGGGGTGAGGTAGCCAATTTGCCCACTTGTGGGCCACTTCTGATTTTGCCCCCCGCTCTGAAGCGGTGGGGCTCCCCGATACGGCAGGGGTGAGGTAGCCAATTTGCCCACTTGTGGGCCACTTCTGATTTTGCCCCCTGCTCTGAGGCGGTGGGGCTCCCCGATACGGCAGGGGTGAGGTAGCCAATTTGCCCACTTGTGGGCCACTTCTGATTTTGCCCCCCGCTCTGAAGCGGTGGGGCTCCCCGATACGGCAGGGGTGAGGTAGCCAATTTGCCCACTTGTGGGCCACTTCTGATTTTGCCCCCCGCTCTGAGGCGGTGGGGCTCCCCGATACGGCAGGGGTGAGGTAGCCAATTTGCCCACTTGTGGGCCACTTCTGATTTTGCCCCCCGCTCTGAGGCGGTGGGGCTCCCCGATACGGCAGGGGTGAGGTAGCCAATTTGCCCACTTGTGGGCCACTTCTGATTTTGCCCCCCGCTCTGAAGCGGTGGGGCTCCCCGATACGGCAGGGGTGAGGTAGCCAATTTGCCCACTTGTGGGCCACTTCTGATTTTGCCCCCCGCTCTGAGGCGGTGGGGCTCCCCGATACGGCAGGGGTGAGGTAGCCAATTTGCCCACTTGTGGGCCACTTCTGATTTTGCCCCCCGCTCTGAGGCGGTGGGGCTCCCCGATACGGCAGGGGTGAGGTAGCCAATTTGCCCACTTGTGGGCCACTTCTGATTTTGCCCCCCGCTCTGAGGCGGTGGGGCTCCCCGATACGGCAGGGGTGAGGTAGCCAATTTGCCCACTTGTGGGCATCTTCTGATTTTGCCCCCCGCTCTGAAGCGGTGGGGCTCCCCGATACGGCAGGGGTGAGGTAGCCAATTTGCCCACTTGTGGGCCACTTCTGATTTTGCCCCCCGCTCTGAGGCGGTGGGGCTCCCCGATACGGCAGGGGTGAGGTAGCCAATTTGCCCACTTGTGGGCCACTTCTGATTTTGCCCCCCGCTCTGAAGCCTAGGGGCTCCCCGATACAGCAGGGGTGAGGTAGCCAATTTGCCCACTTGTGGGCCACTTCTGATTTTGCCCCCCGCTCTGAGGCGGTGGGGCTCCCCGATACGGAAGGGGTGAGGTAGCCAATTTGCCCACTTGTGGGCCACTTCTGATTTTGCCCCCCGCTCTGAGGCGGTGGGGCTCCCCGATACGGCAGGGGTGAGGTAGCCAATTTGCCCACTTGTGGGCCACTTCTGATTTTGCCCCCCGCTCTGAGGCGGTGGGGCTCCCCGATACGGCAGGGGTGAGGTAGCCAATTTGCCCACTTGTGGGCCTCTTCTGATTTTGCCCCCCGCTGTGAGGCGGTGGGGCTCCCCGATACGGCAGGGGTGAGGTAGCCAATTTGCCCACTTGTGGGCCACTTCTGATTTTGCCCCCCGCTCTGAGGCGGTGGGGCTCCCCGATACGGCAGGGGTGAGGTAGCCAATTTGCCCACTTGTGGGCCACTTCTGATTTTGCCCCCCGCTCTGAGGCGGTGGGGCTCCCCGATACGGCAGGGGTGAGGTAGCCAATTTGCCCACTTGTGGGCCACTTCTGATTTTGCCCCCCGCTCTGAAGCGGTGGGGCTCCCCGATACGGCAGGGGTGAGGTAGCCAATTTGCCCACTTGTGGGCCACTTCTGATTTTGCCCCCCGCTCTGAGGCGGTGGGGCTCCCCGATACGGCAGGGGTGAGGTAGCCAATTTGCCCACTTGTGGGCCACTTCTGATTTTGCCCCCCGCTCTGAGGCGGTGGGGCTCCCCGATACGGCAGGGGTGAGGTAGCCAATTTGCCCACTTGTGGGCCACTTCTGATTTTGCCCCCCGCTCTGAAGCGGTGGGGCTCCCCGATACGGCAGGGGTGAGGTAGCCAATTTGCCCACTTGTGGGCCACTTCTGATTTTGCCCCCCGCTCTGAGGCGGTGGGGCTCCCCGATACGGCAGGGGTGAGGTAGCCAATTTGCCCACTTGTGGGCCACTTCTGATTTTGCCCCCCGCTCTGAAGCGGTGGGGCTCCCCGATACGGCAGGGGTGAGGTAGCCAATTTGCCCACTTGTGGGCCTCTTCTGATTTTGCCCCCCGCTCTGAAGCGGTGGGGCTCCCCGATACGGCAGGGGTGAGGTAGCCAATTTGCCCACTTGTGGGCCACTTCTGATTTTGCCCCCCGCTCTGAGGCGGTGGGGCTCCCCAATACGGCAGGGGTGAGGTAGCCAATTTGCCCTCTTGTGGGCCTCTTCTCATTTTGCCCCCCGCTCTGAGGCGGTGGGGCTCCCCGATACGGCAGGGGTGAGGTAGCCAATTTGCCCACTTGTGGGCCACTTCTGATTTTGCCCCCCGCTCTGAGGCGGTGGGGCTCCCCGATACGGCAGGGGTGAGGTAGCCAATTTGCCCACTTGTGGGCCACTTCTGATTTTGCCCCCCGCTCTGAGGCGGTGGGGCTCCCCGATACGGCAGGGGTGAGGTAGCCAATTTGCCCACTTGTGGGCATCTTCTGATTTTGCCCCCCGCTCTGAAGCGGTGGGGCTCCCCGATACGGCAGGGGTGAGGTAGCCAATTTGCCCACTTGTGGGACACTTCTGATTTTGCCCCCCGCTCTGAGGCGGTGGGGCTCCCCGATACGGCAGGGGTGAGGTAGCCAATTTGCCCACTTGTGGGCCACTTCTGATTTTGCCCCCCGCTCTGAAGCCTAGGGGCTCCCCGATACAGCAGGGGTGAGGTAGCCAATTTGCCCACTTGTGGGCCACTTCTGATTTTGCCCCCCGCTCTGAGGCGGTGGGGCTCCCCGATACGGCAGGGGTGAGGTAGCCAATTTGCCCACTTGTGGGCCACTTCTGATTTTGCCCCCCGCTCTGAGGCGGTGGGGCTCCCCGATACGGCAGGGGTGAGGTAGGGAATTTGCCCACTTGTGGGCCACTTCTGATTTTGCCCCCCGCTCTGAGGCGGTGGGGCTCCCCGATACGGCAGGGGTGAGGTAGCCAATTTGCCCACTTGTGGGCCTCTTCTGATTTTGCCCCCCGCTGTGAGGCAGTGGGGCTCCCCGATACGGCAGGGGTGAGGTAGCCAATTTGCCCACTTGTGGGCCACTTCTGATTTTGCCCCCCGCTCTGAGGCGGTGGGGCTCCCCGATACGGCAGGGGTGAGGTAGCCAATTTGCCCACTTGTGGGCCACTTCTGATTTTGCCCCCCGCTCTGAGGCGGTGGGGCTCCCCGATACGGCAGGGGTGAGGTAGCCAATTTGCCCACTTGTGGGCCACTTCTGATTTTGCCCCCCGCTCTGAGGCGGTGGGGCTCCCCGATACGGCAGGGGTGAGGTAGCCAATTTGCCCACTTGTGGGCCACTTCTGATTTTGCCCCCCGCTCTGAGGCGGTGGGGCTCCCCGATACGGCAGGGGTGAGGTAGCCAATTTGCCCACTTGTGGGCCACTTCTGATTTTGCCCCCCGCTCTGAGGCGGTGGGGCTCCCCGATACGGCAGGGGTGAGGTAGCCAATTTGCCCACTTGTGGGCCACTTCTGATTTTGCCCCCCGCTCTGAAGCGGTGGGGCTCCCCGATACGGCAGGGGTGAGGTAGCCAATTTGCCCACTTGTGGGCCACTTCTGATTTTGCCCCCCGCTCTGAGGCGGTGGGGCTCCCCGATACGGCAGGGGTGAGGTAGCCAATTTGCCCACTTGTGGGCCACTTCTGATTTTGCCCCCCGCTCTGAGGCGGTGGGGCTCCCCGATACGGCAGGGGTGAGGTAGCCAATTTGCCCACTTGTGGGCCACTTCTGATTTTGCCCCCCGCTCTGAGGCGGTGGGGCTCCCCGATACGGCAGGGGTGAGGTAGCCAATTTGCCCACTTGTGGGCCACTTCTGATTTTGCCCCCCGCTCTGAAGCGGTGGGGCTCCCCGTTACGGCAGGGGTGAGGTAGCCAATTTGCCCACTTGTGGGCCACTTCTGATTTTGCCCCCCGCTCTGAGGCGGTGGGGCTCCCCGATACGGCAGGGGTGAGGTAGCCAATTTGCCCACTTGTGGGCCACTTCTGATTTTGCCCCCCGCTCTGAGGCGGTGGGGCTCCCCGATACGGCAGGGGTGAGGTAGCCAATTTGCCCACTTGTGGGCCACTTCTGATTTTGCCCCCCGCTCTGAAGCGGTGGGGCTCCCCGATACGGCAGGGGTGAGGTAGCCAATTTGCCCACTTGTGGGCCACTTCTGATTTTGCCCCCCGCTCTGAGGCGGTGGGGCTCCCCGATACGGCACGGGTGAGGTAGCCAATTTGCCCACTTGTGGGCCACTTCTGATTTTGCCCCCCGCTCTGAGGCGGTGGGGCTCCCCGATACGGCAGGGGTGAGGTAGCCAATTTGCCCACTTGTGGGCCACTTCTGATTTTGCCCCCCGCTCTGAGGCGGTGGGGCTCCCCGATACGGCAGGGGTGAGGTAGCCAATTTGCCCACTTGTAGGCCACTTCTGATTTTGCCCCCCGCTCTGAGGCGGTGGGGCTCCCCGATACGGCAGGGGTGAGGTAGCCAATTTGCCCACTTGTAGGCCACTTCTAATTTTGCCCCCCGCTGTGAAGCGGTGGGGCTCCCCGATACGGCAGGGGTGAGGTAGCCAATTTGCCCACTTGTGGGCCACTTCTGATTTTGCCCCCCGCTCTGAGGCGGTGGGGCTCCCCGATACGGCAGGGGTGAGGTAGCCAATTTGCCCACTTGTGGGCCACTTCTGATTTTGCCCCCCGCTCTGAGGCGGTGGGGCTCCCCGATACGGCAGGGGTGAGGTAGCCAATTTGCCCACTTGTGGGCCACTTCTGATTTTGCCCCCCGCTTTGAGGCGGTGGGGCTCCCCGATACGGCAGGGGTGAGGTAGCCAATTTGCCCACTTGTGGGCCACTTCTGATTTTGCCCCCCGCTCTGAGGCGGTGGGGCTCCCCGATACGGCAGGGGTGAGGTAGCCAATTTGCCCACTTGTGGGCCACTTCTGATTTTGCCCCCCGCTCTGAGGCGGTGGGGCTCCCCGATACGGCAGGGGTGAGGTAGCCAATTTGCCCACTTGTGGGCCACTTCTGATTTTGCCCCCCGCTCTGAGGCGGTGGGGCTCCCCGATACGGCAGGGGTGAGGTAGCCAATTTGCCCACTTGTGGGCCACTTCTGATTTTGCCCCCCGCTCTGAGGCGGTGGGGCTCCCCGATACGGCAGGGGTGAGGTAGCCAATTTGCCCACTTGTGGGCCACTTCTGATTTTGCCCCCCGCTCTGAAGCGGTGGGGCTCCCCGATACGGCAGGGGTGAGGTAGCCAATTTGCCCACTTGTGGGCCACTTCTGATTTTGCCCCCCGCTCTGAGGCGGTGGGGCTCCCCGATACGGCAGGGGTGAGGTAGCCAATTTGCCCACTTGTGGGCCACTTCTGATTTTGCCCCCCGCTCTGAGGCGGTGGGGCTCCCCGATACGGCAGGGGTGAGGTAGCCAATTTGCCCACTTGTGGGCCACTTCTGATTTTGCCCCCCGCTCTGAAGCGGTGGGGCTCCCCGATACGGCAGGGGTGAGGTAGCCAATTTGCCCACTTGTGGGCCACTTCTGATTTTGCCCCCCGCTCTGAGGCGGTGGGGCTCCCCGATACGGCAGGGGTGAGGTAGCCAATTTGCCCACTTGTGGGCCACTTCTGATTTTGCCCCCCGCTCTGAGGCGGTGGGGCTCCCCGATACGGCAGGGGTGAGGTAGCCAATTTGCCCACTTGTGGGCCACTTCTGATTTTGCCCCCCGCTCTGAGGCGGTGGGGCTCCCCGATACGGCAGGGGTGAGGTAGCCAATTTGCCCACTTGTGGGCCACTTCTGATTTTGCCCCCCGCTCTGAGGCGGTGGGGCTCCCCGATACGGCAGGGGTGAGGTAGCCAATTTGCCCACTTGTGGGCCACTTCTGATTTTGCCCCCCGCTCTGAAGCGGTGGGGCTCCCCGATACGGCAGGGGTGAGGTAGCCAATTTGCCCACTTGTGGGCCACTTCTGATTTTGCCCCCCGCTCTGAGGCGGTGGGGCTCCCCGATACGGCAGGGGTGAGGTAGCCAATTTGCCCACTTGTGGGCCACTTCTGATTTTGCCCCCCGCTCTGAAGCGGTGGGGCTCCCCGATACGGCAGGGGTGAGGTAGCCAATTTGCCCACTTGTGGGCCACTTCTGATTTTGCCCCCCGCTCTGAGGCGGTGGGGCTCCCCGATACGGCAGGGGTGAGGTAGCCAATTTGCCCACTTGTGGGGCTCTTCTGATTTTGCCCCCCGCTGTGAGGCGGTGGGGCTCCCCGATACGGCAGGGGTGAGGTAGCCAATTTGCCCACTTGTGGGCCACTTCTGATTTTGCCCCCCGCTCTGAGGCGGTGGGGCTCCCCGATACGGCAGGGGTGAGGTAGCCAATTTGCCCACTTGTGGGCCTCTTCTGATTTTGCCCCCCGCTCTGAGGCGGTGGGGCTCCCCGATACGGCAGGGGTGAGGTAGCCAATTTGCCCACTTGTGGGTCTTTCTGATTTTGCCCCCCGCTCTGAGGCGGTGGGGCTCCCTGATACGGCAGGGGTGACTTAGCCAATTTGCCCACTTGTGGGCCACTTCTGATTTTGCCCCCCGCTCTGAGGCGGTGGGGCTCCCCAATACGGCAGGGGTGAGGTAGCCAATTTGCCCACTTGTGGGCCACTTCTGATTTTGCCCCCCGCTCTGAGGCGGTGGGGCTCCCCGATACGGCAGGGGTGAGGTAGCCAATTTGCCCACTTGTAGGCCACTTCTGATTTTGCCCCCCGCTCTGAAGCGGTGGGGCTCCCCGATACGGCAGGGGTGAGGTAGCCAATTTGCCCACTTGTAGGCCACTTCTGATTTTGCCCCCTGCTCTGAAGCGGTGGGGCTCCCCGATACGGCAGGGGTGAGGTAGCCAATTTGCCCACTTGTGGGCCACTTCTGATTTTGCCCCCCGCTCTGAAGCGGTGGGGCTCCCCGATACGGCAGGGGTGAGGTAGCCAATTTGCCCACTTGTAGGCCACTTCTGATTTTTCCCCCCGCTCTGAAGCGGTGGGGCTCCCCGATACGGCAGGGGTGAGGTAGCCAATTTGCCCACTTGTGGGCCACTTCTGATTTTGCCCCCCGCTCTGAGGCGGTGGGGCTCCCCGATACGGCAGGGGTGAGGTAGCCAATTTGCCCACTTGTGGGCCACTTCTGATTTTGCCCCCCGCTCTGAGGCGGTGGGGCTCCCCGATACGGCAGGGGTGAGGTAGCCAATTTGCCCACTTGTGGGCCACTTCTGATTTTGCCCCCCGCTCTGAGGCGGCGGGGCTCCCCGATACGGCAGGGGTGAGGTAGCCAATTTGCCCACTTGTGGGCCACTTCTGATTTTGCCCCCCGCTCTGAGGCGGTGGGGCTCCCCGATACGGCAGGGGTGAGGTAGCCAATTTGCCCACTTGTGGGCCACTTCTGATTTTGCCCCCCGCTCTGAAGCGGTGGGGCTCCCCGATACGGCAGGGGTGAGGTAGCCAATTTGCCCACTTGTGGGCCACTTCTGATTTTGCCCCCCGCTCTGAGGCGGTGGGGCTCCCCGATACGGCAGGGGTGAGGTAGCCAATTTGCCCACTTGTGGGCCACTTCTGATTTTGCCCCCCGCTCTGAGGCGGTGGGGCTCCCCGATACGGCAGGGGTGAGGTAGCCAATTTGCCCACTTGTGGGCCACTTCTGATTTTGCCCCCCGCTCTGAGGCGGTGGGGCTCCCCGATACGGCAGGGGTGAGGTAGCCAATTTGCCCACTTGTGGGCCTCTTCTGATTTTGCCCCCCGCTGTGAGGCGGTGGGGCTCCCCGATACGGCAGGGGTGAGGTAGCCAATTTGCCCACTTGTGGGCCACTTCTGATTTTGCCCCCCGCTCTGAGG
Source organism: Eutreptiella sp. 'Long Island Sound 2002' (assembly GCA_964036045.1). Lineage (NCBI taxonomy): Eukaryota > Euglenozoa > Euglenophyceae > Eutreptiales > Eutreptiaceae > Eutreptiella > Eutreptiella sp. 'Long Island Sound 2002'. The sequence continues at coordinate 68,914,212 of OZ038388.1, read as the reverse complement.
CGGTGGGGCTCCCCGATACGGCAGGGGTGAGATAGCCAATTTGCCCACTTGTGGGCCTCTTCTGATTTTGCCCCCCGCTCTGAGGCGGTGGGGCTCCCCGATACGGCAGGGGTGAGGTAGCCAATTTGCCCACTTGTGGGCCTTTTCTGATTTTGGCCCCCGCTCTAAGGCGGTGGGGCTCCCTGATACGGCAGGGGTGAGGTAGCCA